>CM077260.1:21163664-21798664 GCA_039654775.1 Spinibarbus caldwelli
TGTACATGCAGCTCATACTAACGTTTCCCTGAGCCTCATGACCCTCTGACAAATAACAATGAGTCATTTTATCCACAGCAATGTCAACGTAGGCCTATGTGGGAATTATCTGGATGATTCTAAGAATCATCATGGTAAACTATGACAGCAATCAGTGTCATCTCTTCATGTCTTTTCTTCTGTTTGTTTGCTCACACTTTGCTCTATGGTTATGCTGGATGTCATACATTACTCAGCCACAAATGTCACATAATCCACCCACAGTCCATGTACTAACCGTCTGATCCATAACAATGCACACAAAAATGCCAAGCACTTTTTGATGTTATAAGCTCTAATCTGATTGTCGTCAGAGAGTAAAAGAACAAGGCATTTTTATCAGTCTGTCTGGAAACAAAGTTGAGATTCCTGGGGTAATAATGCATACACTGTTGAAGATGAAATAATCGTTTTTGAAGATCAAAGTTTGCGAGGTTAGTGACATCAAATCTATATTTAGCTTTGTTTGAGACTGTAATAAAAATACAGTAAAAACAGTAATAATGTAAAATATTATTAAAATCTATAATAACTGTTTTCTATTTAAATGTTTTAAAATGTAATTTATTCCTGTGATGCAAAGCTGAATTTTCAGCATCATTGCTCCAGTCTTCAGTGTCACATGATCCTTCAGAAATCATTCTAATATTCTGATTTTAAGATGAAGACATGTTTATTATTATCAGTGCTGAAAACAGCATTTTTGTAGAAACTTTGCAATATTTTTGTAGAATTCAGGATTCATCATTTATTTGAAACAGATGTTTTTTGTAACAACGTAAAAGTCTTTACTGTCACTTTTGATCAATTTAATGCATCCTTGCTGAATTAAGTATTAATTTCTTTATTAATTCCTTTCAAAAAAAGATATTTAAAAAATCTGACCTCTAACATTTGAATGGTAGTGTAAATTTGCATTAAACTATATGCATTTTGTCTATAACATGTTTAAAAGGAGGTTGCATTCTGACAACTTACCACATGTAGTGTGACAACATGCCCCACTGCACTTGTAACATAAACCGACCCTAAGAAATATAGACTGTAAAAAAAGTGTAACAACTCACCTATGTTTTATACATTATAAATATATTAATAAGATTATTATTATATCAGAAAAATAAAATTATATCAGAAAATGCAGAATATTAGGCCTATGTAATAGTTCAATAACTTTATTTTCTAATATCTTTATTTAATATTTGATATCATTGTTTTTACCAAAAATAATGGTTACGACAGTTGCTATAAAACCTTAAAGAATGAAACTGGATCTCTCTCAAAGAGCTTTCAGATTCTTCCTGATATTTTGTTTATTTAATTTTTATGGCAGTAGTCAATAAAATCCTCAACTTCCTGGAAGTATAAGAAAACTTTCTGTTGAGGAGCAAAGACAGACAGCAATCAGGTGTGCGCAAAAGACAAATAGCAACTGTTAAAATCATAATTGTTGTTATTTTGGATGAGCAGAGGACAAGGACCCTCACCTTAATCACGTGACGGTGAAGGTGCGTGGAGGTGGGCGTGTCCTCGCGAGACTGACTGGAGCTCACCTGGGTCACTGTGAACAATCCGAGCGGTCGAACAGTGCTCTTTGACAGAAGTGGACACACAGAGTAAGGTGGACGTATTCATGGCTTCACCTCTAAAAGTGGGATTCCACAGACTGGAAATCCAGAAAACTACATGGGATGTTCCTGACCGATACACCTCACTCAAGCCCGTTGGCTCTGGAGCCTATGGGACAGTGTGGTAAGGGGGCTGTTACGGTGAATTATTATTATGTAGAACGAGAATTACATATCTTAATGGAGGTTTATGCTGTATATGTGGGGGGGGGGGGGGGGGGGGGGGTTCTATATAGTATAGGCAAATTTGTTAAGAGAGACTGAAAGTTAGCCTATATATATATATATATATATGTTAAGGAGGTTTATAGGCTATAATAATGGGATTTATATGTTATATGCCAGATTATGGAACTGATTTGGAAAATGCAGTGGCTGAATAAAGCATATTTATTTTTGATACCTACTTTAAACAGTGGTATAGATGTATTTGCTCTATGCATTGAATTTGCTTAATTGTATTAGTTTTTTACTAAAAATCCAGAGCTACACTTTACAGTTGCTTATGTTTATTATGCACATGTAATATTAATAAGATATGATATGCTATATGCATCTATGACATAGATCTGAGACTGAGTGAGCCTTGGGTGAAATAAACAGATGTGAACTCACATACCTGAGGGGCAGGTTTCAGCACGTTTGCTGATAACACAGAAATTCACCCAAAATACTGACACTGTCTCGATCAATAGCTTTCTTCTGTCATGAGCAAAGTCTTTTAGATGTATGCCATTTCTCACAGCTGATAATGAATTATACAAATAAAATGAAAAGGGTTACGTGTTGTTTGTTATATGGTTATGTATTATTTTTATTTTATATTTTACCCTTTGTATGTAAGGAAGATGCTACATTTGTTTTGGTATTGGAATTATATTATAATACGTTTAAACAAACACAGTTGTCACAAGTTCACCTGCCCAGTCACCAGCTCACAACTCTATTTCCCAGCATTCCCCTTGATCCACACCTGCAACCTCTTCCCAATCAGCGCACCTGTCAGTGATCACCTCGTTCCCTCACTTTATAAGCAGTCACTATTCTCTCCTTCTTTGTCTGGTCTACCGTTTGCAACGCAAGACATACATTGCATGCTTTACTTACCTGAATCCGAGGATACTATTTTTAACTCTACTCCCAAGGATACTATTTTTAAATGGTTTTAACTTCGAAGTCGATGAAGTTAAGGAACCTCCCAAGCCTCGTCGTCCAGCCCCTTCAGTGGCACGCCGCATCTCTCCAGCTCACCTCATGCCAGGAAACCCCACATGCCGCACCAACAGCTCAGGCCGCCTGCCCAACCCCAAATACCCCCGTATCCTCCAGAGCTCCACCCATCCCACCCATCCATCCCTTGAGTACGCTCCAGTGCCAGCTCCTCGCGAACGCCTTCCAGTGCCAGCTCCACGTAAGCGCATCCCTGTTCCCGAGTTAAGCCCACGGAGGGCGCCTGTTCCCGAGTTAAGCCCAGGATGGGCTCCTGTTCCCGAGTTAAGCCCAGGATGGGCTCCTGTTCCCCAGTTCAGCCCAGGATGGGCTCCTGTTCCCCAGTTCAGCCCAGGGAGGGCTCCGGATCCCCAGTTCAGCCCAGGGAGGGCTCCGGATCCCCAGTTCAGCCCAGGGAGGGCTCCGGATCCCCAGTTCAGCCCAGGGAGGGCTCCGGATCCCCAGTTCAGCCCAGGGAGGGCTCCGGATCCCCGGTTCAGCCCAGGGAGGGCTCCTGATCCCCGGTTCAGCCCAGGGAGGGCTCTAGATCCCCCATTAAGCCCAGGGAGGACTCCTGATCCCCCGTTTAGCTCAGGGAGGGCTCCAGTCCCTGA
The DNA here is from genome assembly GCA_039654775.1 of Spinibarbus caldwelli. NCBI lineage: Eukaryota > Metazoa > Chordata > Actinopteri > Cypriniformes > Cyprinidae > Spinibarbus > Spinibarbus caldwelli. The sequence continues at coordinate 21,167,155 of CM077260.1, forward strand.
GTTCAGCCCCGTAAGTTTCCCCAAGGATTTTTTTTGGGGGGGGTGTTAGTAGGGTAGTAGGACTCCGGTCGTGGTGGCCTGGCCAAGTGGCGAGGCCAAGGAGGACGTCCAGCCATGGCCTCCCGAGTCTCTTGATCTGCCATGGCCTCCCGTGTTCCCTGCTCTGCCGTGGGTCCCGGAACGGGCGCCGCCCTGGAGCGCCCACCCCCCCCTCCCCATTGGATGTTGTACGCCGCGGGACGCGCCTTCCAGGAGGGGGGAGTGATGTTCACCTGCCCAGTCACCAGCTCAGAACTCTATTTCCCAGCATTCCCCTTGATCCACACCTGCAACGTCTTCCAAATCAGCACACCTGTCAGTGATCACCTCGTTCCCTCACTTTATAAGCAGTCACTATTCTCCTTTGTCTGGTCTACTGTTTGCAACGCAAGACATACATTGCATGCTTTACTTACCTGAGACTAACCTGTGTTTACTCGCCTGCCAGTTGCTCCGATCTTCTCCTTGTTCTCCACCGCTCCTGTGCTACATTGTTTTCCCAATCCATTACTCTCTCGGATTCACTGTAAAAGGAAAAGGACATACATTCTCAGATAAGACTCTTTTGAACTTTGCCATTCCCTGCTCACTCACCTGGCCTCTCCACCTTGCTTCGTTCCACTGCCATTATTGAATAAACCTGCTGTTGATTTCACTTATCTCTGTGTCCCGCGTCTATCTGCTGACAACAGTAAGAGCAGTGTTTTTAATATAATTTTTTTTCCAACTTTACAGGTCATATTTGACCCACATTTGAACAAGTCATGGCACAAGAACAAATCATGGCCTTGATATTTTAAACATGTTATGCAATGTTAATGTTAGCTCTTTTTTTCTATCTTTATCTAATAATAGAATTTGATCCAAAATATGACATTTTCTAAAATTTTCAGTTCACACATACTGTTCTCTGTACAGTAGAGCTAAATGCTGTCCAGTATATACAGTGCCTTGCGAAAGTATTCATACCCCTTAATTTTTTTTTTTTTTTTTTTCATGTTTTATGTTGCTGCCTTATGGTAAACTGCTTTGAATTACTTTTTTTCCCCACATCAAGCTACACTCCATACACCTTATTGACAGAATTGTCACAACTTCGTAAATTTATTAAAAATAAAAAAACTGAAATAAGTACATTTGCATAAGTATTCATACCCTTAAGTAAATATTTAGCTGAAGCACCTTTACAGCCTAAAGTCTTTTTTGTTTGATGCGACAAGCTTTGCTCATCAGCATTTGGCAATTATCTATCATTCTTCTCACCTCTCAAGCTCTGTCAGGTTGGACGGTTTTCAAGTTTCTCCAGAATTATTTGATTGGGTTCAATCCCAGGCTGTGGCTGGGCCACTCAAGGACATTCACAGAGTTGTCTATAAACCACTCTTGCTGTGCGTTTAGGTCCATTGTCCTGTTAGAAGGTGAACCTTCTGCCCAGTCTGAGGTTCTGAATGCTCTGGACTAAGTTTTCATTAAGGCTATCTCAATATTTTGGTGCACTGAGCTTTTCTTCTACTCTGATGAGTCCCTCAGTCCCTGCCGCTGAAAAACAGCCCCACAGCATGAGGGGTAAAGTGGTAAAGTGAGGGGTAAAGTGTGCTACCAGCACACTTTACTTTTGGGATGGTACTCTGCAGGTGATGAGCAGTGCCTGGTTTGCTTCAAACATGATGCTTGGAATTGAGGTTCATCAGACCAGAGAATCTTGTTTCTCACAGTCTGAGGTTCCTTTAGGTGCTGTTTTGCAAATTCCAAGTGTCTTTTCATGTGTCTTCACTGAGGAGAGGATTGAGTTTGGCCACACAGCCATAAAGCCCAGATCGGTGGAGTGTTTCAGTGATGTTTGTCCTTCTGTAGGTTTCTCCTGTCTCCACATATGATCACGGAGCTCAACTAGAGTGACCATCAGGTTCTTGGTCACCACACCAACCAAAGCCCTTCTCTAGCAATTGGTCAGTTTGGCCAAGAGGCCAGCTCTAGGAAGAGCCCTGGTTGTTTCAAACGTCTTCCATTAAGGTTAACAGAGACTACATTCTTCTGTGAACCTTCAGTGAAGCAGAATTTTTTTCTCAACTCTTCCCCAGATGTGTGGCTTGACGCAACCCTGTTTCTGAGCTCTACAGGCAGTTCTTTGGACCTCAGGGCTTGGTTTTTGCTCTGATATGCTTTGTCAGCTGTTAGACCTTTTTATTAAGACGTGTGCCTTTCCAAATCATACCAATTCAGTTGAATTTGCCACAGATTAACTCCACTCAAAGTCTAGTAACATCTACAATCAATATGAATGCTCCTGAGCTAAATTTCAGCTGTCCCAGATAAGGGTATGAGTACTTATGCAATGGAATCATTTAAGTTTTTTTTTTTTTTAATAAATTTGCATGTTAAACACCAGTATTTTGCTTTACCATTATGGTGTATGGAGTGTAGATTGATGTGGAGAAAAAGTAATTTAAAGCAGTTTAACATAAGGCAAATAAGGCATAACAAAGCGTGAAAAAAATGAAGGGATATGAATACTTTCGCAAGGCACTGTAAGTCCTCTTAGATGTAATTTCTCCTAAAATGCTACATTGCAAAAAAAAAAAGAAAAAAGAAAAAGGTATATATTCTCTTTATTATTTCAGTATGCATGATCTAAAATGTACCTATAAAATGCACATAATTTACAAGAATATTATACATAATTTCTCATATGTGATAACACCAGGGAAAAAATAAAATTAACCAGAAAAAGGGAAGTTTAACTATAAGTTCTGTAACATTTCTTTATATCAAAATTGTGTGACTCCAGTATAATAATGATAATGAATGAAAATAATGAATATAGATTTTATTGTTTAGCTATATGACATACAATAGTAGGACTTGCATGCCTTTTCTCTGTTATCTGTGAAAATAATTTCATGTTAAATGAACATGCAATGAGATTTCTAATGATAATTTGTGTGCAGTTCCGCAATTGACCAGAAGACAAAGGAAAAGGTGGCCATTAAAAAGCTATACAGACCATTTCAGTCTCTGATCCATGCTAAACGTGCCTACAGAGAACTCCGGCTGCTCCGTCACATCCAGCATGACAATGTAAGTCTCAAATTCCCAAAAGGAAGACAATAAACCTAGAGTAGACTTTTCATTGAATATTGTACGTTTCTGTATTATTTACATGATTTTCTTACTGTCTTCTTGAAAGACTTATAATTTATGAACTTTCATTTATCATTTAGACCAGAGCTTTATGTCGTTTCATAATCCTTATGTCAATTGAAAGAGAATGAAAAGATTTCAGCTTAGTACTTAGTAAACATTATACCTGACCTCACGCTGCTGCTCGTTTAATATGGACTTCAGGTTGAGTAGCAAGAGGATCAAGAATAATTAATGCTTTTCAAATCCAAGCCCAGTTAAGTCACTGGCATTTAAAATTCATAATTATTTTTTAGCGGCATTGAGTTTTCCAGGGCAAAGTTTGCTTTAATAATTTTTAAGCAACAGAAAATAAACATATAGCTGCAAACAGCAAAGAAATATGACTTTGGAGTAAGATATTCCAAAGTTACTTTTTTGCACTTTGGCCAGAGGCACTGTCACCTAGTCAGTCTGCTAATAATGACAACTCTAAACCCGAAGTTCTATGGACTACCATATACTCCCACAAATGCGAGAAATGTGACTATATGTGCCATTCTTGCATTTTTTGGCATAAACTGAATAACTGTGAAATGAACAAATTTTTGCAATGCAGAGACCAACCCTGAATGCAAATATATTCTTCTTGCTGTAGGTGATCTGCCTCCTTAACGTCTTCACCCCTGATTCCACACTGGAGAAATTTGATACTTTGTGAGTGTCAAGATGAAGAGAATGCATTCTTGTGCAAAAATCTTACGCTTGTCATGACAGGCTGAAGGATGCAGAGCATGCATGCATATATGTGTGGATGTATTTGTGTGTGATTGAGACTGTGCTCTATGCAGAGTGTTCTTTTTTGTTTGTTTTTTTAACCATTTTGTTGATGTGAATATTTTTTTTAAATCCCAGTTTCACTAAACAGAATAGAAAAACACAGTGAAAAATACAAACTTCAGCAATATTGAAATGCTTACATTTTCTAATGCTTTTGCCCAGCTATATGGTGATGCCATTTGTCGCTCAGGATCTTGGGCACATAATGAAAAGGAAACAGTTAACCAGCAAAGTCATCACATACCTGTTCTATCAGATACTGCGAGGACTCAAGGTCGGCCTTCATTCTATTCGTTGCAACTTTCATTCTTCTTTTTGATAGATGTACACACCAAGTTCCTTGAATACCACTTATTGATGATATTGAATATTGAATGATATAGCATCTAAATAGTAACTGATACTTTTTTCCTCAGTATATCCATTCTGCTGGGATCATACATCGGGTATGTAGAATAAATCTTATTTAAATACTAGTGTTCAAATGTTTGGGGTCTGTAAGATTTTTTACTGTTTATGAAAGAAGTTTGTCATGTTCAAAAATAAGATCAATAATATGATATTGTTGTAAATTATTAGAATTTTTAATAACGTTTACTATTTACTATTTGAAAGTATTTGCAATGCAATTTATTCCTTTGATGCAAAGCTGAATTTTCAGCATCATTACTCCAAACTTCAGTGTCACATAATCCTTCAGAAATCATTCTAATATGCTGATTTGCTTCTCAAGAAACATTTCAGAATATCATCAATGCTGAAAACAGTTGTGCTGCTTAATATTTTTGTGAAACTGTGATAATCCCCGGGATACCCCTAGGATACTGGTCCCACTTTATATTAAATGGCCTTAACTATTATGTACTTACATTAAAATTAACCATTTGGTACAGTGCACTTATTGTGTACATAAATACATGTTTTTACATTATACTTGTATAAAAAAATACCTTCATGTAATTACATCTGTAATTACATTTATAATTACACTGTTGACCCATCCTTAACTCACCATAAAAAATAACATCCAAACCTGTCCTTAACCACACCTCAATAGCAGCAGAAGTGATTTGCAATTCAATATGAACATCAATGAACTTATTTTATTATTTTTTTTTTATGCAAGTACATAGTAGTTAAGGCCACTTAACATAAAGTGAGACCGGGATACTTTAATGAATAGAAAGTTCAAAAGAACAGCATTTAAACTTTACTGTCACTTTTGATTAATTTAATAACATGATAAAATGCAAAATGTTAATGAGATTACTACAAGTGCAGGCCATGATGTTTCTTTTTATAGTTTTAAAAATGTGAATAAAATGTTAGTTTCATGTATTTACTTCACAATATGGCCAACATCTGATTAATAGCCCTATTGGAATATTCCTGTGCATGGAAACGCATTCGATGATATACATGATGAAATGATGGAGATCACTGATGTCTTGTTTCAGGATCTTAAGCCTAGTAACCTTGCAGTGGATGAAAATTGTGAATTAAAGGTAACATAGCAAAGTTAAAGTAAATGATGATAGAATTAATGACCAGCAAAATAATTTTACAATATTACAAATAATACTATGAATAAATGATAATTTGTTTCACTTTTGAAACCTTTTGTCACTTTCTATGTGGCCTGCTTTCTGACACTCTTTGTTAGATCCTGGACTTTGGACTGGCGAGACACACTGAAACTGAGATGACAGGATATGTGGTGACACGCTGGTACAGAGCCCCTGAAGTCATTTTCAACTGGATGCATTATACTCAAACAGGTGACCTTTGACCCAACACATTGCGTACAAGGTGATTTAAAAAGTAAGAGGTTGACCTTATTTTTTTATATTGTGTCTTTTGTGGATGGGTCATATTCTGTTCTGTTGTATCTAGTCTTTTGTCACTCAGTTCTGTTCTTCTGTACTCAGTTGATGTTTGGTCTGCTGGCTGCATCCTGGCTGAGATGATAACAGGAGAGGTGCTTTTCCCAGGCAGTGACAGTATCCTTTCTCTTTCCTGGCTTTTTAAATAAATCTGTCGACCAAAGGAGTGCTTATTCTTTAACGCCATGTTAAGGTATTGACCAGCTGAAGAAGATCCTCAACTTGACAGGCACACCAAGCTCAACGCTTGTTCAGAAAATGCAAAGCAAAGATGTAGGCAAACACCATCAGACAACTCTAACTGCCTAATATGGGAACATGTGATTCTTGAGTCTGTTTTTCATTAGTTTTGATGTGTTTGCAGGCGCAATCATATGTCCGCTCACTTCCAGTACAAAAGAAAAAGGCCTTCAAAGAGGTCTTTTCCGGTATGGATGCTGATGGTATGTCCACAACTCCCAAATCAATTTCACCCTTAGGCCATCCAAGAAGTAGATATTTTGTTTCTTCATTGGAACAGATTTGGAAAAAATTAGCATTACATCACTTGCTCACCAACGGATCCTCTGCAGTGAATGGGTGCCGTCAGAATGAGAGTCCAAACCACTGATAAAAACATCACAGTTATCCACAAGTAATCCACACCACTCCAGTCCATTAACATCTTGTGATGGGAAATGCTGCATGTTTTTAATGAATAAATCCATTATTAAGACATTTTTAACTTCAAACCATTGCTTTAGGTTAAAATACGAGTGCTCTGCCATTGCTTTCTCCAGTAAAAAAGGAGAAATATGTACAGATTAAGCACTGTTTACAAGCGAAAACAGTCCAGTCCATTTGAAACGCTTAAATGTTTTTTTTTTCTTATAAGCAAAGAGCTTTTCACTTCACAAGACATTAACTGATCGATTGGAGTCGTATGGATTACTTGTGGATTACTGTGATGTTTTTATCAGCTGTTCGGTCTCTCATTCTGATGGCACCCATTTAGTGCAGAGGTAAATTTTAACCAAATTTTCATTTATTTTAGGTGAACTGTTCCTCTTTGTCACAAACGCATTTGTGTGATATAGCATTGATTTTGAATGAGGAAATGTCACTCTCTAGTGGTAGACTACTATTTTAGCTACTGTATTACTATGACGTTCGTTATTATTATAGCTTGACAAAGCTTTAAGCATTTAATAATATTCTAAACTCTCAAACAAGGCTTTGTAAAGCCGATAATAATCTTTGTCTTGACAAGGTTTCCCATCTGATGCATTTTTATTTATTTTTTTTACTGTAATTCACCTTGATTTAATGTGTTCTATCTACAGCTATCGACCTGTTGGAAGGCATGCTGGTTTTAGACCCGGAGGTCAGACTTACGGCAAAAAACAGTCTTTCGCATCCATATCTTTCTGAGTTCCATGACCCTGAAAATGAGCCCGTGTCTCCTGCATATGATGATTCCTTTGAGAGTCTGTATCTGGCTGTCAGCGAATGGAAAAGTGAGAGAATATACATAAATACACACAAAGCTCCATTTTATTTAACATTTAAAATGCCTTGCTGTGCAAAATTTCTAAATTCTTATGTTGGCATTGCCATTTATATATTTTTAATGCTATTCTGCCTTTTCATGTCTCACAGGTCTTATCCACATGGAGATCATGACATTTGACCCAGACAACCCCAGAGTGACTGCAACATAATACCTCATATTCACATTGAGAGAACAGCACTCCAAAGAATTAAAGACACTGATGAACTATTGTTTGCTTTTTTGTCAAATGCCATTGGATAGATGTCTTTAAAACCTGTCGTTATCAAGCACAGTTCAATAGATAATCATCTTTTTTTTTATCAAACATTAACTAAATAGATATTGACAATGTCTAAGTGTGTAAACCAGCTTTTACAGAGCTCAAGTATTTTAGGATAATAAAGTGAGAAGATAAGTGTAAAAAATAAATGATTTTTTTGTGGATGCCTTTGTTCTTAATCATTATATTATATATTGAAGTTTAATATTAACTTTTTATTATTTATAGTATTTTATAGCAAACCATTGGATGTTAAAATATTCCTAATATTAATTTACCGTTAGGGGGCGGTATTTGGTGGGTAAAGTTGGTACCTTTACCTTAAATCTCTGTTCAAACATTCCAGTCTGCTTCGAAAGTTTCCTGCCTGCACCGTTAAAGGAATATATTTTAGATCTGCTGGATGACAGTGTACCAAAAAGCTGTATCAGGTACTGGTTTTTGGTCTGCTCGGTCATTTATCAGGTCTTCACTCTGATAAATCAATCATCTGCTTTCGACAGAGGTTGGTATCTCTCACAGGACAATTGCTATCAGGTTCATCCACTTAAACAGAAGAACAGAATTGTCCTTTAAGGAGTGTGAGTAATACTAACTGACCTGCCAGCTAAACCCTCAGAGAATGAAAGCTTAGTTTGCCTGTTGTACTTGTAACCCGATATTTTGGCACTGCCTGGTCAGGTGTGGTTTAAAGGTCCTATGGGAACGCGTTTGAATAGTGGTTGGGTAGTATTTATCTGTTTAGCCAACAAATGTTAAATGTGTAGTGTACATTTAACAACGTTATTTAAGTCTCTGAAAAGTTGGTACTTTTGTTACCCTCATGTTTTTCCTTTCTGCGCCTGTTGCCCTTTCTAATCTTAAGGTGAACATCACAATAACTGTCTTTATTCCTCACCAATGTCCTAACAACACTGTCAATATTCAGAACAGTGGTGGATCAATATGATGAGTTTTTCATTTTTCAGTTTTAAACTTTTTACATTTGTTTCCCACAGTCTCAAACATTTACTTGGATCTTGAAGGTGAGATTTGGGATAAATGTCCATGTTTCCCAATGTAATATTAATTTATGCTTATTCTTATTTAATTTTATTAATAATTACTGGCCTTACAGGTTGTCAATTACAAAAACCAAAGTACTTAAAAGAATACCGTGGTATTACCTTGGTACATTTTTTGAATCTTTTGGTACATTTTGTTAGTTGTGAAGTGATGCATGTTAAATGGATGCTAGCTAATTTGACTTCAATATGAATATTATGTTTGATAGTGTGAATTTGAAATATGGGTTAAAATGATCAGGATAAGATGGGGGGGAAAAAAACAGTGCATTAAAATAATGACATTTTTAACAGAAAGCCTAACTAAATAGTTGGCATGATTATTTCTATTATTATTTCTTAAAAAAAAAAAAAAATAAATAAAAAATTACACAAATTAATGTAATTCTCATCTGTTGCGACTCACTAAAAATGTAATGACATTTATGAATTTATTCACAACATTCAAAAAAAGTACCATAAAAATATTTTAAAATCCTTTGAAAGTAATGGTTAAGATGTGAACACACATATATTTAAGATGCAAGTCGAATATGTTATTACTTTTTACACTACATTTTTAGGGTAATTAAATTTAAACTTGGAATTAATCAAAGTTTTTCAAAACCATAAATTATTTTCCTTCCCTTTTTCTTTATTGTGGACACTCTTGCATGTCATTTACCTAAATATCTCTATAGCAGTGATAATTAATAATTATCAGTTTTTGTTGCATTTGTGTATTCCTATATGTTGTGTAAAAAAGAAAGGTTAAAGAAATAACAACTGAAGACAAAAGATTTTATGTAACCCTGATTTATTGGTGTTTCCAAGTGGTACATGGCTCGATGAATACAACAATTTTGACATAAGAACAGCTCATCAGCCCATCATCCAAAATCAGGAAAAGGAAAGAGTAAAAGTTGGGTAGTAACTGAGATTTTCCTCACAGTTACCCCTCTCTGAGGGCAGTACAATCTCAATTCAGTAGATTTTGTTGCACTATGAGTATGCAGCAGAAGCATTAACAATGCTGGTTGTAGTGACACAGAATTCTGAGTCAGCTGAAAAAGAATTCGTTTTGTGTGTTTAATACTTGCATGTTGTGACATAGAGCAACAAAAGCTATTCACCCTGAAGAAGTACTTGAGCTCCATGCTTTGTGTGTCTAATTAGCTCCTTTCTCATTGTGCATCCCCTTAAGGTCAATGTATACTCTGGATGAGGAGTGATGCCAAGAGAAAAAAAAATAATTAAAGACAACAAAGTGAGTGTGAAAAGCCATTCTGATATAACACTATATGGACATGAAAGTCTCTTTGGGTCACGATGGTTTTTGGGGGTTAAACTCATCAAAAAGGTATGAAGCTTTGAAATGTGGAGTGAAAAAGATAGGAGTTGCCCAGGTGGTAGATGATATTTGGGAGCAGGGAACTGGGTGGACGTTTTTGGTTTACAAGCGGCGCTTCTGGCTCTGCACCACAGAGCGGGAAATTGAGACTTGGCTGCTGCCGCCACCGCCACCGCCACCAATGGACATCCCTGAGCCACCACCATATCCAAAGCCGCTGCCACTGCCGCTGCTGAAGCCACCACCGTATCCGGCACCACCACTGAATCCAGAACCACCACTGAATCCAGAACCACCACCGAATCCAGAACCACCACCGTATCCGGCACCACCACCGTATCCGGCACCACCACCGTATCCAAAGCCGCCGCCGCCACCACCTGTGAACCAACAAACAGAGACATTAGTTTTACTGAACACCAATGCAGTTTTTACAGCAAATTATATGCTTTTTGTCTAAGGTCATGATAGAAAAAGACAATATGCTTACTGCTGCTTGACTCCTGGATGTGGATGGTTGCAGAGCCACCACCAGAAGCAATCCTGGCAAAGAAAATAAACGTCAATATAAAGACAAATTTTAACAGAAAATTATCATTTCAAAATAGCAAAGAGACTGACCTGCTCTCCTCTCCTTCCAGAAGTTTCCTATAGGTGGCAATCTCAATGTCCAAGGCCAGTTTGACATTCATGAGCTCCTGGTACTCACGCACCTGGCGCGCCATATCCTGCTTTGCTCTTTGCAGGGCTTCTTCCAGTTCCTTGATGCGGAGCTTGGCATCCCTCACTGCCAGTTCTCCACGCTCCTCAGCCTCAGCGATCTGAGCTTCCAGGTTGGCACGCTGAGCAGTTCAAAGAAGATATTATGACTTTAGGTTATTTTAACAACACTTTTACATGATTCCTGTCCTCTTCCTGTCCTCAGGGACTCATAACACAAATTTTGACCATTGAAAGTACAAATTTTTCTTTGAATATACATTACACTAAGGATTTGGTTGGCAATCTAATTCAGGTGTAAACCTCATCCAAAAGCATCCGATAACTAACAAAATTCTTACTTGTCCCTTGACAGCTTCAATTTCATTCTGAAGTCTGCTAATCATGCGGTTGAGCTCAGCAATCTCAGCCTTAGTGCTGCGAAGGTCATCTCCGTATTTTCCAGCAGATGACTGCATCTCCTCGTACTAGAAGGTGAAAAGAGTCATTGTGATTAGGATCTGTCAGTTGGTTGCTTCAAAATAGTGTTGGTTTGATGCTTGAACATCTTTTCTCACCTTCTGTTTGTACCACGACTCAGCCTCAGCACGGCTGCGGTTGGCGATATCCTCATACTGTGCACGGACCTCAGCAACGATGGAATCCATGTCCAGGTTGCGACTGTTATCCATTTCCACAATGACTGATGTGTCTTTGATTTGTCCCTGGAGTTCACGCAGCTCCTAAAATTGCAAGGTGTAGGTTTGAGATATGCCTAACATTGAAAACTAGTGTATTAGTGGTAATATGTTTCATCAAACTCTCACCTCCTCAAAGATGGCCCTGAGGAAGTTGATTTCATCTTGAAGAGAATCAACCTTGGCCTCAAGCTCAACCTTGTTCATGTAGGCGGCATCAACATCCTATGAAGACATGTACGGAGCTCAATATAGTACGTGGCCTTTACAGATTTAAAATGAAAAGAAATGTAAAATATAACTAGAGAATCAAAACAGCTGCCAAGTGTTTTACCTTCTTTAGTAGGACAAATTCATTTTCCACTGAGGCACGCTTGTTGATTTCATCCTCGTATCTGCAAAGGTAAGTTTTCCACTTTAGCACGTTGCTTGTTAAATTATACCATGCCCACAAAGTGTAATTCATAGAGTATAAACATGCTGTTGCACAGATACTTACTTATTCTTGAAGTCCTCTACCAAGTTCTGCATGTTCTTCAGCTCTCCTTCTAGCTTCATCTTCTCATTACCAAGTCCATCAAGCTGTCTGCGCAGGTTGGCGATGTAGGCCTCGAACATGGCATCGATGTTGGAGCGGGTGGTAGTCTGGTCCTGCAGTAAACTCCATTTTGTCTCGAGCACTTTGTTCTGCTGTTCCAGGAAGCGCACCTGTATTGGAGATAAACCAATAAATGATTTGAAAAAATGGCTTTATTAGGAAAGGATGACATCAAGGATCTTTGATATGCCATTACTCATGCCACAAGATATGTCTTTTACAGTAATTATCAAACACGCCTCTTATTGCATATCAGGACTTGCAGTGACACACCTTTGGCACCTTTAGAGGAATTTATTAGCATATGTGCCATGCCTTGCTGGCCAGCACAGCTTTCGTGGAGTAACTGTCCTCTTACTATGCACACTCCCCTTTGGAGATAATGAAATGCTAACCTCAAGTGACACCACAACATGTTCAGACTCTCTATGCTCCAATTTATGTTCCCAAAACAATAGTTCCCTCCTGGCATTAAGGTGAGGCTCCTAGGAGACCTGTGCCAAGCTGCAGGCCTTAACAGAGATGATATGGCACGCCTTACCCTCAGGTGCTAACTGTTCTCACCCTCCTGCAGATCTATGCCCTGCAATTAATTTCTGCAAAATCTCACAATGACTTTAAACTTTCAGGATTCACATAAAAAGAAGAAAGCATCAATGACATCAGTAGAGTTATGTGAGCTACATGATTGCTGATCATATCTCTTGCCAGAATCATACAAATGGGCGTAGCACCTAGGTAAGGGGTGAAATTTACTAGGTGTGGTTACATGTTGAATTCCCCAAAGGTGTCAGAGAATCAAAACAGGAAGCTTGTTTTGTTTAGGATAAATTAAAATGATTACTAGGACCTACATGAAGTTACCACTATGAGACTTTTAGGGCAATTTTTATGACAGGTATTGCATTAAGTAAGAGTTAAAGATGATGCTCATCTGTTACACACACACATCTGCATTGCTGCCATAGGGATAGATTGCAAACTTGATCCATACCCTTATTTGGATAGGCCTAGTCATTGGATCTCACCTGGCTTGGGTTTCCAAACTCACCCTCACTGTCTGAGAACAATTGCATACAATAAAAAATAAAATAAAATAAAATAAAAACTCAAGCCTGTGACTTTGACTAGACTTTGACTGCTTGACTGAAATGTAGTGATGATGCAAAATATGGCATATGCAATGCCGGCCTGTCTCCTGTGTGCTTACCGTTATACAGAATCTAGCACTAGGTGGATTTCCGGGTGCAAGTGACTGGCTGTGAAATATTTAATGAGAAGAACCCAGCTTGTATGAAGGCCCTTGAAATGTGTGCATGAAAACCCAATATTCAGATGAAAAGTCAAAATGTTGGAGGTGCAAAATGCAACAATGTGTTGTTGTACAACTGTGTATGCTTGCAAAAAGAAGACTAACCTTGTCAATGAAGGAAGCGAAGCGGTTGTTGAGGTTCTTGATCTGCTCTTTCTCCTGGGTGCGGACAACTTGGATATTGGGGTCGATTTCTAGGTTCAGTGGGGCTAGGAGGCTCTGGTTGACTGTGACAGCTGTGATGGGTACCACACCACCAGGGAACCCTCCACCTATACCAAATCCTGCACCACCACCGTATCCTGCACCACTGCCAAATCCAGCACCTCCGCCGAATCCTGCACCACCGCCGAATCCTGCACCACCACCGTAACCTCCTCCATAACCTCCTCCGAGACTTCCTCCATAGCCACCGCCACCGCCACCAATGCTGTAGCTGTAGCTTCCTCCAGATCCTCCGCCAAAGCCGCCGCCGCCGCCACCGCCGGAGCGACGGAATGACACAGAGCTCATCCTGCTGCCAATGGGTGCTGCGCTGGCAGACATGCTAGAGAAGCCCTTCCTGATACCTCCACCAAAGCCGCCGCTCAAGCTTCCACCGCTCAAGCCTCCACCGCTGACTTTGTAGGAAGTGGTTTTAATCGAAGACATGGCTGTTGTCGTCTGTGAAGGGGTGATGTTCAGAGAGAGAAAGAGGATGAGGCAGAGAGATCCAGAGCAGGAGACTCACTAAGAGGAAAGTTAAATCCCTCTGAGTGCCTTCTTCAAGGAGTGCAGCAGCTTTTATACCTCTCATGCTACGGGAGGGACTCACCTGACCACTCCCCTTTCGGCCTCAGGCTCCTGTCCTGCCTTTCGCCCCTGTCCAAGTGATACATACACCCAACTTGCTGGGCTGGTATGGGAGCACTTTCAGCAGAGAAGGCCTGGCCACACCCTGATTTTTATGCACACTATCTCACGTAAAGTGGAGAAATTAGGAGAGGATCAGGGAGTAGAAAAACAAGGTCAAACTACCAGAATTCAACCCACCATCTCTTTTTGCATGTACTACAAAACTTTTATATTTTACTAGTGTTCTGTAATCCAATGCACCTTAGTTAACCAGATGGCATTCTATAAACTTAACACACAGCAAACTATACAACTCCATGCATATTTCATGATTTTGGGAGGTTCAGGGCTCTCTGTTTGCTTTAAGTTCCATGCAAGAGTATTAAATAGGGGAATATTTGATGAAGGGCTTAAATGTTGAAGCTTGGCGCTCGTCCTGGAAGCCATTGTGACCCGCAGGCTCCTCTTTCCAGTCAAACAATTAAGCTTCTGTTCTCTCGCCTCAATGCCTCTGTCACGGACACTACTTCACCACCTTGTCCTGTGGTTCCCAGAGGGTTGACGCAGTTGCATGCAAAGTAGATTTTTATGTTATCTCATATTAAAATACATGGCACAGACTTTATAGGGAATGTTAACAGCTTTGTTTGCATTAGCATACTAGATTTTAACTTTAGTTTGGAGAGTTACAGCTGAGTATCAGAACTCAGAACAGTGCATGGTGGCTGCAAGAGCAGTCTGGTTATTTTTGTAGCTGTCCTTAGGTGGCATTATTTAGCAACGTGTGCTGCTTTTGTTAGCATGTCAGTGTCGCCCCTATCATGTTCAAACAGTCAGTGTGGTTCTGCAGACTTGTGAAGTGTACAAGCCTGAAAGATTAATTTAGAAATCTTGTAAGTATTCATCAGATAAAGTGAAGTGTACAGCAGGAAAATAGTCAGTCTGTCAGGTTTATTAACATGAGAACGCTAGCACACTAATAGGGACCTTTATAAACATAGCCTGAGAGATTGGGAGATTGGATTGGAGACTGGGAGATTGGATTGTGAGATCAAATATGTCTTGAAGCATCCCCTTTAGAAATCATGTGAATTTCATTTTTATGTGATTAGAGAAAAACACATTAACTTAACATTTTCCGCAGATGTGCATTTAGCTTGGTCATGTGGACATATGAGAACATTTGTTTAATAACCAAAATAGTTTTGGTTATTCAGTTTAGTTATTTGTACTATTAAACTGAAAAAAAGTAATATACAGTAATATATAGCTAGCAGTTATATGTACATGTACATATATACATACTGTATAGCAGGCATAATATAAAGTAATATATAGCTGGCAATACAATAAATCATAATAATAGTATGGCCGAAATATCTAATGTGGAGCCAATTGGTGTTATCAGTAAATATTGTAAGTATACAGTAATGCCAATGACATTATTACTGAAATATAAAAGTATAGAGGGTCGACCCCAGTCTAGGGTTAAGAAGTAAAAATAGAGGGTTTTTTTTTTAACCAATTTTTTTATTTATATAATTCGATATGCTATATATACACTGTATCAGTTTATATTAATTATGAATGCTAATTTCCTAAATTTTTATATTTAGATTACCTTTTTTGTTGTCTAACACTTACAGTTAATCTTTAAAAACACTAATAACACTGTTAAATATAATCTCAATAAATATTTTGAGAATTTTTCATACTGAACAACATTATAATTTTATTATGATTAATTTCTTTTGATAGCATTTAAAATCATTGATTTTTCTCTGTTTTACATTTTATTTGCTCCAGATCTTTACACAAAATAGTATTAATTTTTACTTTACTGACCTATAACGATAGGAAAAACACTTTAACAGGGCAAAACACAATTTAAATTGTGCAGCAACATCGTCTTGGACATTGCACCATGTTTTTACAATTACAAACCACAGTCCTTCCTACAAATAGCCAAGAAAATGGTACATCAAACAAGGTTGGCACATTTGTAACAGCTTCAATTGCATCATACCCTATTGAATGGTGTTTCAGCTTCTAATTTATCCATGTCCTTGATCTCCCAATTGCAACAAAGGATTCATTGTTGGTGATAATGGATGAAACCTGGTTTTAATCCACATTGCCTGCTGCAGGAAAGAGAAGTGGTGAAGAAAATCATCAAAAGAGTTTCTATTGATTGAATTAACAGTTGACATTCAGTTAGCGGTGAGCTTATTTGGCAGCGTCTACCTTAGTAAGGCCTCAATGAAGTCGGCCCAACCTTATTAGCTGCAACAATTTTTTGTCCACTGTCTTCATCCCTGCAGTAGGCATTGTTTTATACATTTTAAGATATTTCTCTAAAGAGCAAGTTCTAAATGAGTAGTTACTGTTTTATGCCACTTTTCATGGCTTGTGCCTTTTGTTTTTACTCAAAATCTGACTGATATAATACTGTACAGTTCAGCAAGTATCAGTCATGAAGAATCATAGAAATGGTACAATGTGGACTCTGTTTAATTCAGGCTTTGAGTGGCATTACCACAGTGCAACAAAGAAAAGTGAATCGTTGGTTGGTTAGTCATACTGTGTTTTAGATTGTCTGGACATGAAAGCTGTAACTTTGTTCTACACATTAGGTGGGGCCCAACATTGCCAATAACGCAATGCTTGAAATTGGTCCAGATCCTGATTTATTTATGTACATATCCACTGGTGCGACTTTTTGTCTTGTATACTAGGTTGTAACTTCCACTGTTGAACTTGTTTCATACTTTTAAATGATAATTTGTCTGTAATTTATTACACAGCTTCCATGTGTTGAGTTTTTGACTGTTCTGTTCTAAATTTATCTCTGTTCTCACAGAATTTTTGCTGGCAATGGTAAAAAGAGAAATTTATGGCAACAAACTTGCAAAATCTTAAACAGGATTACACTCTCTACATCATATTTCCAGTATATACTGAAGAAGCATTTCGTATTGTGTGCATTTTACAAAAGAATCAGTGAAATTGGGCTACAGTGAAAAATGGAAGCCACAAAAGGCTGAGCAGCTCTTAAGCTGAAATCTGAGAGTTGCGTGCTTGCTCAGACATAGTCATATTTGTTGTGCTGAAACAAGGGATATTTTCTTTTTTATGAAAGCCCACCAATCATTATGAGTAAGACGGGTCCCACCTTTTCAGACCGCACGCCTTTTTCTTGTCCACACCCAAGCCTTTGAGATTAATTTCCAAATATGGTTACAACCATTCACAAGAACATGGCCTTATGAGCTAATAACGTAATAAAATAACATTTACTACTGGGTGGAGTGAAGTTTGTGCATTCAACTCCCGCATTAAACGGATTCTGCAATTGATTCTCAATTTCCCAGTTTGTATTAAATAATGGGAATATTTGAAGAGAGGAAAATGTCCTTTGTTTAAAAAATGCATCAACATACACTTTGTACACTTGAATAGAAATCTATGTGCACTAATATCAATCTTGTACATAAGAAGAATGAACTGTGCACCCATCAGTTGTTTTTGTGTAGATAAGCATTTGCTACATTAATCCTTGCTAAATAATCACTTGTGGAAGGAGTTTTCATATAGGTGTGCCTTTGATTATTCACATGCATTTTAAAAAAATGAATGAATGAAAGATAAGAATGAAAGGAAGAAGAAGAGCTCCTTCAGTATGTGCTTATTCAAGTTTCAGTGCTTTGAGAAGTGTATACTGTACATGAAAAGAGCAGCAAGAACATTTTTCCCTGTCAAAACACGCCAGAGTACAAAACTTTGTGCAAGTACAATTAAACAATTTAAAAAAAAGATTAAACCTTCTATCAAAGGATGAGTTATGAATTAAAAGAATGTCAGTGCATTAATGTAGCTTTACTAATGTTGACTTCATGTTATCATTGGGTAGAGACACTGTTTAACTGTTATTTCTGCTCTTAAAATGCAAAAATAATCATATTGATTAATAAAATATATATTTATATTGGTTTTAAGACAGGTTAAAATAGGAATGGATCAATTTTTAACATTTTCTTTTATGTCACAGTTGAGAGTTGATCTATAATGTGACTGATAATAAAGTAACATGAAAAATGAAATTAAATAAATCATTTTAAATGCTGCTGGTAATCCCAGCATCATAATGTATAGTATGAAAAATTAATATTCAATTTTAGTTTGGCTAAAGATTGCATTAAATTATTAGTGTTTTTTTTTTTTTAGTGTTAAAAATATATTGTATACTGTGATGCTGATATTTTGTACAACTAAAGGCACAAAGGGATTGAAAATAGTAAACTGAAACTACAGGACTTTTCTTATTCCTTTATATAAATCAATCTTAAAGTTGGGATTAAAGTCAGTCTATGAATGATTTAAGTATACAGTACTTGTAGTTATGTGTGGAAATTAAGTTGGGATACATGAGTGTTTTAATATTGAGAATGACTATTTGAAACGTTCACCTTCTACCTTACTGTTATAATTGTTTCTGGCTTTGCCTTCAAGCTTCTAATACTGAAACTCTGCAGAAATATTCAACGATACTTGTCAGAACAGGCTGAGGAATGCTTCAGATGACTCCAAAAATCCTTGCACAGTACAAGGTTTATTATAACACCATTTATTTGACATTTCTGTTTAATGTGCAATATTTTTTATGTTTTCCTATAAGATAACCAAACTAAGCGTGCCTCTGTGTTAGCATAAGTTTGAATGGGTAGGTGTGGCTGCTCATCTTTGGACTGAAGGAGCCCCTCACGTACAGCTAGTTTGGAAAGAGTTTTCCCATAGGAGTGTCTTTAATTATTCGGATGATAACTGAAACGTTCTGTTCTATCATAGAGTCTCCAGGCTGAGTCAAAGGGCTGGGCCAACAAGCTCTGAGAAAAGGTGTGATTGAGGCCCCCTTTCTTTCATAAACCCGACTTAACCTGGACCAGCCAGGCGTGGTGATGGGCGTCTACAATAAATGTGAGTGCACATGGGAATTGGTGTATATGAAGTAAATGACTTGTCAAAGTCTAGAATTGCTTGGGTTTCACTTGATTTCTCTGTGCTGTTAAGTGATATTCATAACTTTTGCATTTCAAAAGTCTACAGCTGCACATGCAGGAAGCTCCAATTCAACTTAAACATACCCTTTCACATGCCTATAAGGCATTTAAGATATCTGTGTTTAAATAGAAATACAACACATTCTGTTTTGAAGTGTAAATTTCACTTTGGTGTTTTATATATAGTTTCGTTCCATTTGTGAACTCCAGATTCAAGTTGCTATCTGTTGTACCTGTATATTTGGACAGATCTTGTTTACTGTTGTTAATACTATGCATTTAGCATAACCTTTGGCTTCAGAAAGATTATATTTTGGCTGTGCAATGCATGCTTGGTTTAGCATACTGACAGATCTGCTACTATTATATAAATAATTTGTACAATTTAACAGTATTGACCAATGCAAAGGAACAATGAAGACATACTGTAGGGATGTCAACAAAAATAGTGGAAAAATATACTACTCATAAGCAAATCTTCAAGCTTAGCATATAAACCTGTCAGGAGTTATGTGATGAAGGACACAAGTCTTTCTCTCCCTTCACTCATCTGGACTCCTACATTGTCTATGGTGTGATATAAACTCCTGTTCATGGTCTTAGGAACAGCAGCTCTGAACACACCAACTCAGGTGGGATTCGAACCCACGACCTCTGAATACAACAATCTGTGCTCTTACAACCTGAGCTAACTTGTCATTTTCCGAATAAGAACCCACAGGACATTAAAGTTATCAGTGAGAGTTGGAGCCAAAACGTATTGTCTGTACATGGAGAAAGGAACAAGGTCCTGCGTGGGGTTTCTCAGTGGATAAAATGGATCGTCTTGTGTACTTAGAAAATGTGGCCTGAAACTGGAAACAAAATTCTTTTTATAAATGGTGCTGTGCTATTCTACTCTTATTTTAATGTGGTTTTGTTTATAAACATTTATTTTGGGTTATCATTAACTAAAACAAAAACTATTAAAAACTTTTCTGTTAAATTAAGCTGAAACAATTAAACATATAATATGGTATTATTATATAAATATTAGATTAAATAATAATATAAATATTATAATGAAAAACTATATTAGATGGAATTAGATTAGAGTATTAGATGGAAAAACTTAAAGTAAAACTTAAATTAGAAATGTTGCTTTGACAACTAACTGAAATAAGTTGAAGTTGAAGCACTAAAGTTAAATAAACTGGATAATGAAAATAATTTTAAGCTAAGAATAAAAACTAAAACTGAAATAACATAAAATAAATCTAATTTATAATATAAAAATTCAAATATTAATAAAAACTATACCATACAGTACTATAAATAACACTGGTTATAAGAATTATTTTTATTAATGCATGTGTATGTTTATTATTTGTATATTTTTCTGCATACTATAGCTGGTCTTCATTACTGTATATTCAACTAAAAAAATAAAAAAGGACCACTGCAACACATATGTCATCAAATAACTCATGTTATCTTGACACGGATCATAACTTGCCTTTGATAATTACCATAAACACTTTTTTTTAGGGGCAAGGTCCCAACAATGCCTTTTACCTTTTGAGACCAGATCGAACTGGCATGAGCCAGCTTGTAGTGAAAAATGCAAAACTAACAAGGGAGGCCTCTTTTCACTTTTCTGAATCATACATTTGGCCGGAGCACCGTACGACTCACAAAACATCCACAGTGAGAGTGTCAATTAGCTCACAGTTCAGACTTGCCCTCACCGAGTCATAAATGAATTGTTTGCTTTATGATCTATTTTGACTGTAAATCTGTTGTTGCTTCTAGCTATTGGTATATGAAGTGTCACTGACATCACCACATAATTCACAAAGTGTAAGTACATGTTTTAAATTGCTGTTAAAATTAAACAGCAATGTTTAGTCTAGTTAGCTAATATATTATTTAGTAAGTTAATGAGTTGGCTAGTTTTATGTTTTAGGTATCATGAAAAAACAGAGCAGTAATTTTTACAGTATTTATCGCCTAAATTAATATTTATTAATTAAATAATCTTGTTAATTGCTGAGACAGAATCCAGCATCCCCACAACCCTTAACAGGACAAGCAGTTTGGAAAATTGACAGATGGATGGACAGATGAATTGTTTATTTTCAGTTCACTGTTAATGCATGAAGTGAAACTAATAATAACTTCACTGTAAAAAAAAAAAATCGAAATGTTTTTCAGTATATGAAGAGTTCAGATGCAAAAGCTTCTTAAGTGCTATCTTAAAATTTCTTCTAAGATTAGCATTTTTTCTCAGGCTCCTATGTTTATGTTCAGTTATTCCACTTTTATGGCAATGAAAATAAACTTATTCATTGCCATTAAAGTGAAATTACTGAACCTACACACAGGAGCCTGATAAAAAATACTCATTTTAGAAGAAAATTTCAAATTGCGCTTAGAGGCTTTTGCATCTGAACTCTTCATATACAATTTTTAGCGTTAAAACAAATTAGTTTATGTAGAAATTAACATTTAACAAACTCTGAATTGCTAGATATAAACTCAGAATACAATTGCAAGAAAAAAGTCAGAATTCTGAGTTTATATTTTGAAATTCTGATTTTATATCTCATGAGAAAAAAAGTCACAATTACCTTTATTTTATATTTTGTGGCAGAAATGGGTTTCCATTGTAAATTATTAATTGTTAGTGCATGTGAGCTATTGTTTTAATTAATGCTGACTTTAACTTTATTGTAAAGTATTACTGTTTAGTTTGAGTTTCACAGTGGTGCAGTGTTGTAAAACTGCTCTCTTTTGCACATTTGTCTGTGAAACGCTTTCTACCCTGCAGCACTTTTAGCACTCATAGTACTACAATGACTTGATTTGGATGACATGTTGGACACACCTCTACCACTTGGGCGTTTGAGACCATATGCTGTCAGTGCGCTGTATGAACATGTTGCCTTTTTATTGTAAGTGTAAGAGAATCCACTAGAATATTTAATTCACAGAAAGAGCTTTAGTCTATAAAAACTAGGAATAATGTTGTTGATGGAGTTAATGCTACAAAAGACCATCTTGTGGATCTTGTCATGTCTCGACAGATCATTCTTGATGATTCTCTGGTTCACTATGTCTGTGCTAACATAGACTCTTAAAAATAAAGGTACTTTATTGGCATCGTTGGTTCCATGAAGAATGTTTTACATCCATGGAATCTTTCCCTTGCAAAATAGTGGGGAAAAACTTTAACTGTTCACTAAATAGTTCTTTGGGAAACCCAAAATGGTATTTCTATGGCATCACGACAAAACCACTTTTTGGGACCTTTTATTAAGGAGTGTTTTTTTGAGTTGTTCACTGTCACTCATTGTATAATATGTATTGTGGAAAGTGCTGTACAAATTAAATAGCCAGTTACATTGGACCAATTCAGAGAATGTGTGAGTTATCATAAATTGGAGTGGATGGGCTTGAAACTTGTTTTGAAGCAGCATTGCTTCTCAATAGGTGTGGTCAGGATAATCTGTGGCATCGCTCTAATTCATCATTATTAGTTCCTTTGGGTAAGACTGAGAATGGATATCTGAGACCCTGGAAACCCTTGGGTCATATTGACCCTGAGGCGTGGTGGCCCGTATCTGTTCTGTGCTGCTTTCAGGATTCAGAAAGCATTCAAACCTGTAACTCTCGATGGTCTTGACAAGCAATTTTTCTATGGAGAGAAAAAAGTGACAGGCAGATCTCCAAAAGGCATGTACAAACTCATCAAAATACCACATACACTGCAGCAAAACACTACAGAAATGAAGCTAACATCTTGTATATTTTTTTTGCATCTCACATTAATCATATCACTTGGTAAAAGTCTCTATGTTCAATACAAAAAAAAATAAAAAAATGAATTTTAAAAAAAGTTGGGAGTGAAATAGTTTCATCTTCTGGTTATGAGCTTGGTTTGCATGACTGATCCTGTGCAACAGCTGGGTTGTTATATAAATGCTGTAGTTTTCCCACAGGCTTCAATCGGCAGCACCTAAAACACCAGCATTTGACATATGAACAAATGTACAAATGTTTACCTTTTCAGTTCACATAATGATATATATATATATATATATATATATATATATATATATATATATATATTTGGAAATCAGTGTATCACAATTGCAAAGAAACAAGTAACACATTAAATGAAATAGGAAATTTTGAAGCAGAAATATTTTCTTTTAAAATAACAGTAATAATCTTTGTTTTGTTTACACCTTTAAGTTTTATACAGTGTATATCAGATTTTTTTGCATTTATTGTATGTGTTTACTGTATGTATTTATCACTTTTAAAGGTTAAAATGTTAAAAATAAATACAAATTCTGTTATCATTTGATCATTGCTTAACCATATAATTCATATTTTGTTTGCTCTAAGGATCAACAGCCAAAAAAGACAAATTCACTATAAAATTGTAACTGTACAAAATGTAACTTCCTTGTTTGAGATGCTGTTAATATTCATACTGTTTCAGTGTATATGCAAAAAAAAAGGATTCTCATAGCTTCGCAAAATTACGGTTGAACCCCTGATGTCACGGACACTTGTTTCTGTGCGTTGATCGCGGTAATATTCTTGCTGTCTATGGAGGGTCAGAGAGCTCTCAGATTTCATCAAAAATATCTTAATTTGTGTTCCAAAGGTCTTACAGGTTCGGAATGACATGAGGGTAATTAATGACAGAATTTTCATTTTTGGGTGAACTATCCCTTTAAGTTATGCTTTTGGTTAATATTCTAATCACCTCAATAACTGCCACAGTGCACAATCGGTCATGCAAATCTAAGCAAAATCATTTTTTTTCAAATTTCTGTTGAAACGTTCTGGGTGTTTGAACCGTGAAGACTTCACTTAGGAATATAAATGATTTTTGCTGGAACAATAAGCCATCTGTGGCTCTTGTTTGTTCTCGAACCTATCTGTGAAATCTGTAGATGGTGTGCAGAAAAAGTGTTATTTTCAGTGTTGGAGGAGGGGGAAATATCTCTCGATGTGTCGAGACATTTTGCCTTAATGCAAATGCTTATTTAGCTGGATGTAATACATGAAGGTTCTAGAAATTAATTTGCGTTATTCAAAGTGATTTATAGGTATGTCGTAACTAGTCAGTGAATAGAAGTGGCTGTATTTGGGATTGAGAAAGGTGTGTCAGCATTTGTCCCACACCAAAAAGGATTTTAAAGGCACCAGTCTAAAGTGTTTATATAACAATGATGGGTTATCACCTTAGTAAAAGTAAATACAACATGCTTTAAACAGACAGAGGTGTTAAAAGGTTAATGTTTAAGAATGTGGGTTGTGATTAGGGTTATTAATATATAAAGCCATATTCTGATTTGTTTGTTTTACATGATGATGTGATTTATGGGTGGTTTTAATTTTCTGTAACTGGTTTTTCTCTAGGGAGAATATTTTTGGCTAAGCTGTGAACAAACATTTAAATATGAGATGAAAACACTAGTGAATTTAGTGAATTTCAGCATTTTTGCAGATTTGATGAAGGAAAATGTAAGCCTTTTTATGACTTTTTTTATAGAAAGTTTAAGGAATAAATTGAAGGGAACACAATACGTCAGTATGTTCTCTTAATGTAAATGTAGGGAGCACTTTGAAGTTTGAAAGTGCAACTTCCAACTAATCTTCATTACCTTTAATTCATTTTACAAAAAAGAAAATTGCCTAAGGCATGAATAGCTCTGCTCCTAACCACTGGAATATGACAATACCTGTTACTGTACTTTTGATCACATTACAAAAAACATGATGTTCTTTCACAGTGTTTTTGTCTTGTTTTCCAGTGAAAATGTCTAAAGATTCTTAAATCAAGACAGATTTAATTGAGAAGCAAAACTGCATGAGATAAGACGTCTTGTTTTCTGTGAAATTAATCAAAAGGATGTTTATGATTAAAAAAGAAAAATTATCTTCCAGCTGGCTCAGAAAAAAATCAACTTATTTCAATAGGATTTTTTTTTTTTTCTTGTTTTAAGCATCAAGCATCTACTGTAACTTACTTAATTTTATTTTATTTTTTTGCAGTGCATGCAACATTTAATGCCATTTAAGAGTTTATGAATGCAAGAATTTTTGCTGTGATTTAAGACTTTTAAAGACTTATGGAAATGCGAATTAAGATCTTTTTAATACCAGTAGAAACCCTGCAATTAGTGTCTATATGCATAAGACACAACCTGAAAAGTGCTTAAAACTAAATTAAGTTGTTAAAAAATATTTTTAAAATCTCAAATAAAGTATTTATTCATTCATAAAGTATTTATTTAATCAAAAGTAATGAAAAACTAGATTAAACTAAAAATTAAATAAACTTAAATAAATAGGTTGGGTTTTTTTTTTTTTTTTTTGTATCTGAGCTGTTTTTACACGATCATGGAGTCATCTGGCCTGTGTGTGCATATGGTGCAGCAACAGATGTTGTGAAAATGGTTTGAGAGGTGTGAGCAGATGACTCTTTAAAGATGGATGGAATACAAAAGCATCACACCCAGCCTTAGTAACCAGTGCAAAACAACAAAACTTAATTCTGTAGAGCAGTGAAGCATCACACTAGCCGTACCAAGCTCATGAATCAGTTATCCCACCAGTGTTACTGACACTATGAAACTGTGAGGCCCAGAGGACATAAGCCTGTGTGACATAACCTGCCTGACAAGAAGCAGGTCCTCTGGTTTTCTTTCTCACACTTTTCTACAGCTTTGCATGATATCTGTATACAAGTCCTACTTTTGCATTGCTTTTAAATGTAAATGCACTCAATGCATTTAAATAAGGTGTTTCCATTTAGTACTCACTATATTTAAATCAACTGGGAATTTATCATTGAAACTGCTGTTATATAGCTGTAATTCATAAATCACAATGCAAGCGAATATTTCAAATCCCATCATGTCAAATTAATACTTGTGTTGTAAGATTGACTGTTTAGGTTCAAACTCGAATGTAGTAGGTCTTTGAAGCAAAGAGTTAAAATCGAGCCATTCATTCGTTTAATCCTTTAAAACTGTATTCCTGTACTTACTGTGTTCCCCTCCCATCCTTTGCTCTCCTCCTCCTTTTCTTCATCTAATAACTCATGTCCCGCCACATCCCAACCCTCTGGCTCTCTGCTCCTGTGCCAGAGAGCCCTATTGCCCAAGATATGTTAGCAATGCATCTGTGGCAGACTTTTATCTGAAATTAATGTTTCATTTGAATTAATCCCACTGTGGAATATAGGCTAACTAATAATAATTACATGAATGCATTTTGCAGATGCTGTCAACCGAAGACACATACATTCATTCAGGGTATACATTTACATCAGGGTGTTCCCTGAGAATTGAACCTATTGCTAAACTATCAGTTTATAAGACTTCGAGGATCTATAGACATACTATGATTTTTTTGTTTTGTAGACGATCACTTCCTTTGTCTGTTCTGCTGGTTTTAATGATTATGTGCTCAAAATAAATTTTATTTATGAGTGGTTCTTGCTATTAATAGTAAGGCTATTACTATTGCTCATAACGTATTCAAAATTACTCAAAATTAGTATTACACTTCAGCATATAACTCATCCTACAACATTTGAGGATAATAATAAGACTTCAAATTATGCAGGAGACGTGTGCTATTACGATTATTTTAAGTGATCTTACTTAGACTGAATATTTGTATTTTTGCTTGACAGATGATAAAACCCTTGAAACACGTCATAAATTAGTAAACACCCTAGCATCGTTGCACATAATTTTGCACAGGCAAGCATAGCTCAAATTTTCCTTAGTAGGCTATATACTGATATCCACCTTATGCCAACTTCACACTGCACGATTTTCAAAGTTGTTGGATCACTGTTGTTTTCACACGGCACAACTATCTGGGGTAGTATTCAGTTGCTGCTGTGTTCACATTGCATGATGGATCGGTGACAGGAGGTTATAGCCTACTGCATGACTTTACAATAGGAAGAATCGCCAACAGCTCTGTCTGGTCCGCAAACTATGTTAACTCCTCCTCGAACTTCCCACTGCCCTGTATCTTGCTCTCTCATTGGCTGTAGGTCATTGCTGATGTATGTTTCAGTCAGAACTCATTTCACATAGCGGGATTTTTTTGCCGACAGGTCCAGATATTTAGCATGCCAAATATTTCATGGCTGTCGGCGATTCTCTCAGGTCACGTCTTTGATAACTCACACTTCGTGATTGTCACTCGCGTGAACGAGCACCGATTTGCCTCCGATATCGGGCATTTTTCGCAAAATTTGCGGCAAGTGAAAATCGGGGCTAAAATCGTGCAGTGTGAACAGGGCCGTCGGTAGGAATTCTGGGCCCTGTGCACTGAATTTGCTATGGGGCCCCTTCAAAATCACGTTCAGTAGGGGGGAGGGGAATTCGCAATTGCAAAAATGAGAGTTCAAAATGAGTGAGATCGCTGGGGCCCCACAAACCTCTGGGCCCTATGCACTCTATCACCCTTTTCCCCCCACTAGCGATGCCCCTGAGTGTGAACTCGGCATTAATTTTGATGTAAGAGCATGCACGGCCATTTGTAACTTGAATGTGCGAAGTTTCCATTGTCATTCGCTTCCAGTTATTTTACCTTTACAAAAACAGTCATGATGCTGCTTTATATTACTAACTAGTATTTGTTATCATATTTCAGTAATTTAATTTATTATCATAAACATAAACACACTGGTTTGTAGTGCAAAGAGTTTTACTGTTTACTGCACTTGTTATTCTTCTAGTTATTTACCTATAGCAGCGAATGAATTGGAAGTCTCACACATTTAATGAAAATAGCTTACTTGTGTAGCAAAATTTGGTGGAACATGTAATGCAGCAATATCATATTGCATATAATAATTATACAGAGCATTTCATAGAGCAATACCTTCATGTATACTTCTGCAAAATGTTGTTGCATGAAGGAAAGAGTGATTCTGAAATAACACATTATTGGTTCACAATAACAATAATAAAACCAAATGATTTTGCAGCATGAAAACTCTTGATAAGAGAAAAATGCTGCATTGAAGAATATAAGTTAAATTGACATATTTTGCCTGAAGGAGTTTGCAACAAGGATCTTTGTTAACAATTAAATACAGAGAAATGATCATATCACAATGTACAGTATATTACAGTTTTGTTTTTTTCAAAATGCTAACACAGTTTTTGAAACTATGGCTCCATTTCTCAAAACTCCACACACACAACATGCAAAATGTCACACACAGCAAACACTTCTTTGAAAACTGTTTTAAAGGGATAGTTCACCCAAAAATGAAATTCTGTCACCATTTACTCACCCTCATGTTTTTCTAAACCTTTATGAGCTTCTTTGTTGTGCTGAACACAAAAGAAGATATTTTAAGGAATGTTGATAACCAGAGAGTTGACGGCACCCACTGACTTCCATAGTATTTTTTTTTTTTCCTTACTATAGAAGTCAATGGGTGCCATCAGTTGCTGGGTTACCAGCTTTTTCAAAATATCTTCTTTTGTGTTCAGCAGAACAAAGAAACTCATACAGGTTTAGAACAACATGAGGGTGAGCAAATGATGACAGAATTCTTGGGTGAACTATCCCTTTAACTCTTCTAAAAATTGTATTTTTGCATAGTAACTCTACACACAAACATAAAATAATTACCAACATACAGTATCTCACAAAAGTGAGTACACCCCTCACATTTCAGCAACAATTTTAGTATATCTTCTCAAGGGACAATACTACACAAATGAACCTTGGATATATTTTAGAGTAGTCAGTGTGCAGCTTGTATAGAAGCACGAATTTACTGTCCTCTAAAAATAACTCAACATATAGCCATTATTGTCCAAATAACTGGCAACAAAAATGAGTACACCCTAAGTGAACATGTCAAAACTGTGTCCAAAGTGTCAATATTTTGTATGGGCACCATTGTTATCTAGCACTGCCTTAATCCTCCTGGGCTTGGAATTCACCAGAGCTGCAGGTTGTTGCTGGGATCCTCTTCCACTCCTCCATAATGACATCATGGAGCTGCTGAATGTTAGACACATGGTGCTTCTCCACCTTCCACTTGAGGATGCCCCACAGGTGCTCAACAGGGTTCAGGTTTGGAGACAGACTTGGCCAATCCATCACCTTCAGCTTCAGCTTCATTATCACATCTTGGCGGTATGTTTGGGGTCGTTATTATGTTGGAAACCTGCCGTTCGGCTCAGTTTCTGAAGGGAGGGCATCATGTTCTGCTTCAGAATGTTACAGTACATGTTGGAATCCATGTTTCCCTCAATGAACCACAGCTCCCCAGTATCAGCAGCACTCATGCAGCCCCAGACCATGATGCTACCACCACCATCCTCGACTGTAGGCAAGACACAACTTTCTTGGTACTCCTCACCAGGGTGTCGCCACACATGCTGGACACCATCTGAGCCAAACAAGTTTATCTTAGTCTCATAAGACCACATGATATGGTTCCAGTAATTCATGCTCTTGGACAGGTTGTCTTCAGCAAACTATTTGCAGATTTTTTTGTGAGCCAGCTTCAGAAGAGGCTTCCTTCTGGGACGACGGCCATGCAAACCGACTTGTTGCAGTGTGTGGCATATGGTCTGAGCACGGACAAGCTGACCTTCCACTTCTGCAACCTCTAAAGCAATGCTGGCAGCACTCATACATCTGTTTTTTGAAGCCAGCTTCTGCGCCTGATTCACACCACGAGGACTCAACTTCTTTGATCGACCCTTGTGAGGCCTGTTCCGCGTGGAACCTGTCTTGGAAAACCTCTGTGTGACACTGGCCACTGTACTGTAACTCAGTTTCAGGGAGTTACTGATCTTCTTATAGTCTAGGCCATCTTTGTGGAGAGCAACAATTCTAATTCTCAAATCCTCAGAGAGTTTTTTGCGATGAAGTGCCATTTTGAACATCCAGTGGTCATTATGAGAGAATTGTACTCAAAGCACCAAATTTTACCTGCTCTAATACAAAATACACAAATTTGTATAGTCCTGTTAAGCAGACAAAAACATGAACATGATGAATAGGACATGTTGCTTTGCATGGTTAAACGACATATAGCGCTTATCACTTAGGGTGTACTCACTTTTGTTGCCAGCTTTTTTGACAATAATGACTGTATGTTGAGTTATTTTCAGAGGACAGTAAATCTTTACTTCTATACAAGCTGCACATTGACTACTCTAAAATATACCCAAGTTTCATTTTTTTTTAGTATTATCCCTTGAGAAGGTATACCAAAATGGTTGCTGAAATGTGAGGGGTGTACTCACTTTTGTGAGATACTGTAGATAGATAGATAGATAGATAGATAGACAGACAGACAGACAGACAGACAGACAGACGCTCACACGCACACACGCACACACACACACACACACACACACACACACACATAATGACCCATTTATTATGTGTGTGTGTGTGTGTGTGTGTGTGTGTGTGTACACACTGAATATGTATATAAGCCAAGTCAGAAAGTCAGCTTTATTTATAAAGCGCTTTGTACAATATAGATACACTATAATCAGAAATCCAAGGGGGTAAAAAAGTGTTTTCACACATGATCGCTGTGTGTAGGTCATCAGCAAATGAGTGTGGCATTTAAATGGCAGTGTTTTCCAAATTAAACAAAAGAGCTGTTAGTTTCGAATGATGTGTGAAATGTAGAGAACTGTGTTTAGAGTTTTGGAAAAAGTTTGTTTTACAATATCAAACAATTTAAAGCATGTAATGTGCTTGTAATTTTGCAGACTTGGTCTAAAGATTAGGTATATGAGTGAATGGTTCCACTAAGTGGGCCTCAAGTATCACTTTTAGTGTCTAAGCAATTTTAAAAAAAACTGTAAATTCCTGTTAGATTTTTGTGTGTTACATAGAGAATTGTGTTGTGCTTTGCAAAAAGTGTTTTATGAAATTGAAAACTGAGTCAAAGGCTGAGAATTAGTGTATGGTTCTGCAGATTTGGTGTGTGGTTCTGGTGTTTGAGTGTCAGGCTTCAGAAATTGTATGATTAGTAAAGATTTTGTGTGTAAGCAGTTGAAAAATACTGTATTATGCTCTTTCAAAAGCTTTCAGAGGATTTTATGAAGATCTGTTATATTCCATTAAAGTAAAACTTTGTTTATAGTTAATAAAAATATATAATATAATAAAAAATAAAAATAAACAAATTTTAATAAAATAATTAAATAAAAATATTAAAAAATATTATATATATATATATATATATATATATATATATATATATATATATGTATGTATGTATATATATATATATATATTCTCTATGTATATTTCCCATTTCTCAACTGAGATATTAATGACCTCAAATGTGTGTGTGTGTGTGTGTGTGTGTGTTTGTCTGTTTGTTTGTTTTTTTTTCTTTTGTTTATTTTTTTTTTCTTTTGCTGTAGAAAACTAGGACCAAAACTATATCCAAGGAGGTCTAAGGCAGTGATTCCCAACCACGTTCCTGCAGGCCCCCCAACACTGCATGTTTTCCATGTCTCCTTAATCAAACACACCTGATTCAGATCATCAGCTCATTAGTAGAGACTCCAAGACCTGAAATGGGTGTGTCAGACAAAGGAGAGATGCAAAATGTGCAGTTTTGGGGGGCCTCCAGGAACGTGGTTGGGAACCACTGGTCCAAGGGGTCGCCAAAAGATGAGATCTGATGGAAAGCTAATAAAAAAAAATTAAACTTAAAAATATTCCAATCTACTGTGTGAAAATGTATATTGCACAAGTACTATATAAAAACAACCATAACATTAAAAACTACATCACTAGTACAACTTTACTAGACACTTACAATAGTCAATGTTTCAATGGCTGCAACAGATACATTATGTACGAACAATCTATGACATGATCTGTGCAAATATACTGTAGCAGCCTTAGAATTTGATTTAACACCATTGCCGCTGACGTTTGTTATTCTGATGCTGGTGTCAGCAATGCGACAACAACAGAGCTGTCAAGGTTTTGGCACTACTGAGACATATT
This sequence comes from Spinibarbus caldwelli, assembly GCA_039654775.1. Classification (NCBI taxonomy): domain Eukaryota; kingdom Metazoa; phylum Chordata; class Actinopteri; order Cypriniformes; family Cyprinidae; genus Spinibarbus; species Spinibarbus caldwelli. The sequence continues at coordinate 21,199,484 of CM077260.1, forward strand.
TAGGTATAAAAGGTGTGTAGTTTCATAAGCTTGAAACCCTGAGGATTTATGGCAGAGACTCTAAAGCTTTGTAGTTTCCCACTGCCTACTTTGTGTGGTTGTACCCCTGCAGCTAGACGGGCACAGTCACATTTTCATGATGGAATTTTCTCATCTTCTAATAAAAGACCCTCAAGGGGTCAGAGGTCTGTCATGTAAGAATCGTACGCCTATGTATAATATATTTGTGTATGTGTATGTGGAGGGTTTTGCTTAAACATGTCTTGCACTGCAGGGTATATGCTCCATCCTCTGCTTAATAAAAAATATTTTTTCTTGTCTCTTACATACACTGACAGACTGCACTGTGCTTCATCACGTCTGTCAAACCTGCAAATCTGACCCCAGAGCCATTTGCGCTTACATAACATGAATGCTATATCATCAGCATGTCCTAAATGATTGCATGTATTCAACGTGACTGCAATGAAATATGATTCATCAAAATACAAGGTCAGTAATGTACATTACCTCCATTTTTGGAGGTCCATGTACATTTTAATTTTACTTTAATATTTTATATTAAATATTTTTTTTTTAAATTAAATGTTTTTTCATTAATTAAAAAAAAATGTTATATTAAATATTTTTTAATTCATTTAAATATGTAGTATCAGTTTTAAACATTAAATTAAATTAATGTAAATTAAAATTAAATTAAAGCAGCAATAAAATTATATAAATTAATCCAATGTATTTAGACCTCCAACACTGGAGCTAATGTAGATTACATGACATTATGATTTTTTATTAAATGTATTTTTTTTAATTTAGATATTATTAAATTACATTAAATTAAATTAGGCTGCTGTGCCGCATCTTTTATGAGTGCACTGCACTGAGAGGACCTGCTCAAATCTCTAGTGCAAACTCTTGATAGCCCCTGTAAAAAGAGGTCAAGTTAGTAATGACCTTTGAGTGAAACTCAATCAGCAGAACTCACTGAGTTCACTAATACTGTAGCTCGTACAAACAGTGCCACAGGCCAAACGTCAATCATCTGTAACCAACAATTTCATTCCTACAGCGTGATGCCAATAGCATTACGATCAAGTCTGCCAATACAAATACACCAGCAGTTACAGGAACCTAATAGCTTAAAGTTTGCATTTGATCTAAATATAAAATATTAAGACTTAAAACATTTTGTATTAACAGTTATTTAAAAACATGGATCAAGTTCATAAACACTGAGAGTAATAGACAATTTTAAACTGTTATCATCCCATCCATTTTGCGATTTACTCAGTAAACTACTCTAGTCAAATGAATCACCAGATCTAACAGATTATGAAAACAGATGCAACTGTTTGATGACAGACTTGTTTCATATCATGCGATGAGTGGAACTGCAAATTTGAGATTGAACTGCTGATTGCGAAAAGCAATAAAAAAAATAAAATAAAAAAAAACACTGACATGTATGACAAATGTCATTTTATGATGAAATATACTGGCATTCTGAGAGAGCACTCGCTACTCCCCCAGTCTCGCACGCACCCCATTTGGGAACCACAGCAATGGAGTCAGAAGTCTTTTTGAAAGCAGTTAAAAGTAATAACAACACAGTACCTGAACACAAATGTTCTTTTTGAATTTTTATTTTTTTTTAACAACAAACTGTCGTAACTGTGCTATTGTGAACTCTTACTTATTGTTGCTACAGCTATGACTGAATCAATACATAACATTAAGTACATAACATTAAAATAATATCACATTGAACATCATAATCATACTGATTTTTGTTTTTTATTTCTTTAATGATTTTTTTTGTTATAGCGCCCCCTAAGGCCAAAATGTATCAAAAATTTTGCATCTGTCCTAAGAACGTCCTACTGATTTCAAAGTGTAACGATTATAATCAAGCTTGAGCTTAGTGTTCAAAATTAGTTAAATGGGTTCTTATAGAGAATTCCATCCGAGAATAATAAATTGACGAATATGTTTTTGAGTATTTTTACTAAATGATCCACACACTTTTTTTTTTCAAATTGTTCATGTGAAAAGACCTAAGACAAGTTAAAAAGAGACATACTCAGAAAACAATATCAGTGCAATATCAGATATTATCTTGACAGAAATAGAAAGCTTGTGATCACTGGATTCCATAGAAGTGATTTTTGAATTTTAACCCTTACATTCCCAAAAAAAAAAAACAACAAAAAAAAACCCCAGCTGTCACTGGGTTGTACCCTAAGCCACAAAAGCGAAAAGGTACATATTAGTACTTTTGTATCTAAAGTGTACATATTAGTACCTTTTGAAAGGGTACCGCCCCAGTGACAGTTTTGTACCATTTTTTTCTTCTGAGAGTGTAGATTTCTTGAATCATAAACTGAACAGAAATAAAAATTATTTTATTATAGTGCCACCTAGTGTCAGGTGGATGTCTGTTCACATGAAAAAAGAGCATTTCTAGAAGCCATTCATGTCACTCAAGTCACTCAAAGTTTGAATCTGTCCTAATACCGTATTATAGTTATATAGCAGCCTAACAGAAAGACAGGGGCAGAGACTTTATTTAATATAACTGTATTCAGGGCCAGATTATGACTGGATTCAAATCGCTTTTCTGGGTGGGGGAGTTGAAATTGTGTGGGCGGAAGTGATATTTAACTTACCACCTCTGATCTGGTGCCCGTGGGCACGTGTCCGGTAGGCCTGTGTGCGTTAATCCGGCCCTGATTGTATTTAATAGAATGTTAAAGTTGCTCTGTGTCTTCGTAAGAGTAGCCTATATGATTTGTGCTAACTCTTATAAATAAATGATCTATCCACCTTTTTCCTGAACGTGGAAGTCTCGCCCGACTGGAACGATGCTTTACATTTCCGGTCTCTGATGTTTTTAGTCAGATTAATAGAGATGGTCCTCACTGCAGAACACAAGATCCAGGGTGCGTGGTTGGATCCAGATCCAACTCCTCCCACCTTACATATACCTAAATCCCCATCTCCCCTGATCCCTAAACCCACCCATCTCCACCCCTAAACCTACCAATCTTCACCCCCTAGATGTGGATACAACCACGCCCCTGGATCTTGTGTTCTGCAGTGAAGGGCTACTGAAATGTATATATTCCGAGCTGATAATATAATGTTAAACCTATGAAAATGGTTTTTATAAGCACATGGTGCCATAGTTTCATCTGTTACTGTGTCGCAATGATTGGGCATGAAGCAGTCTGAGGTTAGCTGCATTGTGTGCATTAGCACACATTATTCTTCTAACATATTATTTATTATTTTACACGCAGTATTTTAATTTAGGTGCTACAAGCCACGCTCGTTTTCTCTTGTCAGCGTTTGTCATAGAATGCAGCACATACTCTAAAACATACCTAAATAACCTAAACCTAAATGCTGGGTTCAACCTGTTGGGTCATTTTATTGGGTTGTTTTTAATATTTTTACCCAGGTGCTGGGTGTTTTTTCTGTACCAAGTTGCTGGGTCATTTTTAACGCTGAGTTATTTTTTCTACTCAACCACTGGGTTGAGCCTGGCTCAGCAGCTCTCAGTGCCGCCGCCGATTTGCTGCACTTCTTCAGTGAAATAAAGGTTTGTATACATTTGATTTCATTTATAAAGACTTTACTGTGGTAAATTATATTATTTTATGCAACGCAACATAAGGACGAGATGTCAGACAGCTGCGTCAGCGGTCGTTTCGCGCTGGAAACGACTTTTGCCTTTGTAGTGAATTTTGCTTTCGCCAACCTAAAGAGGCAAAATACTGTAGTGATGGGTACTCACATCACAGGTGACATTACAATTTTTAGATCACTTAAGGTGTGGTTAGGAGTGCATCACATAAGAAAGATTGGTGGGATATCTAACTCAGCGGTACCCAACCACGTTCCTGGAGGCCCCCCAACACTGCATGTTTTCCATGTCTCCTTAATCAACCACACCTGATTCAGATCATCAGCTCATTAGTAGAGACTCCAAGACCTGAAATGGGTGTGTCAGAAAAAGGAGAGATGCAAAATGTGCAGTGTTGGGGGGCCTCCAGGAACGTGGTTAGGAACCACTGATCTAACTTGTAGAACCTTTACTGCATTATCAACACAAGGAAGACACAAGGGTAATAAAATAAATTTTATTAACAAAAGATAGACAAGAGTAATCAACAACTACTAAATGAATACCATGAATGAAACAAGAATAAAGTGCATACGATTCATAAAAAGTTCATAAGCTTCTTTTACAACTCATTGATTTTTGCAATGAATTATCTTAATTTTTGCAATTCTTTATTTCTGTTTGCAAAATAATTTTTTTTTCTCTCAGTACTTTATTTTTATTTTGCAATCTTTATTTTTGTTTGCAAAACAATTTTTTTTGCTCAATACTTTATTTTTCTTTTGGCAATACTTTATTTTTATTTTGCAAAACTTTATTTATTTTTTTTTGCAAAACTTTATTCTTTTGCATATATATGTGGCATTAAATTGACTCCATAGAATACACTTAAATTAAAATGCTTCTTTTAAATGTTACAATTTTTTTCTAAAATGCTTGTTAAACAAGTTTAAATGTATGTAATATTGTAAACTATGCTGTATTCATTCAAATAAATTAAATTTGTCTTGTATTTTGTCCATCTTGCTTAATAATAAATGTTCATCTATTGATTATTGCTGTTGCCTCTAGTAATTCTGTGTGTGATTTTTTATTTCCAGCCCATTTTAAGCCAGCAGTATAATCATTTTTAAACAATAGTTGACTTAAATAAAACAACCCAGGATAAAAACATTTAACCCAACCAGCTGGGTCAAAATAACCCAGCATGTGTTCTGTCCAGTATTTACCCAGCTCTGGTTTGCCAAATAACCCAAGTTGGGTTGTTTTTAACCCTGTATTTTTATAGTGTGCTGGACACTGACCGATTTGCTGGTGCGCAAAACAAATACTTTATAGGAATTCCTTAAGTTTATTGCTGTTACTGTGGCAGCCAACAACAGCACTACTTAACTATGTGCACATTTTTATATTTAGTTATACATTTTTATATTTAGTTACACTGAAAAAGTTTTAGTTTAGTTAATTCAGTCAGTGTTATTACACTGTTTTAACATGTATTTCTATGGAGAGCAGAAAGTCTCGGTTATGTATGTAACCCTCGTTCCCTGATGGAGGGAACGGAGACATTATATCGAGTGACGACATTATGGGGATTCACTTGGGAGCCCCAATCATCTCTGACTTTAAGAGAAAATGCCAATGAGTATTGGATAGTGGATTTTGCTTACCTGAGCCACTCCCCATGCATACGGGTATAAATAGGCGACAGGTGCATCCACTCTTCAGGTTTTACGCTGAGGAGCCAAGAACTTGTCCCTGGCCACCAGCAATGGTTCGAGGTTGTGGCAAGGGGACATAACGTTTCCGTTCCCTCCATCAGGGAACGAGGGTTACATATATACGTAACCAAGACGTTCCCTATCTGTCGGTCACTACGAGTTATGTCAAGTGACGACATTATGGGGTCCATGGAAAGCACCACAACCTGAACCCTGTCACAACCTTATGGCATTGCAAATGTTGACAAGCAAGCGTGTGACAGACAAATGCCATGCAAAGGTTGTAACCTTCCCATCACCCCAGCGCAAATTCGCTGACCTTGGTACCCGCAGGGACCACAGGTGAGTACATCGCTGCTGGTGATAGCCAAGCCGCTGTTCCTTTCACCACAGAAATTAGAAGGGATTTCAACCTTCAACGAAAGATTGCTTCAAGTCTTTCCTATTTATTGTTACAGCTTGGCAGTAACGACGGGGAAGCGAGCCTTCCGGTGAAGGGTGCTACGGAGGCCACATCCTACCTGTAGGGAGGTGACATGAGGAGACACTGATATGGACTGACCCAGGCCTAGGGCAGTACAACGTATGGAATGGGTCTCTGAGGCAGGTCCTACCTAAGAGTAGGGATGGAACAACTGGCAGCAGAGACTGACAGAATGGACTGTCAAAGGGAAGACACGGGTTTGCCAAGAGGGAAAACTTACTGTGGAAGAATACACATATGGGATTGCCAGCAGGGAATCGATCCATATGGACACCTAGCCTAGTACAGGGGCTGACCGGAGACCCGAGCAAGCTAACACAAATACTGGGCCTGGTGTCAGACTGCTCTGCCCAGTCTGACTGCCGGGGGTGCTGGAGGAATTCCACCAGGGTTCACCATCTGGGGAATTTTACTGGAGGAGGAAAAAGGCGCTCGCATCCCTTCTGGCACCCCTCAGGAACCTGACGATTGAGATCGTGCTTTCTCAGGGACCGGCCGCCAACTGCATCGTGATGCACTGCGATAGCAGCCACATACGCTTTGAACGTGGAGGGTGACAGCCTACGTTCCAACCCTTCTTGCAGGAAAGAAAGCATTACTCCAATCGTGCATCTTCGGGGGTCTTCTCGGCAAGAAGAAACCAGCTCGCGAACAGACTCCACTCCAAGGCAAAAGCCCGCCTCGTAGAGAGGGATCTGGCCTGAGTGATAGTGTCTTCCACCGCCGGTGGACAAAACACTCAAGTCTGCCGCGTCTCATCCAGGAGCCACACATGGAGGTACCAAGATCTGGACACGGGTGCCACATGGTGCCGGGCCCCTGAGAAAGGAGGTCCTTCCTCAGAGGGATGCGCCAGGAGGGGCTGTCACAAGGAGCCAAACCAGGTCCGAGTGGGCCAATATGGCCCAACCGGCAGGACCTGTTCCTCGTCCTCACTGACCTTGCACAGTGTCTGTGCGAGAAGACTCACTGGGGGAAACGCAAACTTGCGTAAAGCCCAAGGCCAGCTGTGCGCCAGTGCATCCGTGCCGAGGGGGCCTCGGTCAGGGAGTCATACAACTGGCCATGGGAGGACTCCTGGGAGGCAACCAGGTTTACCTGAGCTTCCCCAAATCGACTCCAAAACAGGCGGATCATCTCGGGATGGAGCCACCTTTCTCCAGGGAACGTAAACTGTCATGAGAGCACATCGGCTGCACGATTGAGCTCCCCCAGGATGTGGACGGCGTGCAGCGACTTGTGTTGCATCTGACTCCAGAGAAGGAGATGGCGGGCTAGTTGTAACATGCGATGTGATCATAGACAACCCTGCCGGTTGATGTACAAGACAGCCGCAGTGTTGTCCATGCGGACCAACACGTGCTAGCCAAGCAGCAGCAGCCGGACCACTGCAAGGCTAGTAGCACTGCCAGCAACTCGAGGCAGACATGCCAAAGCAGTCGAGGCCCTATCCAAAATCCAGAAGCTGCCTGCCCGTTGCATGTAGTGCACCAGCCCGTACTGGAGGTCCGTCCAGGGGCTGAATGAGCGGCAACGCATTGGCGTGATGGTCACGCGAACTGTACCGTGGTGCCATGCCCATCTCGGGACTCGGGAGTGTAACCTGTGCTGAAGTGGTCCCATATGAAGCAATCCGAGCGGGGAGATTGCGGCTGCGGATGCCATATGCCCCAGGAGCCTCTGAAAGTGTTTCAGTGGTACCACCATCCTGCCTCTGAAAGAACTCAGGCAGTTCAGCATGGACTGGCCACGCTCGTTGGTGAGACACGCCACCACACTCACCGAGTCTAACTCCATACTGAGAAAAAGGTTTCTCTGCATGAGGGAGAGCTTGCTCCTTTCCCAGTTGACCCGAAGCCCCAACTGGCTGAGGTGCCGGAACACCAGGTCCCTGTGATCGCACAACTGTTCTTATGCACGGGCCATGCTCGAGACAGTTGAGGATCCTGATACCCACTTCCTGTAACGGGGCAGGGGCGCCCTCCGTGACTTTCGTAAAGACAAGAGGGGAAAGGGAGAGCCCGAAGGGTAGGACCCTGTACTGCCATGCCCAACCCTCAAACGCAAACCGATGGTCTGTGTCAAGGGAGAATCGAGACATGAAATTAAGTGTCCTTCAGGTCGACCGCTGCAAACCAATCCTGGGGTTGCATGCATCTGATGATGTGCTTCTGCATCAACATCTTGAACGGAAGCTTGAGCAAGGCCCGATTCAAGACTCGCAGATCCAGGATTGGCCGAAGGCCACCGCCTTTCTTGGGTATGATGAAGTAAGGGCTGTAAAACCCCTGCTTCATCTCGTCTGGAGGGACCGGCTCGATTGCATCCTTTGCCAGGAGGAGAGCAATCTCCTCGTGCAATACAGGTGCGTCTCGGACTGCCACCGAAGTCTCGAGAATGTCGCTGAACTTGGGAGGTCGCCTGGTAAATTGAATCGCATAGCCGAGTCGGATTGTGCGAATGAGCAAGAGGTACGGGTTGGGCAGCGCAAGCCATGCCTCCAAACTCCGTTCAAGTGGCACCAAAGGTACAAGCGACGTACCCATGGTGTTGTGGCGGAGGGGAGTCGAGCTGGATAGCACAGAAGGCATCGCGTTCTGACTGACCACAGCAGAACTCCCCACGTCCCCGGAGGGACTGGCCAGAGATGCGTGGAGAGGCATTGCATCTCCCAATCTCAGTCTCTTGGCCGCTGGCAAGAGGGGGCGTCATGGGTGAGAGTGAGGAGGCAGTGCATTGCACACTGTCAGTCCCCGAGCCAGAGAACCCGGAGGAAAAGGAAATTGCTCTTTCTTTGACAATGTGGTTACCGCTGGCCCTTGAGCCAGCAGCAGAACAGAATAAATGATTCTCCACCCGACCCTCCTCCGGGGGAAGGAACGGCGCTGTACTCGCCATTCTCCTGAGAAAGAGCAACTTCCCAAATCACCGGGTTGCCCGTGTCAGGGCCGCTTTATCGCCTCCCTGGACAATTTCGGGACCAGCTGGGACACGGGGGGGGGCACTGCACTCCTGCAAGAGGCTCGACGTGCCGGCCTAGGTGACGATTCAGCACGGGGCAGAGCAGCTCTGGAGGACACAGGAGGGCGCCCATGGCGACGAGCAGACTGGGGGCTGGCCCGCGGTGGAGCGGTGGCAGATGGTGCTTCACACCGGGGCAAGATGTGTTGTCTCAGTCTGTTTCTGTACTGCTGAGAACTGCTGGGCACAGTCCTCGACAGTGTCGCCGAACAGTCCAGCCTGGGAGACGGGAGCGTCGAGAAAGCACACTGTGGCAAATCTCTCATCTCAGCCGGGCTGAGCCATAGATGGTGTTCTTGGGCAACAAGTGTGGACATCGCCTTCCCGAGGGACCACGCTGTGACTTTCGTCACCCGTAGGGCAAGGTCAGTCACCAAGCACAGCTCCTGCATCAACCTCGGATTGGTACTACCCTCGTGCATTTTAGTGCCTTTGTTTGGTGTACTTGCAGGATAACCATGGCATGCAGGGCAGAGGCAGCTTGGCCAGCAGCACTGTAAACTTTGGCCGCGAGAGCAGCCGTCAGCCTACAGGCTTTACAGGCGGGAGACAAGGACGATTCCTCCAAGTCGTGGCGTTTTGTTGGCACAGGTGCACCGCAACCGCACTCTCCACCTAGGGAATGTCAGCGTACCTCCTAGCCGCCCCACCATCGAGGGTAGTGATGATGGGGGAGGCAGACAAGCAGCTTCCGGCCAAAAAAGGGGCCGTCCACGACTTCATCAGCTCCTCACGCACCTCCGGGAAGAAAGGAACCAGGGCAGGGTGTGGTCGCGAACCACAGCCCGTGCTGAGAAACCAATCATCCCGCCGCGAGGACTCGGGATTGAGAGGTGTGCACACCTCCAGCCCAAAGCTCGCGGCGACCCGAGAAAGCACGTCCGTCAACTCTGGGTCCTATTCATCAGTGGCGACAACACCTGAGGGGGGCCACCCCACCGAATCTTCATCCTCAGAGGACGTTTGCCCATCCACCGATGCTGCTATTGACATCTGATCCTCTATCGGCGAGCCGAATGAAACGCTGAGCACGCCGTAAGACGGCACAGCAGAATCACGGGGGAGCTACACAGAACAGCTGCTGCGGGAGGAGTGAAAGGTCCGTGGGGACTGGCCCGGCGGAAAGGTCCTCACTGTAACCCTCAGATCGCCCAGAGCACTAGCCGATGGTTCTCTGCACGTTGCAGAGAAGCCAGCGCGGGTAGTGACAGAGGGAGCCCCTCCCATCCCTGTGAGGAGAGAGAGGCACAATCGCAGCACTGCCATGGTTACACACTCACAACGAACGCATAAACCATCCACGAAGGCAGCTTCAGCGTGTTGGATGCCCAGACACTGAAGACAAGGATCGTGGCTGTCGACGGATGATAGGAAACAACCGCAACCAAGAGGACACGGCATCTTTAAAAAGACGTGAACCGACCATGATTTGCTCTTTTAGGAAATCTGCTCTTTTAGTTGAAATGCCCAGGGGAATCGCTGCAGACAAGGACACCGCTGTTCGCACCGTGATGCCAACCAGAACAGCTTCCAAACAGATTGATGAATGGCTTTGTGGAGATCAACACATTCATCCACTCGGCTCCGAAGCAAAAATTTGAAGAGTGGATGCACCTGTCGCTTATTTATACCCGTATGCACAGGGAGTGGCTCCGGTATGCAAAATCCACTAGCCAATATTCATTGGCGTTTTCTTTTAAAGTCAGAGATGACTGGGGCTCCCAAGTGAATACCCGTAATGTTATCAAAATATAACTCGACATAACTCGTAGTGACCGACAGATAGGGAACATGACAGCATCCAAATGGAAGTTAGAATCCATTGTGGCGGCGCTCATCAGTTACTCAGGAAAAACATGGATATTGGCATCTGTGTTTCCATGAAGAACCTTCAACATTTATGGAACCTTTCTACTGCACAAAAGGTTCTTTACAATGGAGAAAATTTGATTATTAAACTGGATTAGCTATAAAATGTTTAATAGCCTATTTAAATTATTAAATGTTCTTTAAACTAAGAGAATAATGGTTCTTTTAAGAACTGATCACTGAGGTTCTCTGGATAAACCAAAATGGTTCTTCTATGGCATCGCTGCAAAAAATGCCTTTTGAACCATTGTTTTATAAAGTGTATATGGTCCGTCCATCTATTCTCCAAAATGATTATGCACAACATTCTGGTGTGTTATTCCCAGATTACAAACATCGTAGGCCAATTAGCAATACATTAATAACATAACGCTCATCTGAGTCTTTGAGGTTGGCACTTCTTTCACATCTCTCATATCACATCACCATGCGAGCTCACATTTCCACTTAATATTTTAAGATGAAACTGGACTGGATCAGAGCAACTATATGAATTTACTTGATTGTCCATACATCATTAATAAAAAGATAACGTTAAAATGTCAGGCTTTTGGGTAACGATTATTTGCTGTTCTCTCAATCTCTCAGTCATCATTGTACAGTATCACACTGCATTATATGTTTTGCCCCACAATAAAAACTAGAGCTTTGATAATAAAACTAAGCATGTAAAAAAAAATATATCATCTTACTAAGACATATTATTGGGAGTGACAACTGATATTTATAAGCATTTTATGCAAGTAGTCTGCTAAACTTTATGAAGATCTCATTGATTTACATTAAATTGATTTTCATCTTACTTTTGGCCAAATAAATATCAGCAACTGCACCAAATTGCATATTTTTTTTTTTATCAGTTTGGGCCTTTTAACTGAGTTCTCTGTTTTTTCATACTTCAAGCTAGAGATTATGGTTTATAAAGTTTTAAATATGGATATTTTTTTACACAAACTCATCAATTCACTTTAAAAGGCCTTTACTAACCCCCAGAGCTGTTTGGAGCACTTTTTATGAAAGATGCACTTTATTGGACTTCAAAATCTCGACCCCCATTCACTGTCATTATAAAGCATGGAAGAGCCAGGACATTTTTTTTATATAACTCTGATATAACTCAAATTGCAAAGGCTTTGCAAATCTCATAATCTACAGTGCATAACACCATCAAAAGATTCAGAGAAACTGGAAAAATCTCTGTGTGTAAGGGACAAGGCAGATGACCTTTGTTGGATGCCCGTGGTCTCCGGTAAACACAATCCCCCGTGCCATCTGCAGATGCCAACTAAAGCTCTATCATGCAAAAAGGAAGCCATATGTGAACATGTCCTGTGGGCCAAGGCTCATTTAAAATAGATTGTTTCAAAGTGGAAAAGTGTTCTATGGTCAGACGAGTCCAAATTTGACATTCTTGTTCTCCAGGCTAAAGAGGAGGGAGACCTTCCAGCGTGTTATCAGCGTTCAGTTAAAAAGCCAGCATCTCTGATGGTATGGGGTGCATAAGTGCATTCGGTATTAGCAGCTTGCATGTTTTGGAAGGCACTATGAATGCTGAAAGGTATATAAAGGTTTTAGAGCAACATATGCTCCCCTCCAGATGACGTGTCTTTCAGCAGGACAATGCAAAACCACATACTGCAGCTATTACAACAGCATGTCTTCATAGTAGAAGAGTCCGGGTGCTGAATTAGCCTGCCTGCAGTCCAGATCTTTCACCTATAAAGAACATTTGGTGCATCATTAAACGAAAAATATGTCAGAGACGACCACGAACTCTTCAGCAGCTGGAAACCTATATCAGGCAAGAATGGGACCAAATACCAACACCAAAACTCCAGAAACTCATTACCCCGATGCCCAGACGTCTTCAAACTGTTTTGAAAAGAAGAGGAGATGCTACACCATGGTAAACATAACCCCCGTCCCAACTATTTTGAGACCTGTAGCAGGCATCAAATTTGAAATGAGCTCATTTTGTGCCTAAAATTGTAAAATTTCTCAGTTTAAACCTTTGTTATGTTATCTATGTTCTATTGTGAATAAAATATTGGCTCATGTGGTTTGAAAGTCTTTTAGTTTTCATTTTATTCAAGTTTAAAAAATGTCCCAACATTTCCGGAATTCGGGTTGCATTTGTCTGAAAGAAGAAAGTCATATACACCTAGGATATGGCTTGAGGATAAGTAAATCATGGGGTAATTTTCATTTTTGGTTGAACTATCCCTTTAATGTCATTGTTTTATGTTATTGTTACTTCATTGTCACTGTATTATTGTATCTTACTTGTCAGGCAGTTTTCCATTGTGTTAGTAAAAGCTGGTTGTTCTGAGGCTTTTTTAGTGTGCTCTTCATTGAGACTTTAGGAGATGCTTTAGGGGAAGAGACATGAGAAACCTATTCTGAAACTTGTTTTGGCTAGTTTTCCATTTTGGAGACATTCGTGGAAGAGACATAAAGAGGAAGCTATGAGAAACCTCTTCTGAAGTTTCTTTTGATCGGTTTTCCACTATGCAGACTGTAGAAGAAGCCACTTCTGATTGTTTTAATATAGTTTGGCTGGTGGTATTGGGCACTAACTTGGCAAATTTGTGTGTAGACACGAGTTTAAATCTTTCTGGAATAAGCTATCTTGCAATTGAAGATTCTGGAGATTATGTTGAGTGTCATCATACTGAATCAGGTTCCTCAAGCAGCTCCTCCGATCTTCCAGTTGAGTGAATCTCATGAAAATATGTCCGGGCATGTCAACACTACGTAAACTTCATTTTGTCAGTATAGATTTTCATAATTTTATTATTTGTCACTTATTTTATTCAATTTTCTAACTATATCTGAATTTTATTTGTTTTGAATAGGCTTTTTTTTTTTTTTTTGTAGGCCTGTAGGGTTTTGTATAGGCATCCAAATCTAAATGCCATCTAAAGGTAAACATTTAAGACCTTTATTTTTGTGACATAATCTGCCATTATAACATATTCATGACCACCCATATCCCATTATTTAACATGGTCACGTTTTACTTTTTGACTCTGTAATTGTCATTATTCCCTAAAATATAATTCTCATTACTGTGATTCAGCACAGAATAAGTAGGCAGTACAAAATTACTATCAAATGTATAATTCCCTTAAATCTAACCACATTTTTATATAAAAACAACTTTTGAAATTTTCTTAACGGTCCTAAAATAGACAATGTTATCTATGCTTTATTTATTAATTTATTTATTTATTGGAAAATAAATGAACAGTTACATCTGGTTTGCAGTTCAACACACCTTGATGTGGTCATTTTTTTTTTTTCTGATTCTTCATAAGCAATGCATTTTTATACCTATTATTTAAAGGAAATAGATTAGTAGTTGTTTTAGTGATTATAATTGGCACTAAGTAAAATAAACATTAAATACATTCATAAATAAAATCTGTGATCTGTCTATTTTAAACATATGACTTATTTTATACAAATAAAGTTCCAATAATAATAATAAATAACAGTGATAATTTCAAGGTAATGTTGGCTAGTTGAGTAGTGGTATGGTTTCGTGCCATGCTTTTAAAACTCCTAAAAGCAAAAAAAAAAATAAAAATAAAAAATAAAATAAAATAAAATAAAAAATAGCCTACATTAACCCATAGACCTATAACAACTGCAACCTCTTGTTACAATAGGTGCTTTTCATCATTTTAACCACCAGATGTCCACAAAACATTTGAGTAATGAACCCTTTTACCATACAGTTGAAATGAAAGCTTCAGTGCTTCCCAGAACTTTGTTTCTCCTGAATTCCTCACTTTAATTGGTGAGGATGAAATTCCTCATTTTATTTCATTCTCTCTTTGATGATAGTGAACTCAACTGCCATACATTATATAGGAATGACTGAATAAATGAGCCATATCGGACACAACAATGAAGTCAACAACGACAGTCGATTCCTTCACCAGAGTCAACCTCTTCAGGCTATTCAGAGTAGATGAATTGACTCTTTTGGAGTCAATTCCCCATCACTTGTTACCATAGTGTGATACCGGAAGGATGTTAGAATTAATTATATTATGTTAAATTATTAGACATGAATTAGCTTTTGCTGAATAAGCTAACTGATTAATTTATAAACTGATTCCATAATAAATTTTATTTAATAGTTAAGGTAATATACCTAGTCCTAATTAAAAATTAGTTTAATATTTTATCAATACAAATTTCTCAAAACAGTGAATGAAATCTATTGTTTGTTTAGATTTTTTTTTCAGTGTCAACCATACAGTTATCATAGTTTTTACTTAAGTACTTAGGTTACTACAGTTATCACAACTACACCAAAATTGTGGTAATTATTAACCACCACTGTTATCAATAAAATTAAAATACTAAATATTTATATATATACACACACACACAGTCAAACCAAAATTTATTTAGACACCTTCAACATTTCTCATATTATCACAGTTTATTCGCTATAGTTTAAAAAATGGTAATAAAATATGACAAGAACTCAAGAGTTAAACTGTGTCAGAACAAATTCGTCTTGATAATGTCAGATAACTTTGATAGAAAGGTATGTAATAAATCATGGTCAGGCCAAAGTGTCAAATCAAATTTTTGATCCCAATTTTTAATTAATTTTAGCCCCCCAGCTCTTAATGCATTGTGTTGCCTTCTTGAGCATCAGTAAATGTTTTCACCTTATATAATAGTTATGTATGAGTCCCCCAATTGTCCTCCATATGAATAGATGGATCTCAAAATCATACAGTCACTGTTGGAAAGGGTTCAAATATGCAGAAAATGATTGAAAACCAAAGAATGTGCAGGAGCTGGAGGGTTTTTCTGAAGAACAGCAGGCAGTTGAACTGCTCAGGACCAGCAAGGGACTCATTCCCTGGATCATCCAGGAAACGAAAATAAATTCAGTTATTATTTTGTCTTGTGGAGAATATATAAGCATCTGTTATGTGAAATAGCTTATTCAGGACAGTATTAAATAAACGATAACATGCAATTTTCATGAACCCTCTTATTTTGTTAAAATTATTAACATTTTGCATATTCTGCAAGGGGCATGTAAATTTATGAGCACAACTGTATATAAAATTACACTCTACTGCACACATTTTGATGGTACATGATAAAAATTATTCCACATTTTTGGTTCATTTGGGGCCATTTTATTGATAAAACTTTTTTTTTTTGACCGCCTCACCCTCCCACCCCAAACTATTTTTTCTGTTGCCTTAGGGCAATGTTGTGCAACAATGGTACAGAATCACAGAGAAAATTATCATAAGACAATGCTCAGAGAGCAATACAAAATTGCAAATCTTTTTTCAAAAATGACAAGAAATCATTAAGTAAAAAGGGGAAAACACTTGAAACACACTCATATATTGGTTTTGATACAGGCATATGTTTTTATCATGTAGTTTGTCATGTCATATCATGTACTTCATGCCATGAGATTTCACTCCATGTGAAACTTCAAAAAGCAATTTTACATTACATTATACAAAAGGTATACATTACAAATTTTGCACATAACTTTGGGTGTTCCTGTGCACCCAAGAACCCTGCATCTTCCCTTCTTGTCACACATTATTTGCCAATGGGAGGTATTGTCCAAAACATCCTTGAAAAGTACCCATTATTAGTACCCAACATTGCAAAATAAAAAATAAAAAAAACTTCATAAAACCTGACAAAAAGCTTCTCTACACCTTCACAGACACCCACCCATACATACCACACATACTTGTATGTACAATCATTTTAAATAAGATTACTAAAGCAAATAATCTTGCCTTCTTCTCACACCATGTGCTCCTGTGACCAAGTTTCAGAACAGGACGTCCCACCTTCAAATGGTGCTTGATATTGACTCCCAAATCTTACTGGGCTGTTCTTTGATACTTTTTCGACCATTCTAATTGGTTGCAATCATTTAAAGAAACATGTACTGAACACAGGGCTTAAGGAAACTTTCAGTTACTCCAGGGCAACGCTGTGCTGTAGAGGAATAAATAAGTATTCTCAAAGTTTATTACACTGTTAGAAAATAATGCAAATTTAATGTGGGTCTTACTGTAGTAGCAGAATCTCTGAAAGACAACTTTAAAATGCTTTCCAAATTTAACAACTGAATTCTTTTTTACTTTATCCATTTTAATCAGATGCTCTTTTGCCAAAATGTAGGCCTATCTGCTTTCCTGGAAATATACTGTAATAGCAAGTCACTATTTGAGTCAGACAGCACAAAGTCAAAATCATGCATGAGTAAGAGGCAACATTGCTGCACTAACTGAAAAATGGGTGGCACGCAGGGTTTCCCCTCATTTGTTGCCAGTTGAACCACTATGATTTAAATTACTTTACACAAGTAGGCTAACTAACCTTCCAATAAATATAGCTACTGAATAACACATATTGTATAAGATGACAGTAAAAGGGTGTATTTTGCTTGTTTTTAACTCATTTTATTTTAAATATGCATTTCACCATGCAGTTCCACCATGAACCTCTAGTGGTCAGGAACGCATTGGGAATCGATTTAGTTTCTTTTAAAACAGGAACACGTGTAGAATGTGTCTCATTTCAGCATAAAGATAATGTCTTTATCCTGAAAAATAAAGACATGAAGACAAGTTTTAGGTAAACACTTTATTTTTGGTAGCAAAAACAGCACCTCAGAAAACAGAATACACAATGGGCAACGTCTCTCTTAATTGCCAGAGTACAATGAAATGACAGTTTCTACTAAATAGGCAAGCCACATGGATCTACCACTAACATGCTAGTAATTTAGCACAAATGCAAACATATTCCTTCATAGTTAATGTAGAAATCAGTTTCTTAGCATGTTGAGCAATTCTGCTAAATGGCTAGCTCATGTTAGTGGCACATCAAGGATTGTCCAGCCTACACACGTGGCCATGGTGTGCAAAGTAAGATCTGAAGACAGTATTGCTGGGCAGTGGCCTGAGGGTGTGAGTTTTTAGTGATGTGGATTAAGGCACGACAAGAGCAGTGAGAGTATTTGGTCCCTCTGAAATTCTTGGGTCAGTGTGAATGGTTTATTGCTTTATAACCTGGTTTATGGCTGCATTAGTGCCTTGGATCTGTCGCAGTCATAACGGTTGAGAGGGAAGGTCAGGAATGCATAGGAGGCGTGAGGTTTAGAGGACAGAATTGGGGAAGGGGACTCGCTCAATCTTGGACAACCTCAGAGGACTCAGACACAACTCTGCCATCCTTGGTCTCGATCATCTTGATCACAACGCTCTTCTTGGTCTGAGAGACAGTGTCACCGTAGCCGCTGCCAGAGCTGTAGCCGCCACCGTAGCCGCTGCCAGAGCTGTAGCCGCCACCGTAGCCGCTGCCAGAGCTGTAGCCGCCACTGTATCCACCACCGTAGCCACTGGAATAACCAGAGAAGTTGCTGTAGCCGCTGCTTGCACTTTCCAGGGGATAACCACCATAGCTCGCTATCGGGACAGAAACATGAAGAAGTTAGATTGGGATCTCCTGCATTTCATATAGTTATAAGAATTGTCATGTACCTGAACCCTGAAAAGACCAGCACGAAATGCCCATGATACAAGAGCATCCCATGCTGGGCTTTTCAGTAGTGTTCTCTGTGATAAAGAGTCAAACTTACAGCTCTGTTTTGAGATATTGATGGTCTTGATTCCACTTGCCAGTCTGTTGGAAAAGAGTGAACAAGAAGTAATGAGACTCTGAACTTTATCTCAAAAATAGAGCACTAGGTCTCACAGCAAGCATGCATTTCATTGACTCACCTGTCCTCCTCTCCCTCCAGGAGCTTCCTGTATGTGGCGATCTCAATGTCCAGGGCGAGTTTGACGTTCATCAGGTCCTGATATTCTCTAATCTGGCGGGCCATGTCCTGCTTGGCTCTCTGAAGGGCATCTTCCAGGTCCTTAATGCGGGCCTTGGCATCTCTCACGGCCAACTCACCACGTTCCTCTGCCTCTGCGATCTGGTTCTCCAGATTGGCACGCTATCGAAACAAGAAATATCTGTGCTTAGTTTCACTCCTAATGCCTGTTACCTCACAAAACAAACATAATATTCAATTATTCTACATTTTTTGTTTGTGGAGTTGCATACCTGTCCTTTCACAGAATCGATCTCGGACTGCAGTCTCTGAATCATGCGGTTAAGATCAGCAATCTCTGTCTTTGTTGATCTAAGATCATCACCGTATTTGGTGGCAGATGTCTGCATCTCCTCGTACTGAGGAACAGAACATATGAAGTGCAAGATTTAATATCTCATGCACCTCAATAGTAAAATTTGTTTTGAACAACTAGATTAAGACTTTACAGTTTGGATTAAAAGATTACACACCTTGGACTTGTACCACATCTCAGCCTCAGCGCGGCTTCGGTTAGCGATGTCTTCATACTGAGCGCGGACCTCAGCGACAATGGCGTCCATGTCGAGATTCCTGCTGTTGTCCATCTCCACAACGACTGAGGTGTCCTTGATCTGAGACTGCAGCTCACGGATCTCCTACAAGTTCACAACAAGAGAGCACAACATTATCAAAAGGCGTTTTGTCATAAGTAAGTAAACTATATGTTTGGTGGGAATCTCTAGCTTTAATTTACCTCCTCAAAGATCTGCCTGAGGAAGTTGATCTCATCAGTGAGGCTTTCCAGTTTGGCCTCCAGCTCAACCTTATTCATGTAGGCCTCATCGACATCCTACGATAAGCAAACATAATTTAATCATCATTACGATTAAAGTAAGTGTTTATGAGTAGTAAGAGACAATCTACGAACCTTCTTGATGAGCACAAACTCGTTCTCACACTCTGTGCGCTTATTGATCTCATCCTCATACCTGAAGAGAAGTGAAGAAAATGACATTGATTAAACTCATTGTTTGAATTGTTTATAAATGGGTTTTGTACACTAGGGGGAAGCAGTGCTCCATTTTTGTAGAAAGAAACCCTTATCAGGTTTTTCTGAATTCAGTTCGGTGTCTCCCATGGGTTTTAGCATTAATCCACCCATCAGATTTGTTTAGAGATCCATGAAAGGTGCTGCTTAGATGTTTGTTCAATAGCTGTAATCTATCTGACTCATGCTGACGCCCATTTAATTAAGGCACCAACATGTTTTTTTTTCAATGGGATATTATGTAAATCACTGAAATGCCTACAATATAATTCCAGTCTCAAAAAGGTTGGACAATGGGCAGGTATACCAGGGAGTGACTACAGCAACCATGCAGTTTCTGTATCAGTTACATAAGCCACGTTGGATAATGAATTGAGTTTTTTTCCCATCAGACCTTTAAACATGTTTTGCCTCAATTTGAATTTATAGAGCCTCATTTATTCTGGGAACGCTTAAGCGCACCACAAAATCCTCCTTTGACAATACTTGGGCGCTGTCCATCCCCCAGAACAAATGTACAGCCAAATTAAAATTCGGCTTTTGCGAAAGCCATTGTACTTACTTGTTTTTGAAGTCCTCAACAAGGCCTTGCATGTTGTGCAGGTCAGCCTCCAGCTTCATTTTGTCGTTGCCAAGGCTGTCGAGCTGTCTGCGCAGATTGCTGATGTAGGCCTCGAACATGGCGTCGATGTTGGAGCGTGTGGTCGTCTGGTCCTGAAGAAGGCTCCATTTTGTCTCCAGCATCTTGTTTTGCTGCTCCAGGAAACGTACCTACATTGGCAAGATGAGAATAGAGGTTTTGTCTCAATCAAGCCACAAATGAAAACCATACTTGGCAGTAAGCGCAGCTTCAGAGAGCAACGCCCCCAGACCGATGCTGGAAAGTCATTTTGGAATTATGGTTCTGCGCCAGCTCACAAAAGTGAGACCATATGTCAACATATTGCTTCTTCACAAAAGAAACCAGTGTTTTCTTTAAATAATGAGAAATGCACAAGTTTTCAGTTTGTAACGCTATATTCCCTTGGAAATTGTGACGCATATTCCAGTAGGATGCTAGGAAGGGTGACTAGAGCTGTACTTATCCTGTGGAATTTACTTTTTGGAGATTGGACTATCTATGTAGTTAATTATTCAAGGGATGGCAGGAAGAGACCAGATCTGCTGGAGTCTCTTAAAAGAGTGTGTAAATGGCGGGCGGAGAGCAAATAATTCAGTGATAAGACTTTAACAGCTCAAGGTGAACATTGCACACACAAATAGATTATAGTAAATGTGTCACTGAGACAGCTGACTTTACTAATCAGCTTTCTCATTCAAAACAGTGTGTTTTAATCAAATAATGTAATGCACAGTAGACTATTATAGTTAAGAGGAAGGGCACAAAGACTCAAAGGCTTAAAAGTGTGGCAGAATATGTCCTCCTCTTGTTGAACGCTGTTACGTAACCTATCCAGAACATGACCCCAGTTCTTCAAATTAAATATTAACTATCTAGGTATGTGACTATCTTTTCTTCAAATATGGATCATTTTTGTTTGGAAATGTAATAGTTTGTAATAATTTAACAATGCTGATATGCAGATAACAGGTTTCATGTTCTGCAGGACGTCCTTATTTGGGTGTGGACTCTACACAAGGGTTTCAGAAGAGCCTCAGGGCGTCCTATTCAAATGAAAAGCCCTCACACTCTGACCATGTACACACCCTTTTCTCCACTTTCCATAAGTCTAGTTTCTTTCTCTTTGATGAGAACGTATCCAATCCCACATATATTTTAGGTACCACACTAGATTAACTTCTAGAGATGTTTTAAGCAAGAACATGCAGTCTTGGGGCATTTTTCTGGGTTATTACGACCTTTAGTTTGACTCATACCTGGAAGCTCTTTGACTAATAAAACTTCAAAGAAACTTTAGACCTACCTTATCAATGAAGGAAGCGAAGCGGTTGTTGAGGGTCTTGATTTGGTCTTTCTCCTGGGTGCGGACAACTTGGATGTTGGGGTCGATCTCCAGGTTCAGAGGTGCCAGGAGGCTCTTGTTGACGGTAACCGCTTGGATGGGTGTTACGACACCGGTACCCATGCCCATTCCCATTCCCATTCCCATGCCAAGACCGTAGGCTGAAGAACTGCTGATGAAGCCACCACCTCCCATGCCAGCTCCCATGCCACGGTTGGCACCTCCATAGGAGCTGCGCACACTGTAGCTCTGCCGGCTGACGCTGGGTCCAGAGTAGGACATACTGCTGAAGCTGCGTGGGGCAGATCCAGAGGAAGAGGACTTCACAGTGTAGCTGGTTTTCTTGGAGAACGACATCCTGCTGATGTGTTTTCTGTCTTGTGCTGGTAGAGAATGACCTGGAGCAGGGGGAGCGAGAGCAGCAGATATGAGCCTTGTCTGCTGTGCTGGAGAAACTCGAGCAGATAGAGAACAGCAGACTCTGCCACCTACTATATGTGCTGCTGAGTGGGAGGAGCCAAAAGGAGGCTCTGATTGGCCGGTGCTTAGGTGTAGAAGGTGGGTGTGGTTGAAATTCAACACTCGTATCCTACATTCCTAGCCTAACCGGTGCATGGATGTTTTTGTAATTCAATATGACTAGAAACAAATATTTTTTTCTGGAAATGTTAATGGTTGAAACAATAAAATGGCTTCTGTAGTTTCCCCTTTTCTTTGGATAATTCTGGTTAACATATATTATTTGTTCTGTCAAAGAATGGATCGCTTTGATAAAAGCCAAAATACAAAGTGTGAACACATAATAATATGTCAATAATATTAAACACTGGTACTAAAGTATTCTAATGCTGCAACAGAATCTACAAGCCAATGTGTCACACTGGAATAGCATGCAACTATGGATTTGTCTATACAAATAAGACATCTGGAAGGTGTTAAATTTCACTTTAAACCTCTCTCTGAACACTGGAAGGTGCACAAAGTGGAGCATGTGATGTCCAGCTGTGCTTTAGCATTATCTCCAGTGATGTAACTCCATACAAACATTATATGGTAACTCAAAGACTCTGTACAGTTGAACTAAACGTGGTGGAAATTAAGTATGTTACATACTGTAATATTTTGCAAATCATAACTTTACAGACAGGACTATAAGCAAACCTAGTTGAAACTGTATTACATCAGTCTTGGAGGCCACCAACAGTTTCTCAGGTTATGGCAGGCAAAATCTACCCCTAAAGTCCTGAAGCCCTCTGGAATCCAGAGACCTCCTAAAGTTAACCAGGTTTATGGTCTTTCTGGGTTTATAGTTAAATAACCAGAGGCTTGTTTTTTAAAACATGGCTTAAATGTGATGAAGGCTCTGAGTTTGAGTTTTGAAGTTCTGTGTTTTGGGAAAGCCATATGATAAGTTTGGGCCTTCTCCAGTTTTAGTTTGTTAAAAGATAAGAGATTTAATGGGTTTAAAATAGCACGTTTAATGATTTGCACTGTATCTTTACAGATATGTGACCATTGGATATTCCAGATGCTTCTAGATGACCACACCAAAGCATTGGAATTCTTGTTAATTCTCTAAGCATTACAGTATCTGCTCAAACAAAACTGTATCTGCCTTGACCTGTTCCTCCAGCACAGTCCTTTCCATTGACCACTATGATTTCATCACTAGGTGTTTCTGTGGTTGGGTCATCAGGTGTGGCATGTGCTGTTACATTTAAAACGCCTTATTATTGAAGTCAATAATGTTAAATGAGTCAGATAACAACTTCAAACACCTAAACAGTGTCTGCTATCTTTCATTATTGGATAATACAAGAGCATTTAGAAAAGTTACTGATTTAATCATCAGTATCTTGAGATCCCCTCTGCTTTAATCTTCTTCACTGGTTTTCAGTCATGGATTCAAAATATCTCAAGGCGCTGGCCTTTCCTAAGACTACAGAATCCCGGCTATTGTTTTTGAGAGGAACCAGGGAAAACCTGATCAGGCTCACTTTTTCCATGCAGATATAATACGGCTTTATTTTCAGGCATGCCCTGATAATGACTTTGCACTTCACAATATCCAAACAATTAACAAGATAACATTTATTTATTATCATATAGCTGCCTGAAAATAGCAATCCAATAAAGTCCCATTCATTTATGGAATGTGACTTTACAAAGGGGAAAAAAATAGATACACAAGGATAGATAGATAGATAGATAGATAGATAGATAGATAGATAGATAGATAGATAGATAGATAGATAGATAGATAGATAGATAGATAGATAGATAGAGACAGACAGACAGACAGATAGACAGATAAATAGATAGATATACAGACAGACAGACAGACAGACAGACAGATAGATAGATAGATAGATAGATAGATAGATAGATAGATAGATAGATATAGACAGACAGACAGACAGACAGACAGACAGATAGACAGATAGATAGATAGATATAGACAGACAGACAGACAGACAGATAGATAGATAAACAAATAAATAAAGTCTATTAAATAATAATAATAATAATAATAATAATAATTTATTAAATAAATTAAAAACAAAAAATAATTTGTCAGTGGTTTAAGTAAAATAAAATTAATATATATTCTCTGAAATTATTCTCTATATGAAATTATTCTCATTTAGTAAACTACATTATTGCTTCTCAATCAAATGTACATTTTTTAGTCTATTTTCCCATAAATGTTAAAATAATAATAATTATTAATATTTATTAAATAATTAAAAACAAACAAAAACAAATAATATTAATTTGTCAGTGGTCTTATTTATATATAAATAAATGTATGTTAAAATTATAATAATACTTATTATTATTATTTTTATTATTATTTATTAGATAAATACAAAACAAAATAATTTGTCAGTGGTTTAAGTAAAAAAGTAAAATAAAATGAATATATATTCTCTAAAATTCTCTGAAATCTTATTTAAAAAACTACATTATTGTTTCTCAAGCAAATGTATGATGTTTTAAGAGTATATCTGATATTTTACCAGAAATATGACAAAATACCAAGAACTTGATTGTTTGCTAAATAATGTGGGACAAATCAAATTTCCAAGTTGTTTCTAGCCATTTGTACCAGCTTTTGAAAGCAGCTTATTGAAGTTTTTTAAGGACAGCCCTGCAGGAAGCATACGTGCCACTGAAACTAAGATATTTTTGTAAACCAATGTGCCTATGACTCACCCTCTACTCAGAGAGCGAAAGTGCATCTCAGAATTACAACGTCTCTCTGTCTCATCTTTTGCCTTGAACCCCACTAAACGAAGAACACAAAGTGTACCATAACTAGTAGTTACTACTGGAATGTTTTCTAACATTCTCTAAATGTAAAAACAGGTGTGTCTGTTCTGTCATTCCCTGTTATCTTATCTCATAATCAACATGAAAACAAAACCAAGAGTTATGAATATGCAAGTCTCTGCCCAGAACATTGCTTAATTATAAGATTCCTCTTTTCACGCAGGTATGGTGACTGACAGTGTCACTTTTTGTCAGTCAAGTGACTGATACTGTAAGAATCATCTGAGCCTTTTGAAGATGGTATTTGGCATTTTGACTGTCACTTCACACCCCAGCAGAGAACAACGAATAGTGTGAACTTTGTATTGGAAGAAACAATGATATTTGATGCTTTCACGGTTCAGATTTCAGTGTTGCTTAATGCTTTTAGTTTTGCTTCACTGGTGAAAGGTTTCATCCGCTCAGCACATACTGTGTTCGATTATCTTTGTGAAATCGGAGACACCCCACTACACCCAAAACACATACGCACATATACAACTTGCTCACTGATCACTCCCTCAAGGTGTGTCACACTAGATATCATGCTAAATTACTGACCCTGTGTCAAATGCGGGCGACAGGATGTGATGTCACACTCTGTGGCCTCTGTGTTAGTAATTAGAATGCAGGAAACAGGATATGATGTCTCTATAGCATCTGTTTTAAAAATATTAAGCAGCACAGCTGTTTGATAATGCAACGATGATAATAATAAGAAATGATTCTTGAGCAGCAAATCAGCATATTAGAATTATTTCTGAAGAATCGTGTGACACACAATCTATTTTTATTTTTAACAGAGTATTTTTAAATGTCTTGATATTTTCAGTATCAAAATTGAAATATTGATATTTTCAAATAAAAGTTTTCTTTTCAATTTTTTGTGTTCATAATAGGTTTATTACAAAATGTGATTTTTACTGGGGGAAAAAAAAAAAAAACTATGGCATATGATGCATACATTATTACTTGGTTTGTAGTTTTCATTCATACTGTTGTGTTAAAGACTATCACAAATTTGACAAAGCATCATCTATGTTTGCCCTCTATATAACACTACCTTGATGACAAATAATCAAAATTTGAGATAACA
Source organism: Spinibarbus caldwelli (assembly GCA_039654775.1). Taxonomy (NCBI): domain Eukaryota; kingdom Metazoa; phylum Chordata; class Actinopteri; order Cypriniformes; family Cyprinidae; genus Spinibarbus; species Spinibarbus caldwelli. The sequence continues at coordinate 21,225,500 of CM077260.1, forward strand.
ATGTAGAATACACCACAGAAAACCAAATATGTAAGTCTGTCAGTTATTTAAAAAAAAAAAAAAGACGTACAAAATGGCAGAAAAGACAAATGACACATCTGTCAGCTGACCCCAAACACTCTCACTCATTTGCATGCATATGAATGGAAGAAATGAACACAAAGTCTATAATGTGGCCACACGTCCACTCATTGTTGTGAATTGATTGTGAGTAAAAACTAATTCAGGCATTAGAGAAATCTCAAATGCCTTAAGATGACCAAAGCATTGTAAAAATGCCAAAAACTTGGATCTGCGATATTTTCAGACAACCTCCAATCTCAATCTTCATGAGTCTAAGCACAAAACATCTGCAGCATTTGTTCAAAAGCTGCAATCTGATAGTACGACTGAGAAAGAATGGAGTGCTGGATTCCTCAGAGGTGAAATATTCTGTGGCTTTCAGTGGTTGAGCTCATTCTGTACGTCTGCTCAGTACTTCCCCAATGGCCGCCTGACCAGAGACCACGTCCTTAGTTGTCATGGCAGCAGGGTCACCACAGAACACAAACTACTACTGACACAGATTCACGTTTCCAGGCCTCTGCTACACGCTGATTGGATGTTAAAGTTTGATACATTACCATGGAGACTTTTGAAGAGACGCCATGATAGGACGCTTATCATCAAGCAAAATATGTGTGGGAAATGAGCAGTTTGCGCAAGTTTATTACGAAAATAAGCTTGCATTACACGATAAAAACATACAAGAAAAGGCTTGTCATATAAATGTTTATAAAAGATAATCATCATGAAATAAAAAATCTTACCCTGGAAAAGAAAGTGGAAGTTACTTGGAAGTTGATTCACTTTTTTTTTTTTTCTTTCTTTCTTTCTTTGTCAGTTTGTAAAACTACACATGCATATTTTCATAGTTATGTAAGTTGAAGTGTGCTGAGGAAAAACGTTTCAAGTTATCGCCGAGGGCAAAGTTACTTCAAACACTTCAAACTCATAAATCTCTCACCTTGAATGTACTCTTGTATGTCAGATTTGGCAGGAAGTTGTGCATGTAACACAAACTGCTAAAAATAATATGGACTGTAAAAACAAGTTTATTTGAGTGTACAAACACTTAAACGTGCAAACATTTAAGTTATTATTAACTGTATTTTTTTTATTACACGGCTCTCTGAAACACTTGATTCTGATTGGTCAGTCGTGACATTTTGAGGTCACTTATTCCATGATTTTTTCGCTTTAAGTAGCTTTAATGTAGCTACTTTAGCTACTTTTAGCTTTTTAGCTGGTGTACTAACTACTTTTTCAAGTGACTAGCTTATTTATGTTACTTCATTATGTGTTGTCTGTATCTTGGCAAGCTACACTGGAATTTTGATACAACAGATTGATATATGTTTATATAAGGCCTTTTGTATTCAGTGTTTGGTTGTTGGGTGGACAATAGCAGACATAATATCCTCCTCTCAAAAGTATCGTAGCATATGGAATAAATATGGAGGCTCTCTCTGGTTAGGACTTGGATATTTTTGGATTGCATGGGAAATCCATGGAAGAATTTCAACCGTTGCAGTATTATTGGAACCTGCGTGTTCATGATTCAGAGTTTCTACAACTCAGAGCTATTTCTGCAGCCTATGCCCAGTTTGTGTGGGTGTGTCCAGAAAGAAAGGAGGGGCTATACTTGAGTTGGAAAAGAGAGAGAGAGAAAAAAAATCAATCTTAGTGGTAGCATTGTTCAAATAAGTTTCTGTAATCCTCAAAACTTAACTAAGGTTATGTTCAAAATTATGGAAGCTTCTCTATTGAAAAATAAATATACTGAAATGTATTTGAAATACATTTATTTCGTGCTAAGTATACTACAAATACATTTACATATTATGTACTTAATAAAAATGCCCTGCAATTGTCCTTTTGGTATACTAAACTGGTATACTTAAAGTCTGCTAAACAGAACAGAAAACTAATTTTGAACTTAATGCGTTTTAAGTATATTTGATTGTGCTAAAGTGGAACTATTGCAAATATACTTGGGGTACACTTTAAATATCTTGCATTTAAAGACCGATATTATTCAAAGATCATACAATCCTCATCACTAGTGACATTAAAACACATTTTAGGCTTAATATTAAGAAATGTGCATTGTGCGCAAGTAGTACTCCAAATAAAGTTTAATTATAATTTTTATAGGCTATCAGTAATATGTCAATATTTGAACTATATGTAGTATGAAATAAATGTATTTTAAATACAATACTTTTTTACTAGGGGTTGTTTCCACCATAAATTATGAAATGTAAACTCAGAATTGCGAGATATATGAGATATAAACTATACAAAGAGTTTATTTCTCATAATTATCCCTTTTTTTCCCTCAGAATTGTGTGTATATATTTTGCAGTTCTGAGTTTGTATCTTGCAATTCTGTGATTATATCTCTAGTTCTGATTTTTTTTCTCAGAATTGCAAAAAACAAAGTCTGAACTGTGTGATTAAAAGTCTCAATGACCTTTTTTTGTATTATTTAGTGTTGGAAACACGCTTCTATACAAAATAGTGCAGAATGTGCAGAATACACCAATGTGCAATGGGACAAATTAACTGAATTGGCTAGCTATCATTTTTATAAACAATCTCTTACTTGACACCTTCTCGATCAGACAGCAGAAAATTTAAGACATTTTTACATAAAATTGGAATAAAAATGCAACAAAAAAAAAATGGCTGGAAATAATAATAATAATCAGGTCATGTGACAAAAACATATCATACTTTGTTTGAAATATTTATTGTTCCATAATGTGTTGTTTATAATGCATTTAAAAAAAAAATCAATACATTTAAATAGCAAGCAGCATATAGTATGGAGTAAACAGTACACTAGTATTGCACACCTAAGATGTCAGAACTTCCCTCAGCTCACAGTTGGACTCTTTCTCCTGCATTACGATCTTTGTCTTTTTCTTCATTCATCTCTGTACAACTCTCTGTCTCCTCCCTTTTCACACAATTCACTCACATCTTCTGTAAATGAATCACCTGCTACTACCAGACAGGAATCTCTGGCAAACATCTAATGAGTGTATCCTGACGAGTGTATTCTTCCTATCATAAGTTTTAAGTTTTATAATTACCAACACACCCAGTTCTAACAGTTAAGGTACACTTATCCTTTTAAACTTTGATTAAGATCATTTAGATGTAGATTGCTGTTGTTGCAATTGCATGTCTGTATTATGCCAGGTTATTTTGTTTGGCTTTCCCTGACCATTTTGATTCAAATCAGTGAGCATACATCTCTCTGGCCACTAGTCAAACCTGTTTTGTTGTAAAACAGAGGACGAGCGTGAAGCACTGTGTGTCCACCTCTTTCTGCGGCACCCTCCTGCTAATCAAACTGATACGCACCTGCATATCAGCTAGACATGTCACAGGTCACACCACACCTTCTGGACGGGTTTCTTAACAAATCAGTGTTAAACTGATTTAGTGACACTGGTCATAACCTGCTGAATCTGAATTCTGATCCTGCTGCTCATCAAGCGATCTTAGAAAGTAAGTATTATACTGAAATGTCATCCATTTCCAAATAACAGGGTTGGAACAGAAGGAATGCGGGTGGAAATGTTTTAGCACAGTAACATCATATGACATCATGATCCACGGTGATTTGAGCCATACTTTAGAGATGATCTCAGTGCTCGTCTCTCCATTAAATATGTTTTTTTTCTGCTAGGTTGCCAAGTCAAATTAAAGAATTTTTAAAGAAATAACCTAAATCTCAATAATGTTGAAAGGCAATGTGTTTAGATGTCTCCTCAATTATTATATTAATAAATATTTGAAATTACTTAGGAGAGGTGCTCAATAATTATGAGAAATCAGACCATGACCACAGAAAATAAACCAGTAGATTTATACAATGGATTTACTGAAAAAAAAAACTATCACTCACAGTTCAGCAAATCCCATACTCCATGCGTGTGGCTACAGAAAAGAATGTGTAATATTCTCAAATAATTTTTCCCACAATTTTTTCAAGACTTTACTATAAACTTCTACAGATTTTTCCCAAAAGAATCAGACAAGAAGATGCAACAAAACTCATCCCCAAGTGCTATCTGGGTCTAAATTTTGTCTTGAGAATTTTTTTTTTTACCACAGACTTTTACCAAACACCAAATTCTGTCAGGGCCTAAATTTTGTCTTGAGAATTCTACAGATTTTTTTTTTTTCAAAATCAGACCAAAGCAAAGCAAACCAAAACACAAATGTAACCATCTGATTCCATCTGGGCCTGAATTTTTTCTTACGTACGCATGGTGACTTTGATTCCACTGGTGAACAACTGCTTATCTTTAACCTAAACATAATTCTTTTTTTTTAGCTTATTTTCCTCACACATTTCCAAGACTTTACCAAAGAATTCTAAAGATTTTTTTCCCCTAAAATCAGACCAGATGAGGCAACCAAAGCAAAGCAAACAAGAACATTCCATCTGGGTCTGAATTTTATCTTGACTTCTTCATGTAGATTTCGAATCCATTGGTGATTTAAATATTTAACGTTAACTTAAATATAACTCACTTTTTGAGGTAAAACAGCTCCAACAGCAGACTGATTTAGTCCTGCTGTCATGGAGACCAAGAGACGCCTGTGGAACTTTATGACCGTGTAAGTGAGAGGAAAAGTTATAAAATGGCTGGCAAAGTTTTAAACTTTCCTAAGAGTACTGTGACGTCCAATGTAACAAAATGGAAAATAGCACAGCTCAAACCAGGCCATCCTACTAAATAAACAACTGTACAAAAAGAGCTCAAATGTAAGAGAAATGATCATAAGGCCAGAAACTGAGAATGAGAGAAACTGTCCAGATGTCAACAATCTCTTCAGCTCTTCTAAGATTTAGCCTCTTTGTGTGTAGCTAGAGGGCCCAACATGAAATCACGCCTGGGTACAATCATAAATGTATTGAATTTATTATGATATTAAAGGGAGAAACATTTGGATGTTTAACAGAAACAAAATAAGGCATTGTAACCTCAGTGTGTTATCCAGAAACACAGATATCCGCTTCTTTGTGAAAGAAACAACTGTTTTGGTCATATAATTTATCCCAGCTGCAGACATCAAACTATGACTGTAACAAAAGGAACATATTAAGTAATTTTATGTGTTCCAGTCTTTGTGAATATACACTTTGAAACCCTGCAATTGTCTGGTACAAAATCAAAATATCCAGCAGCATTGTGACAGTTTTCCTGTTTTCGCTCTAGCCAAACTGGTTACAAGGTGAATGCACACATGAACTCTAGTGACACCAGTACAACTTTCATTTCATGATATAATTATTCTAATAAGGGTTATGAGTAACTCAAAGTAATTCTCAAATTATTCACAATACAAAAGAGCAACTGTGTCTCTATGAGCCTTATGCTCTCATCTGAAAAATGTAAAGAGGAACTTTAATTGGCTTTTTATCTAGATTGGACTGATCAGGTACAATTGTTTGAAATTGCAATAATGAATCTAATAATACTTTAGTGGATGACTGTTTGTGCATGTTTTGAACATTTAAGGCTTAAAGTTATTACAAATTTGCTTAGTACAGTCTTTGCATGCATATATGATTCATGGCCAAAAAAAAAAGCCCATCTTTTTTGTTATTTTAGGATTAAGAAATTTAGCTTATGCTTACAAAGCTTAGTTCACACCTCAGCTGATTGTAGCCCAAATTAGATTTTTACCCTCACATACAATACAGGTCACATGTGATACAGATGTATGAAAATGTGAAAAGCAAAAATAATAATATAATATATATATATATATATATATATATATATATATATATATATGTATATATATATTATATTATGTGTGTGTGTGTGTGTGTGTAAGCAGACATCTAATACATTTTAATTAGATTTATGCTTACAAGACAAAGCAAATTTCCAATGTCAAGAAAAATTAACTATAGAATATTATTTGATATAATATAATATAATATAATATAATATAATACAATATATTTAATACATGCGATAATAATATATAATATATATTTAATAGATTTAACTTTATTTATTATTTTCTTAATTTATTTTTACTGGAAAAAGATAAAAATGCTGATGAAGAAAATTAATTTTCTTTTTTTTTTCAATGTAGGGTTGAAAAAAAACCTACAGCATTCCAACCCACCACCACACACCCATATGATTTAAGATTAAGTTGACAGATTTACTCAGTCAACTGATTTATAATATTTGCTAATATGTTGCTGAGATGAGCACAGACATGCTGACTGTAAAAGTGTTATTGAAGCCTTTATCACTTTGCACGGCCAAACGTGAGCGAGTGTGGTTTTGCAGTCATGTTTTACTTACATATTCACTCTGTAATATGATCTAGTTATAGTGGGCGGAGAGTATTTGTCGGTGTATGTGTGTGCCAGGCAGCTCTGAAAGCACACATCCGTATCAGTGTGAGGTCTGTATACACAACTCACAAGACAAAAGTCATGTGTATCTGTGTGAGCGCTCAACTGTCTGCCTGCGTGTTGGCACAGTTTTAATGCACTAGTGTTGAGTGAGTTGTAGCAGAATGGTTTGTCTGGTTGGACGTCGACTGATATGCATTGAAAAGCAGTTTGGCTCAGTGTTTTATCCCCCCTAAAAACAATTAGCGAAACATCTGAAGAATTTAAAGCTCACCTTTAAAGACAAATACAAACATTTGCTGTTTCCTCTCATTGTCTCTGTGGCTCTAGTGGCGTCTTACATGATTAACGGCCACAACATTTCCTAAGGCTATATATAGTCATTTAGTACAACTTGTGCACATGGCAAAAACAAAGGAATGCTTGGGGTCATTTCTGACACAATCTAATGCATCACTAATGTAGTAATTGTCAGACAGCAAACACCTCAGAGAGACTCAGCGAGCTGTAGCTGGAGGATTTTATGACATTTCTGGTGTAGATTAGTAGCTTGTGGTTGGGAGTGAGTCAGTCTGTACTGAAGTGCACACGCATGCGGTTTCCGCACAGCCTATCACATTTGTATCTGCTGCTCTTGCTTCAATTAAATGTTCTCTTTGGGGAATGTAATCCTCATAGCGAATGCAGAACATAGTTGCTTTCTTCTTTATGAACAGGAGGGATTGAGGTTAAAAGCTTAGTCAACAAAATCAGTTAAGCAACGCATCCTTTAGCATTGTTAAAATCTGAATGATCCTGCAAAGAACCCATCCTGCAGTGTTCGTGCTGTGAACATGAATGAAACCTCAAATCAGGTTGTGTATGTATCACTTTTACATAAACCAGTCATACATAAAGTACGTACATATTTACATAAAAAGTATTTACATAAAGTGTCGCATCACTTTTACATAAACCAGTAAACTGTGAAGTACTGAGAAACTGCATAACAATATGTGAAAAAACAAACAAAAAAAAAAAAAACACTCGGGATACCTTAATAGCAACATACAGAAAAAATATCTGATTATCTTAGCAACTGCATAGCAACATGAAACATGTTTCAGAATATACCTTAGAAACTGCATAGTAATATGACAAACTGTTCGGAACACCTTAGCAACTACACAGCAACATGAAACAACATCTCCGAATACATTAGCAACTGCATAGCAACATGCAGAAAAACACTCTGAATATCTTGGCAATTGCATAGCAACATGAAAAACTACTCGGAACACTATAGCAACTGCATAGCAAAGCTAAAAACACCCTGAACACATTAGCAACTGCATAGCAAAGTGAAAAACATACAGAAACAACACCCTAAATATCTTAGCAACTGCATAGCAACATGAAAGAAAACCCTGAACACCTTAGCAATTGCATAGTAAAATGAAACAACATCTCATCAGAATACATTAGCAACTGCATAGCAACATATAGAAAAAACACTCTAAATATCTTAGCAACTGCATAGCAACATACAGAAGAAACACTCTAAATACCTAAAGATCTTAGAAACTGCATAGCAACATACAGAAAACATCCTAAATACCTTAACTGCATAGCAACAGAGAAAAACACTCTAAATACCTCAGCAACTGCATAGCAACAGAGAAAAACACTCTAAATACCTCAGCAACTGCATAGCAACATAGAGAAAAAAACACTCTAAATACCTCAGCAACTGCATAGCAACAGAGAAAAAACACTCTAAATATCTTAGCAACTGCATAGCAACAGAGAAAAACACTCTAAATACCTCAGCAACTGCATAGCAACAGAGAAAAACACTCTAAATACCTCAGCAACTGCATAGCAACATAGAGAAAAAAACACTCTAAATACCTCAGCAACTGCATAGCAACAGAGAAAAAACACTCTAAATATCTTAGCAACTGCATAGCAACACACAGAAAAACACTATATATACCTCAGCAACTGCATAGCAACATACAGAAAAAACACTCTAAATATCTTAGCAACTGCATAGCAACATACAGAAAAAAACACTCTAAATATCTTAGCAACTGCATAGCAACATGAAAAAAAAACTCTGAACACCTAGCAACCGCACTGCAACGAGAAAATTACTCTGAACACCTAGCAACTGCATAACAATGCCAAAACACCCTAAACACCTTAACAACTACTTAGTAACATATCTCAGAATACCTTAGCAACTGCATAGCAACATGAAAAATGTTTCATAATATACCTTAGCAACTGCATAGTAATATGACAAACTGTTCAGAACACATTAGCAACTACACATCAACATGAAACAACATCTCCATAGCAACATGCAGAAAAACACTCTGAATATCTTGCAAACTGCATAGCAACATGAAAAAATACTCTGAACACCTTAGCAACTGCACAGCAACAGTAAAATACCCTGAACACCTTAGCAATTGTGTAGTAAAATGAAACAACTCATCAGAATACATTAGCAACTGCATAGCAACATATAGAAAAAAAAACACTCTAAATACCTAAATATCTTAGTAACTGCACAGCAACATACAAAAAAACACTCTAAATATCTTAGCAACTGCATAGCAACATACAGAAAAAAACACTCTAAATATCTTAGCAACTGCATAGCAACACACAGAAAAACACTATAAATACCTCAGCAACTGCATAGGAACATACAGAAAAAACACTCTAAATATCTTAGCAACTGCATAGCAACACACAGAAAAACACTATATATACCTCAGCAATATGCATAGCAACATACAGAAAAAAACACTCTAAATATCTTAGCAACTGCATAGCAACATACAGAAAAACACTCTAAATATCTTAGCAACTGCATAGCAACACACAGAAAAACACTATAAATACCTCAGCAACTGCATAGCAGCATACAGAAAAAAACACTCTAAATATCTTAGCAACTGCATAGCAACATGAAAAATGTTTCAGAATATACCTTAGCAACTGCATAGTAATATGCCAAACTGTTCGGAACACCTTAGCAACTACACAGTAACATGAAACAACATCTCCGAATACATCAGCAACTGCATAGCAACATGTAGAAAAACACTCTGAATATCTTGCAAACTGCATAGCAACATGAAAAACTAACCAGAACACCATAGCAACTGCATAGCAACATACAGAAAAAAAACACTCTGAAAATCTTAAAAATTGCATAGCAACATGAAAAACTACTCAGAACACCATAGCAACTGCATAGCAAAGTGAAAAACATACAGAAACAACACTCTAAATATCTTAGCAACTGCATAGCAACAGTAAAATACCCTGAACACCTTAGCAATTGTGTAGTAAAATGAAACATCTCATCAGAATACATTAGCAACTGCATAACAACATATAGAAAAAACACTCTAAATTCCTAAATATCTTAGTAACTGCACAGCAACATACAAAAAAAAACACTCTAAATACCTCAGCAACTGCATAGCAACAGAGAAAAAACACTCTAAATATCTTAGCAACTGCATAGCAACACACAGAAAAACACTATAAATATCTCAGCAACTGCATGGCAACATACAGGAAAAAAACACTCTAAATATCTTAGCAACTGCATAGCAAAATACAGAAAAACACTAAATATCTTAGCAACTGCATATAAACATGAAAAACTGCCATGAACACCTAGCAACTGCATAACAATATGAGAAACAAAACACTCAGAAAACCTAGCAACTGCATAGCAACGTGAAAATTACTCTGAACACCTAGCAACTGCATAACAATGCCAAAAACACCCTAAACACCTTTACAACTACATAGTAACACATCTCAGAATACCTTAGTAACTGCATAACAACATACAGAAGAAACACTCTAAATACCTAAAGATCTTAGAAACTGCATAGCAACATACAGAAAAAAAAACACTCTAAACATCTTAGCAACTGCATAGCAACATTCAGAAAAAACACTCTATATATCTTAGCAACTGCATAGCAACAGAGAAAAACACTCTAAATACCTCAGCAACTGCATAGCAACAGAGAAAAACACTCTAAATACCTCAGCAACTGCATAGCAACATAGAGAAAAAACACTCTAAATACCTCAGCAACTGCATAGCAACAGAGAAAAACACTCTAAATATCTTAGCAACTGCATAGCAACACACAGAAAAACACTATATATACATCAGCAACTGCATAGCAACATACAGAAAAAACACTCTAAATATCTTAGCAACTGCATAGCAACATACAGAAAAAACACTCTAAATATCTTAGCAACTGCATAGCAACATGAAAAACAACTCTGAACACCTAGCAACTACATAACAATATGAGAAACAAAACACTCAGAACACCTAGCAACCGCATTGCAACGAGAAAATTACTCTGAACACCTAGCAAGTGCATAACAATGCCAAAACACCCTAAACACCTTAACAACTACTTAGTAGCACATCTCAGAATACCTTAGCAACTGCATAGCAACATGAAAAATGTTTCATAATATACCTTAGCAGCTGCATAGTAATATGACAAACTGTTCAGAACACATTAGCAACTACACATCAACATGAAACAACGTCTCCATAGCAACATGCAGAAAAACACTCTGAATATCTTGCAAACTGCATAGCAACATGAAAAAATACTCTGAACACCTTAGCAACTGCACAGCAACAGTAAAATACCCTGAACACCTTAGCAATTGTGTAGTAAAATGAAACAACTCATCAGAATACATTAGCAACTGCATAGCAACATATAGAAAAAAAACACTCTAAATACCTAAATATCTTAGTAACTGCACAGCAACATACAAAAAAACACTCTAAATATCTTAGCAACTGCATAGCAACATACAGAAAAAAACACTCTAAATATCTTAGCAACTGCATAGCAACACACAGAAAAACACTATAAATACCTCAGCAACTGCATAGCAACATACAGAAAAAACACTCTAAATATCTTAGCAACTGCATAGCAACATGAAAAATGTTTCAGAATATACCTTAGCAACTGCATAGTAATATGACAAACTGTTCGGAACACCTTAGCAACTACACAGTAACATGAAACAACATCTCCGAATACATCAGCAACTGCATAGCAACATGTAGAAAAACACTCTGAATATCTTGCAAACTGCATAGCAACATAAAAAACTACTCAGAACACCATAGCAACTGCATAGCAACATACAGAAAAAAAAACACTCTGAAAATCTTAAAAATTGCATAGCAACATGAAAAACTACTCAGAACACCATAGCAACTGCATAGCAAAGTGGAAAAACATACAGAAACAACACTCTAAATATCTTAGCAACTGCATAGCAACATGAAAAATACTCTGAACACCTTAGCAACTGCATAGCAACAGTAAAATACCCTGAACACCTTAGCAATTGTGTAGTAAAATGAAACATCTCATCAGAATACATTAGCAACTGCATAACAACATATAGAAAAAACACTCTAAATTCCTAAATATCTTAGTAACTGCACAGCAACATACAGAAAAAAACACTCTAAATATCTTAGCAACTGCATAGCAACATACAAAAAAAAACACTCTAAATACCTCAGCAACTGCATAGCAACAGAGAAAAAACACTCTAAATATCTTAGCAACTGCATAGCAACACACAGAAAAACACTATAAATATCTCAGCAACTGCATAGCAACATACAGAAAAAAAACACTCTAAATATCTTAGCAACTGCATAGCAACATACAGAAAAACACTAAATATCTTAGCAACTGCACATAAACATGAAAAACTGCCATGAACACCTAGCAACTGCATAACAATATGAGAAACAAATCACTCAGAAAACCTAGCAACTGCATAGCAACGTGAAAATTACTCTGAACACCTAGCAACTGCATAACAATGCCAAAAACACCCCAAACACCTTTACAACTACATAGTAATACATCTCAGAATACCTTAGTAACTGCATAGCAACGTGCAGAAAAACACTCTAAATACCTCAGCAACTGCATAGCAACGTGAAAAAACTACTTAGAACACCTAGCAACTGCATAGCAACATGAAAAAAACACTCAGAACACCTAGCAACTGCATAGCAACGTGAAAATTACTCTGAACACCTAGCAACTGCATAACAATGCCAAAAACACCCTAAACACCTCAGCAACTGCATAGTAACATGAAATACATCTCAGAATACCTTAGCAACTGCATAGCAATGTGCAGAAAAACACTCCTAACCACCTAGCAACTGTTTAGCAACGTGAAAAACTACTCTGAACACCTAGCAACTGCATAATAATGCTAAAAACACCCTGAATGCCTCAGCAACTGCATAGCAACATGCAGAAAGAACACTCTGAACACCAATGGCATAGCAATGCCCTGGTAACCACAGACAGCACTCTACATGGGTAAGCAGTACACACTTTTTCTTCATCAAAAGTACAACTCCAGTATAAAACTTGCTATGCATTTTTCCTTTAAATGTGAACTGAAGTAGCATCAAAATCAACCAAACATTTTAGTGGTCTGCGTGAGTCACCAAATCTGATTATAGTGAACGAAAGCAAGCCTTTTGTTTCAGACTCAGAAGGAAATGACAGATTTGGAGATGGCATGTGCATGATTGGTAACCAGGAGATGTTGGACTGAGTTCCCCTTTTTTGGGGTGTTTCCTTAATTTTGGTAACCATGGTGTCCATTTCGCGGTTCCTCTGGCACGAGTCATCTATCTGTCTGTCTTATCATGAGGGAATTGAGTATGGTGTGGGCTCGTTGTGAAAGTTGCACGTTTTTTGGCCACAGACTCTTACACAAGTGGAAAGATTGGTCCAGAGCCAACTTTACGAAAAAACCCGGGATGGTCCAGAGGAAAACTTTGCCCCTTTTCCCCTGTTTTCTTGTGTTAATATTTTCCTCCTGTTTTGGACGTTGCCAGCGACTTGTTTTTTTCATCCCCTCTCTGCAGTAGAGCTGTTCGGTAACAGCGAAAGTCTTTGTGAGCAGGTCTGCGCATGATTGGTCAGTTGGGGAAGTGTGTGAAACGGCAGCAGGTATGATAGCAGAGGATTGGAATGCTCTGGACAGGGCAAAAGAGTGGAGGAGTGGAGGAGGAAAGATTGGAGGAGTGGAGGATTGGAGGAGGAAAGAGGGAGAGTTTGGGTGGGAAGCAATTGGGTAAATCTTGAAGAAATGAAGGGATTTGATAGGAATCATGGGTGCTGGAAAATATACGGCACACCTCGAAATGAGTTTAAACAACTTTTTTTTCTTTTCTTTTTTTTTTTTTTTTTTTGAGTGAGAGAAAGAAAGAGAAGCTTTTGGCTTTATTTCACCACAGGAACTGAGGTCTGAAAATGAATATGCTTGATATGTGGTTTTGTCAGTTCTGCTTTAGGACCTAGATTTTTTCACCAGGCATCCAGTGGGGACCATATTTAAAGAGATAGTTCACCCAAAAATGAAAATTCTGTCATTTACTCACCTTCATGTTGTTACAAACCTACATGACTTTCTTTCTTCTGTGAAACATGAAAGAAGATATTTTGAAGAATGTTGGTAACCAAACAGGGTAACATTGTAGTGTAGGGACCAATTCTCTCTATTAACTAGTTGCTTATTAGCATACATCGCCATCACCATACTCAACAAATACTTACTAACTAGGGTAAACGTACCTATTAAGCTCAGGTACACAATAAGCAAACGTCCATATATGAGCTCAGATTTTAAAAAGAAAAAATAATGTATTATCATACTTGATGTCTTAACCAATTGATGTGTTTGTTACTATATATCTCCTGTAATTTCAAATCAATCAGATCATTGCACACTGAAATATGGGTCTCCATATGTTCTCACTGTCTGGCAGCCATTTTGAAAATAAACTAGAATAAACAAGAATTAACTAAAAAATAAACTAAAATAAACAAGAATTTTGAATAAAACATGATGTGAGCTTAATGGGAAGAGGGGTGTGCTTAAAGGGTCCAAAAATGTACCCATTGTGCACAGCCAGACTTTTTGAATTTAATAATGTATATCTTAATTGAAATGCTTTTGTCATTTAAAATAAAATTAAATATTTTTGTGTGAGAGATTAATATTTTATTTTAACATAACTTTTTGTACTGAAATCAATATACTGTGCACTAAAAATGTCTCAATGTAGATTTTGGTGAGCTTAATAGTTACGTTTACCCTGTTAATAAGCAACAAATTACGAGTTTATTAAGGCAAAAGTCATAGTTAATGGTTAGTTAAAAGTGAGAATTTAAGGTGGCCCAGTAGTGCACAATACAGCGAAATCTCCACAACACAAAGGAAACAAGCCACAACACAACGAATTTAGCACAACACAACAGAAACAAGCCACAACACAATGAAAACAAGTCGCAGCACAACAAAATTAGCACAACACAATAAAATTAGTACAACACAATGGAAACAAGTCGCAACATAACAGAAACAAGTCGCAACACAACGGAAACAAGCTGCAAAACAACAAAATTAGCACAACACAATGGAAACAAGTCGTAACACAATGGAAACAAGCCACAACACAAAAAAATTAGCACAACACAACGGAAACAAGTCACAGCACAATGGAAATAAGTCACAGCACAACGGAAACAAGCCACAAATCATGAAATTAGCTCAACACAATAGAAACAAGCTGCAACTCAACGAAATTAGCACAATACAATGAAATTAGTCCTATGCATTGCATTGTGGTGATTTTGTTGTGTTTTGGAGATTTTGTTGTGTAGTGGTGATTTCATTGTACTGGGCCACCGTAGAACTGATCCCCAAACTAAAGTGTGACCCCAAACTGTTTTTGGGCCTATTGATTTCCATTATATTTTTTGTCCATTCAATGAAAGTCAATGGTAAACAACATTCTTCAAAATATCTTCTTATATGTTTTGCATACCTAAGGTTTTGTAACAAAATTAGAGTAATATATGACAGAATTGTCATTTTTGGTTGAACTATATCTTTAATATAGTCTCCTACATTCCTTTTCGAGGATGAGAGCATGTCATGCAATGTCCTTGTTGGCATCTGCTTAATTTGACTAGCTTTTACTGAGTGACCAATTGAGTTTGTGCCAAATACCAGTTGGCCACAGGGCCTTTGACGTCAAAAACAAAAGATATGTTAAGCATCTTCTCCACCCTTTTAAAAACTTCATGAGTTTATTTTTGTTATCTGAACTATGCGTGATTAAATACTTATCTGCAGTTAAATGTTTTTTTTGTTTTTTTTTTGCATTTAGCATTGTTTTCTTGATCAGAACAAATCTACGATCCATTTTTGGGTTGTGGCCCATCAGTGTAAACCACTGCGCTTGATTATACAGTAATGTCATCTGTGTTTGGAAAAGAGAGGAGATGGAAACCCTCAACTTATATACATTCTAACATATGGAAATGATTAAAATTAGTGTGCTTTGGATGGTAAGTATTAGTCATAGTCAAGGGGTGTCGAGTAGATAATCATTGGGTTGCCAAATCCAGATTGTATATTCCATCTTATTTTTTTATTTTTTTATTTTTTTTTTGCTTCTTAATCTCTCTTTATAGATATTTTTTAGGGATTGCATAACAAGCCTTTTCTTTTCTGATTCGTCACCTAAAATCTTGCCAACCTCCTGATGAAAGATCATCATGAAAATATTCTGGCACTTAGTAACCAGTAATTATCTCCAATAATCGCATTTAACCAATATTGTGTAGTTGACAGCTTCTAAACCAGCAACCATAAAAGACAAAAGCTAGAAAGCCCATGTTAGAAAAAAACTTTGAAGCCTTCTCTCTATAATATAATATAATATAATATAATATAATATAATATAATATAATATAATATAATATAATATAATATAATATAATATAATATAATATAATACAACATAACATAACATAACATAATATAATGTAATATAATTTAATATAATAATAATTCTACAAGGTTGCTTTAAATTGAACATTTTTGATAGTACAATACATTGTGACAAATTATTTCAAATAAATGCTTTCCTTTTGAACCTTCTATTCATTAAAAAAGCAACACGATTTCCACTAAAATATCAAGCAACAAACTGTTTTCATTACTAATAAGAATCAGCATATTAAAATAATTTCTGAAGGCTCATGAGACACAAAATTCAGCTTTGCTATCACAGGAATAAATGACATTTTAAAAATATATTCAAAAAGAAAACAATTGTTTTAAATTGTAATAACATTACACAATATTGCTGATTTTACTCTACTTTTTTTTTCCAATAAATGCAGTCTTTGTGAGTATAAATGACTTCTTTCAAAAACATTAAAAAAAATGTTTCTAATGTGATACACCCCATAAGTACATTTATGCATTTGGCAAATGTTTTTTTACAAATTAAAAAATAAAAAAATAAAAACGGATACAAATACAAAAATGTCTGGGACATTTACCCTTATACATCTGTCATTATTAATGGACCTACATTATTAATAAAGCTGAATGTGCTTGGATCTGTGCTGTTGCACCACACCTTTTAATGACACCTGTGAACTTCATCCAGTGATAACAGCTCAATTCAAGCCTCATTTCTATTCATGCCGTGCCAAAACCACAGTTCAGACAGCTGCGCCTCTGCTCTAATGACGACCGGACAGACAGTGTTAATGGAACACTATTCCTGTCCCAGGTCTCTAATGCTGATAGTATTTGCTCTAGTTTTACTCCTGAGGGATCCACCCAAGCAGAGCACACATGACGGAGCGTTTGATTATGTCGCGTGACTTGGGAACCATTTGCTAATTAGCTTTGTTTTGTTTACGCAAGGCATCTGTGAGTCAGAGAAGATAATATTGCCGAGCCAAAGAGGGTTAGTGACACAGGTCGAGGGGGAGATTTTACTAAATATGTTGGCGTCCTTGAATCCCCCACAGGAGACTGGGGGAGAAATGGGAAGTGGAGAGTTTGGATTACACAAGACAGAATGAAAAATTCCAACAATGTGTGAAAGACCTCGAGTGCATGAGAGCAAAAATCTGATAAGCGGGAAGAGATATTTCAATCGCAATTTGTTTGTTTATTTTAAGGCCAGGATGGGAAAAAAGACAGAGAAAAGGAGGGAGAGAAAGAGGAATGCAAATGGAAGTGGGTTGAGGCTACAGGATTCTGTTATTTCCTTGGTAGTGAGTGTGCATTGTTCTGATAACAGCTGTCTGGAGCGTTCGGACCAGCATGGAGGATTGCCTTTCCTGCTGTCCCCTCCCTAACTTTCCCCGGTTGTTTTGGAAACCACACATAGTTTGTTAGGTATGCAGGGGGCATGTGATATGGGAGGCTTGATTTCACTTATCTTTGGTCTGTACTGATGTCACAACAATGAGGCGTCACCATGACGAAAATGATCTCACTGTGATATTGTGGATAAAAGAAGGGCAGAGGTGAAGGAGAAGTGAAGAGTATGAAAAAAGTACAAGAAGATGCCAAACCTGTTGTAATTACCTGTAGCTCACCTGCAAACTGTACTTCTGCCATCTACTGTACTAAATGAGAAGTGTAATTAATTGCCACCAGAGGGCAATCACATGATTATTGACAGTAATAATGAATGTGTATGTGAATACACAAGCATATTACCTTGATAAAGGTTTGCAGCCAATCAAAACATCAGCAAAACAAATTTAAAATACTCAAGATTTGGTTTGAGTATTGATTTATGTTCTTATATATCAATACATGCTGATTAGAGGTCTACCGGTATTGGATTTTGCTGATACAATGCGTATAAAACAAGGCAAGAAATAGATTATTGCTGATATTAGTAAAATCTTTATATTGAATTGTGTTAAATAATGTTCATCGTCTTTCCTTCCTGTGACAGAGCGGCCCATAGAGAAGATACAAGTGTTTACATTTACAAAGGAGATAAAATATGCACACTTACAACCATCTACAGCATATTACAATAAAAACACTATAAAGTAAACACTTCATTTCAAGTAGATCAATAAAAACTGCTTGGCATAAATGCGCAGTAATCATTGATTGCAAACTGCTCAGAAACTGAAAGCCTGTAGAGCGTGCCACAGGGTCGCGTTTCGACTTAATTCAAGCACTGCCTTTTATTTGTAATAATAATAGGCTGTATTGTGATTTTTGTCCCCAAAATTTAAGACCTCAAAATATTAAGACTTTTGTAATGCCATTAAAGATATTTAAAGGGATAGTTCACCTAAAAATGAAAATTCTGTCATTAATTACTCACCCTCATGTTGTTCCAAACTTGCAAGACCTTCATTCATCTTCAGAACACAAAGATATATTTGATGAGCTTTCTGACCCTGCATAGACAGCAATGCAACTACCATGTTTAAGGCCCAGAAAGGTAGTAAGGACATCGTTTAAATAGTCCATATGACATCAGTGGTTCAAACCGTAATCTTGAGTTACAAGATTTTTTTTTAAAAAAATGTGCTGCAACACTGTCCAAGAACCATATTTTGCTCTGTTGTGTTCATGAGTTGGTTATGTGGTTCTCTGAAGACTAAAGCAGCTCGTTAAAGGATCTTCATATCAGTAGAACACCCTAGCATGCTAAATGCTACTTTTGTAACTTTTCAGCACAATGGTAACCCCCCAAAAATGAGAAAAAGAAGAGAAAATCCCCACATAACACTAACACCTCTCAAAGTTCTTGTCTTTCTCATAATGCATAAAATAGCACATTTAATGCAACAAAAATGATTAATTCCCAAGATAAATGTATTAAGTTAACTTGTAAGTGGACTGAACACAATGAAATTGAGTAAATTAAGTGATAAAAAGCAGTAAAAAGAATTTGAGTTTGAATACAGCAGTTTCTGTAGATCTAGGGCAAGGCATCAGGTTGCAGTACCTCTTTTTGCTCCAAACTGAAATGTATATTTAACAATATAGGGTTAAAAGTCTACAAAATACTACTGTGTAATCAATGACGGGAAGATATTAGTCATACAGTGGAGTGATTAAGGATCACAGTCTAAAATAGAGTGAAAGATGGAGCAACTAATGACCCTGTTTTGTTTTATCTACCAATCATCACCTGTTCATAATGTCTGCCGACCAATCAAGTACTGGGCAACCAGGGTTGTTTTAGAGGCCACTGTGAAAAATTTAAAGTAGTGACTCATTTTGTTTGCAAAAGAAGCAGTTCAACTGAAATGGTTTCTCACTGTGAGCACTTTAGTCTGCCATTCCCAGAACACTCTTGTTATCTCTGGGTCACTGACTGATTGAGCATTGCCAAAAGCATACTCTGGATTTTGTTTTACTTGGATGAAGCATGAAAAGGATCCTTTGGCCCTTGTCATAAAATGTTCATTCACATTTCCATTCCTTGGTTTATTTCCATTCCTTGGAATGGGGAGAGACAATAATTAAACTGTCGTTTAGAGACATAAAACAAGAATGAGGGATCTCAAGCACCAACTGTGCATAGTCACACAGAACAGCTTGATTAAATTACAGTCAGTAATGACTTTCACTGTTTAGAGAAAATATACTGCATGCAAAACAGTGGCAACATCGGTCAACAAAAAAAATGGATCAGCAAAACTACTGCCAAGAGTGTATGTGTCAATTCAGGGAAATTCTTCTGAACTATCAATCAAAAAAGGAAAGGGAGAGGATTAAACAGATTCATAAAGAAGTTATGCCAATATATATAAATTCTTACAAAAACATACTGTGGAGGTTCATGGTAAAGTCATGGTATCAGATGGTAATACTATGGAAGGAAAGGAAGAAATGTTGTTATATTATATTATATTGTATGATATTATATTATGTTATTAATTATATAAAGCACATTCAATTATATAGTTAACATAATATAATAATAATTTTTGTATTCATTTTATAAAATGAAAAAAAAAACACTTGACATTTTGACTAATTTTAGTATTTATTAATTCTAACTTTTACATGCACTCTTAAAAAATAATTATTATATAATTAATGCAATAATAATTTTTATATGAATTTTATAAAATGATAATAGACTATTTTAATATTTTGTCTATTTTTAGGTTTTATTATTTCTTACTTTTACATGCACTCTTAAAAATAAAGACATTCCCCAAAGAACCTTTCACTGAACAGTTCTAAAAGAACATTTTTAATTCTAAATTATTCCACAGAACCTTTTTCCACTATAAAAAATATGGTATATGATGGAACGATTCCACTGATGTTAAAAAGTTCCTCATGGAATCATACATGGCAATAAATAACGTTTATTTTTAGGAGTATAGTGTTATGGCTGCCAACTTTACAGTAAATTTTCCTAAAACATATTTTGCTTAGCCATAGTTTATTTGAATGTTTGATTGTTTGGACCTGTGTTGGGAAGAACATTAGAGACTGGACCCTCTAGGAGCTTTAATTGAATACTCCTGTTTTATATTTTCTCTCAGGCCACTGCCAAGTCATGTAAGAAGAACCTCATGTTCCAACATCCTTCTGTCAACAGAAAAATGAAATACTCAAATAAACGCACATAGCGGGACCGACCAAATGTGAACAAGATATGGAAACAGACCCAGAAGGGGTGTACAGGCAGGAGTGCGGTTTAAAGCCTGTTAGTTTTAGCATAAGCTTGGATAAGAATCCCTACCCATGAGTCTCCGCTGTTATGTATTCTCTCATATTAGCTTGCGCACATTCAGGCACATTCCAGGGGCGAGCAAAGTGGCATAAAGACAGCGGGAGGGATTTGAGAGAATGAGTGGGAGGCTTTGGGTTCTCTATCCTAAAACAATCCAGCCCTGTTGCTTGTCAGGAGCGGCCTCTCCCAGGTCAGAGGTCACCACTGCTGAGAGAACAAGTCTGGAAGTCTTGGTTGAGTCTTTGATCGCTACTGATGCAGACTGAACACCCACCTCCTCAAACAACCTCACAAAACACTGATAACAAATGCTGTTTGAAATAACAATGGCTGGATTTACACAAAAACATTATCATGTTTTAATTTTTGTTGATGCCAAAGTGGACAATCAAGCTTGAAAATCCTGTGAATCAGCAGGGTCTAACACACAGATGATGTTAAAGACCCTGTGAAATCACATTTGGAGCTTTGTGGCTTTTGGCCAATGTCTGTTAGCTCATCTAAACAGCTTAATCAGTTGTAGAACAGTAGAGATTTCTGTTAACCTTGCAGTTTCACCATCACGACTCACACGTCAGGGTGTTGACTCACACGGCATAGCGGACTTTGTGGTGTCATGAGGTCAGATTCCTGAGGATCTCCTCTGTGAAACCACTTGAATGAATAGCAAAATGTGTATTGAATGGAAAATACGCCCATGTGCTCCAAAACATGCTAAAGAGACAGAGGTGTACTTTTCAGAAGTGTCTTCATGCATTGTAATGTATTGCAATATTAAACTGCACAGACTACAAAGTGTTCATTCACTTTGGGTAGACGAATTCATCCTCATATACAAATATTGATCCTAAGTGTTTTAATACTAGTAAATTTATTATTTTATTTGATTTTTTACTTTACGATTTTCTTATTTATTGTAAAGTCCATTCATTAACATGTATTTTTATTTATTTTTAATTATTGAACATAAAAATTTATCAGCTTCCAAGTAAGCAAAAAAGAACTTTAAGAGCAAACCATGTAACACAGGGACTCTTTCTCTCCACATAAATGCTAAAAAGTGCAACAAATTGTGATCATGCTAACACAATAAGTATTTACATATTTCATTTCACTAAATAACAAACAAGGTAAATTATGTGACATACAGTAGGCCAATTGATTTTTATTTTTTATTTATTTATTTATTTATTTATTTTTTTGGTGTGTTTAATAATACGCAGGATCAGAAAGCTCTCGAATTTCATCAAAAATATCTTAATTTGTGTTCTGAAGATGAACGAAGGTCTTATGAGTTTGGAACCACATGAGGGTGAGTAATTAATGACAGAATTTTCATTTTTGGGTAAACTATCCCTTTAAGTTCAGTTGTCAATAAATATTAATTAAATACATAATATCAACTTTTAAATGCTATATAATTACTCATTTGATCTAATATGCTTTCCTTGTAAGCATTATTATATGCAGTATTGGCACTGATGGATTTTTGCATCTGATCAAAAAGAAAAGAAATGGCATCGCCCCTCCCTATCACTGACCCCAGAGCCCTCAAGACTCAGTCTGGATTGTCTTTTGCTGAGGTGAAACTTCCTGTAGAGCAGGACAAAAACATTAACAGGAACCCAATTTCAGAGGTTACCCCCTATCTTCCTGTATTTATGGAAAAGTCAACAAGCACACACACGAAGAACCAGGGGCAGAATGAAACCTTGGCCTTCTGGCTTGAACAATAAGACGGTGATTGAGAGTGAATGAAGAAATACAATACAACTACTACAGCCTGGAGCCTAATACTACATCCACAGCCAAACACACATTGATCTAAAGTGCTGCACCATGAGTCATGTGCAATTTTCAGCTCATTCTCGACAACTAATACCTGAGACATACGCTGCTGATACATGGTCTTCACACTGTCTGTTCACTTTCATACTACTGTGCCACTCTCCACAAACATATGAGGTATTTCTCTGACCAGGGAAAGAGCCATGAGCAATGGAGGCAGAGGACAGAGGTCATGGGGGTTGCCAGATCAAAGCCAAGTCCTCCATAATGGCTGGTTTCAAATGGTCTCCATGTTGCATCTCTATTTATTTTTGCGAGAGCATTTGAGGCTGGACGTTGTTTTGATGTTTCTCACAAGCACACAGTCTAAAAATATTATTGTGAGACAATTACTTAGCTATTAAAAATAGCCTGTAGCAATAAGTTCTTCATTAGTAATTGCATAACCTAGCATGAACTAATAAAAAGCAATATGTTTTTACAATATTTATTAATTGTTGTTAACGTTTGTCTATGAAAAATACACGTTAATTGTTTGTTCATGCTAGTTTACAAGTCATTGACTAATATTACCAGATATAACTTCTGATTTTAAAAATGTTTTATTATATGCTGAAATTAACAGATATTGATAAATACTGCAGAAATATTGTTCATTGTTTGTTGTTTTTAACTAATGTAGTTAACTAATATTAACAAATAAAACCTTATTGTAAAGTGTTACCGGTTTCATTAATTGAAATGAATCTGAAATAAAATTAAAAATCAATATTTGATGAAAAACTTGTTGTCTTGGTAACTATCTGAAATAAAATAGGTTTAAACTGAAGTAAAACTAAAATAAAAAGAAAGCTATAAGCAGAAATATGAACAACCTAATGAAATTGACAAAAGCACATAAAATTAGCAAATTCAAACTATTAATTCTATAATCGTATATAATTTCCCCATTTATTATTATTATTTGTTATTGGATTTTTTTCCCCCCATTTGAACTGATCTTGAACTCTAATGATTATAATATTTATTATGATTGATTATAAAATTAATATTTTGATTTTAATCATTATAATAATTTAGGATATCATATAATAATAACTAAGCTGTGTAAATACAGGTATGTAATAATAAACCTAACCTTAAATTGTCCTTCAAAAAGGACTGAGTAATATCTCAAAATCATGCAACTTTAATATTTTTATATGCAATTCATGATTTTCACCTAACGTGAAAAACAAACAAACAAACAAACAAAAACATTTACTAATAACAAGAGAAGGACATAAGCCATATCTAGCAATAAGTATATTGTAGACACTTGTGTGTGGGCTCATTTGCTAATAAACTACACCATAGTAACTGTACTGCAATGTGCTTAAAACCCATTAGAACATATTTGCAACCATACTGCAATACCCTGGCAACCAACCAGAACACTGTAGCATTGTGGCGGCGTAAAAATGTTGTGTGCTACATAAAATGTAGCAGGAACATTTCAGAAGTGGTGAAAGCAGCACAATGTGTGTCTGTTATCACTGTCTGGAACCAAATGATGAATCATTCCAGCAAAATAAAAAAGGAGTCTCCCATGCCCTGCTGCTGTGAAACATCATTATGTAGTAGTCTCTCCAAGAATGCTGGCTAATAAGACTGTGGGGTCCCGGCCAGATGAATGCAACACTGAATCATCTGACAGGATTTTTATGACCTTATAAAAAGGGAAGAATCCAGACATGGCGAAGATGCCACTGTTCACCTAAATGTCACAGCCATGCACGAAAAGTCTTTTCTAGTGTGCTTCTAATTCATCATTCAACACAAAGGCTGAAAATATTCTCTCACTCATAAGTCAACATGTCTTTCCATGCCTCCACACACACATAGTCTTCCCGTCTTCCCTAATTTAAGAGCTACTGAGTGTGAGTGAACTGCTGTGGGCCTTTGAGAAGAACACAGTGGTTCTTTTCATTCAGTGAGTGTTTAGCACCTCCCTTCATCCGTTCGGTCTATTGTAAAAGCTCGGTCTCAGTACGCTGGACATTGTAAATGAGCCGGCGCCTCTGCGCTGCTTTTCCAGAAGACGTGCAGCTGTAGGGCCGACACCGTTGTGAAATGTGGTGTGTAAAATTCACAAGAACTCGCCAAGAGCTGCTGGGGTGGCGTGGTAAAAAAAAAAAAGAAAAAAAAAACAGCAGTATGAAGGGGAAAGTTGTTTCCTGCTGCCTTGGGAATGTATTCTTGGAGCTTGTTTTACGTAAGAGGGGGAATTCTTCACAATAATTGCTGTGTGATTTTCCATGCCTGAATTTGCACTTTGAACAAATTGCCTTATTAAACTTCTGTATGTAAAGCGCTGCATACAGACATTTGCTAAGTCAATGGATGTATGATTTCCACTTAGTGGGTGATAAAAGTGGTGAAAAAACCCCTACAGGCTTATACTGAAGGGGAAATCTGATGCATATCTATGGACGGGAATATCATAAACACTTTGGATTGGGATCTTTGGACTTTAGCCAGTAAACAGCAACCTAGAACACCTTAGCAACTGTATATCAATAAACACTGAGAGGAAATGCAAAGCAACAGCGTTATTGTTGACACCATAAACAATAACCATAAAGAAAACTACTAGTGCACAATACTATTCTATTTATTATAAGCTCATGCTGCAGTTTTTTTGTCTGCCAATTTAAATGCTCAAGGTCTTTAAAGTCGGATGGATTCTGATTGGCTGTTAATATTTTAATCATTCATCATCTTGAGAAAAAAAATGTTCTGAAAGTGATTCCAAAAATATCGTTCCTCTGTGCTGATACTGTTATAGCTGTACTGTGGACAATTGTCCTAAATTGAAATTGATTATTAAAATATTATAGTTCTGGTTTTTGTTATAGTTATTGTTCTTGGTTTTGCATTCCACTTTGCTTTTTTTCATTGTAATCTATTTTTAAAGAAAAGAAGTTAAATGTTTAAAAACTCTAGATCTTGTTTTTTTTTTTTTTGTTTTTTTTTTCATTTCAATAACACTTCACAAAAACAAAAACACATTCTATTCTATTAAGGTGCGGTCACATTTACCATTTTTCAGAGAATTTTCACAGAAAAATCTAGTAATTTCAGTAGGAATCCACGCAGCCTGTAAAGGGGGTGAAAGATTTCCTCATGCAGATTTCACAATAAGTTCAAGTTTCACCAACAGAAAGGTGCTTGCTTCAAAAACACGAGTTATTAGTTATGTTTCATCTACACTATTGACAAATGACAACAGACCTTCTTTATTTATGAAATTTCCCTGAAATTTTACTAATGTGGCTGCACCTCAGGGTTTGTATACACACATACACAGAACTAAACTATTTATTGTACATACAAACAGATCATCAGTACATTTTTGTGTGCGCAAATGGGGATGTGCATGTATTTTTGCACGTTATCTAACATGCTCAAAGTGGAAAAGGATTTTCTATGAGACACAGGATGACTGAGCCACACACAAAGCATTTCCCCTCACTCTCCTCCTCCCAAATCTGATCCCACTGAGAAGCAGAACAAAGAGTTGGAGGAATGTACTGTGCAGGAATCAATGCATCTTAGTCACACCGTCAGACATCCAGTAAGTGCCCCCACCCTTCTTACTCCACCTTTCCCACCACCTCCCCTTCTTTTGATCTTTCTGCATCCCCCATCTCTGACTGACTGCTGTCTGTTCTGCTGTGCTGTTTCACATCTGAGGAATGTGTCAGACACCTGCCATGTGTTTTATCAGGTGCCGTCACATCTGGAACATTCCGTGCATCTTGTGGTTTTTTGTCCATGCCTGAATGTGTATAAAATAAAGCTCTAGTGATGGCAAACTGCATCTCGTACTTTGTGGCATTTGTAGTTTAAGGAAAGAAACACAAGGAAAAGCACAAGGAAAGCTTTCATGCTTCAGGTTGCAAGATTGTTGCAGAACAAAACAAAACATAATGGTACTTGCCGCCAAATATTTATACTGACAAGCAGATAAAATTGTTTTAAAAATAAGATATGCCACACCTACCGGATTCAGCCTGACTCACTGTGTGACACTTCATGACTATGTCAATGTTACAGGCAAACAGTTTTTGGAGTATGCTGATAAGGTACTGGAAAAAACTATTTGGTTAGCGCCACACCCTCTGTGTGCACTGCACAAATCATCCGCCTTGACAGGAAAGAATTATCTGATTTCATGTTAAAATTATCAAGTTTTTTCAAACAACCTGCCTGGATGATGGTACATATTGCTCATAAATGGTTATGACTGTTGCTGGAGTTTTTTTATGCACTGCTGGCATCAGAAATGCATGAAAACCGGCACTGAGCCCAGTGTATTTCACATGCAGATGCTTTGAGGACTCAACTGTCTCTGACCATCGTATGAACTGAACCTATGTATGAACCTAGTCTAAACCTCCACCATTAAGTCATCAAACCAAACACTATGTGCTGAACATGCAACTCCTTTGCTATGAATAACAACAGGCTTTCTTTAATCTAACCACTGCAAGATCTTTCACATAATTTTGGAGCTGGGGGCTGAGAAAACATCTCACAAATTTTATAAACAACTACAAAAGTCTTTATTTAAGCAACTAATTTTGATGATAAACTTCTGGACCAAAATGGCTGATTCATTAGTTCAAACAAATGTTTATACAATCCATGCATGACACTCAGTCCCACCAACCTGCTATCTAAAATGTAATTTGTTCCTGTGATGCAAAGCTGAATTTTCAGCATCATTACTCCAGTCATCAGTGTCACATGATCTTTCAGAAATCATTCTGATATGCTGATTTACTGCTCAAGAAGCATTTTTTCTTATTATCGATGAAAACAGTTAATATTTTTGTGGAAGCTGATATATATATTTTTCAGGAATCTTTGATGAATAGAGTTGAATGTTCAACAGCATCAGTTGAATGCATCCTTGCTGAATAAAAGTGTTATTTTCTCTCTCTCTTTTAATGGTAGTGTACAACAAAGTTGTGTTGGTTTTGTGATTCTGGATGAGTTGTCAAGGGATTGGGAGAAGCAGCAGTTACTGTCTATCCTTTGTGTTGTGATTGAAAGGATTAGATAAGTTCTTTCATTCAAAATGCCATTATGAATGCAAGAAAGTTCATTCAAACAAACTCCAGGCAAGATCATTCAGATGATGATAATTCAACAGACTATATCTGACAGCATCAAATTCAACCAATAAACCAATAAACAGGCCAGATCCGCCTGCTCAGTGTTTAAAAGGCATTCAGTTTAAAAGATTTTTTTTTAACAATACTTAGTACGACATACAATGTGGCACATAATGACATCAGTAGTATCAGTTTTTATTTGAATTGAGTTTGCTTTGTTGAGTTATGTAAATGAATAGTAATCCCTGTATTTACTCATGGGTGCTATGTCAACGGATGTACATACACACAATGTCATGAGCACATTTCAAACATGCCCATATACGGCATTCATGCTTTCGCCTGATAGTAAAATGACTCAGTTTTATCAGTGCTCAGGTGACACCTCCCCTCCCCCTCCCCGCCCATATTAGATTTTGCAATGTGACCGGCATTTAAACTTTATTTCCTTATGATTCCCATGACAATTGTAATGCGCAAACAGATCACTTATCCTTCATGCTGTGGGCAATATTTTCTTTTTAAGAATTATGAAGTCTTTCAAAATTTTGTATTACATGAACTGAGAGAGAAAGTGCATGCATGTTTGTTTTTGCAAATGTTCTTTTTTTGGGAGGACACATCTTAAATCCAAGATGAGTTATGACTGGACCACCCGCTTGTTTTGTCATGCCTCCATAATAACTTAACAGCAATAATCTCACAATCTTCCACAAGGGTGGAGTGTGGGGGATCTGGCAACCCACAGCACTGATTACATTATGTTTAGGAAAAATGATTAAAAGCTTTTAGAATGATCACACACTCCCTGAATAGGAAAGAGAGCAACAATGCTATATAAAATTATTTACCATTATTTAATGGTTGTACGTTATTAAATATTGGTAACATTTTACAATAAGGTTCCATTTGTTCAGATTAGTTAACTATATTAGATAACATGAACAAACAATGAAATATGCTTCTAAAGCATTTATTATTCTTAGATCATATTAATTTCTACATTCACCAATACATTGTTGAAATCAAAAGTTGTATATATTAATATTATTTACTGGACCAGAGCTATCATGAACTAACAATGAACAGTATTTTAGATTAATAAATACTAATGTATTATTTAATGATAGTTAATGTAAGTTAATGCACAAATTACCATCTTATTGTAAAATGTTACCTAAATATTTTAAAAAGTCACTACATTATGATTACAATTATAAATAATTATATTAGAGTACCTGTGATACTGTGAGAATTTAAGAATAGTCTGAATATAAGTATTCTGAAAAATAAAAAAAAAATAAATAAACAAACTAAACTTCATAAAATAGTACTACTTCATTCATTATTGAGTTTATAGCCTCTTTATAAACTGATACAGAAAAAAATATTATTTTCTGTATAAATAAATAGACAACAGCAAACCGAGAGCCTGTGATTGTGAAATGGGTTCAGCAACATTTATCTGCATTCTTTCACATCAGATTCCTCCTGTGCCCTTCCAGCCTCAAACAAACACATTCCAACACAATGGATAAGGGAGGATCGCCACAGCACACATACACAGCCAAACACTTTCACAATCTAGCTTTGCTTTATTCAGACTGGCCTGGGACAGTTTTAGGACTGTTTGAGGCAGTTTTAGTGCTGTTTATGAGATCCTAAAATTTCCACTAAATGAATTCATGGGAAAATACTTTTCAAAAAACAAAAGGTCGGTTTGTCCTGTGTTTGAAAACACACATAAAAGCCTTTATACCACTGACATGTTTTCGAGCAGTTTAAATCTCTTGTGTATTTCCAAAGTTAGCAATTTTTTTCTGTCTAAATAAACTAAAATGCAACCTACAAACCCAAAGGAAATCTTTTGGGAATATGGGCACAGGATCAGCTTTCTCTTCTGAAGCTCATCTTTGTGAAGCTTATTTCAAACAGGTATGGATCTAATCCAATGTGTGAATGGTTTTAAAACTACAGGGGGGTCCAGATAGGTTTCAGTGATTAGCTCATTTCTTTGTCCGTACATGTGTGTGTACTCAGGAGCCAGACTAATTGTTCCTTTGTTCACACATCCTTTTGCAGGCGTGGCAGTCAGGAAAATCCTTTCGGTGATCGGATACCACAACTAGAAAATCGTGATAGGCTAATCCTATTTTCTCTGTTCATTTTTGCCAGTTTTTCCAGTGCACTGGTTAAGTGATAAAGATGAGAAAGACAAGAAAGATAGCCAGCTGCAACATGAAACTCTTTCTTCATTTACAATAAAAAGAAATGAGTCGACAAATTGCAAAATATAATGATTTCTCAATATGAGTGTCTAACAAGTTTGGATTCTCTGGAAGAGTTACTCAATAGCACCAGCAAAGTTATATACTACATTTTATATATATATATATATATATATATATATATATATATATGTTTTTCTAATAGGTAAATAAAATTTACTTCTAAACAGAAGTTGTGTGACTAAGTGGTAACGCTGTCAACATTAGTTAATTTATAAGGTATCACAAACTAACAATTTGCACATTTTTACAGGATTTATTAATCTAGGTGAATGTTACTTTAGAATTAAACTAATGTTCATTGTTAATTTAGGTTCTTTCATAATACATTAAGTAATATTCATGTATACAACTTAAAGCAAAAAATGTAGTATATTTATAAATTAACATTAACCTAAATTCATAAAAGCTTTAAAGTATCGTTCATTGTTATTTTATGTTAACTGTAGGATTTCTTAATGCTGATGTATAAAAACTTTTTGTAATGTTAACAGTTGTAATGTTGTAATGCTAAGTTAGTAATGTTAAGATGTTCTTTGTAGTTTAGCAGATCTTTATCATATATGTTTCATGCTCATACTACATCTTAAAAAGTTAATAATAAGACTGATTAAAAAACCTCTAAAAAATCCAGATGTCAAGAACATTTTTGTCTAATTTCAGAGAGGAAAAACGGAGCCACTTGTAATAACAAACTTCTTAAAGGAATCCAGTCACAAAACCCACAGAACCACACTCTAGACATGGAGGAATGTGATTGGCTGAAGGGAGGGGCTTGGGGGCGGGAGTTCTAGGAACAGTTTGTTCATAAAGCCTGAGAGTGTCCCTCATGCCCTGTGAACTCTTCTGGCTGTGTTACTGAGCTCTACCTCTCTCCAGGCCTTCAATCACTCATCTGTTCATTCACTTCAGCGACCATGAGTATGAGAACAAGCTACAGTGTGCGTTCCTCCACCTCCCAGGTGCCGGTGTCCCAGATGTCCCAGATGTCCATCAAGCGTACCACCAACGTGCCGACTTACCGAGCTGCGAGCATCTACGGTGGAGCCGGAGGTCAAGGAACCCGAATCTCTTCTGCCTCCTACTCAGGTGTCCGCAGTGGAGTTGGATTTCCCTCAATGTCCAGCTCCATCCAAGTGAGTGCCACTGGATCCACAGGTGAGATCATGGGCAATGAGAAGATGGCCATGCAGAACTTGAATGACCGTCTGGCCTCCTACCTGGAGAAAGTGAGGACCCTGGAGCAGGCCAACAGCAAGCTGGAGCTGAAGATCCGCGAGGCCCTGGAGAAGAGAGGTCCTGATGTACACGACTACAGCCGCTTCCAGCCCATCGTTGACGATCTGCGCAAGAAGGTGAGTTTGAATAGGTCTGAATAGGAGAAGGCTAGAGAAAATTTACAGCATCTATAAAGAACTTAATGTGACAGTCTAATTGTGCCGCTTTGTGTTTATTAACAGTCTAGTGGACATTTATTGGGTTTCAGGACAGAAACTTTGTCATTTAAAGCTTAAAAAGCTGAATGAGAGTTTACTGATGGCCAGCACTGATAGGCAGAGAACCAAAAAATAAACCATGGGTGAAACTAAAAACAGGGGGAAGGCAGGGGGGAGGGAGGCTCAGTCTCTGGGGGACGGCAGTCGTAACTTCTGCTTACAGCCAGTATCCCGGTGAATAAGCATTTCCATCCGGTATTTATTCTTGCCCTGTTACACGTCCAGATGCTTGTTTATTCCCTGTGTATGGAAACTCTGGGATCTGAGATGTTTTAGCATCTGTCTGTGTCAAGTCTAGAGAGTTCAGACAGTGCAAAATGTGACCAGCTGTGAGACTTTGGAAGAGATATTCCAAGCTTCATTCATAGCTACTTGTATAGTGCTATTCTACATTTTCTTAAAAAGAAGTTCATAAAGCAGATAAAATACTGATTAGAGTCAGTTTCACACAAACTGTAGCTTGAAGCTGAACTTTAAAGCTAATATGTCACTGATAACTAGGCGGTATTATCAGAATGATTGTTTTTTCATTCATCAGTGACTATGCAATAAAGTGACAGGTAGATTAAATTAAAAGAATTAAAGTCCTATTCATCAGGGTTTCTTACAGTAACAAAAGTAAATGGGATTAGCCATGAGATTAGCCTGATGAAAAGATAGATGACATCTGGCACTGAAAAGAAATTTACAGTTTAAAAGCTCAGTAAATTATAAAATATATATAATAATATATAACTTGTTTATTTTACAATTGTTAGTACAGATACATAGCCAACACCCATTAGCATATGGAAAATATGTTGAGTTAACTATTGTTAAAGTATTATATGTCTCCACCCTTCTCCATGATGCCAGGATATGCTGGCTTGCAAACATGGAAAGCATTTACAAAACAAAGCACATTAGGATTAAAAAAAATTATAATAATAATAAAATAAATAAAAAAAAAAAAACAGGAAATCCAGCTCAAGCCCTGTTCTTCCCGCTATACAGCTTAATTTACAACCGTCAAACAGACACCAGCTGCTTTTCCAACATGGCTGTTGGTTAATGATTATCTAACAGACTGTGAAATGAACTTTGTCCTCCAGTAGGTCTTATCTAAGCAAACTTAGACATCAGAGCAGAATATGGTACTGCAGTTTGCTACACAGTGACCATGTGATTTACACATTATATATCACACTAAAACATTTGTAAAACAGTTAGGTGAGGTTTTATGTGTCATAATTGCACATTATATTGTTCAATGGTGGTTTCCTGACTGATTCAAACAAGTGATTTCTGTTTTGGTTGTAGATCTTTGATGCCACGACAAACAATGCCCGTCTAGTGCTCCAGATTGATAATGCCCGTCTGGCAGCTGATGACTTCAGAGTCAAGTAAGTAACAAAACTGTGAACTATAACAAATATTTTGACCTCATGGGAAATTTCCTGGTTTCCTAAAAGAGCGACCCATTGATCTTTGTTGTGCTTGCAGGTATGAATCTGAGCTGTCCATCCGCCAAGGTGTGGAGGCTGACATTGCCGGCCTGAGAAAGGTCATTGATGACACCAACATGAACCGCATGAACCTTGAAAGCGAGATTGAGGCCCTCAAGGAAGAGCTCATCTTCCTTAAGAAGAACCATGACAATGTGAGTGCACATCTGGCACATTTGGACATTAGCACATCTGGAAACATTTGTCTACCTCATAATCCATTATGGGTGTTGCTTTAAGGCTTATTTTATGGTCTCTCCACCAACAGGAGGTAATGGAGCTTCGTAGCCAGATCTCCCAGTCAGGAGTGCAAGTGGATGTTGATGCTCCTAAAGGACAGGATCTGGCCCAGATCATGGAGGAGATTAGAGCCAAGTACGAGAAGATGGCCCTGAAGAACCAGGAGGAGCTGAAGGCCTGGCATGAAACTCAGGTATATTCCAAAAGGCAATCATTTTCTTAAAATCGAGTCTTGTTAATGTTGCATGTCAATACCACTGTTTTGGGGCTAATGTGAAATTTTATGCTCTCTCCAGATCTCAGAGATTCAGGTACAAGTCACACAGAACACAGAGGCCCTCCAGGGTGCACGTACAGAAGTCAACGAACTTCGCAGACAAATTCAGACATTGGAGATCGAGCTGGAGTCACAGAAGAACCTGGTGAGTTAGTTTTCTTGTAGCCATTGCCATTTTCCATCGTGTCTTTCTAATCCTTTTATTAAATTAGCTGTATTATTTCAAGTATCACATCTTGATTTTGCCTCAGTGAAGTTTGCTGAAACGTTTGGGTTCTCTGTTTCATTTTTCAGAAAGGATCACTGGAGGCCACTCTGCGGGACACAGAAATGCGCTACAACATGGAGATCGAGAGCCTTAACGCTGTCCTCCTGCAACTGGAGGCTGAGCTCACACAATTGCGCAACAACATCCAGCAACAGACGCAGGAGTACGAGGCTCTGCTGAACATCAAGATGAAGCTGGAGGCAGAAATTGCCACCTACAGGAGACTTCTGGACGGCGGAGACTTCAAGTAAGTTTTTTTCTAAAGCATATAAAGATTTTTCACAGCAGTTCACAATTTGTTTAGACATGTAATGTGGTTTTAAAACTGTGTGGCTAGGTTTGCTAGAATATTTGTTTTGTATGGTGGGTAACAGGTATGTTTTCTCATGCAGGCTCCAGGATGCTCTTGAAGAGCAAAAGAAGGTAAAAGTGATGACTGTCACGCAGACGCTGGTGGATGGGAAGGTGGTGTCTTCAAGCACAGAAACCAAGGAGAAGAAACTTTGAACATCAAATTTCAGATCAACCTCCGCAACACATCAGAAAAATCCCATGGGCCAATGATAAAATGATCTAAAGACATGTTGGACTTAACACATTAGATATTTATTTAGTCCAAAGTGCCTTATTGTAAGTGTCTCAGAGCATATATGCAATGAGATTTAACTAGCACATTTGAACACTAACTTAAAAATTGTAACAAAAAATTTTAATGACTACAGCCACAAAAACCGAAGGTCAAAGAACTCTATTGAAGCTTTATTACATATTTTTGTAATGACAATGTTTGTTTATGATCATTAATTGTCCCATTTTGTTTTTATGTTGTGTTGTCATCATGTCTTGTCCTTTCAAATAAAAGACACTTTTATCAAATCTTTGCATTGTCTTTCCTTCATTAAAGTTATATGACAATTCCATGTCATGTGATCTATCTATCTATCTATCTATCTATCTATCTATCTATCCATCTATCTATCATTTAAGAATATATATATAATATTCCCAAATTCCGGAAATGTTGGGACGTTTTTTAAATTTGAATAAAATGAAAACTAAAAGACTTTCAAATCACATGAGCCAATATTTTATTCACAATAGAACATAGAGAACATAACAAAGGTTTAAACTGAGAAATTTTACAATTTTATGCACAAAATGAGCTCATTTCAAATTTGATGCCTGCTACAGATCTCAAAATAGTTGGGACGGGGGCATGTTTACCATGGTGCAGCATCTCCTCTTCTTTTCAAAACAGTTTGAAGACGTCTGGGCATCGAGGTAATGAGTTTCTGGAGTTTTGGTGTTGGAATTTGGTCCCATTCTTGCCTGATATTGGTTTCAAGCTGCTGAAGAGTTTGTGGTCGTCTTTGACGTATTTTTCGTTTAATGGTGCGCCAAATGTTCTCTATAGGTGAAAGATCTGGACTGCAGGCAGGCCAATTCAGCACCCGAACTCTTCTACTACGAAGCCATGTTGTTGTAATAACTGCAGTATGTGGTTTTGCATTGTCCTGCTGAAATACACAAGGCCTTCACTGAAATAGACGTTGTCTGGAGGGGAGCATATGTTGCTCTAAAACGTTTATATACCTTTCAGCATTCATAGTGCATTCCAAAACATGCAAGCTGCCCATACTGTATGGACTTATGCACCCCCATACCATCAGAGATACTGGCTTTTGAACTGAACGCTGATAACACGCTGGAAGGTCTCCCTCCTCTTTAGCCCGAAGGACATGGCGTCCATGATTTCCAACAAGAATATCAAATTTGGACTCGTCTGACTATAGAACACTTTTCCACTTTGAAACAGTCAATTTTAAATGAGCCTTGGCCCACAGGACACAACAGCGCTTATCGACCATGTTCACATATGGCTTCCTTTTTGCATGATAGAGCTTTAGTTGGCATCTGCAGATGGCATGGCAGATTGTGTTTACCGACAGTGGTTTCTGGAAGTATTCCTGGGCCCATTTAGTAATGTCAATGACAGAATCATGCCGATGAGTGATGCAGTGTCGTCTGAGGGCCCGAAGACCACGGGCATCCAACAAAGGTCTTCGGCCTTGTCCCTTATGCACAGAGATTTCTCCAGGTCTCTGAATCTTTTGATGATGTTATGCACTGTAGATGATGAGATTTGCAAAGCTTTTGCAATTTGACGTTGAGGAACATTGTTTTTAAAGTATTCCAAAATCTTTTTACGCACTCTTTCACAGATTGGAGAGCCTCTGCCCATCTTTACTTCTGAGACTCTGCCTCTCTGAGACATCCCTTTTATAGCTAATCTTGTTACAGACCTGATGTCAATTAACTTAATTAGTTGCTAGATGTTCTCCCAGCTGAATCTTTTCAAAATTTCAGCCCTTTGTTGCCCCCATGTCAAATTTTTTGAGACCTGTACCAGGCATCAAATTTGAAATGAGCTCATTTTGTGGATAAAAGTGTAAAATTTCTTTGTTTAAACATTTGTTATGTTCTCTATGTTCTATTGTGAATAAAATACTGGCTCATTTGATTTGAAAGTCTTTTAGTTTTCATTTTATTCAAATTTAAAAAATGTCCCAACATTTCCAGAATTCGGGTTATATATATATAGTATGTTTGTGTGTGTGTGTGTGTGCATGTGTGTGTGTGTGTGTGTGTGTGTGTGTGTGTGTGCGTGTGTGTGTGTGTTAATAAAATATGTAATTGGTGGTTATGTGAACATTAGAAAAGAAATACTACAGAACTAAATGTGGCTTGGGTCTTCACAAAAAAAAAAAAAAAAAGAAAGGAAGATTTCATTTAAAAGAACATATAAAAGAACATTTTATAACTGGCAATGAAACATTGTAATTAAAAGGAAGGTTGATGTGTCAGTGCTAAACATACCTCTTTCCCAACTTTTTTTGGAGTGTGTTGCAGCCGTCAAAAACAAAATATTTCATATTTACAAAATACATTTACGTCAGTCAGTGAAAACTTTGGAAATCTTTTCTTTGTATTTTTGTCAATTAAATAAAAGTTAAAGAGAATTAACAAATCACAGATTCTTGATTTTATTGCATTTTACAAAACGTCCCGACTTCTCTGGAATTGGGGTTGTAAATAATATCAGTTGTGATAACACCTTTTGCTGTGGAAGTCGGCATCTTTGATATTTATTTCAGCCACTGTGATTTGTGAGAGTCATTCAAAGCTGTCGTGAGAACAGAAAAAGAGGCTTGACTTTGGTAATTTATTCTTGCAGACAGCATTCAAGGAGCTCCTGTACAATGTTGTATGAACATAACAATTTTATACAGGTTGTCCATGTTAGGACTTATCTTAAATAAGATCTTCCCAAATTGAAATGGATTCTAAAAGACATATTGCTCAAAAAGTACCAAGTGAGGTCAGGTGAGTAGGATATAGTTCACCCAAAAATGAAATTTGTCATCATTTACTTGCCTCTTGTTGTCCCAAATATGTGTGAATTTCTTCCGTCTGCAGAACACAAAAGAAGATACTTTAAAGAATGATTCAAATGTGTTTTGTCCACACAATGAATGTCCAAAATAGTCCAAAATAGCACCGTTTAGTCCAAAGTTCCTTAGAGCTCACAAATATTAGGGGGCCCAAAATATAACCCTGTGGAACCTCAGATTGAACTGACTTTCATTGTATGGACAAAATAAACAAACACTTTTGCATTTTTCTAAATATCTTATTTTGTGTCCTACATAAAGAAATTCATACAAGTTTATTACCCAGTTAATACTACCATAACACTAAGCAGTGGGTGGGGTGGAAGTCCAGAGTCTAAAGATAATAGAAATGTGTCTACTACTTGTGAACTGCAAAACCATAAAAATCTCATACCTCTCAGAACCAGCAGTTGCATCTGGTCTCATTTTCATTAAAGATCTCTTCTCTGCAGAAAATTGAGAAAAATGCAAAACTTCAGCATTCAGAACAAAAGAATATATAGAATGTCCTCAGAGGATCTCAGCATGCTAAGACCCACATTTTACTCTTGGAGAAGTTCTGGGAATAGGGGTTCTTATTCTAAGGACATCTTTGGATCTACTACTGTACAAATGGGGACTGTTGGAAATGTTGGAAATGAAAAGGTTACCATGCAAATCTTGAATGAACGTCTCGCTTCCTACCTGGAGAAAGTTAGGAGCTTGGAGCAGGCCAACAGTGAGCTGGAGGTGAAAATCCGCCAGGTTCTGGAGAAAAAAGGTCCAGACACTAAGGACTACAGTCACTACCAAGCCACCCTTGATAAATTACGCAAAGAGGTATTTTCTGTCCATTGGAATACTGGTTTCTAAAAATTCTCTCCTGTGTACTAAATTATTGTCCAGTGACATCCACAACATTTTTTCATAGATGTGTAGCACCTGCTACCCTTAAGTTATGATTTCACTTTCATTTTATCTAGACATTAATGCTTACACATTACTATAGTGTGAATTGGTTGTAATGCACAGGTTGCAGGTTCAGTTAAAAGTAAGGAAGACTCAAAAACTGGACTTTGAACGTGTCCTTGAGTAAGGCATGTAATGAATTTTTGAGAAGCGGCTTCTTTATAGTGCCCTTAGATAAAGAACTAACAATAGACTTTATTGTACCTTTTTTGGTTATGTCCATTTAGATCCTGGAGATGGTAATGAGCAATGCAAATGTGAGTCTTCAAATTGACAATGCCAAGTTGGCTACCGATGACTACAGGGTCAAGTAAGTTGGTTTTAAAGACTCAATGAAATCAATGTATTATTCCATGTCTATTACCTTTCAACCCATTTATATGTAAAGAACTATATGCATATGTGCAAGCTGGACAATATAAACTTGCTGCAGATATATACATTTAAAAATATAGTCTTTCTTTTCCAGGAAAATGAACCAAACATATTAGCGATTCATCTTGTGTCAAGTTTTTTGTCCAATGACTAAACTGAGAACACCACCCCCCGACCCCGTTAATGCAACATGCCACTGACTAACAATATTAAGAAACAATCACTCCCATTAATGTAATGTGTCTATAGGTATGAAAATGAGCTACAGCTAAGACAGTATGTTGAAGCAGACATAAATGCATTGAGAAAGATGCTGGATGACACCAATGTGGCACGACTGCATCTGGAAAATGATGTTGAAGGATTGAAAGTGGAGCTTATTGAGTTAAAGAAACAACATCAACTGGTAAATGCATTTGATTATACTACACATAAATAAAAATGTATATTAAATTACAATAGATCAGAGTGCAGTAGTTCACAAACCCAAGATATAACCCTGTGGAACCTCAAATCTCACAATTTTTAGGAAGTGTCAGCAATATATAGTCAAATCAACCAGTCAGGAGTGCAGGTGGATGTTGATGCTCCCAAGGGACAGGACCTGGCAAAGATCATGGAGGAAATGAGAGCCAATTATGAAAAGATCGTACTAAAGAACCAGGAGGAACTGAAAACTTGGCATGAATCAAAAGTGGGGCATAAATTCTCTTTGCAAATTTTACACATTATTTATGTTCTAAAGACAACAGAGAATTACATTTCTTTCTTTTTCTTTGCACAGATCACCGTTGTACAGGTTCAAGTGACCGAGAATGCGGAAGCATTGAAAGAAGCCAAAACACAAGTCAGTGTGAGCCGCAGGCAGATGCAGCTTTTGGAAACAGAGCTGCAGTCTCTGATTGGAAATGTAAGAGATTCTGCCTGGACACCTTGATGCAGCGCTCCACTTTTGAACATTTCTCATGAGCATTTATTTATTTATTTTTGACTTTTCTTACAGAGAGCATCTATGGAAGAAGCCCTTAATGAAACAAAGTTGCGATATGGGATGCAGGTGGAGCAATACAATGGCATAATTTTGCTGAGAGAATCTGAGCTTAAACAGCTGCATGCCGATATTCAAAGTCAGACACTGGAGTATCAGGCCCTGTTCAACATCAAGATGGAGCTTGAAGCTGAGATAGCCACCTACAGGAGACTTCTGGATGAAGAAGAATGAAAGTGAGCTTTATACTTTTTGTATCATACATTTTGAACATGCCTGTTTGTTCTTTAGAAAACTTGATCTTGATGTTAATAAAATATTTTCAGATTAGAGAAAGAATCCATCAAGACAACATTACAGACTGTCACCCAGACACTAGTGGATGGAAAAATTGTGTCCTCCAGCTCAAGTACTATCAAAAAGTGATATAAACAAACATGAGATCATTACTGTTCATGAAGACAACAGCATAAGCCAATATCTCAAAAACCACTATGAATATTTAGAATAAAATAAAATTAAAACTTAGTAGTATTTTCTTTGAATCAGAATATGAACACGTTGTTGGAAAGCACCACTCTCTTAATTCAACCCATACAGTGTATCTCTACTCGAACTTTGTTGTTTCAGCAGTGTCAAAGTTTTATTTTCATGTTATGACAAACTGGACCCTTAGGATCTAATAAGCATTTTCAACATGTCATCACAGTAAAAGAAAACAGTAAGTAGTGTCTGATTTCACAAAAACATTCCAACAATCATAATGAAAGAGCAAAATGAAAACAAAATGAAGGTCTTATTTTGTACTTCAAACTAACAACTAACAATCGAGCTACCAGCAATAAATATGTAAACTAAGCTCCCTTGTCCTGACAGGTCTACTTTTTGTGGTTGATTACACTAATCTTAAAGATTTTTTCCTTGTAAGGTGTTAAAAGAAATGAGTGATTACCCTTATCTTTTTGGAGTGAACACTTGACAAGTCATCTTTCCTGGAAATCTGTGTAAGTGAGAAACTGAAAGCTGTCAAACTAAACAATGTTCATTCTTGGAAGCTATCAGCATTTTGCCTCCAAGGCATGATGGATCAGATTTCTCAGGGAGCGATTTAATAGAAACACAGAAAACAATTGTGATGTGTTTAGGCCTGAAGCCTCATCCATTGGGATCTTAATCTCCCAATCTCACAGACTATCTATACTTTTTTAAAAAGTAGTTTTTAGTTAGCAGGGTGGTATTACCAATATGTGTGGTACTAGTAACCAAGACTTGATGCCATGTTTTCTTATTTTTAAGTTAAATATCCACTTATTTACAACTTTTTTGGACATTTTAGTATCAGTTTTATACAGATATATGGAGGCAAACCCCATGAACTGATTTGAAAACGAAAAGACCAAGTGGCAGTGAACAGGGACTAAGTATAGAATGTTCCACTGTGGGCTTGTAAAAGCGGGAATTTGCGGCTAACTGTGAAGCACTGTTTCCACTCAAATCCTCCTTCGTCACGGGTGGAGAAGCCTATTCAGAGGAAAAGGCGGTTGGTTTGCAGATGACGATGTCAATGCAGACATTTGTGGATGGAAAAGTGTAGCTGGACTGCAAAACGATCCGCGCAGGCCAAAATGACCTAGATGAAGTTTCTGTGGAGTTATAAAGTATACAAGAGTTTCTTCAAATTTGCATCAGTAGAGTATTAAAAAAGCTGTCTAAGCCTTCGAATCAAAGATTCTAGAGTTCTAAAAATATTCAGCTTAATTTACATGCACAGTCTGAAGTAATTCTTTGTACTTCAATGCACCGATGTCCTTCTTGTCAACGCCTTATTAAATAGATGAAAGAAAAAGACTTTGTTAAGGTCACATGCTATGGCAAGAATCCCACTTTGTGCTGCCCACTCAAACTCATTTTTATTCTGTCCAGACAGTTACACAAAACGTTTTTGTTGCCACTGTATTTCAGCAA
The DNA here is from genome assembly GCA_039654775.1 of Spinibarbus caldwelli. Taxonomy (NCBI): domain Eukaryota; kingdom Metazoa; phylum Chordata; class Actinopteri; order Cypriniformes; family Cyprinidae; genus Spinibarbus; species Spinibarbus caldwelli. The sequence goes on from CM077260.1 coordinate 21,267,332, forward strand.
AACAGCAACTGAACAATACAGAATATCATCAAAGCCAGTACAGTCATTGTATAGACGTATACTTGAGTGTGTTAAAATCTTGGTACAAACTCACAGTCTCATGACTTTGCATTTTTTTCTTTTTGCATTAGTCATTTTAATTGGACATCCTCCGTTTTCCCATAATTCTGGGAAGGTCCTGCATTCCTTCTGAACAGTGACTCACTACTGCACATCAATATTTGTTTTTTATGCTTCCCAGGGCGCTTGGAATGCACGTAAATGCCCTTCTATGGGTATTTTCTATTTCCTTTACACCCCCTTAGATTTTCAAAGCGGTTGCTGCATAAATTAGCTATTAGAGACTTGTGCTACAAATTAACTGGATAGTTTACATTTTTATAGAAACAGAGGTGCTTGGCCATGCAAAACTAGGTGCTAGTTTGTTATGATGTCCTTACTTTCTGGTTGCTTATTGGTAATGTTGTTCAAACATTTCGATGTATTGTTGCTAATGCATTCAGTTGGTTGTTTTGGGTGGTTGCAATCTGGTTTCTTACTATCCAAAGTTAAAAGTACCCTCAGTCGTGTCTCTATGTTATTTAGTCCCTAAAAATGGCTCTGGTGCTTCATTCAGTATTAATTCAATGCGATTTTTTTTCACTCGTTTTATTACCCTTAGCAAGCATCTCTAATTAAATATTTGATTTGACAAGACCGGTTATGAGATATAACTCAGCTCAAACAGCCTGTTGCTTAAGTTTCGACAGACTCCCATTTTTGACTTTCCTTCAAATGTACCTAGAAGAGGCTCCTGTCAAAAGAAGGAAACAACAGCAGGATAGGGAAAGAGTTCATAGCAGAAACAATAAAGAGAGAGAGAGAGAGTGAAATGATCCTTTGAATCCCACATAACTCCCATTCCTCATGTCTGCTCTCCTCGGACAGGAGATTACCTCCAGATATCCCTCACAGGTGCGGCTTTCATAAAACCTGAGCCACACTCCCCCTTCCTGAACATGCGCTTACTTTTGTGTAATCGAGTGGGCATTACCCCATTCTTCCTCTAAAGCAGACTTTGTCGATATAGCAATGTTTAAACTATTCTTAAAGATGCTAAGTACAGCTACACAATGATACCCAATGGTACATTTGCTTATACTTCCTCTGTTTAATTGTCAAATTGTTTGAAACTTCATTTGTTAGTGTCTCAGAACAAAAATGCCAAATTATAAAAACAGTTATAAAGTGCAGTTATTCAGAAATTTTCTTGACCATCCTTGCATTTTTGTGAGTTTGAAAGCAGCACTAATCTATTGCATCCCAAACACAGTATTCACATAGTATTTTTGGTACATCAGTGTTTATGTAACTGAGCAAGACCTTCAATCTTCCAGAAATACAGTCGTACGATAAGTATCAGGTCTGGGCAGCTCAAAATCTCCAAAAAGTATTTAAGAAAAAAAGAATTAAGGTAAGAAAAAAAAGAAAAACTGTTGATGAAAGACCACAAGATGGCCGTTAGACTTTCCCATGTGCGTTTAAGATTCAGAGTGTAATGTGGCAAACAGCATGCACCCAACCATCTTGGCAACCTCCGTTTTTAATTTAGGGGGAAAACCCAATGGAATTTTAACCAGCATAACCATGGCAACCAAAAACAAATCAAAACCAGACTGAGGTGACATGGAAACAAAACTCTGGCCAATGTATATAGGGGAATATGAGTCAGCATATGCTAGTTTAGAAAGATTGAGCTCATTCAGAGAGCTATATATAAAACGGCAGTGGGAGGAGCCCTTCAGCCAAAATTACACTTCATTTGAATTACACTTCATTTTCTTGAGATTATTATACAGCATTTTAGTAACCACACTTGAGGGAGTTTACAACTTGCAGTAACTATAAAATCAAATTTCCTAGTTGACAGTTGCAAAACAAAATCTCTGGGATAAACAGATGTCGGCTCTTGATTTGTATTCTTGGTTATGATCAAAAGAACACAAAATACCCTTTTCTCATTTGGCTTACAAAGAAATGGAAATAGAAATAAATACACTGAAAAAAAAAAACTAAAATTAAAAAAGGAAATATCACAGATTATTACAAAGAAGTGAAAAGTAACTTAAGTAATTTAGTAAAAGTAAAAAGTAATTTAAACAATTTTTTTAAAATATTTAAATGATTCTAGATGAGTCTTTGTAATTATAAATGTTATAACTAAATATATTACTACTTTTTATTTCTACTTTTATTAATACTAAATACTTGCACATACATGCACACAGACAGCACAGGTTACTCCAAACTTTCCTGCCCCCTATTAAGAGCCTCTGTGGTGGAATGCACTGTTACCTCTGATAAAATGGTGTTGTAACTTTATAGTTTGTTTTACCATTGCTTCTAACAATGGAAAAAAGGGCTGAGATCGGTCTTTTCCACAGAACACTTACTTTGAATGGGTGTGGGGAAGTTCCAGGTGCATCAATAAAAGGGCTTCAGAAAAACAGGGTTAATGAGAGGTCACTGTGAAATCAGTGTCTCAAGTGACCAGTTTGACCAGCTTCCTGTCGTCGTCATATACAGCTGCATCGCTTTAAAATCATTTAGAAGAGCGCTGAACAAATAATACTCATTTGAAGAGAACTGAATGGACCATCCACATGTCTAAAGTACCCCAATTTAATCTGCATAGTCTACCTACACGCCCTAAACGATAAACACATCTTTCTTAATGTTTTGTACAGCCCAGGAAATCTCAAAATAACTAGTAGTGTTTGCAAAGGAATGCAACACTGTTTATTATAGCTCGTACTTAGGGGTTAGGCCTAACTCAGATTCACTTCAGAAAATATATCTGTAAAAAAATAATTTTGATACTGCCCTGGGGTCAAATAAAAATTTAGTTTTACAACAAAACAAGATAAAAACATTCTGCTTTCCAGGCTTATGTTTGTACAGCCCTCAGTTCTTCTTATTATGACCATTTAGAGAGTAAAAAAGGAGGAGGATATTTGTGCAGTTTAGCAGAGGAATGTAGGGCCACAGAGGCAACAATGAGGAAGGGTTAGGAGATTTAACACTTAATTTATTTCATAAGACATCTGACAAACTGTCATACATTAGTCAAATGTCAAATCTGCTCATTTCTGCTCATTTTCCTTCTTCCTGATCTTGTGACTTACATAAAATACCGCCATGTAATATAACCCACATCTTTCAATCTAAAGTTTTAAAAAGCATTAAGATTATAACATCGCAGTACACTACTTACAGCAAATATGATAATTCTATTTTATGATAATTTATTTTATTTATTTATTTATCTATTTTAGTGGATGATAATTCTATTTTAGCTGCCCATATTGATGGCGTGGTGACAGAGTTGAACTACTGATTCTGTTTAACTTACGTCATTCAAATCCATCACCCATCAAAATAAAAGCCGCTTACTTTGAATGGTTACAGAAATTTACCTTGTGAACTTCAACTCATCTTTATACCGGTACTCTATGACATAACTAAGCATGCAAGATTAGGTCAGTGGTTGATCATGTTTCAATGACCGATTCTTAACCTTGCTTTGCTGAAAATCCTTTACGTAATTTGCTGTTCCCAGTCAAAAATGATCGCTATATTTACATCCAAATATTGGATTAAATCTTTTTGTCAACTTGTTTTCAAAACAGGTTTCGTATTTCTTTTTGGAACTGAATGGTTTGGTTGTAAGCCTCATTGATCTGAGCTTATGCACCTCAGTTTTTGAGTAAAAAAAAAAAACAAACAAAAAAAAAAACATTATTTGTGAATAATTTTGGCAGTATGCATAATGTTCATGAGCTTAGATCAAATGAGGTCTACGATCAATGAGTTCCAGGAAGAAATACAAAACTTGTGCTAATTGAAAGAAAACAAGTTAAGATTGAAGATTTAATACAATATAATTATATAGCAAGAAATGTATTATATATTTTTTTAGTCTGGTAACAAACACTCTTAAAAATAAAGGTTCCAAAAGGGTGTTTTTGCAGTGATGAAGAATCATTTTTGGTTCCTCAAAGAACCTTTCAGTGAACAGTTGCTAAAAGAACCATTTTGAAGAACATTTTAGAATCTAAAGAACCTTTTTTTGACTATAAAGAACCTTAAATGCATTTTAAAGGTTCTATAGATGTTTAAGGTTGTTTGTAGAAATATTGATTCCAATAAAGAACCTTTATTTTCAAGAGTGAAGTTAACATTACCTAACATTAACTAGCATTTTCGGTAAAAAGAAAATCCTGTCTGGGTCAAAATGATGGGAACACAACCAGGATAATTTTCCCAAAACAGATTCTCCAAAATTTCTCCATTTGTATTCCACAGACTGAAATAATAGCCTGGGTTTGGAACAACATGAGCAAATAATGACAGAAATATCATTACTGGGTTAATTATTCCAATAACATTTACATTTGGCCCCCTTCCAGTCTTAAATATTTGGTGACATCCTTGGTGTTAATGATAAGTTGCTGTCGTTTGGAGTTCCTCATATTTCTTCAAGTGTGTTTGTGTCTCACAAGTGTCCATTACCCCACAGTGACCTCCTTTACAAATACTTGACCCATGATAGTGGTGTTGAAACTGTGGTGTTGATAAGCTGTCAGCACATCCTCACTTCCATTCCAGGCCATTATCAGTTGCTATTGTAAATATTTATATCTATATATCTATCTTTTTTTTACGCATATGTATCTCTCTCTTTCTCACTGGCTGCCTATGACACCCTATGGAAAACTTCAATGTGTATCTTCATTAAAAAAGAGATTGTGATATCTTTGTAGACTTGACCAGGGTCATCAAGATAAGCTAGAGTTACATTATGAAAGCAAAAAAGACAATTCTGCTTTTTTTGTGCAGTGTTGTAGTTTAATTAAAATCAGCTCTGTCAGAGAGGTTATAAAAAGATGTTCAGGCTTATTTATTAGAAAATAACCTCTGGAAAGCTTTACAGCAGCCTCATGACACAAATAACAAGAGAATGTAACAAGCAGAAGCTGTGTAGGAGGTTTATTTCAGAAGTTTTCTGCTTGGCCCAGATATAAAATTCCAGCCGTACGGAGGCGCTACCCAAACAGCACAAGGTTGAGGGTAGAACAGTTATGGTGATTCGATGTGAACAAATTCATAGTCTTCACTGGCCTCTGATCTTGTCTAGCACAGATATGACCAAAAAAGGGATTTTGGTGCTACTGCAAATCCCTCTGCTCCGCCCCCAGCACTTTGAGGCTACATGAAATAACTTCCTTATGGGGCACAGGGGAAGAATGCTGCAAATACAGATCGGTATTATTACAAATATTGAGGAGAGCACAAATTTCCAGAGAGAGACCATCTAAGTCCTGAAGAAAAGACAGGAGGGTCTCTCCCTGTTTGGCCTGGGATGAATACATACAGACTCCCTCAGTCTTATCTGCACAGGCATTCTGGGATGTGCAGTATGATTGAAGGAATCATTATTAAAGCAAAGATATTGGCAAGTCTCCTAGGTTTTATTACCAATGGCTACATTTAAACAGTGGGGATATATATATACAGTGCTTTGCGGAAGTATTCATACCCCTTCATTTTTTTTTCACGTTTTGTTATGTTGCTGCCTTATGTTAAATTGCTTTAAATTACTTTTTCCACATCATTCTACACTCCATACACCATAATGGCAAAGCAAAAAACAGGTTTTTAACCTTTTTGCAAATTTATTAAAAATAAAAAAACTTAAATGATTCCGTTGCATAAGTATTCAAACCCTTATCTGGGACAGTTGAACTTTAGCTCAGTAGCATTCATATTGCTTGTAGATGTTACTACATTTCAGGTGAAGTTAACCTGTGGCAGATTCAACTGAATGGGGTGATTTGGAAAGACATTCATCTTAATAAAAGGTCTAACAGCTGAAAATGCATATCAGAGCAAAAACCAAACCCTGAGGTCAAAAGAACTGCCTGTAGAGCTCAGAAACAGGTTTGCGTCAAGTCACACATCTGGGGAAGAGTTCAGAAAAAAATCAGAAAAAGAGTGGCTTATAGACAACCCTGTGAATGTCCTTGAGTGGCCCGGCCACAGCCTGGAATTGAACCCAATCAAATATTTCTGGAGAAACCTGAAAATGTGTGTCTGCCCCCATCCAACCTGACAGAGCTTGAGAGGTGATGAAGTGAGGAGGAGAATGGCAGATAATTGCCAAATGATGATGTGCAAATCTTGTCGCATCATACCCAAAATGACTGGAGGCTGTTAAGGTGCTTCAGCTAAGTACTGAGTTAAGGATATGAATACTTATGCAATGTACTTATTTCAGGTTTTTTTATTTTTAATAAATTTACAAAGTTGTGACAGTTGTTTTTGCTTTGTCATTATGAAAAAAAAAAGTCATTTAAAGAAAACAAGTCATTTAAAGCAGTTTAACATAAAGCTGCAACATAACAAAATGTGAACTAAATGAAGGGGTATGAATACTTTTGCAAGGCACTATATATATTTTACATAATATATTAATATATATACAGTGGATATAAAAAGTCTACACACTCCTGTTAAAATACCAGGTTTCTGTGATGTAAAAAAAATGAGACCAAGATAAATAATTTCAGAACTTTTTCCACCTTTAATGTAAACTATAACCCATACAACTAAATTAAAAACAAACTGAAACCTTTTAGGAAAGGTGGAGTAAAAATAAAAAAACTAAAATAATGTGGTTGCATAAGTGTGCACACCCTCTTATAACTAAGGATGTGGCTGTGTTCAGAATTAAGCAATCACATTCGAACTCATGTTAAATAGGAGACAATACACACCATTTAAAATGCCTCTGATTAAACCCAAATAAAGTTTAGCTGTTCTCGTAGGCTTTTCCTGACATTTTCTGAGTCGCATCTTACAGCAAAAGCCATGGTCCACAGAGAGCTTCCAAAGCATCAGAGGGATCTCATTGTTAAAAGGTGTCAGTCAGGAGAAGTGTACAAAAGAATTTCCAAGGCATTAGATATACCATGGAACACAGTGAAGACAGTCATCATCAAGTGGAGAAAATATGGTGCAACAGTGACATTACCAAGAGCTGGACGTCCCTGCAAAATTGATGAAAAGATGAGAAGAAAACTGGTCAGGGAGGCTGCCAAGAGGCCTACAGCAACATTAAAGGAGCTGCAGGAATTTCTGGCAAGCACTGGCTGTGTAGTACATGTGACAACAATCTCCCATATTCTTCATATGTTTGGGCTATGGGGTAGGGTGGCAAGAAAAACATCCAAGCCCGGCTAAATTTTGCAAAAACACATTATAAGTCTCCCAAAAGCATGTGGGAAAATGTGTTTTGGTCATAATTCTAAAAGGTATGTTTCAGCACGACAACAACCCAAAGCATACATCCAAATCAACAAAAGAATGGCTTCACCAGAAGAAGAAGGCCCAGACAGAGCCCAGACCTGAATCCGATTGAAAATCTGTGGGGTGATCTGAAGAGGGCTGTGCACAGGAGATGCCCTCGCAATTTGACAGATTTGGAGCATTTTTGCAAAGAAGAGTGCATGGGCAAATATTGCGAAGTTAAGATGTGCCATGCTGATAGACTCATACCCAAAAAGACTGAGTTGTGTAATAAAATCAAAAGGTGCTTCAACAAAGTATTAGTTTAAGGGTGTGCACACTTATGCAACCTTATATTTTAGTTTTTTATTTTTACTCCACCTTTCCTAAAAGATTTCTGTTTGTTTTTTTTAATTTAGTTGTACAGGTTATAGTTTACATTAAAGGTGGAAAAAGTTCTGAAATGATTTATCTTGGTCTCATTTTTTTTTTTTTTACATCACAGAAGCCTGGCATTTTAACAGGGGTGTGTAGACTTTTTATATCCACTGTATATCATGTATATAATAATTTTATTTATAATTATTTATCAATATTTCCTTATATATGTATACAATTATATATATATATAATTATAAATATTTACTTATATATTTATATATTCTATATATACTATATCAAAAATATAATGTAGAAATATAGAAAATAATATAATACAGTGTTTATAAATTTGGGGTCAGAACAATATTTTAAAAGAAATTAATATATTTAAGGATGCATTAATATTATCAAAAGTAATCGTAAATACAAAAAAAAAAATCGATTTATTTATTTAAAATAATGCATTTCATTTAAAATAAATGCTGAGGATTTTTCTATTGATCATAGAATCCTGAAAAAATATCATGATTTTCACAAAATATCAAGCAGATTTTTTTTTTTTTATATTGATAATAATAAGAAATGTTTCTTGAGCAGTAAATCAGTATATTAGAATGATTTCTGAAGGATCATGTGACACTGAAGACTGGAGTAATGATGCTGAAAATTCTGCTTTGCATCACAGGAAAAATATTTATTTAATGTGTTTATTGTATTATTATTTTCCTTTAATTAATGAAATAATATTTCACAGTATGTTTCTTTACTGAATTTTTGGATCAAATAAATGGTGCATTTTTCTTCTTTCAAAAACATAAAAAATAACCAAAAAATTTTGAATGGTCAATATAAATATAGTACACACACATATTTTTGTCTCTTCAAGAAGTGAACTGCCATTATTGTGCAAACTATCAAACCCAGGTTGCTTAAAAAGATTGTCCCTATAATAAGCGTATTGCATGTTGTTTTGGGCAATGTGTTGCTAAATATTTACTTACTGAATATTATGATCATGATGACACTCTTCTGTAAATACAGTGTGTCTGCTTACAAGCCGTCTAGCCGAATGACATAGCTGGGCTGGTATGTCTCAAGTGAAATACTATAAACCCTAAGAGATACTCATTACATTCATTCACACTGAGCTACATTCAGCTGGGAGGGCTTTTTGTTGGCGGGTGGAGGCCTTGATGTGTCTGTTACCATCAAGGACATACAGTATAAATCTCAGTGCGATTACGTATATGATTGCGTCAAACTGAGCTTTCAAAATCAGATACAGAAGGAAGAAACTCATAGCCAGGTGGCTTTGCCTTCAGTTAATGTGTGTCTTGTTTGTGGTCAATGGGAATGTGCAAATGTGTAACTTTTTAGGGGACAGAGGCATCTGTGCAAATGTTTACATATCAGTGCTTTGGTTGTGTAAAAGTCCATCGAACCATCAGGAGTAATTTGGTAAACATCTGAGTTTTGATTATATCAAGTCGGCAAATACATATCTCATTAACCAAATAATGCTTGACATTTCTCTTTCATCTGTTGCATAACAGGACTAAGGTAAGAGAGCATTTCCCATGAAGAAATAATGTGGGCTGAAGATTATGAGAGGAAGAATTTATGTGAAAAATAAATCTGACCGCAAAAATGTGACAGAGAAAACTGATAAAGATAAGAAAACCTATCTCTCAGTCATTAAAAAGTTAAGATTACCGAAACCTAAAGCATTTTTCTCTTTTCAGAAGATACACATTCGTGCTTTCTCTCAGTTCTGTCAGGATGTTGGCCTGTTGTCAAAGTGTTAGGGTGAAGGTTGGGAAAGAAAAAATGGTGTGCCAATTTCGGTGTTCTGTGAAGTAGCGGTTCGCATGAAAGAATTAGAAAACAGGTCATGATGTGTTATCTTAAACATCTGTTAATGTTAAACAAACCATCTCGGGGCACTGTCTTGGTTAATATATCATTGCAAGTCTAGTGCTAAACTACACTTTTCCATCAGGGTGCTGTAGTTCAGAAATAGCTCTCCATGCAAGGTCAGATTAAAAAAATGACACTAAACGGTTTGATTACAGCTTGTATTTATCAAATAAAGGAGGCAGAAGCAACTTTCAAGATCAGGGTGTGCGCACATAAAGCAGTTTAACCCTTGTGCTGTGCTGAAAAACTAATTTAGTCAGTTTGGGTCACTCAAAAACTGAGGTGCATCAGATCATGAGGCCTATGATCAATCAGTTTAAAAAAAAAAAGAACAAAACAAAGAAAAACAAAACTTGTTCTAATTTAAATAAATCAACATGATAAAAAATATTAATCCAAAATTTGGTAATAATATAGCATAATGAAAGATGTGTAAGCACTTTTTTAAACTTTAATCATTTTTGACCAACACCAAGTCTAAAAAGGTGGGGGACAAAAATCCTTAAAAGTACAAAAATTATACATTTTTTGTTGTCATATCGTTTGTGAGAAGAGTAAGTTTTAGTACAAATCGATAACATTAACAAGCATTTTCAGAATAAAGAGCGGGACAAAATTATCACAACAAAACATGATGGTTAAAGAAATATTTTGGATTCAGAACAAGTTCATTCAAATCATTCAAAAAAAATTTGTGGCATAATGTTGATTCTCACAAAACAAAACAAAAAACAAAACCAAATAAAATAAAATAAAATAAAAATTGCAGAAACTTGTGGTTGACTTGTCCCTCCTTTTTGGGGAAAGTAAGTAAATTAATTAATTAATTAATTAATAAAATACAACAATGAAAGTGAATGGGGCCAATTTTTTATATTTTACAAAAAAAATTGTGGCATAATGTTGATTCCAACAAATAAACTAAACTAAACTAAACTAAACTAAAATTAAAATTGCAGAAACTTGTGGTTGACTTGTCCCTCCTTTTCGGGGAAAGTAAATAAATAAATAAATAATTAAAATACGCCAATGAAAGTGAACTGGGGCACTTTTTTATATTTTAAACACAAATTCTTCTTTTACATAATGTGTATTATTTGAGCTGTAATTTTTATGTCTGTTTTAAATTTTTATGTCTGTTTTAAGTTTTTAGCAAAAAAAAAAAAAAAACCTGTTGTCACCATCAAACTAAACTAAACTAAACTAAACTAAACTAAACTAAACTAAACTAAACTAAACTAAACTAAACTAAACTAAACTAAAATTAAAATTGCAGAAACTTGTGGTTGACTTGTCCCTCCTTTTCGGGGAAAGTAAATAAATCAATAAATAATTAAAATACGACAATGAAAGTGAACTGGGCCAATTTTTTATATTTTAAACACAAATTCTTCTTTTACATAATGTGTATTATTTGAGCTGTAATTTTTATGTCTGTTTTAAGTTTTAGCAAAAAAAAAAAAAAAACTGTTGTCATAGCAAAAAAGTTGGATTATAAATAAACTGAATAACAACTTTTCAATCTACAATCATACCAACATGCATATTGTTTATGTCTTGTGGCTATACTTTTAAATACAACATATTTTAACATTTTACAGTACAACAATTTTGGCTATTAAAAAAAGGAAGAATAAGAATTTTTGTGGTTATCAACATTATGCTGCAAATGCTGTCGATTGATCTTAACATGTACTGAACCCAGAATATTCCTTTAAGCGTATTCTCTGTGTGGTTTTCAGCTGTCAGATGAGGTGCCAAGTCAATTATATGTGCATATAACTGTTTCCGTTTGTATTCAGTAAACACCCATTAACCAAACATAAATCATTCAAATTGATATCCTGAGCTGGATTTACAATAATGGGACTTTTGGGGTTGACATCTTTCTTGCAAACAAAAGATTTTTTATGTGTTTCAATGAGATCATGCAAGTAGTATTCTGAAGCATGCTATGTCAACATCCAATATCATGACATCATGGGTTTGTTCAAATCTGTCGGGCGGTAGGCATGATTCATTGACTATTGAGACACAATTACGTAAATTGTTGCATTGGGAAGATCTTCAGTTTAACGTTATTTGGAGAGCTACAGTCGTCCTACTGTTGTGAATAAGGGTGTGAAGTGTGATCTCAGCGAATACATCCATGCCTGTGTCATGACAGCGGTGTCGGTGGCGTGTCGAAATTTGTCCTGCAATCATCTTCTGCAGAGACGTTCACTTCTTATTGCAAGACTTATGATAAGGATTCAATGGGTAGCTAATGCATAATGATAATATATTTATATATATTTTTTTAATCAACATCATTATTTTAAGTTAAACTTTATAGAAATGTATAAATGAAGGTTTGTGTTTTAGATCCATGACCTTTGAGTTTTTGACCACTTAAAGGACCTCCTTGCCTTCACTAGTCAATAATAAGTGGTGCTATACTGAGAATTTTTACTTTTAAGTATAAATATTACACATACTCTCATTTAATATAAACCTTAACAAATATGAAAAAAAATCACAAAATATATTAAATGTTGCATGACAACCCCAATATATTCTCACAGGGCATTTCTGTGAAATTAAAATAAAAATAAATAAATTAAGCTCAACACATAACCTTGAAAGCAAAAGTTACTTTCATACCTCTCCTAAAACTTCATTCAAATCATGTGTATCTTTTTTCCAGAAAGCAAATGACTCAAAGCTTAGAAATACACCCCTCTTAAGAGTGAAAGCGGAATGGGGAGGACCCTCTTTAAACTTGACAATAAACAGTCAGAAATCATACTGACAGCGAGGCCGTACACTGCGCATTATGTTTGCAGAGTTAGATAGGAGCTGTTTGGCCGTGTGTGTGTGTGTGTGTGTGTGTGAGAGAGAGAGAGATGTATGAGATAGAGATGTATGTCTAATTGAGTTGACTTTCAACTTTTACAATGTTGACACAACATTACAAAGGGAAATAGCAGAGCATGGGAAAAGGCCTTGATGGAAAATAAAGCATTATCTGGAGTTGAAAGACATTTCTTCAGCTTGCCAATGTAGGAAGTTTTTACAAAACTAAAATCTATCACACTACTGTTTAGTTTGAGGTTTTTGAAATAAGTCTCTTATGCTCACCAAAGCTTCATTTGCTTTATCAAAATACAGTAAAATAGTAATATTGTGACATAGTATTACAATATGAAATAACTGCTTTCTATTTGAATATATTATAAAATGTAATTTATTTAGCATCATCACTCCAGTCTTCAGTGTCACATGATCCTTCAGAAATCATATGCTGATTTGATGCTGAAGAAACATTTCTTATTATTATCAGTTAAAAACAGTCGTGCTGCTTAATATTTTATGGATACCATGATATATTTTTGTCAGGATTCTTTGATGAATAGAAAGCTCAGAAGAACAGCATTTATTTGAAATAGAAATCTTCTGTAAAATTATAAATGTTTTTACTCTCACTTCTGATGAATTAAATACACCCTTGTTGAATAAAATATGAATTTATTTCAAAATACATTAATAAATGTTACTGATCTCAAACTTTTGAATGGTTGTGTTTATAAAGAACAGATAGAGAAGTGAATAACGCCACTCGAGGCAAACTCATAAATCACTTATGCCATTAAAAAGAAGGTTTGGATAATTTATAATGTAACTGGTAAGGCAGAGTAAAATGGTGAATCACGGTTTAAGTGAAGGGGGGCATATGAAATTGCAGATTTACATGCTGACAGATGAGCTCATCACGATTTTAGGGGGTCAAAGATAAAAGACTGATTTATGTCTTATCTTTGTCTTTCCATCTAAATCATCACTGTGTGAATATATTGCTTCACTCATTGCTTCATAACTGAAAATCTAGCATTGAAAGCAAATATGTGTGTATACAGTATATGTAGGTGAGTTGTAAACTGTTATGTAACTGACAGCTAAGGAGATCTTATTTCACTTTCAAGATTTAAACTTTGTCAAATAATCGATAAGGTCAAGGTAAAGTCACTTACACATGTGAATGATCAATAAAGACAACAAACACTCATACCAGGGTTATAAGAGTTAACTAAAACCATTACAAAACAGTGACAAAGATCACAAATCATATTACCATAATCACTTACAGACATGCATGTATCTGGTTGTGTTGGAGTCAATAACATTTACCATCCTGAAATACTAGAGGTTTTGTGTCATTCTGCTACTGTAAAAAAATAGCATGCGAGTAAAAAGGACCCTAAAGAGGGAGTGATATACTGATACTGAAGCATGCTTTTCCTTATGGAAGTCAAACAGACTAGCAGCTGTTTATACACACCGAGGTCACCAACCAGGTGAGACACACCTCACTCTTGTCAGTCCTCTCAAAGGCTTACGTTTATTCATCCGCCACAGCAAAACATGAGCGTTTATGACGAGGCTGTGATAGACAGGACTTTTATTCTCTGATCTGTAGAAAGCTTGTCATCTGTTCTAAAGGATCCGGTCTATAGTTCCCATCATCAGTGCTGATAAAGCACTCAGGTGGGCAAACAAACCCCAGAGAGTCAACAGTCGACTGACTCACCAGAACACAACCTGACAACCGAACATCCAACACAGCAGGTTGTGTTTTAATAGGAACAAGTTTGCACTTTTTTTCCAGATTTTCCATGCCTCAGCAACTCTAGGCTCACTAGGCTTGTTCTTTTTAATTATACTATGCCTTTTGCACAACAAAAAAACTACAACAACTAATATTACAACTAATAATTTCTACATTGTTGCTAGTGATGCACCAAAATTTTGGCAAATAAAAATACTCAGGTGAAGTGTGAGTATATAAATAAATAAATGAATAAATAAATAAATAAGCAAGCAATCTCGAGCTGAATTCTTTAGGAAGGCCAAAATTATTGACTGAAATAATGAAGTTTAAGGCAAGACACTACGGGCAAAAACATTGGTTTTCATGCCCTCGTCAATTTTTGAACAGATTCTGGGCTATTTGGCTTTTTATAGGATATTGTATCAGACTAGTGGAAAGAAAACATCTAAGATTATTTTATTACACTTTATCTGTAGATTTCAATTGCAATACTGTAAATGAAGTTTTCTCATAATGAGTCACAAATAAATTTGTATATGAAGTAATAAAACCAGATATCCAAAATATCTATAAAAAAAAAATTAAAAAATTAAAAAATCTAATAAAAAAAAAAAAACTCTAATATGTCAACAAAATAAACAAGACTTTTGAACATGGCTTTAATGTTGAGATTTCTGCATTGTTTATCATTTTGATCTTTCACTCAAAAAAAATCACAAAATTCTAACCTATCATTGAAGTAAAACAATTGAAAGTGGGGAGAAAATTCCATGATGAAATAAATGTTTTTCTCCAATGAATATTGGCCGCAATTATTGGCACCCCTAGAAATTCTTATGAGTAAAATATCTCTGAAGTATACTCCCATTCATATTTACATTTTTTAGCACACGGTGACTAGGAGCATGACATTGTCCAGCTATGACTTCCTGTTCCAAAGGATTATAAATATAAAGAAAACAAAGGCCAAATTCCCTTAATCATCCATCACAACTAAAAATGTTACAAGTCTGCCTGGAAGAGGACGTGTGTCTATATCGTCCTAATGCACGGTGAGGAGGAGAGTTTGAGTGGCCAAAGACTCTCCAAGGATCACAGCTGGAGAATTGCAGAGATTAGTTGAGTCTTGGGGTCAGAAACCTAAAAAAAATAATATATCAAACATCCCCTACATCACCACATGTTGCTCGGGAGGGTTTCAAGGAAAATTCTCCTCACTCATCCAAAAACAATCTCTAGCATATTCAGTTGTCAGACATGACTGAACTTCAAATGGCACTGGCTTCTACGGTCAGATGAAACTGAAAAAAGAGCTTTTTGGCAGCAAACCCACCAGATGGGTTTAGTACAAACAGAGATAAAAAGTACCCCATGCCCACGGTTAAATATACTGCTGGATCTTTAATGTAGTGGGCCTGTTTTTCTGCCAGAGGTCCTGAACATCTTGTTCAGATGCATGGCATCATGGATTCTCTCAAATATCAACAGATAAAAAATCAAAACCTGACTGACTCTGTTAGAAATCTTATAATGGGCCGTGTTTGGATCTTCCAACAGGACAATAATCCAAAACAAACATCAAAATCAACACAAAAAATGGGTCACTCAGCACAAAATGAATCTTTTACCATGGCTGTCCCTGTCCTCTGACCTGAACCCTACAGAAAATGAGTGGGTGAACTGAAGAGAAGAAGTACTAACATGAAGCTGTGATTCTGAAGGATCTGGAGAGATTCTGTATGAAGAAAATGGTCTCTGATCTCTTATCAGGTGTTCTCCAAACTCTTCAGGCATCACAGGAGAAAACTCAGAGCTGTTACCCTGGGAAAAGGACTTGCAATAATTGGGTGCTAATAATTGTGGCCAATATGAACTAGAGAAGGCATTTATTTCACAATGAGATTCCCCTCCACTTTCAATTGCTTTACTTCAATGATAGGTTAGAATTTTGTGAATTTTTTGAATGAAAGATAAAAAGGATAAACAATGCAGATTTGTTTTCACAGCCGCCTTTGCTCAGATTTACCAAGGTTGCCAATATTAGTGGAGGGCACTGTATATATATCTGGACCCTGGACCACAAAACCAGTCATAAGTAGCACGGGTAAATTTGTAGCAATAAAAATACATTGTATGGGTCAAAATTATCAATTTTTCTTTTATGGCAAAAATCATTAGGATATTAAGTAAAGATCATGTTCCATGAAGATATTTTGTACATTTCCTACCTTAAATATATCAAAACTTAATTTTTGATTAGTAATATGCATTGCTAAGGACTTCATTTGGGCAACTGTAAAGGCAATTTTCTCAATATTTAGATTTTTTTACACCCTCAGATTCCAGATTTTCAATTAGTTGTATCTGGCCAAATATAATCCTATCCTAACAAACCATACATCAATGAAAAGCTTATTTATTCGGCTTGTGATGCATAAATCTCAGTTTCAAAAAATTTACCCTTATGACTGGTTTTGTGGTCCATGGTCAGATATATGGTGATATCGATTAGTTCATTTTGTTACCCAATTCACAACACAAATAAATTACAACAAGTAAACATGACTGAAAATGCTAGAGTAGCAATATGTATAAAAAAAACTGTACTACAACTGCTTTGTTACCCACTGAAAAAAAAAGTGGTGTAAAAACAATTTTTAGTCAGAAATTGCTAGT
The DNA here is from genome assembly GCA_039654775.1 of Spinibarbus caldwelli. Classification (NCBI taxonomy): domain Eukaryota; kingdom Metazoa; phylum Chordata; class Actinopteri; order Cypriniformes; family Cyprinidae; genus Spinibarbus; species Spinibarbus caldwelli. Next base: position 21,284,220 of record CM077260.1, read on the forward strand.
AAATTTCATAAGAAATGGCAAGTAACACTGAATTAAATGTGAAATTTTGAAGTAGAAAAACTGATATAGATTTTTCTTGTAAAACATCCTTTAATAATCTTTGTTTTATTTACAACTTCAAAAAAATTATTTTATACAGTGCAGCATAAAGAGTTCAACAACACAAGTTTAACACTCGAAACTTTATTTTTGGTTTCGGTTTTCAGCTAAATGAAAGTTAATTCCAGTTTAGAGTTTTGGTAAGAAATTCTTTTGTGTGCTCCAATAATGACTGCCAATGACTACACATGCCAGGTAAGAGAAACCGAATGAGATGAGGCAGCCGCAGCACTGCGGTCGATATGGAAATTAGCACAATATTTGCATAGCTGCAGCTCTCCAAACTGCATATAATCACACAGAGAGAGAGAGAGATCACATCGATGGCTCTCTTATCCGAAAAACCCCTCTTTCTGGCAACGCAGTGACATCAGAACAAACACCAAATCAAAACAAAAACCTGAAACTCTTATCGCCCAAAACTAAACCAAAGTTGTAAGAATGGAAGTAAAACCAACCAGCAGCCAATCATAGTACACTATCACTTCTGAAATCAATGATTCGGCAAGCACATGTGACGCAGCTGGTGTGTAGTGTGAGGGGAGAATTCCTGTTGCCAAAACAAAGACTGAACTGTTTGGTCACTATCTTAGACACGGCCTCTGAGGTTATGCACTGAAAAAAGATGCATGCATAAGATGTGGGCGTCACCTTTGCCTCCCACCGCCTCATTTCTGTTGAACTGTGAGATGTTCTCTGAAACTTGGCGTGCTCCCAATCCTCCCACGTGCTCCAGCCTTGCCCTTCAGTGACCTATTTGACACACAGAAGTTGTATCTATGGTTACCGCACTGAAGTTTGGGTCAAAACAAACCGATAAAAAAGGGGAAAGCCTTACAGTCATGCCTGATGTTCCCTCGCATATTTCTACTCTCGAATGAGGCATGGTGTCATGTGGCATCAGCTTCCTGTTGTAATAATTATGAAATATGAGTTGAATTGATTCCTTTTTCCATGATCTTAAAGACTTTTGAGTTGGTGAAAGGATGAGAGAAGATGTTTGGTGTCATGATATAAAAATGTGTGAATTTAACACCTACCAAAGGCACTTATTTCACTTTTTCACTCACTTGAGCATCTGGTTTACACTTCAACCATGAAACTATGTGCGTCACATGTGCTTTATAGCATCGGCTTTCCGGAAAGCACAAATGAGTTTTGGTGTGGGTTTACACTTTCTTTTCTGTCAGTAACAACACTGCCACCCTGTGTTTTAAGCAGACATAAAATGCAGTTTTATGTGACATGCCACTGACTTCTAAAATCATTTAAAATGAACTTTTCTTAAAGGGAGAGTTCAGCCAAAAATGAAAATTCTGTCATCATTTACTCATCCTCATATCATCCAAACCTAGGAGTTTCTTTCTTATGCTGAACATAAAAGAAGATATTTTGAAGAATGCTGGTAATCAAACAGTTGTTGGTCCCCATTGACTTCCATAGTTTTTCTTTCCCTACTATGAAAGTCAGTGGGAACAAACAACTGTTGTTTTTCAAAATTTCTCCAAATATCTTCAACATAAGAAAGAAACGTATACAGGTTTGGAACGACATGAGGGTGAGTAAATAATGACAAAAATTTCATTTTTGGGTGAACTATTCATTTAATTCTTTCAATAATTATTATTCCATATATCCTAATATTAATTGAGAGACTACATGGATTGTATATTTGAACTGCCAAAATCTAAAGAGAAACATAAGAAACTTGACAAAAAACATTAGACACCTTCACTGTTGTACAATATGAACAGCATCCTTCACTCTATAAACATGGTAAAATAACTGGCATTAGTCATTAACAAAAGTAAACACAGTTTAACACGGGGATTCCCAAACTTTTTGTCAGCTGAAAAATATTTTAAATGTTTACTTGAAATACCCCCTGAGGTTTTAAGTTAATATTTTAATAATTGAACAAGTCACAGATTTCTGATGTTGGTTAATGGTCGCATAACATAGAGGTAAACAAATAAAATATTTCATCTTTTTAGTAAGTGTTTTATTTGGATTCTTTTTTAGTATTATTTATTTATTTATTTATTTATTTTCATCTCTCAAACCCCACTATGGGAAACCCTGCCCACTTGCTGATTTAAGTTTAGCAGTTTATTAACCTTCAAATATGAATATGTATGAAATAATATGTTGACGTTTAGAAATATTTAAATATATATTAATGGTCTAAAATTATACAGTATTAAAGTAATTTAAGTTATCATAAACATAACTTCTATAAATAGGAAATAAAACTTACATTTATACATTGTATTTTTAAGTCATACTTCAGGTAAAGACCTTGCTCATAAATATGAATTATGTAACGTTTGCCCATTAACATGAAAGAAATGCATTGCTAATATTGGTGAATAAACAAATCCTTCTATTTTAAGTGGACGGTTCATGCGTTAATATTTATTAATAAATGAACATTTATTAAGTTACTTTCAGCAAGGTTATCAAACCAGATCTGGTTGTAAAAACAAGTAGCCAATCGCAAACGAAGACGTTTTAGTGTGTTATAATGTGTCTTACTTTGAAGCTGATAATGATGATATGATGAAGACACTCTTGCAGTTGTTCTCTCCAGTTTTTTTTTTTAAGCTTGAGCAAGTAAATATTATTAGAGGATGACAGAATGCTAACACGATTTGAAGCTGCCCTCAGCTGGTCAAAACACAACAAAATACAAGTATGCTCTCCAGTTATATAATTATCTAATGCAATGCCAAATACGGTATATGTGCACAAATGTTTCTGTTTACACGCATTGACACCAAGACTAAACTGAACCCTAACCATAAAGACTACATTACCCAAACCTCCGTGAGCGCAGCGCTTGATGCGTGACGACGTCACGCAGCAAGCCACGCCCCCATCCGGGGATATGACACGCACTCCTTCTCCAGCATGGCGGCTGCAGGTGAGGGTTTTATAGATTTGTTCCTGGGCCGGTTGGGAAATTTCGGGTGCGAGGTGTCGTTTGTCTCGGGGAAATTTCATTCAGTGGCAGATAAAATGTGTCGCACCTGTGATGGACTTGATTTAGCGGCGAGGGCTGAATGTAAAAGCTTGAACTTGGGTTGTGAAGGGACGCTGCGTAGAAACTGCACCAGCAGCTGTGTGTATGCACGAGAACACACTGATCAGCTTATTTACTTTCTATTCTGAAAACACGGAAGCGCTGTTTGACATGTCTTAACAGCACAATTTTACTCTTCTCGTTTCTCAGACAGAAAATGAAGCACATGCAGCCAAGCCTGTGTCTGTGTGCTTGCTGCTTTGTGTTGTTGTCATTGCATTGTAACTGTTTGGTTTTTCCACATATAAATGCAGTATTGCTTTGCTTTGTTTACAATACACGACCGAAATAAACAACTGGCTCGAGCGCATGTACGCGTGAATAGTTGTGTAAGCGCAGGCGCAGAGTTGAGGGAGGGGCTGCTGTAACTTCATACATTCCCCTCGCACTTTCCCGCGTTTATCTTACAAAATACATCGCCTTGCATGAGCATAAATAGATAACATATTTTGGTGCTAAGTGCATGTCCCTTGTTTAATTGCAAACTTAACCACGGCACTGATAAAGCAACAATTATGTTAGGGATGCTCTCACTGGCCTTCTGCACTGTCCCGGGACAAACGCTCAGTATAACTCAATTAGAGATCATCTGCACTGTCCCGGGACAAACGCTCAGTATAACTCAATTAGAGATCATCTGCACTGTCCCGGGACAAACGCTCCGTATAACTCAATTAGAGATATTCTGCACTGTCCCGGGACAAACACTCAGTATAACTCAATTAGAGATATTCTGCACTGTCCCGGGACAAACGCTCAGTATAACTCAATTAGAGATATTCTGCACTGTCCCGGGACAAACGCTCAGTATAACTCAATTAGAGATATTCTGCACTGTCCCGGGACAAACGCTCAGTATAACTCAATTAGAGATCATCTGCACTGTCCCGGGACAAACGCTCCGTATAACTCAATTAGAGATATTCTGCACTGTCCCGGGACAAACACTCAGTATAACTCAATTAGAGATATTCTGCACTGTCCCGGGACAAACGCTCAGTATAACTCAATTAGAGATATTCTGCACTGTCCCGGGACAAACGCTCAGTATAACTCAATTAGAGATCATCTGCACTGTCCCGGGACAAACGCTCCGTATAACTCAATTAGAGATATTCTGCACTGTCCCGGGACAAACACTCAGTATAACTCAATTAGAGATATTCTGCACTGTCCCGGGACAAACGCTCAGTATAACTCAATTAGAGATATTCTGCACTGTCCCGGGACAAACGCTCAGTATAACTCAATTAGAGATATTCTGCACTGTCCCGGGACAAACGCTCAGTATAACTCAATTAGAGATATTCTGCACTGTCCCGGGACAAACGCTCAGTATAACTCAATTAGAGATCATCTGCACTGTCCCGGGACAAACGCTCCGTATAACTCAATTAGAGATATTCTGCACTGTCCCGGGACAAACACTCAGTATAACTCAATTAGAGATATTCTGCACTGTCCCGGGACAAACGCTCAGTATAACTCAATTAGAGATATTCTGCACTGTCCCGGGACAAACGCTCAGTATAACTCAATTAGAGATATTCTGCACTGTCCCGGGACAAACGCTCAGTATAACTCAATTAGAGATCATCTGCACTGTCCCGGGACAAACGCTCAGTATAACTCAATTAGAGATATTGTGCACTGTCCTGGGACAAACACTCAGTATAACTCAATTAGAGATCTTCTGCACCGTCCCGGGACAAACACTCAGTATAACTCAATTAGAGATATTCTGCTCTGTCCCGGGACAAACACTCAGTATAACTCAATTAGAGATCTTCTGCACCGTCCCGGGACAAACGCTCAGTATAACTCAATTAGAGATCTTCTGCACCGTCCCAGGACAAACACTCAGTATAACTCAATTAGAGATATTCTGCTCTGTCCCGGGACAAACACTCAGTATAACTCAATTAGAGATATTCTGCACTGTCCCGGGACAAACGCTCAGTATAACTCAATTAGAGATATTCTGCTCTGTCCCGGGACAAACACTCAGTATAACTCAATTAGAGATATTCTGCACTGTCCCGGGACAAACGCTCAGTATAACTCAATTAGAGATATTCTGCACCGTCCCGGGACAAACACTCAGTATAACTCAATTAGAGATCTTCTGCACTGTCTCGGGACAAACACTCAGTACATCTCAATTAGAGATATTCTGCACCGTCCCGGGACAAACGCTCAGTATAACTCAATTAGAGATATTCTGCTCTGTCCCGGGACAAACGCTCAGTACATCTCAATTAGAGATATTCTGCACTGTCCCGGGACAAACGCTCAGTATAACTCAATTAGAGATATTCTGCTCTGTCCCGGGACAAACGCTCAGTACATCTCAATTAGAGATATTCTGCACTGTCCCGGGACAAACACTCAGTATAACTCAATTAGAGATCTTCTGCACCGTCCCGGGACAAACGCTCAGTATAACTCAATTAGAGATCTTCTGCACCGTCCCGGGACAAACACTCAGTATAACTCAATTAGAGATATTCTGCTCTGTCCCGGGACAAACACTCAGTATAACTCAATTAGAGATATTCTGCACTGTCCCGGGACAAACGCTCAGTATAACTCAATTAGAGATATTCTGCTCTGTCCCGGGACAAACACTCAGTATAACTCAATTAGAGATATTCTGCACTGTCCCGGGACAAACGCTCAGTATAACTCAATTAGAGATATTCTGCTCTGTCCCGGGACAAACGCTCAGTATAACTCAATTAGAGATATTCTGCTCTGTCCCGGGACAAACACTCAGTATAACTCAATTAGAGATATTCTGCACCGTCCAGGGACAAACACTCAGTACATCTCAATTAGAGATATTCTGCACCGTCCCGGGACAAACGCTCAGTATAACTCAATTAGAGATATTCTGCTCTGTCCCGGGACAAACGCTCAGTACATCTCAATTAGAGATCTTCTGCACTGTCTCGGGACAAACACTCAGTATAACTCAATTAGAGATCTTCTGCACCGTCCCGGGACAAACGCTCAGTATAACTCAATTAGAGATATTCTGCTCTGTCCCGGGACAAACGCTCAGTACATCTCAATTAGAGATATTCTGCACCGTCCCGGGACAAACGCTCAGTATAACTCAATTAGAGATATTCTGCTCTGTCCCGGGACAAACGCTCAGTATAACTCAATTAGAGATATTCTGCTCTGTCCCGGGACAAACACTCAGTATAACTCAATTAGAGATATTCTGCACCGTCCAGGGACAAACACTCAGTATAACTCAATTAGAGATATTCTGCACCGTCCCGGGACAAACACTCAGTATAACTCAATTAGAGATATTCTGCACCGTCCAGGGACAAACACTCAGTATAACTCAATTAGAGATATTCTGCACTGTCCCGGGACAAACACTCAGTATAACTCAATTAGAGATATTCTGCACCGTCCAGGGACAAACACTCAGTATAACTCAATTAGAGATATTATGCACTGTCCCGGGACAAACGCTCAGTACAACTCAATTAGAGATATTCTGCACCGTCCCGGGACAAACGCTCAGTATAACTCAATTAGAGATATTCTGCTCTGTCCCGGGACAAACGCTCAGTATAACTCAATTAGAGATATTCTGCTCTGTCCCGGGACAAACACTCAGTATAACTCAATTAGAGATATTCTGCACCGTCCAGGGACAAACACTCAGTATAACTCAATTAGAGATATTCTGCACCGTCCCGGGACAAACACTCAGTATAACTCAATTAGAGATATTCTGCACCGTCCAGGGACAAACACTCAGTATAACTCAATTAGAGATATTCTGCACCGTCCCGGGACAAACACTCAGTATAACTCAATTAGAGATATTCTGCACCGTCCCGGGACAAACACTCAGTATAACTCAATTAGAGATATTCTGCACTGTCCCGGGACAAGCAGTTGTCCTTACCGTTTTGGAATGAACGTTGAACTGTGTGAATGAATTTTGAATGAACTGTGTTGATTTATTAGATGGGTAAATTTACAAAATAGTACTAATGCCAACTTTAACTTGATTAAAAAAAAAAAAAAAAAGTTATTTTTTACTTTCTTGCTATTATTTGCTTATTTATTTATTTATTTATTTTACTTTATTGTTATTATTTACTCATTAATATATTTTTACTTTTTATTATTAGTAGAAGTATTTTATTTTCTATTTTTTCAGATCTTTACTTTGTTATATTATTATCATTTGTTTACTTTTTTGCTCTTTATTATTATTATTAGTAGTAGTAGTAGTAGTATAGTCGTAGTATATTTTCTTTTTTAATGAATTAATAATAATTAATTTAATTAATAATAATATTTTTTTAAACCACTAATTTCTTATTTTTGTTTATGACCATTACCATGATTTTGTATGGTACACAGTTGAGCAGATATTTGTAGAAGTTCTTTTTGCATTATGTCGTTTCATGACTTCAAGCACAAGGAGTCATGAAACCCTTAACTGTCAGCCATGTTACTGTATTGACGGCATATATTAAATAAAAAATAGACATTTAGCATGAGAAGGAACAATGCCATTTACTTTAAGACAGAAATTTTTCTGGTAATATTTTAAAATCGTACAGAACGAAGAACTCTCATATGCATTCATATGTGAATCTAAGGCGCTTTTTGGAAGCCCTATCTGATGCAGAAAAAAATGATAGCTCTAATAGAGAAAATTCCCATGCAGCAGTCCTAAGAGAAAATGGCACAAAACCACATTTATACACATCTTGTCAAGCCTTAAACCTCTTTTAGGATTCAGTTGTTTTGACTATATAGTATAATGTAGTATAATCATCATTCAGGAGGGAGTTTGACTCCTTCTTCTTTCACAGGTCACTGCCACTCTAAAGCCAGTGTGACTGAGTCATTGCACATACATTGAGTTTTAGGATAATGTTGTCAGAACTTGGGGACTTTGTTTTGGTTTTGCAGCGGGGCGTCATAGCCCTACAGTAAACACGGATTCAGTTGCACAGAGCTGGAATGTCCTGACAGTGCAGTTTGTCACAAAGAGCTCAGAAGTGTGTAGTAACTCACAACAATGCTTCTCTCTTCACGTGTTAACCGCAGCAGTCCACAACAGATGAGAGTCAGACGGGCCTGGAAATAGATATTCTTGTTTTCCAAATGCAGCAGTTTGTCTATGCAAATTATGTAGGACCGGTTAGTCTACATTTACTGAATTATATTAAATGCAAAGTAAGTACACTAACTTGCATATTGTTGGAACTTCTGCTTTGTCATCCAGTTGCAGTTGCATGCATAAGCCTTAGCAGACTTTTATATTTGCAATCCATTTGTTCTCATCGATGATGCCTCATTGTGGTGTTTGAGCTTAATGGTTAAGCACTGGAGACTTTTCATGGTGTTTTCAATGTGTACTTATTGTTTATTTTTTTATTTATTAAATTTTTTTTTGACAGGTAAAAAGAATAAGAAAAAGGGTAAGACCCTTACCCTGACTGACTTTTTAGCGGAGGACAGCGGGGGAAATGCTCCACCGAGTTATGCGCCCACAAAGCCCACAAGCTGGGCCGATGAGACCGATGACCTGGAGGGAGATGGTGAGTTTCAGATATGGGATTAAACATCTAACACATTTGAATTGTAGATGCCTTGCTTTCAAAATATGCTTTTACAATCTTTCTCATATTTCGATAACTTCTGTTTGATTTCAGAATTGCACAGATAATGTATAAAGCACATAATTTATTTCCCACATGTATTCAGAGGCTGTTTAAGATTATATACATATATATATATATATATATATATATATATATAAATATATATTATAAATATAAAAAATGGTGCTTTCAAAACTCCACTTAACCTCAGCGCCAGGCAGTAGTCAAACGAGCGTGGAAATGGTACAGGTGACGAGGAGCTTCAATAGAACATCAGTGAACTGTGGTCAGATGTGTAGTTGTCAGACCCTATGTCAGTAAAAACGAAATCTTCCCGTCCTGTCAGCTGTTATACTGTGCTCTTTAATTGCACATACAAATGCGGCAGCGCATGCTGTAGCCTGTATCATTTCATATTAAAGCGCGACTGAAACTACCAGCATGCATGTCAGATCCGCGTCACGTTCAGCAGTGGCAGCTCTTAAAGTAATAGCAGCCAAATAACCCAGCTGCTGTGATGTCATTTCATCAAAGAACAAAAGAAAAAGAGGAAATCAATTACTTTTGTTGATTTAAGGATTCATCTATATTTAATTTTGAATTTAGTGTTTGATAAATTTATTCAGTTTCTGTATTTTTTCTACTTGCTGAAGGACACAGATCAATATGACATTTATTATAATGGGAGTACGTGAAGAGTGTTTTAAGTTCACTTAAATTACAAGTTATTTTTTAGTGTCTAATAAATGTTAAAAATGATAGCTCTCTATTATACTGTATTGTTGAATGGCTATAGTCAAAGGTTAAATATTAGGAAAAAAAGAACAATTTCCTAGAGACATCAGTAGTATTGGTATCAGTGATACTCGCCTTCAGTCATAAAAAAAAAGATGCCAGTAAACAAATATTAAAAATATACTGTCTTTATGTTGTTTCTACATTAATTTGAAGATTGAATGTGAAATTATTGCAATATAAAAGTATATTTAAAAATTTATTGTTAGATGGGAATATTCGTGATATATTTCAGAATATATTTCAAAAATGTGCAATTAACTAGGTAATTTTTTAATCAGTTGACAGCACTAATATATAAATATAAATTTAAGGCCCTAACACACCAAGCTGACAGTCGGCCAACATCAGGCTTTTGATGAGCATCTGTCAGCTTAGTTTTTGCGTTGTGTGCTGTACTGTTGGCACCAGTAGGTCCCTCTCTCTGATTGGATGTTCAATTTAATGAACAAGCCAGTGCATAAGAATAAAAGCAAAAGTGATGGAAGTGAGCAAAGAAGTCAAGACAGCACCAACAGAAGTTTATTCTAATTTTACGTCATCTTAACGGAGCATTAAAGTATGCAAGTATTTTAATAACAACATGAGCTGTCTCTAATAAAGAAGATGATTAACAGTATTCATATTCAAAATGGTAAGGAAGTGATGCTTTGTTTACAGGTTGTATATATCAGGGCTCCAGACTGTGGCTAAAACGGACCAAAAAATATTAATTTTCGAGTGAAGTTTTTGCTGAGGTCGCCACTGGCGACTATATAAATTTACATGTTATGACTTAAAAATTTGCACTTAGTGCCTTTTTTCCTGATTGTTTTGTGATCACATCTTTTGTTATGTTGACTTAATAAACTGAGACAATGCGCATCAATGTTTTAGTGGAAAAAAAAGACTTTCAAGCAGTCCTCATCACCAGTGCTGACGGCACACCTGCTTAAAGCAGATTTGGTTGTGGCAGCATGAGAGAGATCGAAAATGACAGAGACGTGCGAAATACAAGTGCAGAAAAGTAGTGTCTATATCGTGCACAGCTTGAACCAACTACAACCGGTAAAGCTGTCAGCTGTGTGGAGATTAGCAATATCGTTAACAGTTCTCGTTTTTAATTGAAACTATGGCTTCTTGACTTGTTATCAAGATCTTTAGTCTGTATGCTGTGTTCTGTTAATGCATGAACTTCATATTATTTGTGGCACACTTCCTGTCCAGTAATGGCATTTGTTACCTTTTAATAAACAAAGTAGGCTATCAGCTTTAAAATTCTGCCAAATTCATAACGAAATTCAAACAATACCATTTTGGCGCTCTTCAATGCGGCATGTGATCCCATCATATCTTTCTCTTTAGTACGAAATGAATGTGAATGAGCATCAAAAGTTATTTCATGAGAGACAGTACAGCTTACTAAAATGTCTCATGTAATTGCTCATTCAGTGTTTTAAACTGCGGAAAACTTGTAAAGCTTGTAAACAATGCCACGTAATACGTTTACCTCTGAATAGCCATTCGGCTTCATAAGCTCATCAGTCACTAATGAAGAAAAACAGACTGTATGTGTGCATGACATGTGACAACATTTATAGGATGCAGAGGAGGAGCCCAAACTACAACCCGAATTCTGGAAATGTTGGGACGTTTTTTAAATTTGAATAAAATGAAAACTAATTGACTTTCAAATCACACGAGCCAATATGTTATTCACAATAGAACATAGATCACATAAATGTTTAAACTGAGAAATTTTACAATTTTATGCACAAAATGAGCTCATTTCAAATTTGATGCCTGCTACAGGTCTCAAAAAAATTGGCATGGGGGCAACAAAGGGCTGAAAAAGCAAGAAATTTTGAAAAGATTCAGCTGGGAGAACATCTAGCAACTAATTAAGTTAATTGACATCAGGTCTGTAACATGATTAGCTATAAAATGAATGTCTTAGAGAGGCAGAGTCTCTCAGAAGTAAAGATGGGCAGAGGCTCTCCAATCTGTGAAAGAGTGCATAAAAAAAAAAATCGCAAAATATTTTAAAACAACGTTCTTCAACGTCAAATTGCAAAGGCTTTGCAAATCTCATCATCTACAGTGCATAACATTATCAAAACATTCAGAGAAACTGGAGAAATCTCTGTGCGTTAGGGACAAGGTCGAAGACCTTTGTTGGATGCCCGTGGTCTTCGGGCCCTCAGACGACACTGCATCACTCATCGGCATGATTCTGTCATTGACATTACTAAATGGGCCCAGGAATACTTCCAGAAACCACTGTCGGTAAACACAATCCGCCGTGCCATCTGCAGATGCCAACTAAAGCTCTATCATGCAAAAAGGAAGCCATATGTGAACATGGTCCAGAAGCGCCGTCGTGTCCTGTGGGCCAAGGCTCATTTAAAATTGACTGTTTCAAAGTGGAAAAGTGTTCTATGGTCAAACGAGTCCAAATTTGACATTCTTGTTGGAAATCACGGACGCTGTGTCCTCCGGGCTAAAGAGGAGGGAGACCTTCCAGTGTGTTATCAGCGTTCAGTTCAAAAGCCAGCATCTCTGATGGTATGGGGGTGCATAAGTGCATACGGTATTAGCAGCTTGCATGTTTTGGAAGGCACTATGAATGCGGAAAGGTATACAAAGTTTTTAGAGCAATATATGCTCCCCTCCAGATGACGTCTATTTCAGGGAAGGCCTTGTGTATTTCAGCAGGACAATGCAAAACCACATACTGCAGCTATTACAACCAGGGCTTGAAAACAAAAAAAAAAAGTCAATCGGTTCACTCCGAGCAGAATTGATATTTTAACGTTTCTGTTCCTGCGTTCCTCTGTATTATTACCGTTCCGAAACCGGTTCGAGTAGAAAAAATAATGGTTAATAACGTTATTTTTTAAAATTGTATTTGCCTGTAATAATAATAATAATAATCATAATAAAGTATAGTGTTTTCTTTACACAAAAAGAAAAATAAAGAAAACAAAACAAGAAGAGATGGTATCTTAACTCGCTGTGCTTAGTCACAGCCAATACAGCATCATCTTTTCTAGATTTGCCTAAATGTAGGCTACTAAACAAAATAAAAAAATCTATTAATGCTTTAAAGAAATTGAAGTATTTTTAAAGATATTTAAAAATGTTTGCTGCATTGTTAAACAAAACAAAAAAAACACTAGTATAAAATTGCGTTTTGAGGGGAAAAAAAACGTAGGCTAAGTCGCATTCTGAATTCTATACATTCAGAAATGATGTAGGCTAAAATGCTGGTAAATCAAAAATGTTTACAAACATTATAAACACAGTTATTAGTTTCTCTCCACAAAAAATCCTCTAAACTTAAGGCTATAGCCCAGGCATCCTCAAATCTGGACCTCGGGATCCACTTTCCTGCAGAGTTTAGCTGCAACCCTAATCAAACACACCTGAACAAGCTAATCAATGTCTTCAGGATCATTAGAAAATCACAGACAGGTGGGTTTGATCAGGGTTGGAGCTGGACTCTGCAGTGGATTGGACCTCCAGGGTAAGATTTGAGGAACCCTGCTATAGTCTATAGGCTATAAAAACCAAAAACAAATTAAAGGTGAAACTGATGCCTACCTCTCTCATTCGGCACGAATCCAAATGTTTCCATATTTGCGCCGTATCTGGATGCTAAAATATTATTTATTATAGGCTTTGTACTGTCATCGACGTAAAACATCATCCTTATATCAGCACAGTGAGGCGATGGTCACGCTGAACGCAACAGATTGGATAACGGAGCACTGTAACTTTTTATACGTTCCTTTAACTGTATTTTATTTTGATGACAGGCTGCAAAGTCTCAAAAGTATTGTGTCTTTGTGCGCGAGGCGCCAGCGCGCAATACGGCCGTAGCAACGCTGCTTGGTTACATGCGACATCATTCAAAACTGTCAAGCTTTTGCAAAACAAATAAAACTACTTTCTGCCGTCTCGTTTTCCTTTCCGAGAACTTTGGAATGCGTCACAATGAACCGTAGGCCTAAATCAGCATATATATTTTTTCTTTGGTTTCGTTAATCTGTCAATGATTTAAGTGAAATATATTATGTAAGCCTATAGTTTTATTCTGTTTTCTCCGTTCACAGAAGCGCTGCAGGTGCGTAAGATCTGTTGAATCTGATCTGTTGAGCACGCCATTTCACTCGTTGGATGCGTCAGCGTCATATTTGCATAGTCTAGCAACTTGAATTCCTGATTGGTTAACAGCAAATTTCAAATATTAAATGGAACGATAAAATAACGTTATTAACCGGTTAATGGCCATTTCAAATTTTCGATTCTGTTCGGAACTATAAAATTTGATTTTGTTTCTGTTTCCAGTTCTGTTCCAGTCAAAATTTCGTTCGTTTCCGGTTTTCGTTTTCGTTCCTTGAACCGGTTCAGAGCCCTGATTACAACAGCATGGCTTCGTAGTAGAAGAGTCCGGGTGCTGAATTGGCCTGCCTGCAGTCCAGATCTTTCACCTATAGAGAACATTTGGCACATCATTAAACGAAAAATACGTCAAAGACGACCACGAATTCTTCAGCAGCTGGAAACCTATATCAGGCAAGAATGGGACCAAATTCCAACACCAAAACTCCAGAAACTCATAACCTCGATGCCCAGACATCTTCAAACTGTTTTGAAAAGAAGAAGAGATGCTACACCATGGTAAACATGCCCCCGTCCCAACTATTTTGAGACCTGTAGCAGGCATCAAATTTGAAATGAGCTCATTTTGTGCATAAAATTGTAAAATTTACTCAGTTTAGACGTTTATGTTATCTATGTTCTATAGTGAATAAAATATTGGCTCGTGTGATTTGAAATTCTTTTATTTTTCATTTTATTCAAATTTAAAAAACGTCCCAACATTTTCGGAATTCGGGTTGTACACTCAGTTGCCAAGTGATGCTGACAGTAATGGTCAGTGATATTGCCACAGATTCTGTGTAATAAACAATTATTTGTGACTGTATAGTTCACAAGTTGGAAAAGACGTTTAGTTCCCACTTTAAGTGAACCTTAGTTCCTAGGACATCTACAAGATGGATTAAAATGCTGATAATGACAAGAAAAGATGACAGTATGACTGAAATGTTAAAGTGTTCAAAAAAAAAAAAGTTTATTCTGTAGCACCTAAAAAAAATTTGGTGCCTAATTTTGTTTCTTATAGGAACCAGTGGTTCCTTGTTTGATTTATTTATTTTTTATTTTTTTGTCTGGAGCCCTGTATATGCAGTCCTGGTTTTGGTTCTCCTTTTTGAATGACAAATAAAGACTATTGATACCTGCTGATATAGATAGTTTCACCACTATTTTGATTTTGGTTTGGTGTTTCACAAACTTTAGGGAAATGCACATGCTTAAAAAAAGGAATAAAAAATAGATACATATATCTGTCATTGGGGTGAAATAGGGTAAAAAGGTTTCATTTTCTGTTAAGTGTAAAAGTCTTAGTTATTTAAGACAAAACTTTAAGTTTTGTTGTTTTATCTTTTTGTATAGGTTAAATTTAGTATTGACACATGAAAAAAATCGTAGGTAAAATAAGGAAGGAACAGTTCACAAGAAAATTCTATTACAACGCTCATGATGTTTCAGACTTTCTAAGTTTTTCTTCTGTGAACAACTAAATTATGTTTTGCACAATGTTCATGCTGCATTCAATAAAGGCATCAAGTGACTACTGGCTGTGAAGGTCAAATAAAGCACCATAAAAATTGGACCTTATGAGTTATTCCAATTGGTAGTAATGATATTTATAATTTGATAAGATTCCCCTCCACTGTAGCTGTCAAATGTCATTTACATTTCTGCTCATTCAATACAAGAAGCAGCACTGTTTCCATGGCAAACCTGGCACTATGCCTCTTAATATTTCATATTTTGTAGGATTATTTGAATGAATTCCAGTCTGTTCCTCAGAAAAAGCTATCGTATGTGTTCAGAAGACTTGGCATATAATGCATGTGTCATTTGGATTATTATTAAGGTGCTTTTTTTGGAACTTGACATCCGTGGTCAGTGTTACAGCAGCTTTTTTCAGCGAAGAAAGAAAGTCATTTGGGTTTGGATCGACATGAGGGAAAATGATAAGAGAGTTTTCATTTTGGGATGAACTGTCCCTAATCAAGCTTCTCTTCTTTTATAGTTACTACATCCTGGCACACAGAAGATGACGTGTATCGTGCGCCGCCCATCGATCGGTCCATTCTGCCGACGGCTCCACGTGCTGCCCGCGAGCCCAACGTCGACCGCTCCCGTCTGCCCCGCAGCCCCCCCTACACCGCCTTCCTGGGCAACCTCCCCTATGACGTCACTGAGGACTCCATCAAAAACTTCTTCCGTGGACTCAATGTGAGTTTCTTCTCTTCCTGTGAGCCTGCAGAGGGAATGTTTACGTGAATTCTCACATGCGTTGTATTTTGTTAACATGGATTCTGCCAAACAGCATCTGCTGGGGTTTTCAGACTTGTGCCATCTATCTATCTAATGTTCTGCCAATCAATTAAGGAAAATGCAGACTGTTTAAATCAGCATAAACCCTAAAAACCAGATTTCTCTGCAAAGTTGTATTCTGTTCCAAAACAGCTAGATGGTGCAGAACTGATGTATTGCAATTTATCAAAATGCAGGGGCCTTGAGACACAACTTTATTTGATTCATTTACCATTTTGAAATTAGTTTTAACTTCACACTCCATTTAAAAATGGAACAGGAAGAATTGTAGCGCCGTTTTCTAGCCCATAGCATAAAGCATGAGAAATATGAACAATTGTAATTATATCTCTTTTATTCATACAGATCAGTGCAGTTCGCCTCCCAAGGGAGCCCAGTAACCCAGAAAGGCTGAAAGGCTTCGGCTACGCAGAGTTTGATGACGTGGAGTCTCTGTTGCGTGCACTCAGTCTCAATGAAGAGGTGAGATCCCATTATCATTCATGTCAAAGTTTACTTTGTTGTTGTCTGTATATCTATCAATAACATATACAGACCTGTGTGTTTCTGAATTATAGAACTCACTGTTGGTGTTGTTGTAGTTTCATTCTTGCCACATGGTGGCACAAGTTATCTGTTACACTTGTCCAAAATGAAGACACAAGCTCTCAGCTCTGTAATTAACCCTTCCTCTTGCTCTCTTTCTAGAACCTTGGAAACCGTAGGATCCGTGTAGACATCGCTGACCAGTCCAATGATAAAGGTGCAGTTCTGAGAAACCTGTTCATATGCAGCATAATGCAGTTGTAAATCAGTATTATTGGAGGAAAGAAAATGTATTTCCATATTCACTATCATTTTTTATTTTTCCTGATTAGAGAGAGACGAGCGCTCTGTATCTGGGCGGGATCGCAACCGTAGTGAGCGAGACATGGGCCCAGACAAGACTGATTCTGACTGGCGTGTAAGGCCTAAATCTGACTCTGATGACGGTCCACGCAAGGACGACGCCTTTGGAGAGCGTAAGCAATTATTTCATTTGACAAATATTTGTTGGAGAAAGAGTATAGGAGGAAACTACTTTGAAGCTCTAGTTTGACCAAAAAAAAACTTTTTGTCTTGTTAAAGTAGTTGAGCTACAGTAAAGCTTTGGAAAAGTAGTAAGCCACATGACAAGCTACTGAACATATCTATTATAAGATTATTATGTTGTATTGACATGCCATTAAGTAACTGGTTATTGGTCAGCATTGAAGAGGGAGTAAATTCAAAAATCTTTAATATTTTTGAAATACAATATTTTATATTCTAGATTTTGCAACAGAAAATTGTGTGATTTAAGTTTTTTTTTTTTTTTTTTTTTAGGATCCCGAGATCGTTATGAATCAGACCGTTACCGTGATGGCCAGCGGTGGGACAGTGACCGCTATGATGGAGGAAGAGACAGATACCGGGAACGTTATGATGACAGAGAGCGCAGAGACTATGACAGAGGTATATAACACCTTCATACATTATGATTCTGCACAAATCTGACAAATCACTTTGACTTGCAGAAATATGGCAGCGGAAAATTTGTCAGGTTGAGAGTGTTTGGGTATTTTTTTTACTGTCAGTTGCAAATTAAACCAGCAATCTTGCGAATGGATAATGAACGTATTATTTTCAGATATACACTTTTGTTCAAATGTTTCAAGCCAGTAAGTTTTTTTTTTTTTTATGTTTTTAAATGAATCTCATGTTCACAAAGACTTGCAGCAAAAACATTAATATTGTGAGAAATTATTACAATTTAAAATAACTGTATTCTGTTTATCTATATTTTAAAATGTAGTTTATTCTTGTGATGCAAAGCTGAATTTTCAGCATCATTACTCTAGTCTTCAGTGTCACATGGTCCTTCAGAAATCATTTTAATATGCTGATTTGCTGCTTAAGTAACATTTTTTATTATCATTTATGTAAACAGTTGTGCTGACTAATATTTTTGTGGAAACTGATTTTTTTTAAAATTCTTTGATGAATAGAAAGAAAACAAAAACCTACTGACCTCAAACTTCTAAATAGTTTATTTGAATAAGTTCTGAGTAAATATTATGTAAAATTAGCATTTATTTATTTATATAATTATATCAATTAAATATATAAATTATTTACTTATGTCAGGGATTCTCTGAGAGAAAACTCAAATGCAGAGTGAGTGTTAACAGGTTCTTTCTTAACCTAGTGTTACCTGACCTTATTTCAGGTTATGATTCTCGCAGTGGGGGTCGTCGACCATTTGGAAGTGGCTTTCGGCGCGACTATGATGACCGACGGGACGATGGACGGGGCAGCGGGGAGCGCTATGGAGACCGCTATGGTGATCGTGAAGAGAGATACGAGAGACGGGATGAAAGGCGCGAGGACAGAGGTGGGACAGTGCATTTAATTTATCTGGGTCACTCCAGGAACCAAACCTAAGGAAGTCTTGAATCAGATCATCTGAACAGACTGGACTGTGTCTGTGTTTAGGTCCCACTCAGAGGCCTAAACTGAACCTGAAGCCCCGCAGTGTTCCCAAAGAGGAAGACCAGAGCAGCGGCCCTACAGCCTCATCAGGACGAGCTGCTTCCATCTTCGGTGGAGCCAAACCTGTGGACACGGCAGCTAAAGAGAGAGAGGTGGAGGAGAGGCTAAAGAAAGAGCAGGAGAGACTGCAGAGGCAGCTGGAGGAGGACAAGAGCAGAGGATCTGAACGCAAGCCCAGAGAGAGGTACAGTACATTTTTATACATTTTTACTAAATGTTGAATATTATAGTTAAAGGGATAGTTCACTGAAAAATGAAAATTCTATCATCATTTACTCACCTTCATGTTGTTCTAAACCTGTATGCGATTTTTAATATAAAAGAAGATATTTTGAAGTATGTTGGTAACCAGTTTTGGTTCCCATTGACTTCCATTCTATGGGATAAAAAAAAAAAATACAATGGAAGTCAACAGGGACTGAAACTGTTTTCCTACCAGCATTATTCAAAATACTCTTTCACAGAAGAAGGAAAATCATACAGGTTTGGATTGACATGAGGCTGAATAAATGATGACAGAATTTCCGTTTCTTGGGTGAACTATCACTTAAAGCACAAAAAACAAAAAACACTTCCAACATTCTGCCAAAATGTCCATCAAACAAACGTGTCAACTGAATGCTATGAAAACAGTGCTTAACAATTTATTAGACCACCTGTCATAATAAAGAGAAAACAGAAATATTTTGGGAATCTGTCAAAAATTGTTTAAATCTAAGAATGTTATTGTCATTTATTGGGCAAATAACAAACTAAGTAGGCTAGTATTTAATAATAATAACAAAAATGTCCTCCTATGCCTTTCATAACAGCTTGCGTTCTTGCTGGTATTGTTTATGTACTTTTTGACCACTATAAAAAAAAACACTATAAAGTGCTTGACTATTTTTTTCTGCCTTTTTTTCATAGATAACAGCAATAATTATATTATAGCACTAGAAATAGCCACCTACTGTTACTAAAGAGCTTACACACCTTGGAGGACTAACCAAGTAACCAAGTGAATAAGTAATTATTCAGTTTCTGTACCTGAACAACACCTACAAACATAAAAACTTAAGCAAAATTTAATTTCTATCTTTGTGCTATATATTTAATTTTGCTATTATTTGCAATTTGTTCATTTGTTCTTATTTACTGGCTGTCACTTATCTTTAATAATGTTTGAACTTTATATTTGTTAGGGTAGTGGTTTTTGCTTTTTTTGGTTTTTTAAATCCTTAGCGTTGAGCCCTGGGCTATTTTTTCAGTGCCATTTTATTTCCTTCCCGCTCGTCAACTGGCAATCACTTAAGTCAAATGCAGTCACCAGGCTGTATCGGTTAACTAAGGCAAATATGCCAGTAAATGTTTATTTTTAGGAGCTTTGGCTACAACTAACCACTTCAAAAACTGAGTTTAAAAAAAAAAGTATGAAAATTATCAAAGTGCATTTAACGGGTAAAAGCAAAATAAGTGCTCAGCACAACAGCAGCCTGTTTTTCCGTTCATTATAGGTCATGGAAATTCAGCATTTTAGTCAGTGAAAGTCAGGGAAAAGTCAGGGAATTTGAGATTTGGCTTAGAGTGGGAACACTGTAAACTGGAACTACACAAATTTAAATAAAAATGAATTAATATAAATTGCATCAATGAACTGTAGCTCAAAGTACTCTTCTCATGAATATTAATGACTGCAATGTGAATACATAATTTGCTTGCATGTTAATATGGATTTGTGAATGGATGATTCATAATTCCATCACCCGCTAAAAAAATTGTCATGATGATATAAACAATTTTAATTTGACTAAATGCCTAGTTCTGTCATTAAATCTAGATGGCACAGACTGATGGTTCTTTACGTAACTGATGATATTTACAGCATTAAATGACTTGGCACAAGCTGATTGGTTCATGTTGCATACGCAGCCAATGAGCTTGCAGCTTTACATTTAAATAGCTGGTTAACATTCACTTGAGCATTTTGCAGCACACTTTCAGAGTTCCTCTGAAACCCTCCACCTCCCCAGCTCCACCTGTATAGATCTGCTATGGGTTATTTTATATGCTATTTGTGCAGCAGCAGTATGTCTTAAATACTCAGCACTGTATCACTGTATGCATTGGCAGTAGCAAGTTCCTGTATTTGCTTGCAGCAGCAATAATCTACAACTACAGCAATAACCAACAGAAGTAGTAATTCAGTAGCAGCAGCGTAGCAGATCTATTCTGCCAAGACCAAATACATTAACATTGTCATAAACATTACCATGCTAAAATCTTCAGAGAGTTGTCATGATAGAATTATATTTAGTGGTATAGAACTTTGGATAGACTGAAAAACACGAGAACTGTTTAACATGCTTTTTCTAAACAGTATTTTCACTCTCATTTTCTAAAACACTCAGGCATCCCAGCTGGCGTAGTGAGGACCAAGCAACCGAGCGCTCACGAACAGGAAGTGAGTCATCACAAACCGGAAACACATCAAGCAGGGGTAAGTGATCACTGACCAGTTCTTATAATGCACAGGTCTGATGTAAACAAAACATTAACAGGGACTGTTTTATAGGTACTGATCATAAGACATGTAAATAATCTGTCATCAAACTAACTGTCACTATATGCAATGATTTATTAAAAAGAAACCCTCAGATTCCAATCCTTCTCCTCTCTCTTAACAGCGCCGAGGCGTCGGGAGAGTGAGCGCTCTGTAGAAAACGAGGTTTTCAGCAGCCGTGATGAGGATTCATCCTCGCATGGAAACCAGACTACTACTTCCAAGCAGGAGGGGCTGCTGCTGAAAGTTGTCCCTGCACCACCACCTAAGGAGAACGTTTGGGCGAAGAGGAGCGCCATGAGTACAGGATCCAGTGAGAGTGACAGTAAACCTGTCGTCTCTCCCAGCAGTAGCGCTCCACCCAAAAGGTTTCTATCTGGATTGATTTGTTATATATAGATAGCTATTATTCAAAAACTTTTAGAATTATTTCAGTCTAATATGTAAAATATCGTATAATTAGTACATATATACTCTACGTAAAAAGTTTGGGGTCTGTAAAGTTTTTTTTATGTGTTTGACTTAGTGTTAAAAAACTAAAGTAAAAACAGTTACACTTTATGGTACTTTAAGTACGGAGTAATATTAATTAACTACATGTACTTACTATATGATTAGGGTTAGGATTAGGGCTGTGTATCACCAGCAAAGTCACGATACGATACGTATCACGATACAGACGCCACGATACGTATCATGATATGGGACTGCACTAAATTTCACCTCAGAAGAATTTAGTAAAACAGCTATTTATTAAACACTGCATACTATAGGGCCATTGCTAACTATTGGCAGAGCAGGCAGTTGACCTCTGCATTATGAAGGGCCTCCATAACTGTACCACAGTACAATATAGATAATGGCATATGTTTCATGTTTACATTGGGCACTTCCCAACATGTAAAATACTCTGATTGCTTGCATCTTGTTTTTAAGCCCATAAATAATAATGTACTTGTTCTAATAAATTTATATTGTAATGTACTCATATTAATATATTAAAAAAATGATCTTAACATTGCTGGTAGGTTATCATTGAACAAATTAACGCACTCTCTACATTTAAAAAATAAAAATAAAAATTAGAAGCGTTCTAAACTAATG
Source organism: Spinibarbus caldwelli (assembly GCA_039654775.1). Taxonomy (NCBI): domain Eukaryota; kingdom Metazoa; phylum Chordata; class Actinopteri; order Cypriniformes; family Cyprinidae; genus Spinibarbus; species Spinibarbus caldwelli. The sequence goes on from CM077260.1 coordinate 21,306,496, forward strand.
CGCTGTCTTCACTGAATCTCACGCACACACCATACCTGTCAACCCTCCCGTTTTTCCCGGGATTCTCCCGTATTTTACCATTCTATCCCGCTATCATCCCGTTTAAATATTTTCCCGTATTTTTAATCTTTCAATTAAAAAAAATCCCACTGGGCGTATTTTATATGTTCTACACCTCCGGTAAAACTCCCGTAATTTGTATGGCCGTAATTTGTATGGCCTCTTATATGAATAATCACGTCAACATATTCCAAGGTTGTCCAGTTGCCAGATCTTGTATGAAACGCATCCTTCTCAGACAATCAACACTTACAAATTTCAAACCATTTGTCCCCTCAACTTGGCAAACTACAACCTAGTGATGCTACTGATATCTGCGCAGGTAGTACCGCAGTAAGGAAACAATGATCGCTGGTAGAAATGGGAGAAGACTCAAGTGGTGGTCCAGTGAAAAAAAAACAAAATATACAGATGCATCTCAAAAAATTTGAATATCGTGAAAAACTTATTTCAAAAAGTGAAACTTTCATATATTTTAGATTCATTACATGTAAAGTAAAACATTTCAAAAGTTTTTTGTTTTAATTTTGATGATTAGAGCTTACAGCTCATGAAAGTTAAAAATCCAGTATCTCAAAATATTAGAATGTTTAAATTTGAGTTTCATTAAATGGCCATCCCTACAGTATAAATTCCTGGTATCTCTTGTTCTTTGAAACCACAATAATGGGGAAGACTGCTGACTTGGCAATGGTCCAGAAGACAGTCATTGACACCCTCCACAAAGAGGGTAAGTCACAGAAGGTCATTACTGACAGGGGTGGCTGTTCACAGAGTGCTGTATCAAAGCATATTAAATGCAAAGTTGACTGGAAGGAAGAAATTGGTTAGGAAAAGGTGCACAAGCAACAGGGATGACCGCAAGCTTGAGAATACTGTCAAGCAAAGCTGATTCAAACACTTGGGAGAGCTTCACAAGGAGTGGACTGAAGCTGGATTCAGTGAATCAAGAGTCACCACGCTCAGGCGTCTTCAGGAAAGGGGCTACCAAGCCACTTCTGAAACAGAAACAACATCAGAAGCATCTTACCTGGGCTAAGGAGAAAAAGAACTGGACTGTTGCTCAGTGGTCCAAAGTCCTTTTTTCAGATAAAAGTAATATTTGCATTTCATTTGGAAATCAAGGTCTGGAGTCTGGAGGAAGACTGGAGAGGCACAGAATCCAAGCTGCTTGAAGTCCATCTTCCATCTGCAGATAAGCTTTATGGAGATGCTGATTTCCTTCTCCAGCAGGACTTGAGCACCTGCCCACAGTGCCAAAAGCACTTCCAAGCGGTTTCCTGACCATTATATTAGTGTGCTTGATTGGTCTGCCAACGTGTCTGACCTGAACCCTATATGGAATCTATTGGATATTTTCAAGAGAAAGATGAGAAGCAGTCGATCCAACAATACAGACGAGCTGAAGGCTCAATAGTGCCTCAGCAGTGCCACAGGCTGATCGCTTCCATGCCACACCTCACTGACGCTGTCATTTTTGTATTGAGTGCATAAATGAACATACTTTAAAGAACTTTTCTGTTTTGCAAATCCTTTTTTTTTGATTGATCTTAGGAAATATTCTAATATTTTAAGATACTAGGTTTTTGACTTTCATGAGCTGTAAGCTCTAATCATCAAAATTAAAACAAAAAAACTTTTTAAATGTTTTACTTTACATGTAATGAATCTAGAATATATGAAAGTTTCAGTTTTTGAAATAAGTTACAGAAAAAAAATTAACTTTTTCACGATATTCTGTTTTTTTGAGATGCGCCTACATGTAAATTTAGATATAGCTTACACTTCAAAAGGCTGTGGTTTAATTGATTAAATACAAGCGTTGCAAATTTCAAAATCAGGTGCTGAGCTGCTTTGTTTACTGCGGTTACCGGGGAACGGCCATATCCCTGGCAAAAAGCACCACCTGCTGGAAGAGAATGAATTTGCATTTTCAATAAGCACTTCTGCTCTTTGTTTAGACCAAAGCCAAAAACGACCCTTATTTTTACTCAGAGAATACGCAGTTGTAAATGCGAACCGGTGGATAACAAGAAGATAATGAATTATCAAAATCTAAAGATATAGCCTACACTAAGATATTTTTCTATGTTAGTAAATTAATATAATTGTTTGATAATAATTGTTTAAAGTAATATAATAAATGAATATAATAATAATATAATATAATAATTGATACTTTTGACTCCGCCCCCCCATACCCCGGTATTTACCCATATTTTGGTACTCAAATGTTGACAGGTATGGCACACACGCTCAGTCACTCACACAGATCACGTTGCGTCCGCACACAGACATTCAGGAACAAACTTTTTAGCGCTGCCCCACAATTTTATCAATAAAATAGCTTTATCGCTCAAGAGCTACATTATCTTTTTTCAACAAGGAGCTGGTAACATCATTGTTTCTAAAGGAATTGAAGCCACAGCTTCACTGTTAATATGGTGGTAATTCATACATACACAGCCTCTCTCTCTCTCTCTCTCTCTCTCATAAATAAACACTTGATGAATTACACTTTTCTGAGAATAGAATATCTGCAGCACACGTGCCACAATATCGATACAGGGCCAGCAGTATCAATACTCTTTTCGTCAAATCTCTGTGACGATACATCGTCGTATTGATGTATCGAACCGCACTAGTTAGGATGCGGGTTTGGTTTAGGGTTAGTTGCATTATGCATCATTTATTGTTATTACTGTAGTAAGTACATGTAACATTGTAACAAGGAAACCGTAAAATAAAGTGTTACCATAAAAGCATTAACATTTTGAAATATTATTGCAATTAAAAATAAATGTTTCCTATTTAATTGTACTTTAAAATGTAATTTATTCCTGTGATGCAAAACATTTTCAGCATCATTACTCCAGTCTTCAGTGTCACATGATCCTTCAAAAATCATTATGATTTGCTGCTCAAGAAATATTTCTTAATATTATCAATAATGAAAACAGTTGTGCTGCTTAATATTTGTGTTGAAACTGATACTTTTTCTTTTAGGATTCTTTAAACAAAGTTTGAAGAACAGCATTTATTTTAAATAAGTTTTTAGTTTTTCCTAACAATTATAATTGTCTTTACTGTCACTTTTGATTCATTTAATACATCTTTGATGAATAAAATACTAATTTCTTGAGAAAAAAAACTTTCTGACCCCAAACTTTTCAAAGTTTGTATATATATAGAGAGAGAGAGTGCGCTCTTTAGAATTATTCTGACTTCAGTATTTTTGATGTACTTTATTTTTCAGTTCAACAAGCACAGCTGATGCTCCTCAAAGAAATAAAGGTAAGATTATAGATGTTCAAATCCAGTGAGACATGAAAAGCAATAATGGTGGAAGGTGTAAAAGAAGAAGACAGTGCATATACTCTTTTTTTCACACGCAAGTCACAACTGGAAACCCCTTAAAATGTCATAGTGGATTGACAACAGGGGATTATTGTCTTTTGCAGTTGTCAGGCAAGAGAAAATGTCCAGTAGCCTCTCTTCCTAAAAACAGCCTCTTCCAAATGTTTAGTTAAGAAGCAGTAAACTGCTCAAAGATTTTACAGAAGCACACAGCCTAATGCAGCTCCTTTATTAGTAGAGTTGTCCATAGTGTCCTCTGCTGAACAGTGGGCTCTCCTTACAGATGAAAACGAAGCAGATGGGGTGCGCCGGGACCGGGGTCCCTCTCGGGGGCGTGGTGGGGCCTCGGGCTCTGGAGCAGGCAGGGGGCGTGGAGAAGCAGCCAGCCGAGACCGAAGGAAGGAGACAGGAGACAGGTTAGCTGTTCTCTGGCACCCCTACTGCTCAAAAGCATAGAGATCTTTCTTCCTTTTGGAAGGAAATATTTAGATACTCTTTAGGTTCTTATTAGATTTTGTAGTATTTTTGAATTATGAAGGTGGTGGTTGGACAAATGTGTTTCTTTTCTAGTTTGGCCTGTAGAACACTGTGTCCATTCGCATCTTTCCAGTTTCTTTCTTTCCAAAAAATGTTGTTTTACTGTTTTTTTTTTTTCAGTCAGTTGAATTATAATTCAGTGACTCACTCATAAAATCAATTACTTGTGATGAGAAAGAGTCACTTGAGAAATCCACCAACACACAGATTGACAATCTGCCTGGATCAAGAAAAGTGGAGTGATACAAATAGTGAAAAGTCAGTTTGACCAATTATATAGTATTTAATGACTGAAACTAATTGTTGTGTAAAACAACAGTTTAAACATGGTTCAGCTCAACAGTAATAGCAAATATCTCTGGGCAAGATGCATTTGGCCTCAGGAACAAGAGAACAAGTGTATGGCTCCGGAGCAGGGACTTAATCTCATTTCAACATCAAATAGAAGGAGTTTTTCCAAACTGTATTTTACAATATCAATTTAGGGCTGTGCGATTTAATCAAGTTTTATTTTAGATTTCAATTTTGGCTTCCAACAACTATTAAAACAGGATAAAAACTATTATTGTGCCACGTTCCATTTTGCAATGATGCTCTGGCTTTGTCTCCAGAGCTCATTTCTTTCCTTTACAGTGGTGCTTTTTTCCTGCTTCTTAAAATCCCAAACTAATTGTCCATATCAGCCAAATCATGTAACTTGACTGCTGGAAAATGCAGTCTACTGCAAGTCGTGCTTGATATTAAAGAGTTATTAAAAATGCATTAAGAGATTTCTCAATGTTTTCTATGTGACTCTGTGTACGCTCTGAGTCGAATAGCAAAGTATACACTATACCAGTCAAAAGTTTTTGTATAGTAAGATTTTTAATGTTTTTTAAAGAATTCTCTTCTGCTCACCATGCCTGCATTTATTTGATCCAAAATACAGCAAAAGCAGTAATATTGTGAAATATTTTTACTATTTAAAATAACTGCTTTCTATTTAAATATATTTTAAAATGTAATTTATTCCTGTGATCAAAGCTAAATTTTCAGCATCATTACTCCAGCCTTCAGAAATCATTCTGATATGCTGATTTGCTGTTCGAGAATCATTTTGTATTATTATCAATATTTAAAACAGTTGAGTAAATTTTTTCAGGATTCTTTGATGAATGGAAAGATCCAAAGATCAACATTTATCTGAAATAAAAAGCTTTTGTAACATTATACACTATACCATTCAAAAGCTTGGAGAAATTATATAAATGAATACTTTATTTAGCAAGCATGCTTTAAATTGATCAAAAGTGTTGATAAAGACATTTATAATGTTACAAAAGAATTGTATTTCAGATAAATGCTTTTCTTCTGAACTTTCTATTCATCAAAGAAACCTAAAACAATTCTACTCAGCTGTTTTCGACATTATAAAAAAAAAAAAAAAGTTTTTGGAGCAGCAAATCAGCATATTAGAATGATTTCTGAAGGATCATGTGACTGGAGTAATTATGCTAAAAATATAGCTTTGAAATCACAGGAATAAATTACATGTTAAAATATATTAAAATAGAAAACAGTTATTTTAATTAGTAAAACATATTTCAAGATGTTACTGTTTTTGCTGTACTTTGGATCAAATAAATGCAGGCTTGGAGAGCAGAAGAGAATTCTTTAGAAAACCTAAAAAATCTTACTGTTCAAAAACTTTTGACTGGTAGTGTATATTGACCAAAATAGTTGTGCTTACGATTTTGCCATAATCAAGCAGCCCTAAATTGATTGTAATATTGCCAATAGGATGTTTTCCCCTTGGGGTCTACGTCCCTGCTCCTGAGTGTTTTTCTGAATGAGTGTAGACGTTCTTGTGAGACTCTGTCTCACTGTGTTGTGCGTTACTTGTAGAAAGGACGCGAGAAGAGAGCGAGATCTCAGACCAGCACCAGAGCCAAAGAAATTTGAGGAGCCTCCCAGTCCTGTGAGTGACAGAGCTAACACTCTCTCTGGGTGTTATCCCATGATCCCCGCTCCCTCTACTTTTACTTCTGGCTTTCTTTGCTCTCCAATCCTTTAATGAATCTCTAGTGCCTTTTTTAGATGCTTCATTCGGTGTAATGGAAATTACAATGTTGGTCACAGACTGTAATTGTGGGCCTCTTTTGGAAGATATGTGACTTGAAAAATGTAAATATTTATTTAAGTCTAGACACATAATTTGGATCCTAGCATTGAATTATAGCTGTAGTATAGAATGGAAAAGAGAATACTGACGCAAACCTCTCCAGTACAGGCTTGTATGTGAAAACATTACATTTGACACCCTCTTCCAAGCTGTTTGTGCAATGGCACATCAACCAGCCTCATCTCATAAAGATGACTAAATTATAGATGCAAATAATTTTCCATGCTTAATTAGAATTTTCTGAATGTGTGTGGCATCTGTAAATCCTCAATATCAGTTATACAGGAATGTCCTGTGGTCTGTTGCATCATTTGCAGCAGCTTCTGAAAAAAAAAAATGTAATTGAGATCCACTCAGGTCTGTTTGCACACTGGAGTCCATCTGGATTTTCACCGTGTCAGAACTTTTCAAACACAAACATGGAGTTGGAACTCCATTTGGAAGGGGTTTTCATGGTAAGCGAAATGAACCAAATTAATGGACCAGATGGAGCAGACCTTAAAATACACCAGGTGTTAAAGGACCAGTATTTCAGCCCAGTTAACTGGTGAACAGTGTCGTCTTGAGGACGTTTACACTGTCTAGCCTCCTGGTAGTCCTGGATATATCAAGTATAACATGGAATAACAAGTTTGAGGTTAAAATTTGGACTAGCCCCATATAGATAAGAGGTGCTGTTTACCCCTGGTATTAAAGGGTTACTCCACCCCAAAATGAAAATTTTGTCATTAATCACTAACCCCCATGTCGTTCCAAACCCATAAAAGCTTTGTTCGTCTTCGGAACACAATTTAAGATATTTTGGATCAAAACCAGGAGGCTTGTGACTGTCCCATTGACTGCCAAACAATTAACACCGTCGAGGCACAGAAGAGTATAAAAAACATCGTCAGAATAGTCCATCTGCCATCAGTGGTTCAACCGTAACGTTATGAAGCTACGAGAATACTTTTTGTACACAAAGAAAAAAAACAATTCGTCTCCTCCGCATCACCGTAGCGCCATTTTGTAGAGTATCTGCTGGACGCAAACTGCGTACGCTGTTCTGTGTCAGCCGCATACCGGATACGTCTTCTGCGTTTGTTTACACTTTGATTTGAACCAAAACAGCGTATCCTTGTGGCGCGGCTGACACAGAACAGCGTATGCTGTTTGCGTCCAGCGGATACGCTCCAAAATGTTTTTTTCTTTTCTTTATTGTATATTTATTATACACATTTATAATACACACACATACATGTATATATTAAGGAAAAAATGTTAGATTTATTTATAAAATATTTATATATAATATGAATTATATACAAGTATAAATATATATACATACAAATATGTTTTTTAAAATATATGTGTGTGTATTTATATATACATAAAAAATATACACAGTACACACACATATAGTATGTAAACATAAACTTTTATTTTGAATGCGATTAATCGTTTTGCAGCCCTGAACTACATTTAAATCAATTATTTGATACAATACACTTACACTTGTTTTTACATTGTACTGATATTTAAAAATAGCTTCCTGCAATTACATCTGTATTTAATTTCTGTAGTTGTATCTATAATTACACTGTTGACCCTACACCTTAACCCACCCTTAAGCCTAACCATACCACCAAATCTGTCCCTAACCTTACCCGTATCTCACCTCAACAGCAGCAGAAGTGATTTGCATTACATGAACACAATAAGTAATATTATTGATGTAAATACATAGTAGTTAAAGACACCTAATATAAAGTTGGACCCATTTTTTTTCCCAAAGGAATTGCTCTGAAAGGCACTAAAACACAAAAAATTCATTTTGTAGAAAAGAAAAATTTCATATGGCTTTCATATCCTTTTAAATGCTGATTACTTCCAGTTACACTTGTTGCACCAATTATAGGCACAAACCATCACTAACATAAGTTTGAATCCTAAAATTTTGAGACCGTAAAGCACATATGAACCTCAAATACCAGCCATGTTTTGGTTACGTTTCACTATCCCCTTTTTGTTTCAACAGAAATTCAGCTCAGCCAGTAAATACGCGGCCTTGCTGATGGACGGGGAGCAGGGAGACGAAGAGGAGGGTGGAGATTAGGAGGTGGATGGACTGCACGGACGACGGTCTAGATTGAATTACAAATTAAACCTACAGCTTTTGTTTCATGCAGCACTGAAGGACCCAGATGAGCCCTTTGAGAGCAAAAACCCATTTTTAGAGCAATCCCTTCCTCTTCAGGACTGAACCGAAAACCTAGTGGGAAAACACAGGACTCGTTTTAAAGTGATGAATGCTTATGACTAGTAAATTTTTTTGGGGGGGGTGGTTACAATACACATGAAAGGGATCCTGCTCTTGCATACATCATAAGTTGAGTGCATTTTTTGTTAGCTTGATTGCACGATGAGTGGCGGGAAAGTGTAGAATCAGGGGAAAAGTGCCACAAGATGAATGTTTTCCCTGAACTTTAGGGCTTTCTGAAAGAACGTTTACAGCAGTTGCTTTACCGAGATCTCTGGTCAAGTAAAGGGGTCCGTGACCTGCATTGTTCACCCATTGGTTATAAATCTCACAACCTTGGTTTTATGTCTTAAACTGGCGTTGGCCAACAGGTCTGATGATTTGTATTCAGGGATAACAGCCGCTGAATAATGGCCAGCAACGGATCAGAACCTATTAGTTTCGGTTTGATATTTCTCTGCGCTGCTTTAAGCAGGAGTCTCCCATTTTCTCACTTATCCTTTTGAGGACTTTTTTAAGCCACTCCTTTGGACTGATGTGCAATAGGAATTGACATATTCCTCTGAATCTCAATGTTTCTACAAAAGAGACTGCTGCAGCTTTGGGTTGAGCCTATATCTTAAAGGTAGTGACATGAATTGCTTATTGATTTAAACTGTGTACCATCTAAAAAAACAATAAAAGACTACACTGAGTCAGTAATGCTTTGGAGGACATTGTGAATTAAATTGCATCTTAGAGTATTTTTTATTAATAACTGTGTTTGTATGTATATATATGTATACATACTACGTAAATACATATATACATAAATTATATTAAAGATTATATATATATATATATAAGCCAATTAAAGATATAAATATATATATATATATATATATATATATATATATATATATATATATATATATATACATACAGTGGTGTGAAAAATTGTTTGCCCCCTTCCTGATTTTTTATTTTTTTGCATGTTTGTCACACTTTAATGTTTCAGATCATCAAACTAATTTAAATATTAATCAAATATAACACAAGTAAACACAACATGCAGTTTTTAAATGAAGGGTTTTTTTATATGAAGGGAAAACAAAATCCAAACCCACATGGCCCTGTGTGAAAAAAGTGTTTGCCCCCCCCCCACCCCCTGTTAAAACATAACTGTGGTTTATCACACCTGAGTTCAGTTTCTCTAGCCACACCCAGGCCTGATTACTGCCACACCTGTTCGCAATCAAGAAATCACTTAAATAGGACCTGCCTGACAAAGTGAAGTAGACCAAAAGATCCTCAAAAGCTACACATCATGTTGAGAAATTCAGGAACAAATGAGAAAGAAAGTAATTGAGATCTATCAGTCTGGAAAAGGTTATAAAGCCATTTCTAAAGCTTTGGGACTCCAGCGAACCACCATTATCCACAAATGGCGAAAACATGGAACAGTGGTGAACCTTCCCAGAAGTGGCCGGCCGACCAAAATTACCCCAAGAGCGCAGTGACGACTCATCCAAGAGGTCACAAAAGACCCCAGAACAACATCCAAAGAACTGCAGGCCTCACTTGCCTCAGTTAAGGTCAGTGTTCATGACTCCACCATAAGAAAGAGACTGGGCAAAAATGGCCTGCATGGCAGAGTTCCAAGACGAAAACCACTGCTGAGCAAAAAGAACATAAAGGCTCGTCTCAGTTTTGCCAGAAAACATCTTGATGATCCCCAAGACTTTTGGGAAAATACTCTGTGGACTGACGAGACAAAAGTTGAACTTTTTGGAAGGTGTGAGTCCCATTACATCTGGCGTAAAAGTAACACAGCATTTCAGAAAAAGAACATCATACCAACAGTAAAATATGGTGGTGGTAGTGTGATGGTCTGGGGCTGTTTTGCTGCTTCAGGATCTGGAAGACTTGCTGTGATAAATGGAACCATGAATTCTGCTGTCTACCAAAAAATCCTGAAGGACAATGTCCGGCCATCTGTTCGTGACCTCAAGCTGAAGCGAACTTGGGTTCTGCAGCAGGACAATGATCCAAAACACACCAGCAAGTCCACCTCTGAATGGCTGAAGAAAAACAAAATGAAGACTTTGGAGTGGCCTAGTCAAAGTCCTAACCTGAATCCTTTTGAGATGCTGTGGCATGACCTTAAAAAGGCGGTTCATGCTCGAAAACCCTCCAATGTGGCTGAATTACAACAATTCTGCAAAGATGAGTGGGCCAAAATTCCTCCACAGCGCTGTAACAGACTCATTGCAAGATATCGCAAACACTTGATTGCAGTTGTTGCTGCTAAGGGTGGCCCAACCAGTTATTAGGTTTAGGGGGCAAGCACTTTTTCACACAGGGCCATGTGGGTTTGGATTTTGTTTTCCCTTCATCATAAAAAAAATTCATTTAAAAACTGCATGTTGTGTTTACATGTGTTATCTTTGATTAATATTTAAATTTGTTTGATGATCTGAAACATTAAAGTGTGACAAACATGCAAAAAAATTTTAACTCAGGAAGGGGGCAAACAATTTTTCACACCACTGTATGTATATATATATATTAAAGATATATATGGCCGATATTAAGAATATATAGTATCTTGTCTAAATTAAAAATAAAATGGATATTAATGGATATTTGCTAAATACTATATTTAAAGTGTTTTTAAAGATTAACTTAAAGTGTGAATTATACACTACTGTTTGTAATTTTTTTTTTTTGAAAGAAGCCTCTTATGCTCACCAAGACTACATTTATTTGATCAAAAATGCAGTAAAAACATTAATGCTGTGAAATATTTTTGCAATTTAAAATAACTGTTTTCTATTTGAATGTATATTAAAATGTAATTTATTTCTGTGATGGTAAAGCTGAATTTTCAGCATCATTACTCTGTCTTCAGTGTCATATGATTCTTCAGAAATCATTATAATATGCTGATTTGCTGTTCAGAAAATGTTTATTATTAGTAGTATCTCTAGGGTCCAAAATTTTAGCTGTGGGTTAAATATTTGTGACAAATTTTGGTGTCATTATTAAATGTCAAATGCTTCATTTGAAGAATATTCCTTGTGTATCACCAAGACTTCAAAATTAAGTGTATTTCTTCTCATTTGGCACTTAGGGAGTATTCATTTTTGACCCTTAATGCAAGCTCTCCCCCTCAAGCTCTATGTCTCCTGGACCATTGGTATTCTTCGAGGTCAAAGGTCAGCAGTCATTCAGTCTGGCTTTGGCCTGCCACTATGTTCAAAGGATTCAGAGCCTTGATACTGCAAGGCATGATGTCTGCAACAAAACCAGCACTTAGTGTTTGTGTGCATATCCTGGATACAAGCTTGGAAGGCTGGAGTTTCTGACAATTCTCATTTCCCATGAAAATTCCAGTGGAACAAGGTTTCATTAATCCCGGCATTATGAGGATGTCATTAAAGAGTGAAAAGGATGTAAAAATGAACAGTTTATCCTGAAGCATAACTGAGTACTTCATTCAAAATAGGTTGAGAGGTTGGTGCATTTTTACACTGGCTAATTACTTAAAGTCAAATTACTAACTGAAGGGAGTTAAAACAGGAAGCAAGTTATGCTAAAAGAATGTTTTTGGACAGATTGCTTCTCTGAACCATTCAACGTCACGCATCAAACTATGATAAATACTACTCCGCTCATGCTGTGCGTCCCTTTAACACCCCCTTCATCCTGTGACCTTCTGCTGCATGGAGGCCAAAGAATGTGCCCTTCACCCCAGCCTTTCAGGCCTCATTAACTGAGCCCAGGCCCCAAAGGGTTGTCTCTGTTCCTAGTATAGCAACCCTGACAGGAAGCAGACAGGGCCGTGGGATGTAGATGGGAGAACAGGAACCCGATGTTCTCAGAACATCTGCGCATGTGGTGTATCTCTTTGACATTTTCTCAGCATCTTTGGGTTTCTGCCTTTCATATCATTCTATTCTGATCTGTGAAGTTCTCCTGTGGTGAACATCTGCCTGGTTCTCTTTCAGTAGCCGTGTTTATTGGGCCGGATTGAAGTCAACATGAAATTACAATTAAACCTAAATTGTAATTTCTTACTGGTCTTATTGTGATGGTTCTCCTGTGTACATTATTCCAGAGAGAGAGAAAAAAAAACACTTTTTTAATTCTTTTTTAATATTCAACGACTCATACTTCTGATTCTGGACATGTGCAGATACTGCCACAGGATGTTTGTAGTAGCATCTCAACATCTGCCACACTGTACATTTCTTGTAAACCACTATTAATAGCTAAATGCCGCACATCCTCCTTTTGTACCCTTGGGCATACATATTTTGTATTCTGCTTTAGTGACACGGTATTGACGATTATTTTTTCCTTTTCCTTCCTGGCATTCAGGTCTGTTTTCCAGCCATTTTAAATTCAGTCAAGTTCCCTCAAACCACAAGACCATATCTTTAACTGCTAAAAGAAGATTGTTCATTCAGTCTATTTGTAGCCTAGCATTCATTTATTCACTGATCTTACACTAGAGTACTGGAAGCACTAGAGGGAGCATTATTGCAATTTGTATGTTTGTTATAGTTTCCAGAACTGCAAAGTTTTAGTCTGATTGCTCTTGTCTTATGAAAAACCCCAGGTTAATCAGGTGAAGTTGGTCACCTTACATATTGAAACTATTTTTGTGGCCTCAAATTGGCAACAGCACGTAGACTTGCACAGAAACCAAGTAGTCACAAACACTTCTGTAGCCAAGAAGTGTCTTTAAAATATATTGTCCTTGGCAGAGCTACTTCAAACCGAAGGTAAACAAACAATTGAAGTAACATAAAATAAAATTTACTTCTGTTGCATTTGAGACCGTGTTATTGTTGTGTGGTCAAATGCCTGACGAGTTTTGCTTTATTTGGCATTGGTGTGTGGTGCAACGTTTCTTAGAACTTGGCAAGATTTCCCAGTCTCCCCCGTTTATGAAAAATTGACTAAATTATGGTCCTCGAGATCTCGCACCCACCCTGGTTTGAGCACAATTGGTTTCATTCTCAGTCAGCATGCTCAAAGAGTGTCGAGGTCTAAAAATAAAGAACTAACCCAAGCCCTGGAAGACTGCAGGACAGTATGCGAAAACTGACCACTTGTTTAGGAGGAGACTGTGAAATACACTGTGGTAAACTTGGAAATTTTCTTGTGAACTCAGAGGGTGTTGAGGTCATGGCTTTGTATAAACAATAAGTGGCCTTTTCAGTCTCTCACACACCCTCTGTAGGTGTTGTGAGATCATCCACATCTAGGGGATCAGTTCAAGTATTGCAGCACTTGCTGAGGGTTAAATGACGGCTTTAAAAGTTAAAAAACCATTGCAAGCACCTTGGGGTTTACTTCCTCTAAAGAGTTCTAAGTATATGATTGAGGACCACTGTCCCACAGAGTTTAGCCGCGATTCAAATTAAACACACTTGAACCAGCTAATCTTCTGAATTCCTAGAAACTTCCTAGCAAGTGTATTGTTGCTGGTTGAAGTTAAAGGATTAGTTCACTTCCAGAATAAAAATTTCCTTATAATTTTCTCTCCCCTATGTCATCCAAGATGTTCATGTGTTTCTTCCTTCAGCTGAAAAGAAATTAAGGTTTTTGAGGAAAACATTCCAGGATTTTTCTCCATATGATAGACTTTAATGGGAGCCAACGGGTTGAAGGTCCAAACTACAGTTTCAATGCAGATTCAAAGGGCTCTGTATGATGCCAGCCGAGGGATTAGTGTCTTATCTAGTGAAACAGTCAGTCGTGGAAGGATTGACCCAGTGTTTACAAAGCGAACGTGCAAAGAAGTCAAACGCCCTTTACAAAAAAGATAAAACAACGTCAGATTATTTGGAGGTTGGAGGAGAAAATGAGATGGAGTTTGCCCTACACTACCTTTTTGAACTGAAGTACACAGACAAAGAACTAACCGCGCGTAACTTGTCCAATATATGGAGAAAAATCCTGGAATGTTTTCCTTAAATTTCCTTAATTTCTTTACGACTAAAGAAAGAAAGACATGAACATCTTGGATGATATGGGGAAATTTTTATTCTGGAAGTGAACTAATCCTTTAAACTGCAGGACAGTGGCCCTACAGGAGCAGGTTTGGACACCCTTGGCTTTGTGCAGGGGTGTCCAAACTCAGTCCTGGAGGGCCACTGTCCTACAGAGTTTAGCTCCAACTTGCCTCAACATACCTGCCTGGAAGTTTCTATTATGCCTTGTGAGACCTTACTTAGCTGGTTCAGGTGTGTTAAATTTAGGTTGGAGCTGAACTCTGCAGGACAGCCCTCCAGGACTGAGTTTGGACACCCCTGGTTTAGTGAGACAACCGGTTTCTACACATTTGAGCTGGCAAGACTGGTTTTTCCAGGGGTGTCTCGTCCTTCTCCTGGAGAGGTTAATGTCCTTCAGCGCTTATCTCTAGCTTACCCCAGCACACTTGCATTGGAAATTTCAATTATATCCTAAAGACCTTGATTAGCAGGTTCAGTTGTATTTAATTAGAGTTGGAGAAACCTTGCAAGATAATGTTCCTTCAGGAGTTATAGTAAACATCTTTTTAAATTGAGACTTCCACAAAAATAGTGTTTTCCTCCCAGTGCAGCACTGTAAGCCTGTTGGCTAGATGCAGATGCACCACAAAGTCCAATAGTCATGACCACAAATGTCTTATGAATTGCTATAAACTGTGAGAAAGTTAAAGGAGCTGCCATAAACAGTCTAAAAAAAATTACAACAAATTGGGCATCTCAAAAGAGTCTTGGGTCTTGAATCCCCTCCACCTCCTTTCCTTCTGACAGGTAAAAGCCTAAATGTGAAACATTAAATATTTATATTTAATATTACAAAAAATAGTGCATCAAGATTTTGTACTGACATGTTTTTTTTTATATTTGTGCTACAGTAAACTTCACTATTACTATTGATTGTACAGTTAGTTAAAAACCCTAACTCTAAGTCATAGAGCTTCAGCCCTGCTCCTGGGGACCCACTGTCTTGGAAATTTTATTTCCAACCTGTTTCAACACACCTAGCCTGTGATTTTTCTAGTGATCATGAAGACATTTATCAGCTGCTTCAGGTGTGTTTTATTGGGGTTGGAGCTAAACTCTGCAGGACAGTGGGCTCCCAGGAGCAGGGATGAAGAAGTAGTAGACTCCTGCTCCTGGAGGGCAAGAGTTTTGCTCCAACACACCTGTTCTTCTAGAAATCTTGAAGACATTGATTAGTTGGATTAGGTGTGTTTGATGTGTCTCTGAGGGTTGGCGCTAAACTCTGCAGAACACTGGCCCACCATGAGCAGGATTGAACGTCCTTGCACAATAACTGGTTTTCAACAACGTTCCTGGAGCCCCCCAGCACTGCACCTGTTGCATGTCTTCTTAATCAAACACTCCTGATTTAGCTCATGAGACTCCAATACCTGGAGTGTCAGGCAAAGGAGGCATACAAAATGTGCAGTGTTGGGGGGCTCCAGGAACGTAGTTGAGAACCACTGCCCTAGAACACCTAGAATCTCCTAAAACATCCTAGCAACTACATAGAAATGCACTGAAAAACTATTTTCAAGACTTCAGGTATCGTTGGGAGTTTTGCACAGGCAAGGACCAGTTGTACTTTCTTGGGATATGTACCAATATTTATTACATAGATTGCATGTTGTAAGTTCTTTGACAGGAGGACTATGGGCTTTGCTGTTTGTTGTTTTGTTTAACCTTTTCAGTTCATTTGTTTTTGTCCGCAATTGCTTGTAGTATCTTTGCTTAGGCCAAAAATGCTGTCTCGAGTGTTCACTTAGATTCTCATCTTCCCCTGTGTGTCTATTTATCTTTCCTTTTTTGGACCATGCAGTCTTTGTTTTCTTGTTCTATTTTAAGCAGTCTCTCCAGCTTTTCTCATACGACTCCTTATATTTCTTCCTTCCTCCTTTCCATTTTTTTTTTTTTTTTTTTTTTTTTGCAGCAATCAGAATAATAAAAAAAGGTTCGAAAGTCCAGTCAGACATTTGTAGACTCCTATGTAAATCCTTTCTTTTCCACTCAGTTCATAATTAATCTGGTCAGTGTGTTGTCTCTCTGTCCTCTCTTTCCCTGCTTGAAAAGCCTCCCCACACCATTAACAGAAAGTAAGAATTATGTCTGCCGAGGCCTCTGCCAGGAGGATGTTCCCTGCCAAAAAGTGCTCGGCAGCTGTTGGCAGCTGGCTTTTTTTTTAGATGATAGCATTTTGGAGCATTTTCCTGCTGCGATCACTTCAGGTGTTGAAAGATGCGGCTCACTGAGAGCTGTATGCTAGGCTCATCGACTTCATGAGGTGCCAGAATCTGTGTATCAGACAAACACATTTCATTAGGATCAGTCCATAGATCATTCAGTTCTCTATTTGCGTAATGTGACGTATTAATCTTAAAAATGCCTGGCTTTGCTTTTTTTTAATATATCCGTTAGTTTTCCTTACACTTAGTTTTATGGAAAAGTGCTTGCGTTGCCATAGTTTTGTCTGAGCTTATCTTGATGAAATGAGACTGTGTGAATTTAAAGGTGAAATGTGCAATTTTAATCTGTTTCAATTGTTTGTATGAGCAGGCACATATAGCAACATTGGTACAATTTTTCAGTTAAAGTCATACAGGTTTGGAACGACGAGGTAATAAATCATAGAATTTTAAATTTATTTCTTTAGGATTACCTCTTTCAGCCAGGTTAAAATTTCATTTGGATCAAGTCCTAACAGATTTCTAGGCTGCATGTAAACATGCTACATGACTGATCTGTTAATGTTATTTTCCAGAATTTTCAATTGATGATGTTTCCAGGCAGGTCTCATGGGGACCTGTAAAGTCCCAACAACATGGTTGTACCTGATAAAGTAGCTAAAGGGACATTGGTGTTCAGAGAGTTGGTCTATGTGTGCATTCGGAGAAAGAGAGAGAACAGGAAAAGAGGAGGGAGGGAAACAAAAGGGGCCGAGGAGGCACGAGTGGAATTTGCCTTAAAAGGGGTACGATTTAATAGTCCCACAAGGCCACCATGTCACCCCAACCCCCTCCTCTCCATCTACATCTCTTATCTTCCTTCAAGAAAAGAAAAAATGTCCTCTGGAAAGCTGAAAACGCAGCTAAAAAATTGTCTTAGAGAGGCAGAGATAGAGTTTGACTCTGGGAGGCCTTGTCAGGGTAAATCGGCTCCGAAGGGCTGATTCTGTTCACACAGGTTCGCAGTTACAGAGCCTAAGCCCAGCAGCTACACATCAACGTTGCCAACTTGCATACCAGCTCAGCCTGAAGCCCTGCAGAGCTGCGGCCTCCCTCGCTTCCCAGCAATGGTTGTTGTGGTCTGATACGTCATTTAATTTCCTGGTGGATAGTTGTGGTTTCAGCTGGCCTGCTCCATGAGAATGCTGGGAAAATATGTGAGGAAAAATGAGTAAATGGATGAGTGGAATCAGAGATATTTAGCATGATCTTATCATGAGAAACCCCTTTGAGGTTGGAAGATCGGTTTGAGTTGCATGTTCCTCATTATTGCCCCTGGAGATTATTTATTTATTTAGTTATTTAGTTATTTATCTTCATTTAAACCATACTTTGGTCCTGATTTTATCAAGAGATCACATTTACATGATGTGGTTCAAAATGGTGGAGAAAACATTTTCAGATTCAACAGAAGCTGTTTCAAGTGTTTTTTAGCACTCATATGTAGTTAATTGGGTGTTATCAGCTGATAGCTAGAGAGTTTTGGGAGGTTTTTAGGGTGTTGCTAAGTGATCATTTGGGTGTTTTTTTGGTGGACTGTATGGATGGGTGTTGCTAAGTGATTACCTGGCTGTTTTGGGTGGATTGTATGTGGTGTTGTTAAGTGATTACCTGGGTGTTTTGGGTGGATTGTATGGGGGTTTGCTAAGTGATTACCTGGGTGTTATTTGATGGATTGTTTATGGTGTTGCTAAGTGATTACCTGGGTGTTTTTTTGTGGATTGTATGTGGTGTTGCTAAGTGATTTACCTGGGTGTTTTTTGGTGGATTGTATATGGTGTTGCTAAGTAATTACCTGGGTGTTTTGGGTGGATTGTATTGGTGTTGCTAAGTGATTACCTGGGTGGTTTGGGTGGATTGTATGGGTGTTGCTAAGTGATTACCTGGGTGTTTTGGGTGGATTGTTTATGGTGTTGCTAAGTGATTACCTGGGTGTTTTGGATGGATTGTATGGGTGTTGCTAAGCGATTACCTGGGTGTTTTGGGTGGATTGTATGTGGTGTTGTTAAGTGATTACCTGGGTGTTTTGGGTGGATTGCATGTGGTGTTGTTAAGTGATTACCTGGGTGTTTTGGGTGGATTGTATGGGTGTTGTTAAGTGATTATCTGGGTGTTTTGGGTGGATTGTTTATGGTGTTGCTAAGTGATTACCTGGGTGTTTTGGATGGATTGTATGAGTGTTGCTAAGTGATTACCTGGGTGTTTTGGGTGGATTGTATGTGGTGTTGTTAAGTGATTACCTGGGTGTTTTGGGTGGATTGTATGGGTGTTGCTAAGTGATTACCTGGGTGTTTTTTAGTGGATTGTATGTGGTGTTGCTAAGTGATTACCTGGGTGTTTTTTGGTGGATTGTATGGGTGTTGCTAAGTGATTACCTGGGTGTTTTTTGGTGGATTGTTTATGGTGTTGCTAAGTGATTACCTGGGTGTTTTTTGGTGGATTGTATATGGTGTTGCTAAGTAATTACCTGGGTGTTTTGGGTGGATTGTATGTGGTGTTGCTAAGTGATTACCTGGGTGTTTTTGGTGGATTGTATGGGTGTTGCTAAGTGATTACCTGGGTGTTTTTTGGTGGATTGTTTATGGTGTTGCTAAGTAATTACCTGGGTGTTTTGGGTGGATTGTATTGGTGTTGCTAAGTGATTACCTGGGTGTTTTGGGTGGATTGTATGGGTGTTGCTAAGTGATTACCTGGGTGTTTTGGGTGGATTGTTTATGGTGTTGCTAAGTGATTACCTGGGTGTTTTGGATGGATTGTATGGGTGTTGCTAAGCGATTACCTGGGTGTTTTGGGTGGATTGTATGTGGTGTTGTTAAGTGATTACCTGGGTGTTTTGGGTGGATTTCATGTGGTGTTGTTAAGTGATTACCTGGGTGTTTTGGGTGGATTGTATGGGTGTTGTTAAGTGATTATCTGGGTGTTTTGGGTGGATTGTATGGGTGTTGCTAAGTGATTACCTGGGTGTTTTGGGTGGATTGTTTATGGTGTTGCTAAGTGATTACCTGGGTGTTTTGGATGGATTGTATGGGTGTTGCTAAGTGATTACCTGGGTGTTTTGGGTGGATTGTATGGGTGTTGCTAAGTGATTACCTGGGTGTTTTGGGTGGATTGTATGTGGTGTTGTTAAGTGATTACCTGGGTGTTTTGGGTGGATTGTATGGGTGTTGCTAAGTGATTACCTGGGTGTTTTTTAGTGGATTGTATGTGGTGTTACTAAGTGATTACCTGGGTGTTTTTTGGTGGATTGTATGGGTGTTGCTAAGTGATTACCTGGGTGTTTTTTGGTGGATTGTATGGGTGTTGCTAAGTGAATACCTGGGTGTTTTTTGGTGGATTGTATATGGTGTTGCTAAGTAATTACCTGGGTGTTTTGGGTGGATTGTATTGGTGTTGCTAAGTGATTACCTGGGTGTTTTTGGTGGATTGTATGGGTGTTGCTAAGTGATTACCTGGGTGTTTTTTGGTGGATTGTTTATGGTGTTGCTAAGTGATTACCTGGGTGTTTTGGGTGGATTGTATGTGATGTTGCTAAGTGATTACCTGGGTGTTTTTGGTGGATTGTATAGAGTGTTGCTAAGTGATTCCTCGGGTATCATGGGCAAAGCATGTGAGCGGAGTGGAGCGGGAGCGTAGCGGTCATATTTCCTTCAGAGCGGAGAGCGCCTTTCTGAAGATTCCGCTCCGCTCGCTCAATGCGCTCAGCGCCGCTCGCTCAGCACAAAATGCCCTTTGGTTATTTGCTAGTTCGTGAATCTGTGGAATAGGTTAAGCAATAGTTTGTCAATAATGTTTCTAAAATAAGGTACATTCTAAAATCCTGTAAAGATTGACAGATGATTTAATAGGCCGCATTTCCCCGCAGTTTTGTTCTATTTTAATTTTAGAAAGTGTTTCTTTTATTAACGCCACTAAATTATTCTTTGTTAAGTGCATTTCATCTTGTGTGTGGGCCTGATAAGCAAGGTGTATTTTGTTAAATTCTGCATTTCAGCTTGTGTGCATTTTTTGAATGTTCTGTTGTACAATAACTGAAGCTGTGTTTTCATGGAAATAAAAAATCAAATATACTTTTTCAGTTACTGAATTTTTTAGGAAGGTTTGTCAAGTGGCTTCAAATACAAGACACATTTTTAAATTAATTTAAATTTAATGCATTTAAATTAATTAAATTAATTTTAAAAAGTACAAGCTGAACGTCACCCTGAAACATAACCGTTACTTATTGGACTATTGCTTTGAGACATTTATTCAAGAATTTCATTATAAACAGGGAATAAAACACAATTCGGCCTACCGGAGAAATTTTATGTCGGAGCGTGATCTGAGCGGGATTTGGTTTACCGGTGAGCGTGAGCGGAACATTAGCGGAGCGTTTGCTTTGGCCGTGAGCGACTGAGCGGAGTGCACGCCCCCAGAGCGGAATATTGAGCTGAGCGTCACGCCGCTCCGCTTCGCTCACATGCTCTGATCATGGGTAGATGATAAGGTGTTGTTAAGTGATTACCTGGGTTTTTTGGGTGGATTGTATATGGTGTTGCTGAGTGATTACCTGGGTGTTTTGGGTGGATGATAAGGTGCTGCTAAGTGATTAACTGGGTGTTTGGGGTGGATTGTGTGGGTGTTGCTAAGTGATTATCTGGGTGTTTTGGGTGGATTATATGGGGTGTTGCAAAGTGATTACTTGTTGTGTCATGGGTGGATGATAAGGTGTTGCTAAGTGATCACTTGGGTGTTTTGGGTGGATGATAAGGTGTTGCTAAGTGATCACTTGGGTGTTTTGGGTGGATGATAATGTGTTGCTAAGTGATTACTTGGGTGTTCTAGGGGGATTGTATGGGTGTTGCTAAGTGATTACTTGGATGTCATGGGTAGATGATAAGGTGTTGGTAAGTGATTACCTGGGTGTTTTGGGTGAATCATAAGGTGTTGCTAAGTGATTACTTGGGTGTTCTAGGGGGATTGTATGGGTGTTGCTAAGTGATTACTTGGATGTCATGGGTAGATGATAAGGTGTTGGTAAGTGATTACCTGGGTGTCATGTGTGGATGATAGGGTGTTGCTAAGTGATTACTTGGGTGTTCTAGGTGGATTGTATGGGGTGTTGCTAAGTGATTACTTGGGTGTCATGGGTGGATGATTGGGTGTTGCTAAGTGATTACTTGGATGTTCTGGGTGGATGATGGGGTGTTGCTAAGTGATTACCTGGGTGTTTTTTGGTGGATTGTATGGAGTGTTGCTAAGTGATTACCTGGGTGTTTTGGGTGGATGATAGGGTGTTGCAAAGTGATTACTTGGGTGTCATGGGTGGATGATAAGGTGTTGCTAAGTGATCACTTGGGTGTTTTGGGTGGATGATAAGGTGTTGCTAAGTGATCACTTGGGTGTTTTGGGTGGTTGCTAAGGTGTTGCTAAGTGATTACTTGGATGTTCTGGGTGGATGATGGGGTGTTGCTAAGTGATTACTTGGATGTTCTGGGTAGATGATTGGGTGTTGCTAAGTGATTACTTGGATGTTCTGGGTGGATGATGGGGTGTTGCTAAGTGATTACCTGAGTGTTTTTTGGTGGATTGTATGGAGTGTTGCTAAGTGATTACTCGGGTATCATGGGTGAATGATAGGGTGTTGTTAAGTGATTACCTGTGTGTTTTGGGTGGATTGTATATGTTGTTGCTAAGTGATTACTCGGGTATCATGGGTGAATGATAGGGTGTTGTTAAGTGATTACCTGTGTGTTTTGGGTGGATTGTATATGGTGTTGCTAAGTGATTACCTGGGTGTTTTGGGTGGATTGTATGTGGTGTTGCTAAGTGATTACCTGAGTGTTTTGGGTGGATTGTGTGGGTGTTGCTAAGTGATTACCTGGGTGTTTTGGGTGGATGATAGGGTGTTGCTAAGTGATTACCTGGGTGTTTTGGGTGGATTGTATGGGGTGTTGCAAAGTGATTACTTGAGTGTCATGGGTGGATGATAAGGTGTTGCTAAGTGATCACTTGGGTGTTTTGGGTGGATGATAAGGTGTTGCTAAGTGATCACTTGGGTGTTTTGGGTGGTTGATAAGGTGTTGGTAAGTGATTACCTGGGTGTCATGTGTGGATGATAGGGTGTTGCTAAGTGATTACCTGGGTGTCATGTGTGGATGATAGGGTGTTGCTAAGTGATTACTTGGGTGTCATGGGTGGATGATTGGATGTTGCTAAGGGATTACCTGGATGTTCTGTGTGGATAATAGGGCGTTGCTAAGTGATTACTTGGGTGTCATATGTGGATGATAGGGTGTTGCTAAGTGATTACCTGGGTGTCCTGGGAGGATGATAGGGTGGTTGCAAGTTGTTAGGTGATTACTAGGGTATTTTGGCTGATTGCTATGGTGTTGTTAGGTGATTGCTAGAGTTTTCAAAGTCTCTATAAAATTATGCTATCTATATATGGCTTTAATGCACATCTATGGGACTTTTTTCCCCATCTTATTGTCCACCTGATGAAAATCATAAATCTTGTTCTTTAGAAAAGTACTAGCACACCTTTTTCCCACAACCTGCATGATTTAAGGCATCATTTGATGTTCTCCTAACACTAAAAATAAGCAATTAAGGAAAAAATACATAGCATAATCTCAGTTAAGAAGGTAAAAAAGAAGTCAGCATATGTCTGTTTACAGTCTGAAAGACAGAGAACTTGAGCACAATGGCTTGTGTGTTTCTGGGAAAAGTAAGAGGTGGGGGCTGATATCCTCTGGATGTTGGCTTGTGAGTTGTGTACATTTGGCTGACCGTGCGCGTGCTGCTTTCAGAGTGCTAATAGACTTATGATTTAATGGGCATATTCTCACCTTTGTTTACGTATGTGTGCTCACGAGAGACCGATGAGTGTGAACTGGCGAACATGTGTGTGTTTGAATGAAAGCCAGGAAAAGGGGAAGGGCCTCGAGTGAGCGGACAAAAACAGCTGCTCTTGTGTGCTCGGGAAACCTCATCCAGTGAGAGTGAGCGTGGAGAGACGGACCAGCAAGGTCCAGATCTCTATATGGGTTGTGCCCTGAGTGCGGATAGCTGTGGGGACGAGCCAGATCCGGTACCCGCGAGAGGGTCTTTAAGGAGGGAGAGAGGAAAGTCCAGGGGAAACATGAGGCTAACCAAGGTGGGTACTTCCAGAATTCACTTACAGGTGAAGAGTTCAGAGAACATGTTTACTTGTGTGCCTCAATGTCGAAAGATCAAGACTCAGTTTGTGGTGAAACCCATGTGAGGAGCTGGGGTCAGTTAGAAGTTACGCAAGTTGTTGTTATGAGTGAAGTTATTCTCTTGTAGTGCAGGACATCACCAGATAGGATGCATTTGCAATTAGCCTACGTATATGTTGTGCATTTACATGCTTGGTATATATAGAGGGTATAGAACTGTTTTATGCTTGGTTTGTTTTTTCATGTGTTTATCATGTTATTGAACATTAGATTTGTACACATTTTGGAACTTGCTTAGGTATTCTGGGGGGTCACTAGGGTATTTTGCGTTGTTGCTAGGGTATTCTCAGTGGCTAATAAGATGATCTGGGTGGTTGTTAATGTATTCTGTGTGGTTGCTATGCTATTTTTAATTGTTGTTCTTTGAAAGACAGTGTCTGTTCCCTATTATTTATTTATAATTTTAGAAAAATATTTTTTTGCAAATTTTGTGATATGTCTGTTGGGCAAGTTCTCCGAAAACTGGTGAGTCTTCAGCTGACCATATGTTTTTATTAATAATTTTTTGATTGCTAGGGTACTTTTGATGGTTCCTCTTGTACATACTTGCTAGGGTGTTCTGGAGTAATTCTGGTAGTTGCTACAGTGTTCTGCATGGTTGTTAAGGTATTCTATGTAACCCCAAGGCAAAATAGCCCACCTCTAAATGTCTGAATTTTTCTATGCTGGATATGACTTAGATCCCTCCTTTAGTTTATAATAAGTCTATGGGATGTTTTTCACCCATTGTACACAATGTGAAAATCGGTAACACTTTATTTTAAGAACCAGTTCTCACTATTAGCATGCATATTATAAAATGCAATACTAGCATATTGTCTGTTTATTAGTATTACATATTAATGCCTTATTCTGCATGACCATCCCTTTATCTTACCCCATACCTCAACTTAACAACTACCTTATTAATAAGCAGCAAACTAGGAGTTTATTGAGACAAAAGTCATAGTTAATAGTGAGAACTAGAAATAAAAAACCAAACTTAAAATAAGAAAAAAAAATAATCTGGTCACTTAGAAAAGAAATATCACACCTTTCCTCTAAAAGCAGCATGATTTGATGTATCATTCATATCCATAACACAAACAGTGTGCGGGATGAGTTACACGCTAGAGTTGAATACTTCGGATTAGGGGTTTGTTCAGACCTTTGTGTGAGGATGAGCGTGTGTGTTCTGGAGTAACAATGTCTCCCTGATTGTTGACACTGACAAAGAAGGCCTGGAAAACTTGAGGAGGGCTTGATTGTGTGTTTACATGCCTGAGAGTGAAAGTCTATAATGGTCTGGTCCCCGAGGCTTGTTCACGTGTAGTGCAGCGTGGGAACTTTAAGCCCTCTGTATGATGTCACAAAGTTGTAACTGATCATGTGAAGCAGGCCTGGGAATCATTATATGTCTCTCTCAGCAGTTATTCAGCCATGCAACTTTAATATTTCGCCGCAGGTCCGTCATCTGTGGCCAAACACACACACATTTGAGTCTTGTCACTATGGGACTGTAAAAGAGTCCATCTACTGTCCTGCTGATATTTTAATAGCAAACTTGCATAAAGCTGTGGTTTATTTTGAATGCTTCCTCCTACTATTGTAACCATAATGTTTGTTTTTACAGACGTTTTTCATTTTAATACCAGGCTAGTTGCTTTTCTTTTGCTGTGGTTGCAGAGTTTAATGGTAATACGCCTAAATCAGTGTATGATCATCTCACGTAGAAGAGGATTTTGGTCTGTTGATGAGACTATAATGAAATACTGTGTTATGCAAGCATATAACTCTTTTATGATGCAATCTAACTAAGCAATCTGACATTTAGCTGATGCTTTCTAAGCCCCAGTGGAGCAACCAAAGTTTTGGTGTCTTAGTCAAGGGATTCATAGATCAACCCTTGCACGATCTGAACCTACGACCCTTCACATCCTTAACCACTAAGCTGCATCGATGCATTACTTACTCGTCACACCAAATCAATCATTGTGTCCTCTCATTACAGATTGCATTATTCATTGCTCTTGGCTATTTATTGTTTTTTGTAATTTAACAAAGAGAGGCTTTAGCCTGTCAGAATCTTGTCCTCTCTGAGCTCCTATTGTCTTAGTGTGATGAATACCAAGGCTTCATTCCAGTCTCTGTCTTATAAGTCTGTGAGGTCTGCAGACTGTCTTACGTTCTGTGTCATTCTTCTTTGTCTCTGAGGGAGAGCTATACTTTTGGATGGTCACTTTGACCTGGAACAGAACTTGGGTTTGGTGAATATGAACTTTGGTATATCTAGGACTTGCGCCAGTGTCTGTTCCAGTGTTTATTTTAATTTATTATTTTATTTTATTTTATTTTATTTTATTTTATTTTTTGTTTTATTATTATTTGGCTTTGTTTTGTTTCTTTTTCGTCTTGTTTTGTTTTATTATTCTTAATTATGTTTTGTTTTATTTTTTGTTTCTTTGTTTTTTTTATTTTGTCTGTTTTTTGTTTATTTATTGTCGTGTTTTATTTATAGTTATTTTAATTTTGTTTTTGTTTAATTTTATCTTGTTTTGTTTAATTTTATTTGTTTTATTTTGTCTTTTTGTTTTGTTTTCAAATTGTTTTTTGTTTGTTGTTCAAAAGTTGTGACAGACTCCTTTGAGCAAAATTTTCCAAACCCTTGACTAACCAAATATTTTTTAGTGATGAATTTCTATTAAGAGCATTATTTCAGTCCATCGCTAGTTCTAATTAATATCCACCAAACTGCTGTGCATTATGTGCATTTGAATTTCCATTCTTCTCTGAAATCTAAAATCACAGCTGTTCACAAACTACGCTCTTTGTTTATCTTCGCTCTTTGGGACTTATGGTATATTCCTAGAATATCCATGGAATGACAGAAACTTTAACAAGAGCTAGTTTACTGCAGCCATAATCCACAGGCATCCACTATAAACACCACACAGGAAAATGCCTGGTCAATGTATAAATAGGCTCTGTTTTTCCCAGGAACACACACTGGTATAAAGCACATACAGGGACATAAACGTTTTTATTTCTTCCACTGATCCCAACATGCACATAAATACTAAAACATCAACACAAACATACCAAAACTTTTACATTTCTGAGTAATTTGAATTACAATTTAGGCAACTGAAACCACCAAGAAAAGATCTGTAAAGCTTTATTACACATACCTACAGCATGTAACTATCTGAGTATTCTCAGGAGGACATGGTCAGACAATCAGAGTGTTACTCTGACAGAATGAGGATGTGTGTGTAGTGAGAGAACATGAGAAAAATCATGTGTGCAATGAGGAATGTGAACTGGAAACACTTGAAAGGAAAAGGAAAGCCATCCCTGTCCTTTTAGTGCCACTTCATTGAAGCCCCAGTGTGCTGGGGTCATAAAAACAAATTTTGTCTGAAATCTCTGCGCTCTGTTTGCTTTCCTTCACCATTCAGAATACCACCCTGACATCTGCCCTGAGTTTGTGCAGTGCTGTAAATGTTTTGGGAGCGAGTTGGGAAATGGGCAGAGAATGAGAAGAGGAATATAATTCAGCGTTTCATAAAATACATAACAATCAGTTTAAATATTCTGTGTTTCTTCTGCCTTAATCATTTTTGTATAAAAATTTCAGCTTTTTTTCATGGTAAAAAATTTACAAAATTATTTTTTAATAGTTTTAAAATACCTTCATGCATAAATTTTGTTTTATATTTGTCTCACATCCAGACTTCTTAAAATATATTTAAAATATTAATATTGTAAAATATGTAAAAATTGTAATATGAAATATTAAAATCCATTCTAAAATATTACATTTTAACACCATTTTTTAAATAATGAAAACAGAGTGAACTAATCTAATACTTATATTTTGATTTTTTTTTTTGTTATTATTTATTCCCTTTGTTCTATTTCCATTACAACAATTTTGACAATTACTATTTTATCAAAGGTTAATATACTCATTTATAGACAAAAGTGCCAGTGAAGAACTTGGCATGAAATATTAGACATGGTGTTAATAAATAAATAAATAAAAAGAAAATCAGAATAATCATTTTATTGTGTCATTGACAGTCAAGCTGTTTGTCAAATAAAAAAAGTGTATTTAATGTTTTTTTCACGAGAATTGCTAACTGTTAGCAAGACACAGGAGTCTGTATTTTATTTGAAAGATGTTAAAAATATAATTTCCACGACATAAGTCTATTAATCACAAGACATGATTTGAGATATGATGGAAATGACACTGTGGTGAAAATTATGGCTTTCATAAAAATAACAAAAATGACAGCATTTATGTTCATTTTATGAAACAATTAAGTGTTTTAGCAAGTTTATTTTCTAAAAGTCCACAAAAGTGGACCCATCCCTGTGTCTTCAGATTTTCTTTCTCCGTCTCTTCCTCATCTCTAGCACGCCCTTTTCTTTGAATCCCTCTGCCCCCCGACATTCAGTCTATCCCCTCCTCACCATCCTGCCTCAGTCTCTCTCTCTTTCTCTATCTCCATCATCTATTTCTCTCCCTCCCTCCCTCCACAGCTGTATTCAATCAGCACTTGGCTCTTTTGTACCCAATCATTCCTGCGCTCACCCCTCCCTCCATTTCCTCTTTCTGCATGTTCTCATCTCTCTCTCTCTCTCTCTCTCTCTCTCTCCCTTTCTCAGCATCCTCTTCTTTTTCAAATATTGTTTGTGTTCTCCCTCAAACATTCCACCCAAAACTGTTGGTCAACATTACATCAGCACACGACAAATTTGTGTTTCCAAAGCGCATTCATTTGAAAAGGGCCTAAGATGTAAAAGTGTGTGTTGACTTTGCCACAGGTGTTTCTAAATATCCGGGACTTCCTGTTTTGTTATTCTGAGTGATTTTAGGTGTTGTGGTAACACAGGTCTCCTCTGTGCGGCAGAAACATGGCTCCATTGACACACGGTTCCACCTCCACAGCTGGGGGTGCTGTCTGTGAGTAATGATCCTGCTCCATTTCACCCCACACTGCTGTGTTCATTTCTCCACAGCCAACTCTCTTCCAGTTCCACCTTTTTTCACTCTTCCTTCTCATTTTTGTTCACAAAAGTTTGGGGTCTCTAAGATTTTTGAAAAGTCTTTCGTGCTTACTAAGGCTTCATTTATTTGATAAAAAATACAGTAAAACTGAAATAGTATTACAATTTAAAATAGCTGTTTTCTATTTGAATATATCCTGTGATGCAAAGCTGAATTGTAAGCTTCATTACTCTAGTTTTTAGTGTCACATGATTCTTCAGAAATCATTCTAATATGCTGATTTTATGTTCAAAAAACACTTATTATTACAATTAGTGTTGAAAACAGTTGTGCTGCATAATATTTTGTGGAAACTGAGACTTTTTTCATGATGAATAAAAAGAAAAACAGCATTTATTTAAAAACAGTTTTTTTATATATTATAATTGTCTTTACTGTCACATTTGATCAATTGAATATTTGTATTTATATATAGATTTTATTGTTTTACCCCTGACAAATATTTGAACTCGTAATAAATTTAAAATCGTAATTTGAATAATTTAAAATGACATTTTGACATTAAAATTGATTATTAAAGCAGAGTGAAATGACTGCAAAAATAATTTGTATGATCGTATAATTTGTTTTAACTACTTAGAATTAATTAATCTCTTGTTGACATTTTTGTTTTAACATCATAACATCAGTTAAAGTTAGTTACTTCTTTACTAAGGAGAAAACCGTACCAATGAAGAGCTTGATAATAAATATGAAATATCACCAGAAAACTGAATTTCACTTAAGCTCTAATGATTCAGCGTTTCATTTAAAAAACACATACAAATCAGAGTAAATATTGGAAGCTTCTTCTATTACAAGCATTTTTATAAAACCAGTTGATTTTAAGTGAAAGATTTCAGCTTTTTTTGTAAGAAAATGACAGTTACAATGCCTTGAATTTAATATTTGTAAATTTTAACATTTATTTATTACTATTTTTGAAATGTGCATAGATGTGATTTTTACCTTTGTTACAAACTTCTTTCAATATTTTTTTAAATTGTTAAATCATTCAAACCATTTGGAAATAATATACTGATAATATATAAATATAATAGACGAAAATATATTTCCCCTATTTATCATCTGTCATGTGAAAAGCATACGTCTGATTAAAGTAACACCTCTCCTCCACAAGCTGCGTGATTTGAGGCATCTCTCATGTCTATAGCACCAACATATGGGATGAGTTACTTGCCAAAAAGTAGTGTGCTGTGGGTTTGTTTAAATCCCAAACCTTAAATATGAGAACAGGGAGAGATGAAAAAGAGAGCGCATGTATATAAGAAATGCAGAAAAATGCAGTTCTATTTTTAATTATTAAACATGAGTTCTAGACAAAGAAGTCTCTCTCCGCTGGTTCTGTAAACAGTATAAATTTGTACGCACATGGCTTGGTGAGTAGGACGGGACGTGTTTCTCTAATGTTCACAGTCTGCCTGCTGGTGGGCCCCTCTCTCCCCAACCATGTGCCTTCCACATCCTGTCTGCACACACTCTCCCATGGCCTGTGTGTCCTACACACGTCTCTCTTTAGCCTTTCTCAACAAGCCTTACTCTCTCACTCTCCTTAATTGGATTGTATAATTTCCCCTCCCCACCTGATACTCATGCTTTCTCTGTCCTTTTCTCTTTCTTTCCCTCTCCCTTCCCTTTCCTTCCCATATTGTTCCCCATGTAGGCTACTTTGTTTTCTTGCATTTCATCTCATCTACATTGATTAACTTCAAACACCTCTTATCTTCTTGTTTTATGTTTTGTGATATGGCAGTATATCTAGAAGTAGTCTAATAAAAAGTCAAAGCATATTTATAATCACATAATCATTCTTCTATAAGTCCCCTGGTTTTGTCTTCCAACGTCTGCATATTGAACTACTTTATTATTTATTTATTTAAGATTGCATGCATTTAGTATATATATATATATATATATATATATATATATATATATATATATATATTCCACATTTTATTCCTTGTTTCCAATTTAGACATTTCACAAACATTCATTAAGTAGCCTAATTCAAATAAACATTCAATAATGCATTGCTCTGATTTATATGCGTTTGGATGTTTAACATATCAGTCCTAATGTTTTCTGTGTTTCTTGTGTTTATGAATGCATTAATCACTGCCACATATCACATGGTGTTTGTATGGGGCTTCGTTGCTTGAAGCCACATTTACTTGGCTGTGCGATTCCACAGAGCACATTTCTGTTTATTCTGCTCGTGGACAGATGGACTGCATTCATCACTTAGATTTGTGGCCATTCATTTTAATCATGTAGTGTTTGAAAATGTTTCTTAATCGGTGAAAACAAATTTGTCTGTTTCAACATTAAGTCTGGGATGTTTGATATGAGGCCTTGCTGAAGGTGCTTTATCTTTTTTTTTATTTTTTTTTATTGTGTTTGGAACATGCATCTTTTCAAAAATGTATCAAAAGCGACATTTAGGACGTTTTAATAATACTTAGTGAGCTTTGCTGCATCTCTAGAAAACTCTCGTGAACGCGCCTGCAGATGTAACTCCACATGTGACCAGTTGATGTCGCTATTGTGCTTTCAATAGTTCTTTCAAAGTTTCACTTTTTGGCGGACAAATATGCATAACACTGAATTTCAGACTAATTTCTGGCTAATTATTTATTATTGTAGAGACAGTTAGAATATATTGATCATTAAAAATAAATAAAATCTGTCTAATGCATATCAAAAACAAGATAACTTAATTCCATAATTAACTAAACTTGTTTTGCAAAGTTGTTTAATACCTGTGTTAATACCACAGTTTCCTGTTGAAGAAGAGAGAACATCATAATAAAATGTAGCATAATATATGATATGATATGATATGGCAGGTAGATGATAGAATTAACTCTTAATTAAAAATATAAATATAAGTGTAAATATTCTAAGCAAAGTGAGCTAAATATCTAAACGCATATGCTACTGAAAGTAATGCTATAGTGAAAGATATGTTGTAGAACAGCGCTACATTCATAAAGGCAGGCGCTTCTAATTAGCATTCCATCCAATCAGGATTCGATTCGTCTGGATTCCGCCAATCAGAAAAGTGCGCTTCCAGTAACAACATTCCACAGTGTTCTTTTCCCGCTGTAGCTCCTCCCACTCTGCCAGACTTTGAGTTTAGCGAGAGTCAAGAAAACAGCTCCATCAGTAGAGTGCCACTCCATTGGAAATGTAGCCCATGAAATCTTTAAGGAAAACTTTTTTAGCGGGAATATTCTCCAAAAACATGAGCAAGGTGAAGTATTTTCATTCAGTATGGGTCTAAGATTACTTGTCTAGAGGTCCTGAATGTAAAGAAATGGTTGAAATGAGATGTGATTAGATCTCTTTAGTGTTAATGTATTGAAATTGCATGTATGTTATGTAAATAATATGTTAGGAGCAACACTGATCTGATATTTTGTTTTCCTCTCTTATTTGTTAAAGCATCCTATAGGTTAGTGCTTGTGAGAAAAGTGATTCTAGTTTGTGTTTTAACTGTAAATATGATACAGTAGTTTTGTATCTGATCTGAGCTTTACAACACACTGTTGCCTGCCCCATATGGTAAATAAATACTCTTGTATAAGATGCATAGTAGGCTATGATTTTTAATTGAAATCGCAGGTATGGTGTTGCTGTCTCAGTGTCCACGCTTTCCATGTTCACTATTATGGCATGAATCATATCAGATGCATAACAGCAGAATGAGCTCTCTCGTTCTCTTTCTGTAGGGACAGTGATTACACGCATTACATAACCACAAATGAAAACCTCATAAACTCTTGAAAGATTCATCACTCTGCTAATTAAGTCTGGCAAGAACTAATTTGAAACCAGCGTTTGAGTTTGTATGTTTATTGCGTTATGCCGTCGATGAAAGTCTAAGGAAATGTGCACCTCGGTTCTCCTCACTCTTTGTCAGGGGTGAAACTGCTGAAAACTGGAGCAGAAAGAAAGAGTCATCATATGACTTCACGAGCTGGGAACTAATAGTTACTGCGTCATCATGCATTAAACGCCTCACTAGAGACAACAGCTGTGTCTCAAAACATAGTGAGCTTACTACATAGACAGCGTTTTTGGGTGGAACGAATCTATTAAACCTGTACTATTAAATTTTGAAGTCAATTATATTGTTTCTGATAAACTTCAGTAAGGTAAAGGAATGCTCTCACATTCTTTCAACATGGCAGTGGCCAAAAAACAAACAAACACACATATTATATTATATTATATTGTATTATATTATGAAAAAAAAATAATAAAATAAAAAATATATATATATACAGTGCCCTGCACAATTATTGGCACCCTTGGTAAATATGAGAAAAGGTGGCTGTGAAAATAAATCTGCATTGTTTATCCTTTTTATCTTTCATTCAAAAAATTCACAAAATTCCAACTTTTTTTTTTTTTTTTTTTTTTTTAAGAATAGAATTAGAATAGCGAGAGCTAGAGTTAGAGGGTCAAATAAAGATGGAAGAGATCCGTTCTTGAAGATGGCTAAGGATTCAGCTGATTGGATTGAGTTGGGCAGGTCATTCCACCAGGAGGGAACATTTAATTTAAAAGTCTGTGAAAGTGATTTTGTGCTTCTTTGGTATGGCACAATAAAGCGACATTCATTTGCAGAACGCAAGCTTCTAGAGGGCACATAAGTCTGAAGTAATGAATTTAGGTAAAGGGGTGCAGAGCCAGAGGTGGTTTTGTAGGCAAACATTAATGCTTTGAATTTTATGCGAGCAGCATAGCCAGTGCAAATTGATAAACAGAGGTGTGACGTGCATTCTTTTCAGCTCATTAAAAATGAATCTTGTTGCCACGTTCTGGATTAATTGTGAAGGTTTGATAGAACTGGCTGGAAGACCTGCCAAGAGAGCATTGCAATAGTCCAGCCTGGACAGAACAAGAGCTTGAACAAGGAGTTGTGAAGCATGTTCCGAAATAAAGGGCCTGATCTTCTTGATGTTGAATAAAGCAAATCTGCAGAACCGGGCAGTTTTAGCAATGTGGTCTGAGAAAGTCAGCTGATCATCAATCATAACTCCAAGATTTTTGGCTGTTATATATATATATATATATATATATATATATATATATATATATACATATGTATTCTGGAAACTAAGAAATATGTAATAAAAAATAAAAAATAAATGGATAAAACACTGTAAAATATAATTTAAATATGCACAATTATTAAAATTAAACTACATTTTTAAATTAATTTGTTATTATTTTAACACATTTTCAATAATTGTAATAAATTTAATTGTAATAAAAAATGTGAGCTAATACCAAGCAAGTGTTATTGCTACTGAAAACATATTAATGGTTTATTGCCTTGTTAATATCATGTATTTTGGATATGCACTACAGGTATGTTAGTAGTATTGTATGTTTTGAAGCAGGTACATGAAAATCAGTGTGCTGTCATTATTATTGTGAGAAGAAAGATAATGCAAAATGCAATGCAAAAGAAGATTCTAATAAGAGGATATAATGCTGCAAGTCAGTAGATTTGGTGTGAGATCATCAATGAAGGATGTTCTTCTGATGTACAGCTCTGAATACAGCTAAACAGACATTAAATCTGACCACAATTTGAAGAATGCAAGAGAAGCTTTAATTTTCAATAGGCTGGTTGCTTGTTATAGCTTAGTAAATAGTTGATATGATCTGCCACCTACATTATAATTACTTCTCTCTCTGTTTCTCTCTCATGCACTTTCTATGAGCTGTCACTAAATATCAGACCTCGCATGGACTATTTCAGCTTAGCGTATCCACCTGAATACACAAAACGGATGTAACACAAACCTTATATCACACTCGTCTATGAACTGGTCTGCTTGAAGAGAATCATACT
Organism: Spinibarbus caldwelli; assembly: GCA_039654775.1. NCBI lineage: Eukaryota > Metazoa > Chordata > Actinopteri > Cypriniformes > Cyprinidae > Spinibarbus > Spinibarbus caldwelli. Next base: position 21,341,261 of record CM077260.1, read on the forward strand.
GTTTAACTTATAGAAAAACCCAGGAAAAGAGTTATAGATGTGTAAGAGAGCAAGCAGTACAATTGAAGTGCTTCTTAGCAACACACTGTAATAATTCATGCTGTTGATTTTAGAGCAGTAGAAAAGTTGCAAGTAATTACTCTGTGATATAAGCCATAATCAGGGATTTCTTTACAAGCATATTGAGCCATTTATGTATAGTCATAAAATGAGTGTGGTCACTGATTAGTGTGTTTTACTTGGTTCTTTCTGAAGTTTCAAGTTTCACATCATATTGAAATGCTCAATCATAACAGTCTGAAACCAACCGCCACCGTTAGATTATAGTGTGCGAACGTTTACTGAAATGAAGGTTCATGTAAAAGTCACACCACAGGAATTCCTTACGAGTAATCGGACATACGTGTGCGTGATTGTATTTTATCTTTATATTTTGTATCGGACGGCCTTAAAGTCTCTGACTTTCCCTTGGCTTTCTCTTGGGTTATATATAGTAACAACAACATTGTGCGGTAGAGTAAGTTCTTGATAACAGTCTGACACTAATAGACCGCTGTGTGATTTAGTGTGTGACGGGCTTACAGGAGGAAGTGCAAATAATAACTCACACAATAGGATGTGCAGATTAGCCCGTCATTTCCTGAGGATGCAGGGCTGTAACCATCATGGAAAGGGATGCATCCCGTATTCAATATATTTGATTTTTGATGACCAGTTCTAGTGGTTGAATAGTTTTCATGCTCATTATGAATACAAATAGTTTGTGGTGAATGCTGCGTGTGTTGTGTTTTGATCATTGTGCGTTTGTTTGTCATGGAGACATATTTGATTAGCGCAGGAAGTATGTAATGGCGCTACGCTGACTTCATCACTGGAACAGGCAGTCTCTGTTCTTCCACTGCCTGTCCCACCCTGCACACACACACTCACTTATAAACACACACTCGTATTCACACACACGGCTCCCTTGCTTTCCCTTTACCACCCCTCAGTGAGGAAAAAGTCCTGTAACACTTTTTTATACTCCCCAGCTGAGATACTCATTCTTTATTAACCCTAAATGTTTGGTGCGTTCAGCAGGATGCTGTGCTGCAGATGTGAATGAGGCATAAAACTGTGATGTGCTTTTACTTTTCTAAGCGATTTGACTTTTTTCAGGTATTAAAGCATGCATGGGACTCATTGAAAAAGGAATGTGAATTGACTAAGGACGATTATTTTATAGAGATTTGTTTTTTTTTTTTATTTGAGCTAGTAAGTTATCACTTAACAAACACCAGAAACGCTTTACAGTAATGCTCTAGCAACAATTTATTTATTTTTTAATCTGTAAAGTACATTAGGGTATTTTGTTTTCTATTTTATGTAATTTAGTTAATGTTTATTGCATTTTAGTGTCGTGTGTTACCATGATGGTGTTTTCTCTTTGTATGACCCTGAAACGTCTATATATGAGTTTGTTTTCCATATTTTAATGGATATGCCTCTTGTGATAAACTCATTATTTGGCTTTCTGTTTTATCACCTGTATTATTTTTGTGGTTTTCAATACATTTTGAGGTACAAAGTGGATTTTGATAATTCAAGCAGGTTGGTATACAGTTTTAAGTTGTAAAATATACAGGGACCAATGTGCCATTCTGTAATAGCTGAAACTTTGTTACATTGTCATTTCTGGCAGCCACAGCTGTGGTTTTTAGCATAAATTTAACAGAATATTTTTGACAGTGTAGTAACTGCATAGCAGCTGTCCTCTAGTATTGCGGCTGTGCGTTTTGCCCAGACAGAAAATGTAAAAATCTAGTGGACTTCAATTTGCAATGAAAATAAAATGGCAGATTTTTAGGGCCATTGCATCGAACGCCACTATAAACACCTCTTCTGAATTTTTTGGGCAGGAAAGCTAATTCCTCTGGCATTAAAAGCACTTTTTCAGCAAGTGTAGGTTATAGCAGCAGTTAATCCAGCACTCACATATTCGCTTATTGGCTCATCTCACATAAGGACAGTTTGATGTCCAAGATCTCCGTTCCCTTCATTCAGCCCCACTGATGTTTATTCTTCTGAATGGTCTATTAGATTTGGTTTTTCTTGAATTGTTGTTTGTGCCGGCTTGCCGAAGTTTCTTTGTCTCTATGATTTGAAATCGTAATTGGTAGCATCTGTTGGTGGACCACCATCATTGCAGGCACGATTTTGTGATTGATAAGGTGGTTATTCGCAGATGCTTTTTGTTTATTGCGACCTACGGGAGATGGATGGCAGGGACTGTCTGCTTGGGGCACCCTGGACATTAATGCCATGCTGATTGGAGAACATTTGTGGCTAAGGCAGGATGGAGATCTGAGCAGTTCTCCAGTTTGTGGGCTGGATTTATACCTTTGAGACCCAGATTCTAGAAGCTCCACCACCACATCTGCAGTGGTTTCTCTTTCTAGAGTCTGATCTTCCAACCGCAGGGACAGATAATGAGTCTCAGTGGCACATTTTGATTGGTTTAATGGTCAGTGATGTGATTCTTATTTGTTATAAGAATTCACAAATACTTAAAAAAAAAATCAGCTCCTTCATACAGTGACTTGAATACCATCTCATATGATTGGCATATGTTTCTTTTTATTAGAACATAGGCTATCTAAATTTTTTGGGAGGAGCGTAAAATTATAAATGATATCAAATAATAATGGAGAGATTATACAATGAAGAAAAAGCCTCATTAAAGAATTCAGTTATTGGACAAAAAAAGCCCATAAAACAAGAAGTTATATCTTAAAGAGGACCCCTCTGTGTCAAGGTCAAAATGTCATATCAGATATATTTATATTTTCATGACAAGGCAAGGTTAGTTCGGTTTGCAAAATGTCATGTGGTGTGACTATATAACCTAATATATGACAAATTATAAATTTATATATTTAACTTATATGTTTATATTTATTATAAATTTTATTTAATTTGTATAATTTAAGTTATCAGATATTTATACAAAACTTTTTACATAAAATATATTTAAAAAATTTAGTTTAATTTGGTGTACTAAAATAACTAAAACTGAAATAAAAATTATATGTAGACATAAAAAACTACTAAAAATGACAACACACAAAACAAAATTACTAAAACATTAACCAAAATTAAAACAGAAAGTATAAAAATAAAAACTGATTCAAAATATTTATAACAGCTATAATAACATTTGTTAAGAAGAATGTATAATTGCATCTATAATTACATCACATGACATTTGTTACTTTAACTTTTTTTAAATTGAAACCTTTCTTGAAAATGTTATAAATGTTTTTCAATACCATATGAAACAAACATGAATACAAATAGTATATTTCTATCAACTTGGCACGTGTTTTAAGCTAGATTTAAAAGATTTTCATTTTTCATTTTCCTGGACACTCTTATATGTCATTGACTCCTGAATGTCATTCGGTGTTTATGTTCTTGTTGGGCTTCCATTCATAGTTTGCATATACCGAGTTGGGCTGGAACACAAAGTTCAGTTCATTGCAGGATATTGCACACAATGTGAGGATCTGTTAAAGCCGGAGCTATTTATGGAAGAGAAGAGAGTGCAGAGGTGAAGAATCATGGGAAAATTGTTACGTGGGTGTGCGTTTCTCCCAAAATACGGACTTGCCTGTCGCTTTCTGTCATTTCTGTCTGTTTATATCCAGATTGTCTGATCAATTCCTCTTCTGTTCTTTCATTTGAGTTTGAAGGGGAGGGTTTTCTCTCTCTCAAAGGCTGTCCTTTTTTGCTGGAGAGCTTTGGCATGCTGTTCTGGATGGCTAAAATTAAGTGAACAGTCCCTTCTTGTCTCTGCTCCGTGCCCCGGGGGCCGTCCCTACCCTGAGTAGCCGCTCTTGGCACACTGTCGGCCAGGCAGTAGGTTAGTCTGTTGACGGGTGTTGCAGTCACACCTCAGAGAGCTCCGGACCACACTCGGTTAAAGGGGGTGGGGTTACTTAGTGCAGGTAATGGAGCGCTGGTTATTTCTTCATTTGGGTCCTTGACCCTTGTGGACTTTAGCAGTGGAAAGGTAAGCTTTATAACGTACGTTCTATGCTCACCTAATTAGGGTGCACAGAAAGGTCACTTTTATGCTTAATAGGGCTAAATTACAAAAACACTGACTTGCAGGCCAGAATAAGAGGACAAGTACATTTGGGTTCTGTCAGGTGGCTTTAATGGTTTCTTTTTAAGCTTTTAAAGTGTATTTATGCAAGTTGAAGGACCTTCAACTTTTAGTTTAATATAACTGTAGTACAATTAATTAGACAAAATACTGTAGACCAGTGAATATGTTCAATGATATACAAATAAATCAAACAAATGGGACTTTTAAAGCAACTTTTGCCAGAGTATTGTATTTGCATTATCTGAATTTGGGGATTTTTTTTTTTAAATTATTTTAGCAAATATCAATATATGTGATTAATTGCTTTTTTCTATTGATTGTTTACCAGAATATGTAACAAAAAATTTTTTGACAGCCCTAATTGTTTAATTTTTTTAGTAGTTTGCATATTTGAGTCATGCCTTTTCATTATTATTTCTTTAAAAAAAAAAAAAAAAAATATATATATATATATATATATATATACACACATATATATATAAATTATTACACATCAGTTATTACATCACTTGACAAAACTGCTTTACTGATATTTGAAAAATATCTGCCATTAAATGTATTAAATGCAAAAAAAAAAAAGCCATTAAATGTAATAAAAATGTCACTAAAAGAAGAACCATTAAACTGAAACTTTTCTTGAAAATAATTTACTGTAAAAGTTTTTCAAAACCACATGACACCAGCATGAATACAGAGTACATCTGGGAGCTTGGCACATGTGTTTTTATTTTCTTTATCGTGGACACTTTTATACGTCATTGACCCTTGGCTAAAGTTAAGGAAAATGAATAGAGTGAACATGGGAAAAACTAGAAGCTGAAATTAGAAGAAAGAAAGGAAATCCAAGCATTAAGGAGCTGTAAAAGAGAAAGGGAAAAACAGATGATGATTTTCATTTGGGTGGGCAAACTGAACTCCTGGAGCAGCTAAGCAAATCAATGTGATCTGGCCGAGATCTCTGAGAGGGATAACATGAGACGCTCTGGTCTGATTAATACAGAAAGAGGGCTTTCTTAGTAACCGTGGATGTTTAAATGGGACACTTTAATGCATAACGCATAACGTTTGTCATGGAGCACTTTAAAGGGCATTTGCTAGTGTCTGAAGAAGCTGATCCTGATGTTTGTTCATAGTGAATGAAAGAGTTTCTCTGATTAAGCAATTATAGTCAGCTATTAAGATTTCTCAACCACCTTTGTCATACTGAAGAAGTCTTGTGCCACAGTACAGCCAAAGAACAAACGGTTATGAATGATGATAGGACAGGCTGCACTGACACCACTTACAAATGTTCCTTTGCTTCTCTTTTGCTTTTGCTTCAGGACCCAGATTTTACATTGGACATCAAGTAATGTTCCAAAGCTGCTACCATTTAACCAATTATTTATTATAACATTTAAAAAAATGTCTTTAACTTCAAACAGGATCATTATTATGAACTATATAGGTGCAGTATGCTAATGAAATAAAGTGTATTTAGAAGGTTTTAGTGCATTTCCATGTGGTTGCTAGGTTCTGAAAGTGTAGAATATGATGGTTGTTAGGGTGTTGCTATGTGGTTATGATGTGCTGGGTGGTTGCTAGGGTTATGTGGGTAGTGGAGTATTCTGGTTGGTTGCTGGGATGTTGCTATGTGTTATGATGTTCTGGGTGGTTTCTAGGGTGTTACGTATGTGCTATGATGTTTTGGGTGATTTCTAGGGTGTAACTATGTGTTATGATGTTCTGGGTGGTTGCTAGGCTTTTTATGTGGGTACCAGAGTATTCTGGGTGGTTGCTAGGATGTTGCTATGTGTTATAATGTTCTGGGTAGTTGCAAGGGTGTTACTATGTGTTATGATGTTCTGGGTGGTTTCTAGGGTGTTACTGTGTGTTATGATGTTTTGGGTGATTTCTAGGGTGTTACTATGTGTTATGATGTTCTGGGTGGTTGCTAGGGTTTTTATGTGGGTAGCGGAGTATTCTGGGTGGTTTCTAGGGTGTTACTATGTGTTATGATGTTCTGGGTGGTTTTTAGGGTGTTGCTGTGTGTAATGATGTTCTGGGTGGTTGCTAGGGTGTTACTATGTGTTATGATGTTCTGGGTGTTTTCTAGGGTGTTACTATGTGTTATGTTTTGGGTGGCTGCTAGGTTGTTACTATGTTTTATGATGTTCTGGGTGGTTTCTAGGGTTATTATGTGGGTAGGGGAGTATTCTAGGTGGTTGCTAGGGCGTTACTATCTTTTATGATGTTCTGGGTGGTTTTTAGGGTGTTGCTGTGTGTTATGCTTTGCTTGCTTGCAAGGGTGTTACTATGTGTTATGATGTTCTGTGAGGTTGCTAGGGTGTTACTATGTGCTATGATGTTCTGGGTGGTTGCTAGGGTTTTTATGTGGGTAGCGGAGTATTCTGGGTGGTGTCTAGGGTGTTACTATGTGTTATGATGTTCTGGGTGGTTTTTAGGGTGTTGCAGTGTGTTATGATGTTCTGGGTGGTTGCTAGGATGTTACTATGTGTTATGATGTTCTGGGTGTTTTCTAGGGTGTTACTATGTGTTATGTTTTGGGTGGTTGCTAGGTTGTTACTATGTTTTATGATGTTCTGGGTGGTTGCTAGGGTTATTTTGTGGGTAGCGGAGTATTCTAGGTGGTTGCTAGGGCGTTACTATGTTTTATGATGTTCTGGGTGGTTTTTAGGGTGTTGCTGTGTGTTATGATGCTCTGCGTGCTTGCAAAGGTGTTACTATGTGCTATGATGTTCTGTGAGGTTGCTAGGGTGTTACTATGTGCTATGATGTTCTGGGTGGTTGCTAGGGTGTTACTATGTTTTGTGATGTTCTGGAAGGTTGCTAGGGTGTTACTATGTGTTATGATGTTCTGGGTGCTTGCTAGGGTGTTACTATGTGTTATGATGTTCTGGAAGGTTGCTAGGGTGCTACTAGATGTTCTGGGTGGTTGCTAGGGTGTTACTATGTGTTATGATGTTCTGAGTGGTTGCTAGGTTTATTATTTGGGTAGTTGAGTATTTTGGATGGTTGCTAGGGCTACCATATGTTGTTAATATACATACCATGTAATGTACGTTGTTATTACATTCTGGGTTATTGGTAGAGTGTTGCCATGGGGGTGGCACCATGTTCTAGGTGGTTTCTTGCTTAGAGCTCACCTGTTTCATTTGTTTATTCATCCAGAGGCAAATTTAATTAGTAATTAGTACTTTTAACTGTTTTATATATTAAACTGGCATTGAAAAAGTACTTTAACATTAAAAAAAAAGATTCTTCATCTTCACAAGTATTGTGTTCTGTAGTAATATATTCATTGGAGATGCCCATTGTAGCTGAAGACAATGGTTGTGGAGTGAGGGACTCCAGTGGCTGTATGTGATGGTGCCAGCTTATTGAAGCTGTGGCTATGGCACCTAACGGGCACACGCTACATTTCTCACCAGCTGTCCAAACAGGGTCGAGAGAGAGAGAGAGAGAGAGTGGAAAAGAGTGCTAAACCCCACTACCTCTCTGCCAAATGGAAATACGCATATCCAAACACAAAGCTGCATTATGCTGCTCTGTTGTGGGACGTTATACAGAGTTAAAACCAAACCCAGTGTACAAACATGCTGCATGATGAGTTTGTGCTGTCTGTTAGTCTTGAGCCTCATCAGAAGTGATAACATACAAATTAGTATTTGAAGAGGATATGTGGTCGTAGTCAAGCGCTACACAGTGGGCTTGCTATGTAGAGTTGTTTGTGTGAACCAAAGCGTCCTCATCAAGTTTCTGAACGCAAGATGTGCCACTTTCAGATAAAAGGTTTTGTCGGGTTTTTGTTTTTGTTCTCAGCATTGAAAAATGAGCTGCTGTACATGGAAAGAGAGACAGAGGCCTGACATCCAGAGGAGAGTTCAGGTCAGTGAAGAGAATTGAGCAGAAGAGCTGAACGCAAGAGAAGATTTATTTAGAGAAATGTTGATCTAATGGAAAAATGACAGGATTACAGACAGTGATTGAGAGAGAAGCATGAGTTTAGTGTCAAATACAAAGCCTTTTTTGAAATGTTGTGTTTGTCTTTTCCAGGCAGGGAAGGGCGAGCCCCACGTCTTTAAAGAAAAGACCTTCAAAAAGAAACGGCAGTGTGGGGTGTGCAGGCAGAGCGTGGAGAATTTGGGCTCTTTTTGTCGAGGTGAGTAACATATGACCATTTCAGCCTTTATCTCAGGGTTTTTTTTTTTTTTTTTTACATTTTTGATGCCAATGACCCACAAATATGATGTTCCCCTTTATGTATAATCCCCTTTATGTATATGTTTATGTATATAAAAAAAAAAAACATCCTTCTATACTGTACTAAAGAAAAATCTAATTATGGAAAAAATATTATCTGGACAATATTTATGCTTAATTCAAAGTATCTTTAAATTAAGTATAATACTGAAGAGAAATTACCAAATATTATAATTTACAATTTATTTGTATTTGTATTTTTTCACACTGAATCCCAATCCAGTTTTGCAGTTAACTTTGACAGCCCTAAAAAACGTCATATCTTTCCATGCCAATGTTATGGTAACTATTAAACTATAAGAAATCATTTTCAGTGATGGAAATAAAGCTGGAAAACTTCTAATAAGTAAATTACATAAAAATATAATAAATAAGTTTGTAGAAGTACTAAAATTACTTGAGACAAAACTGAGATAAAAATATATCTATATAGAAATATTAAAATAAAAAAAAATAATAAACAAAAAAGCACGACATAATTACTAAAAATAAAATGAAAACAAAATATAGAAATAAAAGCTTATTCAAAATATTAAGAACTACAAAATTTGTATTTAAATAATACTAACATAACACTATTCTATAGACTTCTAGACTTTTACCAATTGTATTTTTTTCTGAAGTAGTTTTTCTAAACTTTGATTATAATTTTTAATAATCATAAGAGAAAAGAAGAAAGAAGAAAGATTTTAGATGCTATTTTAATACTATTCATCCCTGATACAAACTCCCATAAATTAGTAAATTATTGTTCCCAAGGGGGTTCCCTAAGATTCTCTGTATGCCACTAAAGGCTAATGAAACTATATTAGACTTATTCAGTATTCCTCTCTGACCAACACATTTCCCTCTTTTTACGGCCCACAGTCTGCAAAACAGCCACTCATAAGAAATGCGAAGCCAAGGTAAGAACATTTCTCCCATTTCTCATCAGGTCATAATGTATTTATCAATGTCTCTTTCACTCCCTCTTCAGATTAACATGGGCGTATAAAATGGGAGTTTATGTATTTAAAGGCTAGCTCTCTCTCTGTGTTTCCTGCACTGAAGGCCTCCCTGTGTTGGGGCGGCAGTGTTGGCAGCCGCACCCCAGCACCACACAGCCGTAGTGAAAGACTCTTTGATAAGACCAATGGATGCCAGCGCTGGCACACCCATATCAGGCATGGCTCCACAGGAGCACCCTGGGATCTAGAGTCCCAAGCCACGCTGTAAAGCTATTTGCTTTATTCATAGTTGCTGACCTTGTATAGAGTAACTACTGTGATACCCAGTTTTATATAACCATATTCGTCACTCTTTGGCACTGGCAAAAGTTTGGTCAATGTGCAAAGAAGCAGTGAGTGGTTTAACATGCCACATGGTTATTCAATCAGCAAATCGCAACCCACTGAAATGCTCTTTGCGACACAGAGAGCTGGCAGTTTGTCTAGAGCTGTATCATGCTTGGAGTTGAGCTCACTGGTTGAATAGGATCATTTTCAGGCATGATATAGGAGTTCCTATAATGACTAAGTTAAATGATTATGTGCATTTCATGAATGCATTTCAGTGACTTTGTGGAATTAGGGTTCAGAATGTACATTTTACCAGACAGAATTCACTTTTTGAAAAAAAAAAAAAAACTGGCTTGCCATAAATATTTATTTTTAATTTAAAAAAAATCTAAATATATGTTTTTTGTAGTTTTAAAAGTTGATTAGTTGATTTTCATTGCATATTGCAAAAATCAATGCAACTAATTTTAATAGTGTGGTACAACTGCAATTCTGGGCTGGTAACTGAAAGATTGTAAGTTTGAATCCCAAAACAGTAATCAGTTTGATGATTACTTTTGTTTTTCATAAATTCAGCTAAGTCATAAAATGATTTTCATGAATTATTGAATTTTAAGAATCAAGGCAGAAGCATCAAAGTGTAAATGGTGTAGTCCAATGGTTATAATTTTCAGTGTATAACCGAAAGGTTGTAGGTTCGAATCCCACAACAGGCTATCACAGTTCTGGGTGAGATCTGTTACTTGCATCACATGTTATTATTTATTTGTCCCACTGCTTAATCTATGGACTGATGAATGGTTAACTGATCATTTGTCATGATTCATGCATAAACGGACTTTTCTTCAGATATCTTAATTAAGTGTGGAGATTAAATGTTTAGTGGGAGAACTCAAGAGCAATGTGGGTACAGTTTGGATTTACAGTAGCAACCTATTTTCCCAGAATCCTGCTTTCTGATTTTCCAGGGTACTACATGTGTTTTGTTACCCATCTAAAGCATTTTTAAGTAATCTTTTGATTAGTCTGGTTTTATATATACAGTGAAAATTTCCTGTACCAGTCATGACCATTCAAAACCCTCAATGTTGGCTGTGATAGTCATCAGCTTTGCCATACTGGGGAGTGGCCACCCTCTCTAGAGAACATGACATTTAAAAAAAAAAAAAAAAAAAAACCTGACAACTCTAGAGCTCTATAGAGCGTCGACCACCCTTCCTGCTCTTAGCACCTCGCAAGACAGAACAAAGACAAATTTCAAGAACACTTAAGCCCTCTTAGGTCAGAGTGCCATGGCATTGCTCCAAGTCATGGGTTCAAGGAGTGTCCGGCAAACTCTTGCTCCATATTAAAGTGCTATCACAAAAATGTTACACAGCTTTGAGTTAAAAAAAGAAAAAAACACTCCTGCAACACAAATCTCACATTTTAAATGATTACACACTGTATTTGACCCTCAACAGTACTTCATTTCAGAATATAACCTGCAGATGTTTTATTCAGCACAGCAGAAATCAGTATAAGCCCTTCTCCTCTGCTCTTTAATATAGAAAATCCACTCAAACACCATTCAGCTGTTTCACGTTGCTCTCCTAAGATTTCGTCCCCTCCCTGGTCTCTGTTGCATTATTAGATGTGAATGTTTTTTTATTCACCTCCTCATAGCACTGGCCTTATTGGATTTTATACAGATTTAGAGCTGCACACTTAGATGGCTTCATCTGTGAGTTGAATGGGAATGTCCATATGTTGAAAGCTAGCAGTTCTGTTATAAATACAGATATGTGGACTATAGAAAATAGGAGAGGAGCCAAATACTTTATAGAGGAAGCACTCTCAGACATGAATGGCTAGTTGACTTCAGGAGCCATTAGGGAGTTATTAAACTCCTACTTTCATTGTAGAAGTCCTTATAGAGTTCCTTATGAAGTACAGTGTGATGACAGTTTGAGATGTGATGCCTGGCCATGTTTTACCTGTTAATGGCAGTGTCTCAATAAACAGTGTTGGAGTTTGTTGCTTGGGTAAAATAGGGATTGGTCAGGGCAGTCATCCACCTACCAACTTGGTGATTATTCATTTTGTAATTTTTGCTTTATCATGAATATTTCTTGAAAACCTCTGTCATGACTCAAGCATCTTCTAACAACACGTATATGGAAAATATACCATCATACATTTGCGTTATATGATTTTTTTTGGGACAGAATTCCAAGAGATGACACTTATATGGAATATTACTCAAATAAAGCCACCAAAATGAACATATATTAGGAACTATATTACAACAAGTCAACAAATTTGTGAGAAATTAAGATTCACAATGATTGAGACTAGTCCTTATATGAATCTATGAGTGGTACAATGACCTGCACTGATCCAACTAATATACAAGGAAAAAACAGTTAAATAACCCCAATAATTTTAATAAAATAAAATAAAATAAAATAAAATGAAATAAAATAAAATAAAATAAAATAAAATAAAATAAAATAAAATAAAATAAAATAAAATAAAATTAAATTAAATTAAATTAAATTATCTTGTTTAAAGTGTCTGTTTTATGTGAAATTTTTGAAGTGGGCCCATTGTTAAACCCACAAACAATTATCTACCAATTAATCTAAATATCTCAGCCCTCCCCAGGACAACAGCTGGCAGCAGATGGTGTTTATCTGGACTGACTCGTTGCTCTTTTGATTTAAGACATATTCTATTTATATCCGTCATTGTTTGGGTGAACTATTCACTCGAGTCGTACAGTAGAGATGAGCTGGCTCTGTCTGGTCTGTAACCAATAAAAACATTGTTTAACCACCTCTAGTGTAGCCTACAGTGACGGTGAGCAAAAGTCTCAGACCTCACTGGTCTGTTAATGTTTTTTACTTTTACTCACTTACATGGAAATACCCCAGTTCATTTTTCCCGAAATGCATTTCCTGAAAACAAAGATGAAAGGGAATTATTGTCAGTACCGCTGTCTTTGTTTGTGTGTCTGTCTGGTGTGATACAACCTCGTCTACAACCTTAAACCACAGGAAATAACCTCCAGCCCACTAACAAGCGATTGACTCATCTTTAACTTGCTTTTAGCATTTAAGATGAACCTTAGCTGTCATTGAGTCAAGTTGACCATGCATGATCAGTTCAAGAGTCACAATTTGGTGTTTCCTGTTCAGATCACAACTGTGGAGAATGTCATTATGTTTTAGACTAAAAGTTTGAAGTTTAAGTTGGAAAATGTATTTCAGCAGGCTCAAAATAATCCACAGTGGGAGAAGAGACGATCTTCATTCAGTACCTAAATACACTGATAAAAAATATTAGAAAAGATGGTTTTGTTCCTATTAGAGTTTGACAGCTTTAACTTAGTAACATGCTAACAAAAACAATTGATAGTCGAGTTTCCCAATGCAGAGCACTAGTAGTGTGGTAAGTGAAGCTGCTGTGTATGTAGAGCATTCCAAATCCCTCACTTTTGAGTGTCCATGACAGTTAGCATGCTGTCTTAGAACATAAAGTCAAAACTTGACTGTATTTTTTTGTTTTTTTGCATGCATCCTGTGAGTGGTAGGATCTTATCTATGTGCCAGAGTGGAAAATTCAGTCCATGGAGAAAAAGAGACGATGGGGGAAAAAGATTTAAGGGGCCAGAGAGGGGAAAAAACGAGAGGAATAGATGGCAGAATAGACCGTCAGATGGAGGAATAATCATTTCCGCCACTTTACCAGGCAAAAGGCATCCAGTTTCCCGTGGTACTGGTGGCTGAAGTGGGATATGAACTGGTATAAATGAGGGAAGTGAATGGGTGGGCTCTTCCAGTAAATCTTTCATTTCATCACCCCTCTTTATGAGCTCATCAATGCCATGTGTTTCCCAAGCTTCCCTCAGGCCAGTGTGTGTGTGTGTGTATATCTGAATCCAACTATGTGTGTCTTAGCTTTGTCCAAATCAGTGCTAGTTTCGTTTTGCATCATTTAGAGGTTGGCGTTCTGACTCAGAGGTCTGGATTACATCCGACTTCTAATGTTGGGTAACAAGGAGAGGTATATGCTGAAAAACCAGAGCTAAAAGGGTATAAAACCATGAAGGAATCAACCGCGGATGCAGTCTTGGGCGCTGTGTCATGCCATTTAAGCAAAACATAAATTTTTTCTGTCGTCCACTTGTGAGACTTCTGTTTAAGTTATAATAGTAATTTTGAAGATCAGTTTTCTTTATTGAAGAACTGAAACATGACTCCAATAGCAACCTGAAGAGCAAATGTTGACCTGAGGCTACAGCTGAGGTGTTGGCAGATGCTGTTTGAACAGATACACATAGATGATGATACGCACTGATGATTCATTATGCAAACATCAAGCTGACATTGTGCACAGTAAGTTAAACACATTTTCAGTTTTTGTCACAATTTTTAGTGTTCATTACAATATTGCATTAAATTGATACATTAGGCCCATCTATCTATCTATCTATCTATCTATCTATCTATCTATCTATCTATCTATCTATCTATCTATCTATCTATCTGTCTGTCTGTCTGTCTGTCTATCTATCTATCTGTCTATCCATCTATCCGTCTATCCTTCTATCCATCTATTGGAAGAAAATCCTAAATACTGAATTGGGGGTGGGGGTTCATATGAATGTATCTCTGAGTCTGAGGGAAACTGACTGTCTTCAGAAAAGTTTAGAGGGTTTTTTTTCTTTTTATCTTACCTATATAATGCATATTAATGTAGTATTTAAAAGTGCAGCGCTGCTTTGTTTACAGCAGTAATCACGGAAACGTCCTATCGCTGCTGCTCCATAAGCGCCACCTGCTGGCATAGAGTGAATTTGCGTCTCATTCAGCCTGTCTGCGGTTTCTGTTTCGTGAAGATGTTTCATTTAGCATAATTTCATAAAGCTGAGGTCAGACCATTTTGTTTTTGTTTTAAATTTTGAATTTATACAATTTAATTTACATTAAAAACTGCATACTATAATGTAGCATGTTTGTTTGGATCGTGATTAAAATGCAGTTGTTCTGCAATCCATCCATCCGTCTGTCCGTCCGTCCGTCCGTCCGTCTGTCTGTCTGTACTGACACAAGTGGCTAAGCAATGTAGACATCGTCTTAAATGTTAACTGCATATACTTCTACACTGCCTATAGATTAATTAATATAGCCTAGAAGCTTATCTAAATATATTTTGAATTAATTATTATAGGACATGAAAAGATAAGCTTATTGTCATTGACTTGTACTATTTCTGAGGGAACTAATTAAATTAGTGTTTCTTATTCTCCCAAAAAAAGAAGAAAAAAAAAGTCAAGCTGCCATGAGTTTCCCATTGCATTTTGTCATCAGTGTAACTGGCACCATATGGAAACTATCTGTATGCATAACTTTCAAGTGAAGAAAGATGTCTATAACATCAGTACATTCTCCAATATGTCCACGTCTTTGTATTTATAGCGTCCATAAAGGATTGTATAAACACATGAGAACTGCAGCATGTCGTTGACTAATTACAGAAGCCATGCTAGCAAAGATGGGATTTTTCTATTGCTGATATCTGCTGATTGTGTTCTGTTAATTGTTTAGATTTGTTTCCATTAGGAGGGAATGTATTTACTTCTGTTTATTCATGTCTTATCTTTTTGATTGGTTGCTTCACTCTAGAGATTTGTGACTTTTGCTTAGTTTGGCAATAAGACAATAGAAGGGGTGATATAATACTGAAACTCCTGTTAGAGACTAAAGGAGAAAGATAGTGAGTTAATTAGAGGATGATTACAGCTCTGGTCTGTGTGTACACATGTTGTCTGCTGGAGTTGGGAGAATATCTCAGTAATGTATCTCCATGTAGGGAATCAATCCAAATAAAAAGGTGTAATCACATTGTGTGTGAAAGCAGACCTCTGTGTATTCCCAGCCTCTCCAGCGGGGTCTGCTCAAAGCTGTGTGTGTTAACATGCTCACAGCTGCTCGAGGCTTGAGATCATGATAACACACTAATTCACAGCGAATTAAGGAATAAAGAATTGTTTGACATCTGTCTCATGCTAATGTCTTATAGTTAATTAACTGGTTTGGTTGCAACATACTTTTGTATTACCTTTTTTTTGTACAAATATGTATTGTATGTAGGGATGCACCAATATGAAAATTTTGGGCTGATACCAATAACCGATAACTCTTTATACATAAAAGCCGATAACCGATATGTTGGCTGATAAATCTAAATCCAATTTTTTATATAATTTTTGAGAGCCTGATTACAAAAAATGTCTCGCCATTAAAAGCCATTAAACACTTCAACATAATTCAAACATAAAGCAGCCTTACAAATAAATAAAACAATGCTTAAATAATGCAAACAAGTCACTGGACAACATTACTTAACATTACATGTAAAAAAAAAAAAAAAAAAATTCAAAATCATGTGCCATGGATAAATTAAACACGGGCGCACAAAGATTCCATTCATTATTTTACAGTAATGTTCTCATTATAATTTGACAGACTTGCCCTGTACATGTTGCACTTCACTGTATTTTCCTTTTCGAAGTGATTCCAATAATATTTCAAGCAATTAAAAACCATCATGGCGAACAGTGCGCATCTGAAGTGCCTCTGCAGGAAATAATGCATAATTTATCGGCTTTAATATATCAGCCAAATTTTCTTATCTGTTCAATAACGATAACAGAAAAATTAACATTTATCGGCTGATACCGATATGGTGGCCGATATATCGTGCATCCCTAATTGTATGACGTTTTTTTATTTTGTACAAGTTATTTAGATGCTTCTGTAGGCTATTATAATCTACGAAAGAGCAGTTATTCCTATATTTCTATATTATTCCTATATATGCAGTTGTTCCTGCCCCCTGTCAGTATACATCCGTACTGGCTACATTTTGTTTGATTCTGATGCTCCATTAGGAATAATTATGACTCACATATGTATAAAAATATTATATTATATTTTAATTATATTAATAGTAAGTATTATTATTATTATTATTATTATTATTATTATTATTATATAAACTACCCTTTATCAAAAATTAAAAAAATAATTAAGTAATATATTTGTTTAATTTTCTAGATATTTAATTTTCTATTATTATTATTATTATTATTATTATTATTATTATTATTATTATATTGTACAAATTACCCTGTTCTTGTTATGAATTAATTAAATAAATAAATATTTTTTATTAATTATTAGTTTTATTTTCTAGATATTTTATTATTATTATTATTATTATTATTATTATTATTATTATTATTATTATTATAGTATATATTATTATACAATTAATTTATTATTGTAAATAAAATATCTGGAAAATAATTGATAATACTATTACTTAATAATAATGTTTTATTATTATTATTATTATTGTTATTATTATTAATATATAACAATAAAATGGTGATTTATAAAATAATAATAATAATAATAATAATAATAATAATAATAATAATAATTAGTATTGTTGTTGTTTTTTGACTATTTGATCACAGTCAAGGTTAATTAACTGATATATTATTATTATTTTCACATTACAGTAATTGTTTGCATTGCAGTAATGGGGATAGTTCTTTCATAAAAAAAATTATAAAATGCATAAATGTAAAATGCCCAAAAAAAAAAAAAAAAAAAAAAAAAAAAAAAAATATATATATATATATATATATATATATATGTATATATATGTGTGTGTGTTGGTCCTAATTTTCTTTAAGCAAAGAAATATGACCTTCTTTTTTGAAATATGGCCTGGATGTTGACATGTTTCTTGAGATGTACACTCCCTACTGAAGAATTCATTAAAGGAATAGTTCACCCAAAAATTAAAAATTTGTCATCATTTGCTTGCCCTCATGTCGTTCCAAACCATAGTTTTTCTTTCCCTTCTACTCAAAATTCTTCAAAATATCTTCTTTTGTGTTCAACATAAGATAGATACTTATACAGGTTTGGAATGAAATGAGTAAATGATGACACAATTTTCATTTTTGGGTGAACTGTTCCTTTAAGGCTTTTTATGTTTATCTGTAGTGAAGAACGTGTGTAAAGCCAGTATCTGCTTCTTCTCGGACTAATTGCAGTAATTACACTGTTTACACCCGAGCCCACTGTCCAGCCTCGCTCTCCTCTCACGCGTCCTCCACCGCTCTGACATCCCTCCATCTCTCTCCCCCTCCTTCCTCTATTTCCTCTGCTCTCATGTTCATCTCCACCCTTCTTGTATTCCTGCACTGGTTTCAGTATGACTGCTTGTTACATATCCTTCTCTAGCCTCTCCTCTGATCTACACTTCCTCTCTCTAGCCTCGTTTTTATCTCTACACGCATCTCCAGACCCCAACACACACGTGTACATGCACACAGAGCAGTAAGGAATATTTCCTCTCTGCCTCCGAGGAACTCTTAAAAAAGCCTCACACCTCTATGAACAGGAAATGAGTGCAGAGCGGATGAAGCAGCTGCTACTGAGATGACAGTATCAAAGTCCATGTCAGGAGAAATCAGTCCAGGAACTTCCCAGATGCTGAGCCTAAAAAATTATAAAATCCGGTTAAAACTACTACATATACACTACTGTTCAAAATTTTGGAGTTGGTAAATGTTTTTGGTCAAATGGCTGATAAAATGTTTTTAAAAGATGTTTTTTTATTCTCACCAAAGCTGCATTTATTTAATAAAAAATAAAGTAAAAACAGTAATATTGTGTATTATTATTAAAATAACATTATTATTAAAATTATTAAATATTAAAATTTAAAATAACTGTTTCTATTTGAATATATTTTAAAATGTAATTTATTCCTGTGGTGCAAAGTTGAATTTTCAGCATCATTACTCCAGTCTTCAGTGTCACATGATCCTTCAGAAATCATTCTAATATGCTGATTTGCTGCTCTAGAAACATTTCTTATTAATATTAATGAAAACAGTTTTGTTGCTTAAGTGTGATACATTTTTTCAGAATTTTTGAGTTCAAAACTGATTCATTTGTGACATTATACACGTCTTTACTGTCACTTTTGATCAATTTAATGTGTCATTGCTGAATAAAAGTAATTTTTCCTTTAAAAAAAACTTTTGAATGTTAGTGTACTCTCACAAAAATAAAGTCCAATTTGTAATATTTGGTCTAAATGAAATATAAAATGCTAAAAGCTGAAATAAAACATTTTAAATAACATTTTAAACAGAGTGTATTTGGACATTACAATATTAAAAATGTGTCAAGAAAAAATGGATTTAAAGATTAAAGACAAGACATAACCACATCTTGAATTTTTTTTGGGGGGGGGCTTTTTTTTGTTTAAAGGAATTAAACTGAAGGAAATGCAAGTTCTAATTCTTGTATGGAAGTAATTGCTATTTGCATATAATTTTTATTTTTATTTTTTTTTTTTTTAAATATGCACACATTCACTCTTCTTCGCTGGCCTAATATGCAGAAAATGCTAAATGTTTCTTGTCTTGTAACATTCAGTTAGGAAATACAGGAATCACATATATTAAACAGTACCATATTTTCAATTTCTTTTTTTTCTTTTAGAATATTAAATTTGGGCGGGCGGGCGGGGCAGTATATATTAGTATATATATTAGTATATATTAGTATGATTAACTTTAAGCGAGTGCTGAATGATGGCATTTTTACATCTAAATGTAAAAATAGCAGAAAGGAGCACAATTAAATACCAACCAATACCGATACATTAAAGAATCATCAGTATCAGCTGATTATTGATCTTGTACCGATATATTTTGTACATCCCTTTTTAAACATGCTACAGGTTGTGTAAGGTTGCTGTGTGACCATAAACAGCGTCTCTTAATCCAAACGTGATATCAGTAATGAGCTCAGCCGTGTTTCATTTGGAGCTTTGATTCAGTGGACTCACTCTAGAGTCGCATAAATAACCTTCCTTATTACAGCTGTGGTATTACATTTGGCATGTGTACTCGCTTGTGGACCACTCCTCACCCTTAATGTCCCATTACACGTGGGAACATGTTCCTCTGGGCCCGCAGCAGAACACAGGGGCACAGAACAGGGGGCTGCTGTTACTTCAGAGACAGATGGAGGGAGGGAAATAAGGACAGGGGTTGGGGAAGAAAGAATAGTGGATAAAAAAAATGGGATGAAAGGCTGCTGCAGGAGTCGTGCGTAAGATTTGGCCCTACAGATAGAATTCAGCGTTTGTTCTGGCTGCAGGGCGGCCGGTCTGAGAGAGGTGGAGCAGATTGCCATTTTGTTAAATGAGGGAAAAATGAAAAGCGGAAAGTGTGGATTGGATAAGGAGAAAGAAAATCAGAGCAAGTGATGGAGGGAGAGAAAGAAGGTTACATACAGGAAGAAACAAAGAAGTGCTGGCGTGAAGGAGAGGAAAAAGATTAGCGAGAAGTATTCTGGATTCAGAAATGCTCCGGCTTGTGCGGCAACAAAAATTTACCATGGTAACCATAGTTTCCACCAAAATAGCATAGTCGCTACACTTATTAGTGGTTGTTGCTCATACTTTGGGATCTGAACAAACCCATAATCCTGCGTATTAAACTTTGGCGCATAGCTCGTCCAGCACTTTTTGTGCTATGGACATGAGTGATTCCTCAAATATTGTTTGGAAGACATGTGATATTACTTTTCTCAGCAGATGGAGAGTTGGACAATGAAACAGCTGAAAAAAAATCCCATAAGTACACATACTGTATCTATACTTGGGTGGAGGCCTCTTTTGATGGGGACTGTAATGAACCACCAAGAACATCCAACCCACCACCTACAGCAATATCATGCTAAAAAACCATCAGAACACCTTAGTGACCCACTGGCAGTTTTGTATAGGCAAATGACACATTTCCTTAAGAAAATTAATTAAAGGGCACCTATTATGTTAAATTCACTTTTACGTGTTGTTTGAACATAAATGTGTGTTGGAAAAGTGTTACACAACCACTCTATAATGATAAAAATCCACCCGCTCCTTTTTTGAATCCCCATAAATCATAAGCAGTGTGTCAGAACAAGCTGATCACAGAGTCCATAAAATATGACGTCACATTTTACAAGCCCTGCCCACAGCTGTTGACGGACACTGCTGTATTAGTAGAGACCCCGCCCTGAGTGAGCCGCACACAATCCGGCATGTTTATCTTCACGCTAGAGAATTTAAAAGCAGCATTCAAGTAAGAAATGTCTTCTTATTACAGCTATATACGTTGTTCAGTCCAGAGCAGTGAGTAATTTTTATTTTGTGCTTTCATTTTATCGTTGGGGTCATATTAATAGTGTAAACAGCAGTAGGTATCGTTACTGTATATTACGCTGCTGTCAATTAAAGGGGTCATCGGATGCCCATTTTCCACAAGTTGATATGATTCTTTAGGTTTTTAATGAAAAGTCTAAAACATACTTTGGTTCAATTTTATGACTGGTAGTCTAAAACAACACCCTTTTTACCCTGTCAAAAACAGCTCTTTTCAGAGCAAGCTGTATTGTTGCATTCTGCTTTAAATGCAACTGAGCTCTGCTGACCCCGCCCCTCTCTTCCGGGCAGCTCTCTGAGAGACGGTAAACTTTAGCCGCATTCATCGTGAAACTTGCTAAATAGCATGTTATTAGGAAAAGCGACTTGCAAAGATTCATAAAAAAACCTTATACTCACTTGTTCTGTAGGTGAAGCTGGATCATGAATGATTCGCGCGAACATAGATGCATTTAGGTAGATCGGGGGACGCATTCCCTTCACAAACAAAAGTAATCCACTGTGTCTTCAGCGGCTCAGACGTCGGGAGTAAATGACGTCTGCTATGTTCATAATTACACCCAACAACAAAACACCTCAATCGCTTAGGAGTCATTCTTGTCTACCCCTGCTCCAGCTTTGAAACAACGGCGGACTGATGACAGCTCACTCAGGGCGGGTCTAATGTAGGACGCTAGTGTCAATCAACAATCGTGGGAGCGGCATCGTCCGTGTGATGTCACACAGCCAAGAACCTGAGATCGGCTTGATTTGAGAAAGGGGTAAGATTTTAGTAGATTAAAAGTGGGTAAAAGATTAATCCACTGGGTGGATTTTTATCATTATAGGGTGGTTGTGTACACACACTGCCAACACACATTTATGTTTAAACAACTAGTAAAAGTGCATGTTGCATCTGATGACCCCTGTAATACACAGATAATAATACACATGACCCCTGTAATGCACAGATATAATACACAGATCTAATATAAACATGTGATTTCTTTCCCAGCTGTTTACCTTCACACAAATAAACAACTGTGTATTTGTAACTTATGTGTGCTTTTCACATAAATTTGTGTGTATTTGACAGTTTAAGTGCAATAAGACATAAAAGAGAAGTTTGTTTAGTACTCACATGACGTGAGACAGCCGCTTTTCTGTGCACGTGCTGGTAACATGGTATTAGCCACATATGTCAAATAATAATAATGTCATAATAATGACATTGTATAAAGGAGAATAAAGGTGAATTAATGTATTATTTCTTAGTAGTAACAATAAACACTAATGAATGCTTCTTTCACAATATAGAGTCAGTAAATTTTTTTTAAAAAAGAAATGAATACTTTTACTTAGCAAATGATATTTATAAAGACATTTATGACAAGTGACAAGACATTTGTAAATTCTGTTCGTTTAAACTTTCTGTTCATTAAAAAAAAACATGAAAAAATCTCATAGTTTCCACAAATTATTAAGCAGCATAACTGTTTTCTGCATTGATAATAATAATAAATGTTTCTTGAGCAGCAGATCAGCATATTAGAATGATTTCTGAAGGATCATGTGACACTGAAGACTGGAGTAATGGCTGTACATTAAATTTAAATAAATAAAATATATTAAACTCATTTTACATTATAATCATATCTCAAAATATTACTGTTTTACTGTATTAAATAAATAAATAAATTAAATAACTAAATGCAGCCTTGTTGAGCATAAGAGATTTCTTTAAAAACTTACCAAGCATAAACTTTTGAACAATACTGTATTTTGGTGGAAACTGTGGAACATTTGAAGCAAGTGAAGACCAAACTACAGATATAGAGGAAGAGAAAAGGTGAATGAGTGGTGCATGAAAACATGAACAGGATGAATGAGGAAATGTTTATGGAATGATTGACATGCAGAGGAAAAAAGGAATTAAAGCAGGGGGGAAATTTACCAGAGGAAGCAGGAAAATGTTCCCAGGGAATTAAAAAAAAGAAAGAGTGAGAGGGGCATTAAAGAAGAAACATCTGTTCATAGCGACAGAGCATAAGAGTGTGAGGGTCAGTAATTGGCTCTCAGCGGCTGATGTCTTTAACACAGATGCAGTGATATCTTTTACACCTGGTAAAGATAGTTAAACTGTTTCACTTAACACTTATCTTCCCTTACAGTGTTACAGGCAAGTTGTGCAGCCCTGTGTGTGCGGGAAGAAATAGAGAGATTTCTTGTCTTTGTATACCATGGGGAAGATGTTCTTTTCCAGTGGAGTGAAATATTATCTTTGAGTTCTGTCCACACTGTGTTCTGAGACATAATCATTTGCTTTCTTCAAATGTGATGGCAGCTTTTTAGCCAAGAAAAAAGGAAACTTGATATTACAATGGGATTCCACCTAGCAACACACAAAACATCAATGTGAACAAACACAACCTAGTGGGGTAGTGTACTGTTTACTGCGCAGTATGCACTGGATACTGCTTAAAAATGGTTGTTTTACATTTTGAATTAAATTCTGTGAAATTGTTTATAATGAGTCAAGGAAGAAATCAATATATCAGATGCATTCATCAAACTGGAAATAGAGGGTCAAGTTTAATGCAAAGTTTAACATCATGTTCAAAAGTTTGAGGTCAATGAGATTTTATTTTGAATAAATTAATACTTTTATTCAGCAAGTTAAAAATTGACCAAAAGTTACAAAAGAGTTCTGTTTCATATAAATGCTGTTTTTTTTTTTTTTTTAACTTTCCTCAGTTAATCATAAAAAAGTATATCATGGTGTAAAAATCTGTTAACATGGTATTAGCCACCTATGTCATAATTTAGAATTTTAAAATGACACCGTATAAAGGAGATTAAAATGTTCCAGTTTTCAAACAAATACTAATATTTCACAATTGTACTATTTTTACTGTATTTTTGAGCAAATAAATGCAGCCTTGGTGAGCATAAGCAACTGTATAATAATAATGTAATGTAATATTTTATACAACCTTTTACAGTACATTCAAATAATACTGTGATTACCATGCAATTATAATGCACTCTGAATATGCTGTATATTGTGTATTGCACATTTTAGCGAAAGTAGTTGGTCATCCAGGTGTTCCATTCATAAACTCACACGCTGTAAATATGAGTAAAGTAGTGTGCTATTCTGAACTTACTCATAGACTCACTGAACTATGTATTTGAGCTACTAAAGCAAATTCTGTACATCTAATCAAGTGAGAATTTGATTGGACAAAATTGAGGACACGCCCATGAGTGCAGGATGAGTCATCAGTACTTTTAGACCATTTTTTGGTCAAATTTAAATTCCCATATTAGCTCAAAGTTAACTTTTGGGCCATGCTAGTATATAGCTATGTTAGCATATAGATAACCTCAATGCTAACAGACATGCTAAAAGCCACAAAACTCCCAGTGAGACACAAATACCAAACACCCAAGTCCCTCCATCCTCCAGAGCCTCTTAATTTATGTTTCATTGTCTTGTTGAACAAAAACATACAATCTTTTAATAACTCTCTATCTCACTCCCTAGAATCTCACACACACACACACACACACACACACATACACACACACAGGCAGTCATAGGTCAAGGCCTAGTGAAGCGTCTATGCGCTTCTCCCTGCCTCAGCCCTTTTCCTGTGGCCAAACAAACAGGGCAGGACTGGGCAGGCGATCGGATGTGTGGGGAGGGGAGGGGGGCACTTCATGTTACATAAGCATGAATGTCATCGCACACACACACACACACACAAACACGTTTTCCCGCTTTTAAGCACGCTAATGACGCCTCCGCCCCCTTTACCCTGTATGACAAAACATGTAGACACGTAAACATGTCTGTTTGGATGGGTGAGGGTTGTCCGTCATATACATACTGTCCCACAATTTATGTTGTTGTCTTGTTGTTTTGTAGATCATGCGAGAGGAATGTGCATACTAATGTGTTCGGTTACTGCCCTTCACCCACAATCCCTTGCATCTCACTTTTTCTCCAGTCTCAGTGTTATCAGCAGATAGTTTGCTTATCTGTTGCTTTGGGGAAGCATTTCCTTCTCCCTATCCCAACAGATCCCTCTTCACCACTCCCTTCCGCTCGTCCTGGGACGGAGCGGGGAACGACGAAGGGGTTTTGAGCGAATGTGTCTGTGTTGGACGGTGGAGGTGATGCAGAACTTGAGTCATGGTTCTTTTCTCTGTTTCAGATCAACACAGCCTGCATCCCAGCGCAGCCCTCCGAACTGGTAAGACTTTGTTTGTTTGTTTCTTTCCTTCTTTATTTCTGTTGTATTTTCACTCAGTGCATCTCAGCATTTATGATTTTTGTTGTTCTTACATTTATACCAACAGGATCTCTTTGCCTCTCAATGGTTCACTCATTTATTACTTCTTTGTTCATTTACTTATTAATTTATTCATTTTTCTCTTGCTTTTTCATTCACATTGCCAGTCACTCACTAGCTAGTGGTAAAAATGACATTATTGGCATATTTTATGTTTGAAAATCCTGTAAAGCTTTAATCAAAACTTTTATTACACTGCTGTTCAAAAGTTTGGGGTTGGTACGATTTTTTAATGTTTTTGAAAGAAGTGTATTATGCTCACCAACTTTTTTTTTTTTTAAAATAAAAATTCAGTAAAAATAGTAATATTGTGAAATATTGTTACAATTTTAAATAATTTATTCTATATGAATATATTGTAAAATGTAATTTATTCCTGTGATGCAAAGCTGAATTTTCAGCATCATTACTCCAGTCTTCAGTGTCACGTGATCCTTCAGAAATCATTCTAATATGCTGATTTTCTGATCAAGAAACATTTATTGATTATTATCAACAATGAAAGCAGTTGTTCTGCAAAATATTTTTGTGAAACTATGATACATTTTTAATAGATATCTTGTAACATCATATATGTCTTTACTGTTACTTTTGATCAAATTAATGCATCCTTTTTACTTTAAAGAATACATATCTTAAACTTTACCCTAAACTTTTGAACATTAGTATATTCATCATTAGCTGAATTAGAGAGTGTTTCAAAACCTACTGAAAACTTTTTTGAACAGAGTGATGGCCTGTGATGGTCAAAAATGTTTAGATAGAGAACTTTAACATTCATGAATGAATGTGTAATTCTTTAGGTTGCTAGATAGTTTCATTCTTTCATTTAGTTTAGTTGTGTTTTTGTAATCAGGGGTATCGTACGTTTTTGAGGGCTCACCAGTGGCACTGCTGGTTTAGTTAAGAAATACACACTGTATGATGCTTCCGGAAGTAAAGATGATATAATCGGACACATTTTTGTGTTGTTACTCTGTTTATGATGCTTTATCTATGTTCTCATCTGCTGCAGCGAAGGGGAACGTCCTCCTCTAGACACATTCAGCATCTGGTAAGAACTTTGTCCTCTCTTTCATCATCTCTCTCACTAACTGGCACATGGATCTTCCTCTAGATCAGGAATTTTTGGTCAGCCCCTTTGACCTAAATATTTATTGAAATTTGAAGAACCCCCTAAGATTTTAAGTTAATATTTCAGTAAGATTTACAGTAATATTTAATATTCACTTTTAATATTAAAGGCGTTTCTCTGTTCATCTGAGTGGCTTCTTCAGTTCAGGCCAGTAGAATCTTGCACCAAGTAATTGTAGTTGCAAGAGTTATCAATTAGGATATAAATCAAGACCAAAACCAAAAATGACACTGCAATATATTTTATTTGATTTTATTTGATTTGATTTCATTTCATTTCATTTCATTATTTCATTTCATTTCATTTCATTGAAGTCTTCAGCTGTGACGTCAAAAGTCATTGAGTCAGTATTTAATTTTCTGTATCCAGGAATAGGCATGATCTTTCTGTGGTTCTGACATTTAATCAGAACCATTAGACTTCACTCTGAAGAATAAGAAGATCTATTCTTCATTTTCGGCCTCAGACAGTGCTTCAGTTTTTGCAGTGGGATTTATCTGTTTATATATTGCACATATGTGTCTCCTTAAGAGTAGAACAGAAATTAAGAACAAACATTTCTGAAATGAACCAAAAAAGACAATCTTTTGTACCAAGAGTTGGCACTGTCAACTAGACAAAAGTTTAGAGTTTATTGTGTCCAGACACAATGCTATAATCGTATTTTGTCTTTTTCCAGGGCTCAACCAAGTCTCTGACCTACACCAAACAGAGAAACACTCTCCCGAGGTATGTTTGTCTGAAAAGAGTCTTCAAATCATGAAGTTCAGCGATCGCTGCAGGAGTGGTTGAGCATGCTTGAGTTCTGAGACTTTATTTCCTCAGCTAATCTCTGCTTATCTCAGATAAATTACCTCATCTCAGCAGGGTTTTATTCCCTTCGGATTTGATGTGAAAAGTCAAAAATCCCTTTTGGCCGCAGTGTGGTGAGGAGCAGAGAGCTAATATGTGTCAGGGTGCGTGCTTAGTTCAGCTGCACACCACTGACAGCTCAGCTGTGTCCAATCAAACTCTAGCTATCCAATAAAATATCACTTACTGGACTTTCACATGATTTTTATGATGATTTTAGCAGTTTTGTTTTGGAGAAGCTTTGGGGTTTTTTTTATTAGGCATGCACCAACATTGAAATTCTGGTCAATGTGATAATTATAAATGCTAAATGTTAAATCTCAAATGTTAAAATTCTGTATTATTTTAGAAAATAAAAAACTTAACAAAATTATATATTTTTAATGCTAATTTAAGTAAATTTAGGCATCCCAACATAATAATGTGCAGAATAAAAAAAAAACAAATATTTGTTTTGATATTTGCTAAAGATTACATTTAATAGTGATAAGCCAATAATTATTTTAATTTTAAATGATAAATGTTAAATGTCGAATATTAAAATTCTGTATTATTTTATATGGGACAAAAAAAAAACTTTAAAAAAATTATATATTTTTTATATGTTAATTTAAGTGAATTTATGCATCACAACATAATGCTCAGTACAAAAAAAATATTTAGATAATTTCTGAATATTACATTTAACAATTTTAAATGATAACTGTTAAATGCCAAATTAATTAAACACTAAAAACAAAAAACATCAAATTTTAAAATGCTAATTTAAGTGGATTTAGGCATCAAACATTGTAATGTGCAATATCAAAAAAAAAAATATTTGTTTTGATATTTATTTTTGATATTTTAAAGATAAACTTTCAGTGGGCATTAGATAATGGAAAATTTATTTAAAATATAAAAATAAAGGAAATAAGCACAGTAAAGAATCGCCCATCCCTTTTTCTCAGCAGTTTTCCAGCCATCCCTTCTGGTAGCTGTTTTTTTTTCTGGTCAAATCAATTCCAGATGATTAATTATCTGGGCTAAAAGCTGGTGGTCTTTGTAGACCATCTTGGTCAATCCAAGGGGTGTTGGTAGATCATCTTGGACCAGCAACAAACCAGCAGCTATATTCCAAAAATCAGCTTAACCACCTTTAAGACTCATAAAATTGAATTTTATTTTATGTCTGTTGGCTTTTCAAGTCATTTGACAGAATATTTAAGCTGGTTTCCCCCTCTCTCTCAGGAGCTTCAGTGTGGACCGGGTGATGGACAGAGTGATGGAGAGGCACTATGATTTCGACCTCACATACATCACGGAGAGGATCATCTCTGTCTTTTTCCCTCCTCTGCTGGAAGAACAGCGGTACCGCCTCAACCTCAGGGAGGTGGCAGCCATGCTCAAGTCCAAACACCAGGACAAGTTTCTGGCAAGTGACTCAGCATGTATTTACTGTATCTAAGGGAAGTTTACTTATGTCATTGTAACAGAGGCATTTTCACTGTTCCGGTCCATTTTCCTCCCACAGTTATTCAATCTGTCTGAGCGGAGGCATGACATCACCCGTTTAAACCCAAAGGTAGGGACTGACTTTGTACGATTTTATGTGTTTATGTTGCTAGTTGCTTTGCTGCTGAACTTTTAAAGACCCGATTACACCACCTGAGATTAAAAAGTCTCTCTCTCTCAGGTTCATGACTTCGGCTGGCCAGATATGCACGCTCCTCCTCTGGATAAGATCTGTGCCATGTGCAAAGCCATGGAGAACTGGCTGAACTCCGACCCCCAGCATGTGGTCGTTCTGCACTGTAAGGTCAGAGGTCATTGTAGTCTTTGGACGGTTCATGTCAGGGTCACAGGGTACTAAAGGGTGCTGACGTGACCCTTAAGGACCACCCTGTGGAGCGTCGCCACAGATGATAACATGAAGACAGACCTGAGAGGATGTCTTGATTTGACAAGCTTTTAGTTTTGTGCGAGATGTTTAAAACAGCAACGAAAAAGCAAAGAGATGAGAAAGCACTAATACATATTGAATTGTTTTGGATCTTTAGCAAGACCCAAAATCTGGGATTTAAATCTAGTTTAAATCTGGAAATAAACAGAGTTTTAGGACATTTTATATTTTAATCCTCTGGTGCTGTTCGGTCATTTTAGACCGGAAAAAAAAAATGTTTCATACCATTCCTACTTCATACCATGTTTCGTACCATTCTTACTTCATCGGAATGGTATGAAACTTGGTGACTTTTTTGGCAGTCACTATGTGACCACAAAAAAAAAGTTGTGGACTTGATTTGAAAAAGCTAAATCACCAGGAAAAAAATAGTCACACTTGTGTTGTTCGCGGTCAAAAATGACCACCATTGGAAATGGGAAATACCCAAAAATACGAAAATACAGAGCATTTTTTGTGTGTACAATCTACAAATCATTAATGATGCAGAAAAACATCATTAATGATGTTTTAAACATATATGAATTAGTGTGACTATAACACAAAGCATGTTTCTGCAAATGCATGAAATAAAATCAATAATTCGGCCAAAAATGCAGTCAAAACACAGACACCAGGGAAGGGGTTACACACTAAAACATCAAGAGTACAAAACAGACACACACTCAAACATACACTCACTTACACACACTCACACACACACACACACACAACACACTATTATACACACATAAATGAAATGGTGTGGCTGTAACAATATGGCAAAATTGAGCCTGAAGACTCAAATAAGAGGTTGAAATCAGATTGATTAATCTCTGATAAAGCATTTCTGTTCATTTTTGTTGCATTTTTGTTGAATTTTGATGTTATGTGTAACAAAATGCCTTTTTCTGTGTTCAGGTTTGACTGTAGTAAAATTAATGCAAAAACTAACATTTCAAACCAAAATTTAAAAAAAAATTAAATAGATAAATAAAAAAATCTAAACCTTTACAAAAAGTTGTCTTTGAGAATGTCTAAATATATATCCAGATCCACAAATTAAAAATAAGTCTTTATGCCTAAAATCCACTAGAGAGTTTATAAGCCTTTATATAGAGCTATATAGGAATCTAGTGGCTAAACCATGGAATTGCAGATGTTTTTCTTTTTTATTCCGACCAGATGGCACTAATCTGACTTCAAAAATTGGATTTTAAAGGCATTGTCTCTATTTTAACATGAAATACTGCCATAATTGAAAAGTAATTTCAAAATCTTAGATTTTTTTTTTTTGCATTATTTTTCAATGGGAAAATATTGATCATAATTATTGTATAAATATTAACTAGTACCATAAAATTCTCTCAAAATAAAAAAGAAAAAATATTATGGAACAAAAATATATTACATTGATTTTATTGAAAATAAAAAAGTTACATTTCGGGTGTTCAGTCAGTTTTGACCGCGAGCAACACAAGTGTGACCCCCAAATGAGCAATACCAGAGGGTTTAAACAAAGAAATGATCTGATCATCATTGTCAGTTTTTACATAAACTTGCTGTCAAGCAAAAGGGAAACATGCCAAAATGTATACAGTAAGGAACCACCCTTAACACCCTAGCAGCTGCTTGAAAACAAGCTAAAACCAGTTTATTGTGAAAAGCAGGTCCATTTTTCAAAATAGATTTCACTAGGGATGTAATGATGCACCAGAGCTGGTTGAAAATTGCTAAAAAAATATGTGGTTGAATACGTTGGGTGAGATGTTAAATGAATCACATAAAAACTGTTCATGCTGCATGTATGCAACATCTTTGTTTGGTTTGTGATTAAAATGCAGTGGTTGCCTCCCATTTTAAATGGAAAGAGCACAGGCCAAATTTTAGTTTGAGATTTCAGAGAAATTTCTTCCATTTGTATTATTATTTTATTACATTTTACTTATTTGTTTATTTGGGGTGTGTTTTAAAATTTCACTTTAGTTTTGTTATTTGACATATTTTAATTTCACAAAGAAATGTGCAGCATTTTGTCTGAGAAATAATAATTTGTCTTAAATCTCATTTTGTTCAAAAAATCATGAGAAAATCAGTATCGTGAATCGTATCGCATCGTTACATGCTTTCACACAAATTGTTTGGGTTTTCAAAACTGACTGTCTGAATGTCTTCTTCATTTGGAATTGAAGTGTAAATCATATCTGTATCAGTTGTATTGATTAGTATTGATTTTTTTTTCAGGGCAACAAAGGAAAGACAGGTGTTATTATTGCGGCCTACATGCATTACAGCAAGATATCAGCAGGGTAAGTTCAGCCATTCTACATCGCAAGGGGGAACAGACTTTATATAAACGACTTTAAATACATTTATTTATTTATTTGTTTATTTAATCTTAATTAAAATATAATTAATATAATTAAAATAATCTAACTGAATTTAAATGCTAAAAAAGGTCATGAAAAAGTGTAAATGGCAATCATATTTATTTTTTATTTTTTCCCCTCAACAACTTTCGTTTTTATTGAAGAATGCAGAGTTCTTGAAACTTCTGTTATATAAATTGTATTGTGGTTGGTATATGTAATATATCTCCTGGTTTGTGTTAATGAAAAAGTTTAAAAACAAGGCGTTTTTGTCACGTAATTACAGCAGAAATACTGGAAGAAATATTTTAGTCATTATGGGGGGCTTTCTGGTTAATTAACAAGCATGTGTCTTTGATGTGATTTTTTTTTCTTATGTCTTCAACTGCATTTGTGCACACAGGGCAGATCAGGCCCTCAGCACATTGGCTATGAGGAAGTTTTGTGAAGATAAAGTGTCGTCCTCTCTCCAACCCTCCCAGAACAGGTACATCCCTTTTGATTTATTGATCTTTGTGGTTTTACATACTGTACTTTTTTGAATTGTTAACACTGATGTCTCTGCAGGTATATCTATTACTTTGGAGGGCTGCTCTCAGGGGCCATCAAAATGAATAGCAGTCCACTCTTCCTCCATCAGGTCCTCATTCCTACCATCCCCAACTTCCAGGAAGATGGAGGTGAGTGAATATTTTCATGACGTCATTCCCTGACTTCATTCATGCATAAGCCCTCTATGTGTCTGTGTGAGAACATATGTATTCATTAAACAAACGTCCTTCACATTCACACACATTTCAAGTTTGTTTTTAATCTTTTGCAGTGGAGGAGAGAGAGACAGGGAGTTCGCCAATTCCTCCTTCATATCTCACTTTTTCCTCACTCTCTTGACAGGCTTCTTCCCTTTCCTGAAGATCTATCAGTCCATGCAGCTTGTCTACACTTCTGGCATCTAGTGAGTGAGGATCTATTGGAGACATTTACATAATTTAAAGCATAATTAGAGGTGTTTGCTAGGACAGGCACCACTATGCCGTTTAATACAGTTCTAATTATTACCTAGCATTACCTTCATATCTTCTTCAGGAAATAAATAAATTATAAATCTAGTTTAAAGAGTATTTTTGCAACTGTATATGTTTTTTTATAGTGATCTGCAGGGCTCTGGGAGCAGACGGCTGATTGTTACTATTGAGCCTGCACTGCTGCTGAAAGGAGACATAATGGTATGTGGGGCTGTTTTTATCTGACCCTGATATATTACAACTGTCAAAACCATAGGCATTTCCATCACTTTAATCTCTTTCTCTCACTCTCTGTCAATTTTATGGTCTCTTTTTCTGTCTTTCCTGTAGGTAAATTGTTATCACAGGCGGGTTCAGTCTCCTGAGAGGGACTCTGTGTTTCGACTGCAGTTTCATACGTGCACCATTCATGGAGCTCAGCTCTGGTTCGGCAAAGGGGAACTGGATGAAGCTTGTTCTGGTATATTCTTAATGGACCAAGCCAAGAATCATATGCCAAGCTCATATATTTTTACAATAAAACCAGAGCCGCCTGTCCAACTCTGACCGCCTTGAGCTGAAATGGCCTTGGGATATCAGCTGAGCTTGGTTTTTTACGATGTGCATTTTTATTTCAGTGGTCTGTGTTCTTTTAGCTGTGCCATAAATTATCACCCTCGTTCCCATTGGGTAACACCTGCGCACCACAGCTGCGTAATTGAGATGAGATAAAGATTTTCACGTGACAATAGATTCTCTATGGGCTTACATACAAGCATGGGAGGCAACTTCAATTGCTTGTAAAACTCTGGGAAAATTCCTAGATATTAATCATCTTCATTAACAAAAACATATTTATGAAGTGTCTGGTATGGAGAAGATATTATATACAAAGCCCATTATTAATGACAAATATTATTACCTGGAAAGGGTCTTCTGTTTTCTTAATGATTAACAATCTCTATTCCCACTGTTTCCTGTAGATGACAGATTTCCCTCTGATGCCACAGTGGAATTTGTGTTTTCATCTGGGCCTGAGAAAATCAAAGGTAATATTAAAACCTTAATCAAACTGCAGATTAAGTTCTTACTAACTGTTTGCAGTTTAAAGGACCATGAAATTGTTTAATTTTCTTTCCTTAGCTGATGCACAGCATTTGCCATTGAAACAGTGGGGTGCTGTCATCTCATGTGGTCTTTAACTGTGTCATAATGCAGATGAACTTAGTTGTAATTTTATTGTGTGTGTGTGTGTGTGTGTGTGTGTGTGTTTGATTCAGGGAGGGTGAGCCAGAGGAATGATCCAGCTGTCAGTGTGGACTATAACACAAATGATCCGGTGGTGCGCTGGGACTCTTATGAGAACTTCAATCAGAGACATCAGGACAGTCTTGAGGGTACAACTATTCATTTATACAACCACATACTAGTGTTTATTCAAGCCTTCAAAGGGAACATACTGTATTATTTTAAACAGGACTTTCCTTTTTATTTTGAAATAAAAGTTTGATACTACGCCCTACAATGTTTACAACATCTTGCCAGATCAGATTATTGAAACTAAGAGGCAAAAACGAGATTCAGAAATAACCATGGGACCATCACAACCATGAGCACATTAACAAATGGTCAGGTTTACACATTGACAACTCGACAGAGGTGTTTTTTTTTTATATCATAACCAGTGTTTGGTCAACAGCATACAAGCATACGTCACGCTATTTAATAAGACTGCTGTTTGCATTTTGAATTTTCACCATGATACATGGGTTACTTTTTCAAGTAAATAATGTATTATGTCCTGTAATGTTGTAAAAAAAAAAAAAAAAACTCTGTCATAATATATGTTACTTGTAAAAGGAAAAGAATGTGAATCTGAAACTAAAGGGCAAAATATGGACCTCTTCATTCTTTCTTGCACTAAACATTGATTAAAAAACAACTCTCATACATCCCTCCAGATATCGCACACACACGTGGGCCTCTAGATGGCAGCCTGTACGCTCAGGTAAAAAAGCGCCGCGCTGCAGGCTCCACCTCCCTGCCGTCCACCAATGGGAGCCCTGCAAGGAGCCCTGCAAGGAGCTCTGAGGAGCGTCCAAGTCAACTTCTGTCTGTTAGCACTGATTCTGGACACTCATCTGTCCCACCTGACCGGCTCGATGAGCCGACTCGACAGGCCCCGCCTACTCAGCAAGAGAGGGAGGAGCTTGAGCACCTCCTGGGTGGGATTGAAGGCGATGGAGGGAGGGATCGTGACCGAGAAACAGCCATTTTGGATGACGGTGATTCCTTGCCTCCTGAAAGGACTGGGTCACTGAGGTTAGGCCGTTCATGCTCATGTCGGGTGGGCTACCGATCTCAGCGTTGTGCTGAGCCTGGATGCGATGGACTCCACCACTTATCCAATGGGTACTGCCTTGATCGTCCCACCACCACTAATGGACACACAGGGGCTCCTTCTCCAGGGATGCCATCTGTCATAGGGCTTTGCCAACACCATAGTACCCATCCTCACCAATCCCTGCCGCCACCAGATCTGCTCTGGGACCGCCAACAAGGTCCACAACACTACCTTCATCGCACTTGCTCAGAGGGGCCATCACGCCACCTGTGTCCATATCCATCCCAAGAGATCAGCCCCCATCCACATAGTCTGTCTCCCCGACTGCTCTGTAGGGCGGAAGAGTACATTCCATACTCCCACCACCACCACAACCATCCACACCACCCAAAACCCAGCGGCCCCTACCACGATGTCATGATGATTGATGGCTTAGTGACACCCGGCTGCCCCTGTCGGGACTGCTGTCTGCAGCGAGAAGATTTCCACACCCTCCGTTTGGACAGAGAGGAGGGAATACACTGGGAGAGGGAGGCAGAGCTTCATCGGGATACTGGGTTAAGACGGGGCCGAGAGGCTGATATGCAAAGAGGGGCAGAGATATGGGACCGGGAGGCAGGGCTACGAAGGGGCAGAGAAATGTCTCTGCACTGGGAAAGAGACCGAGAAGCAGAGCTACAGTGGGAGAGAGAAAGAGAGGCAGAATACTGGCACAGGAGGGCTACAGTATCCCCCTATGGGCCTCACGGACATGAATTACCAGCATTTAACTTCGATCCACTTCCCGCAGGCCATCCTGCATACCCCGAACCCTCCCGGTCCCATTCTCACGCCCATCTGGATCTCAAATACAGCAGCAGTTCCAGTGGATACCAAACACCACGCCAAACGTGCCCCTGCTCCCCCTACCAGCCGTCACCTTCAGAGAGTCGTGGCTATGCCTCGGGTTACCAGTCTGAGTCCACATCCCCTCTTCCACCTCCCTCAGCCTCCTGCTCTGGCCCAGTGCACCATGCCAGCGGGCCTACAGATAACCAAACAGACTCCCACCCTCAGCAGTACACCTCTGATACAAATACAGGTGAGAAATGACTTGACAGATACAATTAAAATCTTTTATTACAGTGTATTGGACTATCTTTAAATTTGAAGCTTTTACAAATAAGTTTTCAACATCTTATATTAAAGAAATGTGTATGCTCTTCATCTGCATTCAGTTTCATCTGTGCATGATCAAATTTGTTCATCAGTCTGAATGCTATCCCTATCAGATTGCCCTGGTGCAGATAGCATAGGGTGGCGTAGTCACATTACCCATGGTTCCCTGCGGCGGACACATCGAGTTCCACATGCCCCATGGTCAACACCCTCTGATATTTCAGGACCTCCAACACCAGTCCACACAAGCAGCCCCTTGCGAACCCAGGAGAGGTAACTGCATTTAAAAGTTGATGTGGGGTTGCTCCTGCAGAGTTTAGCTCTGACCCTAATCCAACACACCTAAACCACCCGAACCTTAATCTCCAACCCTTCAAACAAAACTGAACCAGCTAATTAAGGTGGTCAGGGTTACCTTAAAATAAGAGCAGGTGTGTTGGAGTGGGGTTGGAGATCTGTAGTCAGGTAGCCCCCAGGAGCACAGTTGGCTACCCCAACAGTAGATGAAAGTTTTACCTGCTGACTTAATTTAACATTGTGTTGAATTCTTCTTCCATTTTCAGTCCTAGCCTGAGTGTCCGTGAGTATGAGTCAAGAGAGGTGAACAGTGAAAGCAGTTCAGCCCACTCCCACAACAGGACGCACTCACCTGCCCTACAGCCCAACAGTACCGGTCAGGGGTCTCGGCAAAATGTACTTTCTTCCAGTCAAGAGATTCCTGAGATACACCCCTTTCCTTCCACACCCACTACTGCCCAACAACTCTCTGCCCATTCCTCGCCAACGACACCTTCCACCCCACAAATCTCAGCAGAACACTCCACTCCTTTAACACCTTCATCAGAATCCACCCAATCACAAACAAACAGCTCACCTACTGCTGCTACAGTGCCACCCACAGGGGAAATGGTACCGCAATCAACTGAGACTGTTAAACCACCACGCTCCCCAGGTCCCTCTTCTCCCATCCCGTCCGAGTCCATCCCAGCTCACACGCAGAGCAATGGAGTATCATCATCTCCTGAACCAGACACCCCTTCTGCCTCTTCTGCCCCTGCGTCCCCTCAGCCGCCCACTGGCGAACACGAGAGCTCTTCTTCCCCTGAACCCCCAGTGCCTGGTTTCATGACACTGGGTAGGAAGCTGATGTTGGGCTCTGAAACCTCACTTCCTGCAGGACATAGTATGGATGGCAGCCCCAGCTCCACTCCCACCTTTCCCATCTCTCCAGCCTGCTGCACCCCATCTCCTCCACCAGGCTCCTACTCAGGGTGCCTAGCCGCCTCCGTCCCACAGCCTCCCCTCCCTGAGAAACGTCGCCCATCCGGCCTGCCAGGATCACCCAACGGGAGGTCTGGAACGCTGAGGGCATCCATGAGTCATCAGCCCTCTGGCCAACACCACGTTACATTCTCACCTTCAGTAGGAGAGCTGACTGTGCCTGCTGAACAGGGAGAAGTTGGTGTGGAGGGTGAGATGGGCAGCCGTGTCAGTGTGAAATTTGTGCAGGACAGCTCTCGATTTTGGTATAAACCTGGCATCTCCAGAGAGCAAGGTGAGACAACCACTGTTGTCTTATAATTTAACTATATAAAACTAAATGCAGTTTAGAGATGCCTTCATGGCCAGCTGCTAATAAGAACAATCTACATTTGTAAAACAAAAGTGCAGTATATTGCGAAATAATGGCAAGATGTGGCTTTTGAGTTGCCTTCCAAAAATATCCCAAAAAATTAATTAGAATTCAATCAAAATTGAAATCAGGACATGTCTATCAATAAATACCCAGCATTGTTGCTGATTGCTATTGATCTCTGCATAAACAGTTTTGCTTGTGCAAACGCAGCCGTGTCTTATTAGGGATCCTTGCACTTTTCATAACCCTTAGTATGAGCAACACTAATAATGATGCTTACTTTTGTGCTGTAGTGTTTTTGCACATGCTGCAACAGATTGTTGTTCCATATGCTTGGATCTTTTAAATAGCGATGTCTCATTAAACTGTCCTGTCTCTGTTCAACAGCTATAGCAGCACTGAAGGAAAGAGAGCCAGGGGCCTTCCTCATCCGAGACAGTAACTCTTTCCAGGGGGCTTACGGTCTGACCCTAAAAGTTGCCAGCCCACCCCCCAACGTCAATAACCATAGCAGCAAAGGTACGCCACATCTGCAGGCATTTCCTCACACAAACATTTATCTTGCTTCAGTGTTGCTCCCAAAGCTCTCTGTCTGCACAGGAAACACACGACTGCACCTGAAGTACTCTAGCAGAGCTAAACATCACAAGAATTTAGAGCAAAAGCTGAAGTGTGTTATTTCTGGACCAAACAGAATTTAAAAAATAATGACGATTGTCTTTGATTGGACAAACAAATTGGTTGACAGGGTTGTGTTCTATTCAGATTTGAACTGAGAATGCCATTGCCAATTTGAATTGAGGCGGCAAACACAAAAGTAGAAGTGCAATTCAAAATTAAATGTAAGTAGAATTAAAATGAACTCAGTGAAATTATTGAGACTAATTTTTAGTTACAAAAGCAAAGTCACGACAAACTTTGAATTTTAGCTTTTCATTGTCTTGAATATTTTATTGTCATAATTAATACTGGACCAAGTGCACTGTTTATTTTTGTACAGTTCAACTAAATATTTAATTGAGAAAGCATTGAGAACTATTTTTTGCCTTTTACAGTGATATGTATTTATCTAAATGTCCATTAATCTCAACTGAAGTGCAATATTTCGAAAGGTTGTCATGATTTGGCATACAACGAATATTAGCATCATAGTCTGCATTAAAGATATAATTTCCTGTCTGTTAGCAGGAGGAGACCCTCTGGAACAGCTGGTTCGACACTTCCTGATTGAGACAGGGCCTCGAGGAGTGAAGATTAAGGGCTGTCAAAATGAGCCCTACTTTGGTGAGCAGTTCAAGAATCCTCTATAAAAGTCTACAGGTTGGCTCGCCAAAAACTGATTAAGCTTAGTCCTGGTTCAGCTTAAAGGGATAATTCACCCAGAAATTATAATTCTGTCATCATTTACTCACCCTCATGTCATTCCAAACCTGACATTTTATTATGATGTTAAAAAGTTCTTGTGGTCCCAAACCTGATCTGGAAGACCAATATCTGAGTACAAAATTGGAGTTAATAGAACAGCCAGCCTGAAAAAAGCTGTATGAAAGTTGAGCTCAGGTTAGTGTGAAAATCAGTTTGCACTTTTCTGAGATACCTGAGGGGGATCAGTTTGCTCAATGCATGCAAGGTATTCAGATAGCAATACTGTCTAATCTCCATGATATATCCGTCATGTACTCTAGCAGAACGCTGAATATGCCAATAGTTCAGAACACTATTTCAAAGAGCGAACGGACAACCTTAAGTTGTAGAAGTAGAGACAAACTCATATCTTTGATGTAGCGTTTGTTTTTCTATATTAGAAAGCCGAAAAGTTTTTATGCTTGCGATTAGTTGCCGTCTGGCTACATTCTGGTGCTTTTGCAATCTGGCACATCAGTTTTAAAGGTAAATAAAGTTGAAGTGTTATGAAAGCTAAGTATTGAGGTCCTCTGTGTGTGTTTTATCATTGGTAGGGAGTCTTTCAGCACTGGTGTATCAGCATTCCATTACACCAATCTCTCTGCCCTGTGCCCTCCGCATCCCAGAGAAAGGTAAACAAAACGCCACACGTCAACACCACGCTGAGATATCACTGAATGATGAAAGCACAGACACAACATGCACTCATTGTGGGGTTAGAGTTTATGAGGAGTTGTAAGGCAAGAAAAGAATGCTTTAAAACAAAAAAGCCAGAGAAACTATTTTTATTAAACTACAATACAGCATTTTCCACTGTATTCTGTACTATAGATTCGGTAACACTTTACAATAAGGTGTCATTTGTTAACATTAGTTAATGTATTAAGTAACATGAACAAACAATGATCAGTACATTTATTACAAAATTTATTCATCTTTGTTAACGTTAGTTAATAAAAATACAGTCGTTCATTGCTAGTTCATGTTAGTTCATAGTGCATTAACTAATGTTAACAAACACAACTTGAGATTTTAATAATGCATTAGTAAATGCTGAAATTAACATTAACTAAGATTAATAAATGCTGTGGAAGTACTGTTAATTCTTAGTTCATGTTAACTAATGTTAACTTATGAACCTTATTGTAAAGTGTTACCATAGATTCTTACTACACACTAAACAAAACAGTAATTTTTTTGTAACATTTATTTTTTCTTTAATTTATTGATTTTACTTCCTTGTGATTGTATTCAACTACACTTTGCCAGATAATTCAATAATCACACTGAAAATTAGACTGATTCAAACTACCAAATCTCAAGTTTTTTTTTTTTTTTCTTTTGACTGATTCATCAAAAGAACCACTCACACATAAGAATCATGTTTGTGAATCAGATAACACTGGTTGGACTGTATGTTTTTGCATGAGGCCAGCAAAGACAATGTTGTAGATGATTTGTAAGTTATAGATAATATACATAGTGTGTCGTCTTTTTTGTGTTATTTATTCTCTATTGTATTATTTTGCAGTAGCTGTTATTTTTAGACAGCTGAACTAAAAAAATATTTATTTTGGCATGGATCTGCACGTATAATGTGCAGTATTATACAAAGACTAAATGGTAGTGAATGTATAATATTTTATAATACACAATATTATACATACACTGCCATTTAGTACTGTATATTATACTTACAACTCCAAAATGTTATATACAGCTATATATTATACATACAGCTCCATTTTTTTTAAAGAAAATGATTACTTTAATACAGCAAAGATGCATTAAATTGATCAGAAGTGATAGTTAATAAATTTGTTATAAATAATTGCTGTTCTTTTAAACTTTCTGTTCATCGATGTAACCTGAAAAATACATCAGTTTCCACAAAAATATTAAACAGCACAACTGTTTCCAAAATTTATAATAATAATAAATGTTTCTTGAGCAGCAAATCAGCATGTTAGAATGATTTCTGAAGGATCATGTGACACTGAAGACTGGAGTAATGATGCTGAAAATTCAGCTTTCCATCACAGAAATAAATTACATTTTAAAATATATTAAAAAAGGAAAACAGATATAATTTGTAAAAATATTTCACAATATTACTGTTTCACTGTATTTATTTTTTTATCAAATCAATGCAGGCTTGTTGAGTTTAAGAGACTTCTTTCAAAAACAAACCAAAAAAATCAAAAATAAATAAAAATTCCCACACTTTTTAACCATAGTGTAAACACATATGATCACAAGATTTGTTTTTAAGGAACTACCAATGCTTGAATCTCAGAGACTGGTCTATAAATCATGATGTCACACTCTCAGACCCAATAGGTGAAGTCGTGGAGGTTCAGCCAGTCAGTAACATGAGTACAGCTGCAGACCTTCTGAAACAGGGAGCAGGTGAGTGTGAGCCAGCACATCTGTCC
This sequence comes from Spinibarbus caldwelli, assembly GCA_039654775.1. Lineage (NCBI taxonomy): Eukaryota > Metazoa > Chordata > Actinopteri > Cypriniformes > Cyprinidae > Spinibarbus > Spinibarbus caldwelli. Next base: position 21,382,838 of record CM077260.1, read on the forward strand.
TCATGTGTTACTTCTTACTGTAACGTCTATAACCTCTGATGTCTCTCCTTAGCCTGCAATGTGCTGTTCCTGAACTCAGTTGAGACCGAGTCTCTCACGGGACCCCAGGCTATCGCTAAAGCCACAGGGGCCACAATGTCACTCAGCCCTCGGCCCTCTGCGACAGTGGTCCACTTTAAGGTGTCAGCCCAGGGCATTACACTGACAGACAGTCAGCGCAGGTACGCCCACTAGTTCCTCTTTGAAAGTATAACCATATCATTTTTCAGTTTTCTCTGAGCAATAGAAATGTTAGGACAGACTGTTACTGTCACACTGAGTTTGACTATGAGAGGTTGGGGTTTTCAGGGTGTTTTTCAGGAGACATTATCCAATCAACAGCGTGACTTTCAGCAGTGTGGACCCACAAGACAGGAGGTGAGATTGCGGTGGCAAAAATGCTGGTGTACAAGGATTGGTGTACAAGTGTGCTTTATATATCTACTCTACATGTTTTCTCAAACGTAGTTATTTGTTAATACACTATTTTATATTACAGTGTGTTGTACAACAGTATGCAAAGTTTGCAGTGCATTCCACATCCAATGCATTTACAAACCATTAATTAAACCGTTAATTAATTAAACCGTTAATGCAAATATACAAAGGAAAATGTGGATGTAAGAGGATTTTTTTTCTGTTTATTTATGTTGTTTAGCTTTCGATATAGGAGGTTTTTTTTTTTCCTTTTAATTTTGTCTTATTTTTTGTTTTGTGTAATGTTTTTTTGGTTGGTTGGTTGGTTTATTTTGTTCTTTCTTTGCTATTTTGCTTCTTATGTTTTCTTTTGTTGTAGATATATGAGGATTTTTTCTACATATATATATATATATATATATATATATATATATATATATATATATATATATATATATATTTTTATGTTTTGTTTTGCTTTACTTTTTTGTCCTTGTTTTCTTTTGTTTTAGTTTTTTTACATTTTGTATTTTTTATCTTTTGTTTTGATTTTCTTTTTTCTTTTCTTTTCTTTTCTTTTCTTTTGTTTTCTTTTGTTTTCTTTTCTTTTCTTTTCTTAACAGTTGCCTGCCTAGAACAAGTAGTAGCTCAAAATTTTAATCAGGTAGTGCATGACTCTGTGTGGGCTGCTCTGTCCGTGTGTGCAGTATGTGCATAAATGTTTTTTTTTTTTACTCATTTATGTGTATATATTTCCAGTTTTATGTAAAACACAAGCTTTGGGGCTTTGAAATGCAAACCCACCCTGTGCAGACAGAACACTTTTTTTTCTTAAACCATCGCTTTGAACCCTGTAAATTGTTTGGGCTCTGTGATTTATTTATTTTTTTTTGTAAATGCTCTTTCATGGCACACAGCTACCAGTCTTGCATCTAAAGTATTTGAGGCAATAACATTAAACCAGATGTTACAGGAAAGAGCATTTTTCATTTGCAAAAAAAAAAATGCATGGGCCTTTGAGCAAACTTAAAGGAATAGTTCACCCAAAAATGAAAATTTAACGATAATGTACTCACCCTCAGGCTAACCAATATGTAGATGAATTTGTTTCTTCATGGGAATAGATCTTTTTAGAAATTTTGCATTACTTCTCTTGGTCCTCTGCAGTGAATGGGTGCCGTCAGAATGAGAGTCCAAACAGCTGATAAAAACATAATCCACACAACCCCAGTCTATCATTGTGAATAAAAAAATTGTAAGAAACAAATCCGTCAAGAAGTTTTTAACTTTAAACCTTCACTTCTGACCAAAATATGAGTTCATAATCCAAAATAACCCTTCCTCCAGTGAAAATGTTTCATCAAAATCCACCTACATAATTGGACATATTTCTCTCCTGATTCAGACAATATAACTTTTTCACTGGCCAAAGCAATATTATATATAGAGTACTCATATTTTACCCAGAAGCAATGGTTTGAAGTTGTTTTATTCTAATTATAGATGTATTACAAAAAAACTTGAACTATTCCTTTAAAAACAGCTTCTCAGTTACAATTTACAAAATATGATTTGACGTAGACCTCCAAAATGAAGCCTCAAAGCATTGTGGGTTACATCCAAAGCATACTCTACACAAGTAAATGAAATCAAAATCTAGCTACATGAGCTCGATTTCACATTGCAGTAGGAAATGTATCAGAACGGAATTCACATGCAGCACAAATATATTACAACCACAAGATTACACTAAATATACAGAGTACTCGTGTAGAGTATATGTTTGTCCTCAGATTGAGAGCATGTTCATGTGTGGCTGCAGCGTCCTGTGTGTGAGAGTGTTGTGAGTGTTTTGTGTGTGTGTGAGAGAGAGTCTGTTCCTCAGTCTTGTCTCCCTCTTGCTGCCGTAGGTGGACTAACTCAGACAGCACGACCTCTAAGTAAGTCTAAATGATATGTGTGTCGTCTGGACTGTTCAGACAGCTTGTTTCCTCTGTGTTGCTCCTGATGGGAAACTGATTATGTGCTTATGTGCATGTTAATTTACTCTTATATTACCATAGTACCGATCATCCTGTCTGTCCGTTCACCCCTCATTTGGATTGCAAGTCTGACTGATATTTTATCCCCAGTCGTTCATTCGCGCATCTCTTTGTCTCCTCTCAGAGTATTTGGTTTTGTTGCCAAGAAGCCCGGCAGCATGGCGGAGAATGTGTGCCATCTTTTTGCAGAGCTGGATCCTGAACAGCCCGCGACTGCCATCGTCAACTTCATTAACAAAGTAATGCTGGCACCACAGAGACGCTAGGGCCCCAGGGACGAGGAGGATGGTTCGTCTTCACGTACACTGCCGTACATCACAAGACTGTAATGTTGCACCTTCTGTCAAGTTTAAGACTTTTCGGCAAAGACAAGGGCTTTACTGTTGACTAACATGATGCCAAAACACATTAAAACCAAAATATACTACAGAATGTAACCAAACTAATGCCAGCAGTCTGTTGTGGTTTTGCCTTTGTAGAGCTGTTTTGGTGTTTGGATTGTAAATGACTTTTTGAAATACAATCACTAAGATTGTTAAATAACCCTGGCAGCAGGGGTTTTCAAAAATATAAAGCACTGTTATTGATCCATGAATAAAATAAATCTGTTATATGCACTCAAACTTCTGAATTGCACAGATATGTCCGGAGTATGACAATCATCAGTTTAGAAATATTGATGTCAATTTGGTTTTTGAGTTTTGACGTACGCTAAATTGTGGTCGAAAATGTTTCTTTTATTCAAAAGCCAAATTTCAGTGTCCTTTTAACTGGAAAGGAGGTGCCATGGTTTCTATTGGAAACTTATTTCAGCCACAATAAAAAAAATGTATAAATGAGTAAAGGTAATTGCGACTTATCTCACAATTCAAACTTTTTTCTTGAAATTTTAAGTTTATATCTCACAATTTTGAGTTCCTGTCTTGTAATTCTGACTTTTTTTCTCGTAATTCTGTTTATATCTCACTATTCTGAGTTTATTTCTCACTATTCTGAGTTCCTATCTTGTAATTCTGACTTTTTTCTTGTAATTGTTTATATCTCACAATTCTGCATTTATAGCTCTCTATTCTGAGTTTCTATCTTGTAATTCTGACTTTTTTCTTGTAATTCTGTTTATATCACTATTCTGAGTTTATATCTCACTATTCTGAGTTTCTGTCTTTTAAATTCTGACTTTTTTTCTTGTAATTCTGTTTATATCTCAATTCTGAGTTTAGATCTCACTATTCTGAGTTTTATTTCTCACTATTCTGAGTTTCTATCTCGTAATTCTGAATTTTTTATTGTAATTGTTTATATCTCACTATTCTGAGTTTTATTTCTCACTATTCTGAGTTTCTATCTCGTAATTCTGAATTTTTTTCTTGTAATTCTGTTTATATCTCACTATTCTGAGTTTATTTCTCACTATTGAGTTTCTATCTCGTAATTCTGAATTTTTTCTTGTAATTATGTTTATATCTCACTAGTTTATTTCTCAATATTCTGAGTTTCTATCTTGTAATTCTGACTTTTTTCTTGTAATTCTGTTTATATCTCACAATTCTGCATTTATATCTCACTATTCTGAGTTTCTATCTTGTAATTCTGACTTTTTTTCTTGTAATTCTGTTTATATCACTATTCTGAGTTTATATCTCACTAGTTTCTATCTTTTAAATTCTGACTTTTTTCTTGTAATTCTGACTTTTTTCTTGTAATTCTGTTTATATCACTATTCTGAGTTTATATCTCACTATTCTGAGTTTATATCTTGTAATTCTGACTTTTTTTCCACGTAATTCTGTTTATATCTCAGTTTATTTCTCACTATTCTGTTTGAGTCTCATAATTCTGAATTTTTTTCTTGTAATTCTGTTTATATCTCACTATTCTGCGTTTATATCTCACTGAGTTTCTATCTTGTAATCCTGACTTTTTTTTCTCATAATTCTGTTTATATCTCACAATTCTGAGTTTCTATCTTGTAATTCTGACTTTTATGTCTCACTATTCTGAGTTTACATCTTGCGATTCTGACTTTATTTCTCAGAATTGAGAGAAAAAGTCCAAATAGTGTGAAAAACTCTCAATTACCTTTGTTTTTAATCCTTTGGTGGAACAAGCTTCCATAGTTTCTGACTCTGGCCCGGTGTCTGCGAATGATAGGGAAAGTTACTGAGCGTTTGAGACGGAGAAACAGATGGAGGACCAGACATGGCGTAGTCGTGACGCTGAGCAGCTAATGTGCTCTGCTGGAGTTCCAGTATTAAGAAGATTTAAATGTAGTAAGATGTCATAATGGAAGGCTGACGGTCATGTGATTATTAACCAGAGAGAATTTGGTTACCTTTAGAGTAGGAAGGAACTTTATTTTGTCCCCATATGTTGTGTATTTCATGCACTGTTCATAAATAGAATATGAAATAAGGCAGACAGTGGTTCATAACCAGCCACATCATATACAACCCATAGCTTTGTCAACTGACGTCACGCGTCATGCTGTACTATTGCCTACCATATTGTGTAGTAGAACATTATATTGGAATGTAACCAGTGTTTAAACTGATTGGATGTGTAGACGTTTCCGCCTTTATTGTTTGCGTAATGATTTATCTCCAGAAGCTGTTTATAACCAAAGACGTGGCCATGTACTCAATCAGTTACTTTAAGCTGTGCCATTTGTTTTACTTAACTTTATCAACAAGTTATTTCTGTTTTTGACAGATAGTAAGACAAGTCTATGACAACTTTAATATATTGTATTCTGTATTTTCTTATTGATCTTTTTATGTAGTAATATATTTTAACACATGCAGCTGACTTGGAAAGTAAAAAAAAAAAAAAAAAGACGACTACATGGGAGGATTTTGATGAAAAGTTTTTTTTTTTTTTTTTATTACCATCTGTTATTTTTTTCAGTGTATGCACAAGTGAAAAATATAAATGTAAAGTCATGGTACCAAATCTGAATTCATGATGTGAATTATTTCAATTCTAATGCACTATTCTATTAATTTACCACCATCATGTATTATACTTTAAATCAGAGAGAGATGTGTGTGTGTTATACACATATTCATACACCTCAAATTGGATTAGTCTAATGTTTATTAACTTCATTTTGTACCCTTTTGTTGTGCATTTAATGCACTGTTCATAAATCTAATGTATTTATATTTGCATAAATATAAAAAGTGAATTTATACATTTAGAATTATTTATAATGGAAAAAGCTGACACCATATAATTTTTCCACATTTTCATACAAGAATTTATTAATCATAAGGCCATTTATTCAGAAGTATTGAACAAACTGACAGTTGATTTGAAATAGATATCTATTTCTTTTGGACGTGTAACAAGTTACTCAGTCAACATTTATGCATTATTTCCTTGTCATCTACTTTTTTCTCTGTGGTACAATTACTAGTTGTCAGATCAAATGATTAGCTACAAAATGCTCAAAATGTCATGAGTTTGACATTAAATGCATCCTATACTCATCGAGTGAAGACTTCTTTGTCCCTTTTGATATGGCCAAGACTATGTAAACAGGGTACACAACATCAAAACATCTTTCACAATCTTTGGTAACTGCTGATTCTTTCTACAACAGTGAAAAACTTGTCAAAAAAAAAAAACAACAAAAAAAATATTAAAAACGTTTGGTTCTGCTTTACTAGTAACCGAATGATTGGGACCGTTGTGAATTTCCTTTGCGAAAATGTTTTGGATAATGAAAATACAGTAACCTTCTGTACACACTAAGTGAAAAACAAATCAAAAAATACAATTGAAAAAACATTCATCAAGTGCTGGTTATAAAATGTTCCCCTTTGGTTATGTTTTTATCTTGAAAAGGTAAAAAAGATAAAGACATTCACAATTTCGTTTTCCATTCTACCAATAAGCAGCCCAAAATTTAAGGCCACACGTTACCGGGGCCGTCGTCAGGTCCTCTATGTTACAGCCTCACTGGGCCGTCCATCGAAATATCGTCAGCGCCCCGTGAACTTAAGCGACGACCCTGATGACGACTAACCCTACAGTATTTGAAGCAGAGGTGATTCAAACTTGCATCAACAACAAAGAGCTTTTCATTCAGCATTCACAGCTGCAGTGAACAGATTTTGTGGAAAGCTAAATATCTCATCATAGACAGCTTAAAAATTCATTTTCCTCAGTTGACAGGGAAACCATCTTCCATTTCAGGTAAGCGGTTGATGGAGTTCAGGTGCCATAGTGTTTAATATACAAACCGAAGATGACGTGTAGTCTACAGCGCCCTCTTTTGTCCTCTGCAAGCTGATGGGCGACCTTTTCAAACACAGAGGAGCCCTTTAGTACCAGTGAGGTCAAACCACTGCATACAACAGAAACAGGTACATCGAAACAATAAATAAATGGTTGTTCCCAAAAGGAAAAGTTGCAGCTGTTTATAAGTCTGATGGAGGAGGGCCGACGGATGGGCGAGGATCTCAGCAGTGGAATGAGTGAGGTGACGAGGAGAACCCTGGCTGGCAGGCCGAGTCGTGCTCGTGGTTGGTGTCTGGACTGTGCTGGTCTTCTGTCTCTGGAGACATGGAGCCATTGTAGTCCTCAGCCTCTATCTGCTCCTCTTTGATTTGAGACTGATGCCTGTGAACACAGACCGCTCACGTCAGTCAGGATCAAACCGAAATTCTGACTTCAACAAATTCATCCCATCACTTCTGATGAATGACTATGCTATTTTTAACGTCAAGGCCCAGAAAAGTATGAAAAACATCGTCAGAATAGTTCATCTGCCATCAGTGGTTCAACTGTAACGTTATGAAGCGACGAGAATACTTTTTGTATGAAAATAAAACAAAAATAACGACTTTATTCAACAAATTGGCACCGTAGCGTCACCGTAGCGCCATTTTCATTTCGACAAAAGGATACGTTTTCTACGTGGATTTACGTTTTGATTTGAACACAAACAGCGCATCCCTGTGTTGCGGCTGACACGGAAGAGCGTATGTATTTTGCATGCAGCGAGACTCACCAAAATGGCGCTACGGTGATGATACCGTGCCGAATTGTTGAATAAAGTCATTATTTTGGTTTTATTTCCGTACAAAAAGTATTCTCGTCGCTTCATAACGTTACGTTTGAACCACTGATGGCAGATGAACTATTCTGACGATGTTTTTCATACTTTTCTGGGCCTTGACAGTGTTATTTACTTGGCAGTCAATGGGACAGTCACAAGCCTCCTGGTTTTCATCTAAAATATCTTAAATTGTGTTCCGAAGACAAACAAAGCTTTTACGGGTTTGGAACGATATGGGGGTAAGTGATATGACAAAATTTTCATTTTGGGGTGGAGTAACCCTTTAATATTTTCACGGGCCCTGAGCTAAAATATATGGCCATTTTTTAATTAATTAATTAAGCATCAGAAGTGAAACAGAATTTTGAAAGTTTTTTTGCTTCAAGTTTCTAAACTTAAATTATCTTTGAAGTAAAGTTAGTTTAAAAGCTTTTAGTAACTAAACTTAACACATATATAAATAAATATTTCATGCATTATATATACACACAGTGCCTTCCAAAAGTATTGGAACAGTAAAGACAAAATTGCTCTGTTGGCTGTGGAGTCAAGACATTTGCAAATATGATTAAAAGATGAATATGAGACAAAACTACAGAATGTCACATTTTATTATTAGCCATTTCAACACATACATGTTTTACCAGCTAAGAAGATCAGCACTTTTAGAGTTCATCCCACTCATTGATGTGAGCATATGTATTGGGACAGTTGGACATAAAGCAGATATAAAAGATTAAAAGCTATTATTTAGTTGCAGATCCCTTGCGCACAATCACAGCAGTGAGTCTGTGACCCATAGACATCACCAGACTCTTGGTCTCATCCTTTGAAATACTTTTCCCAGCCTTTAATGCAGCAAATTCCAATTGTTGCTTGTTTTGGGGAGTTTCTGTCTTTACTCTCCTCTTCAGCTGGTGAAATTCATGTTCAATCGGATTTAAATCTGGAGATTGACTTGGGCAATCTAAGACTTTCCATTTCTTTGCCCTTATAAATTCCTTGACTGAACTGGCAGGGTGTTTTGGGTCATTGTCCTGATGCAATATGAAGCACTTCCCAGTGAATCTGGTGGCATTTTCTTGAATATTGGTAGGCAAGATGGTTTTGTACCCTTCCAAATTCATTCTGCTACTGTCATCATACATTAAGTCATCAGTAAAGTTGAGAGGGCCTGTTCCAGAGACAGCCATACATGCCCATGCCATGACACCACCTCCACCATGCTTTACAGATGAGGCTGTATGCTTGAGATCTTTTGCAATTCCCTTTTTTTCTCCACATTTTTGCTTTTCCATCACTTAGATAAAGGTTCATCTTTGTCTCATCGGTCCATAAACACAGTTCCAAAACTCTTCTGGCTCACCTTTGTGCTTTTTTGCAAAGTCTAATCTTGCGTTTCTCCTGAGGACAGTAGATTGTCAGAGCATCACCCCAGCTTTCTGGAAGTTGTTGTTGATTTTACAGACACGTCTTTTAGGGTTCATTTTCACAGCTTTTATGATTTGTCTGTCATCAACTACTGTTGTTTTCTCAGCTGATCAGGTAGTTGTTGGTTGCTGGTGTCGCTGGTGGTTTCCAAACTCTTAATTTCTCCATGCCCTTTGTTTTTGCTATAGCTCTAATTGACTTCCTCTTTTCTTTTAGCATCCAAATTGCTTGCTTTTCTCTCAAAGTCAGCTCCCTCATCTTCATCCTGGTTTGTGGGTGTCATCATCGAATGCAAGATTCAGAATGCAGGAGTAATGGCTATAACTGATACGACACATTCCCTGCTTTTAATATCTGAAGAATGAATGCAACAGGACACAGCTGATCACTTAGAAAGACCTGTGAGGCAACTGTTCCAATACTTATGCTCACATCAGATAGGGGGATGAAACTCTAAAAGTGCTGAACTTCTTAGCTGGTAAAACATGTATGTGTTGAAACGGCTAATAATAAAATGTGACATTCTGTAGTTTTGTCTCATATTCATCTTTTAATCATATTTGTAAATGTCTTGACTCCACAGCCAACAGAGCAATTTTGTCTTTACTATTCCAATACTTTTGGAGGGCACTGTATGTATGTATGTATGTATGTATGTATGTATGTATGTATGTATGTATGTATGTATGTATATACACACACACACACACACACACACACACACACACACACATACATACATACATATACAGAGAGAGAGACAGACAGACAGACAGAAAGAGAAAGATTTTATACTATAAATAAAAGACATTTATTATAATTTCTGTTAAAAAAAATAGAGTATTATATTAATATTAAGCAATGTTATTTCAGTATCACTGAGATACTATTTTGGTGTTTATTAATATTTTGAATCAGATTTTATTTTTATATTTTCCTTTTTCATTTTAAATGTAACATTTTAGTGATTTTATATTGTTTTGCTATTTTTAGTAGTTTTTATTTTTCTCTTATGTATCTTCATAGTTCTTAATTTTTATTTCAGTTTTAGTTATTTTAATACATCAAGTTTAACTAAATGTTATTCAATATTTCCATAAATTAGACTAACACATGTAAAAACATACAGGCTAATTGGGTGAAAATATTTTGCATTCATAGTGTTGCCATTATGACATATCTTCAGTTAAAATATGGGCAACTTAAATATATTAATTTGCCTGTATGTAAGTCACTTTCTTTGTCACTGGTCATTTAATTATTCAAATAAATTGTCAAAACAATTTTAAATATTTGATTTAGTATTCTACATTAATGACACTTTATATATAAAAATTATATTTATTAAAAAGAATAATATCAAAAGTTTTTTATTTAATTTCTCTTCCAGGTAGGTGCGACCTTTCCCGTTTTTTATTTTTTTTATTTTGTCCTACGAAACTAATTTAGCAAATGTTTCTAATTTATTTCCCCTGATAACACACTGGCTGATGCATCATCATCATCATCATCATCCTGCACATGCTAAACTGCACATTCTAAAAGTAAATGCACATTGACCTTAAGGGGGGCATCTTCCCCCATCTTACTGTACTCAAAATAACTTCAATGCCTTTTTTAATCTTTGAATAAGCCAGTCAGTGGCTGACAGATGTTCTCAGGGTTTATGTGAGTGATGTCGGACAGGCAGGAGAGTGGACTCACAGTGTGGGCACAGGAGAGAGCTCCAGGCTGGAGTCGCTGCGGGAGCCCTCGTCATGATCGTGAGAACTCATGTCCTCATGCAGTGCGCCGGCTAGAGCCTTCAGACTCATCGCTCCCATGGACGCTGAGCCATACAGGGGCAGACTGCTGTCCACCATCGCTGCCTGAGGAGAAACAATCTTTTAAGACCAAGGAAAATAACACTGATATTACAAACAAGTTAAATACACTACCATTCCAAAGTATGGATATATTAAATTGATCAAAAGTGACAGTAAAGACAAGCATATTAGAATGATTTCTGAAGGATCATGTGACATTGAAGACTGGAGTAATGATGCTGAAAATTCAGCTTTGCATCACAGGAATAAATGACATTTTATAACATATTAAAAATCTTACCAACCTCAAACTATTAAAACGGTAGCTTATGTATGAATGACTCCATACCTGCAGAGAAGACAGGGCGGGATTTTGACCCAGACTGGACTGGATGTTCTTCACCAGAGGTGATCTGAAGAAACAGACATCAGTGTCATTAGCAACAATGACTTCAGAGGAATCTGTGCCAATGAAATCTTTGCAATGAGATGTGTAATTACCCAGTGATCTTTTGAGGCCTTCTTTTCTGAAACTCCAGCTCGTCCACAGTCCAAACGGCCCCCTTCACATTCTCGACTCGTACAAAACACTTATGAAGACTGAGGTTGTGGCGAACTGCATTCTGAGATCACAGAATAAATGAACAAACTGATCCAAGGCACAGGAAATCATTCAAGACTGTATCTTTTCAGTTACCTTCCACGTCGCTGCATTGCGTCTGAAATATGCAAATGTTCGAGTGAACCAGTTGTAGATTTCATTTAGTGTTAGCTGCTTTTCAGGAGACTCCAAAATGGCCTATAAATTAAAAAGAGCAACATGTATCTCATATGGCAGCTGATGAAAAATACAAATCAACGTCTAATTAAAATGAATCAGAAATCCTGTTTGACAGCAGTCTCATCAGAAATGATGGTGCAGACCTCGATGATGGTTTCTTACCTGCCTGATCAAAGCTGCATATGTAAATGGAGGCCTGACCTCAGCACTCAGGTAGAACTCCTTATTCTGCACTATATCTATGAAACACAGGAGAAGGGTGCTGTCAGTTACACTTCATTTATCAAAGCAATTTTATCTTTTTTTTTTTTTTTTTGAAAATAGGGTTTTCCCCATGTATGCAGACGTAATTCTCACACAGAAAGAAAGAAAGAAAGAAAGAAAGAAAGAAAGAAAGAAAGAAAGAAAAAGGCTTGTACAATAGTTTATAATTTTACAGGTTGGAAACATCTGAACAAATTAAAAACAATAGTAATAAGAAATTAAACTAGTAACTTTAAGCTTAATGCATACATAAATATATATTCCATGCATTTTATAGACAGATAGATAAAAAAATCTATAAAATAAGGTTGAAATAAATTCTTCCAAAAAGAGTAAAAGCTCAATATTTGAAATTCATTTGCTCTGTATCCAAAAAAAAAAAAAAAATAGATTACATGCTGAAATGCTAGCAATCTTCTTTTATTACTACAAAGTGCAAAAAGTTTGTTGTAGATTTTAAAAATGCACTAAGCACTTTATTTAACTGTGCAGGGCCTATCCTTTTCTGCATACACAGCAAATAAATTTTTGTATAGAAATTTTACTCTTTTTGGGAAAACATTATGACTTGAAATCATGTTACATGTGGACTGAAGAAAGAGCAGGATCCTCCTTTTCTTAAAGTTGAAATAACCCTACTGGCCAGGTGACGGTTCCACTGGCCCACATTTCTCTCACACTGATTTAGGGTCATTCTTATTGTAGAGCCCTGATCACTGCTTTACACTGACTGTGGGTCAGAGGTCACGGATCTCTCACCTTGGTCCATGGCTATGTTGTATTTGTCAGAGTAGCGTTTTCGGATGGGTCCCATGCTGTGCAGGCTGGTGGGTATGATGACGGAGGGCATCTGGGGGAGTGACGTGAGGGGTGTAGACGGGGCTGTGGCACTCTGGGAAAGACTCATAGAGGGAGTGGTTTTGGGAACGGTTGCCTTGGCAAGTGTGAGGTTGGACACCAGATTCACCTAAGAACAACAAAAAAGTTGAATATTTCACCAGCAATCTTAAGTTTATCTTCAGAACTACACAAAAGTGTTTAATCAAACAGAGTAAATGGTAAATAAAATGACATACTGGCTGAGGGGCAGGTTTGGGCTCAGTAGACTTGACATGTAGGTGGGCCATCATGGCCTGAAGGCGTTCTTTGTCTTTGGCGAGCTGTTTGACAAACACAAACACAACAGAGATGCAACGCTGATAAACCTGAAGTTTTCTGTTGTCTAGCGTTCACATGGTTTTTCTTTATGTGTACATACAGAACAGGAAAAGATTAAAGCCCAGATTAGAGCAGGATGTTCAACTACATGCAAAGCAGAAAACAAACATTTCTTCAGTCTAATCAGAATTAAATACACCATATCAAAAACCAGTTCCGTTTGGAGCGAAAGCAATTGTGTTGAGTGTTTGTAAAGCCTTACCTGCAGTTCCAGCTGCTGAACCACCTGCATCTGAACTCTGCACTGCGCTGTGCTCTTGTCATCCAGAGCATGTTCGCTGTTCAAATGCCTGAAAAATACAACACACATATGCAGATGTTCAGTAAGGACAGTCATTAAAACACATCTTTCATTTTTTTCTCTTGCACTCTGAATCACCACTGTGTTTGAAATGTGCTATATAAATAAACTTGCCTTGTCTTGCCCAAAGTTGACTAAGAAAATAAGTCTAGTTTCATTTGCCAACACCAATTTTTATCATGAGAATACTAAAATATTACAGTTATATAGTTTGATTCAAATCATTTGAACTGTTTGATGAACTGGCCAAAAAAAACAAAACAAAAAAGTGTTTATTGCGTTTTTGTTTAATTTGGGTGTTGGTAAAAAATTTAAAGTTTTTGAAAATCGCTTATTTTCACTAAGGCTGCATTTATCAAAAATACAGTAAAAACTGAAATATTGTGAAATATTATTACAATTTAAAATAACTTCTCTATTTTAATACACTTTAAAAAGTAATTTATTTCTGTTCTAGAAACTTTTCAGTTTTCAGTGTCACAAGATCCTTCAGAAATCTTTCTAATATGCTGATTTTCTGCTAAAGAAATATTTACAAATGTTGAAATGATTTTATGTTTAAGTATTTTTTGTGGAAACCATGATGCATCTTGTTCAAGATTTTGATGAGTTCAAAAGAACAGCATTTAATGTAAACAGAACTCAATTGTAATATTACAAATGTCATTATTGTCAGTTTTGATCAATGTGATGCATCATTGCTGAATTAAAGTATTAATTTCTTTAAAAAAGTCTTCTAAACTTTTATAGTGCATATCGTTGCTACGATTATGATTTTAACATCACTTCAGCTTTTTACTCCCAAACATGCAATGTGAATGAGTTTGAATAAATATTTAAAAACAATGAACTCAAAAGAATGATATGATCGTATATCATACATTACTAATAAACATAAATGTACAGGATGCAATTCTACTATTGAGAAGTAGAGGGCGATGTGTTCAAAGAAAATCTGTGCAAGGCTTTCATCTAACCAACTTCCTCAAACAACTCCTCCTCTAACAAAAAAATATCCACAAAAATACATTTCTTTAACACTCCAACCCATAACTTGCTTTTGAGAACATATATCCATGAAATAGTCTTGACAATACAGTACTGAATTTACTATTGAATAAAGACAGGGAGATTCTGACATTCTGAAAATACTAATGCAATTTTCGTGATTACAGCATCATATTTGTGAATGAAGAATGCTTATTAAGAAGGCTAAGCACCTCATTCTCAGGTACGGCACGTCAATCTCAGTGTGATGTGATAGTTTGGAACATGTTTTTAATAGTGCAACTCTGCCTGGGCTGAGGAACAAAGGCAGTGTTGTGGCAATAGACAGGGCGGGGCCTCGGACTGGGAGCAGGGGTCAGGGTCAGTGGAAGGGGCACAGATAAACATCCTCCTGTTGTTTGTTTTGGGAGGGATGGCCAGGATCACCATGGGTACTCTGTTTATCAGTGCACTGAGCTCAACCCTGAGGGGCCCCACGGCTGCAACGCCACAGGGGAGACAGAAAGAAAGAGAGAAGGAAACGGAAAGAAAATAAAGAGACATGGGCGAAATATACATATATACAAGTAAATGGAGGTTAGCGACAGTGGAAGGAGTGAATAAGGACAAAAAACATGAAACAAGTCAACAGAGTAAAAGGGAAAGAACCACATAAAATGAGCTGTAAAAAGCAGCAAGCACACTCAGAAATGATAATTAGATTACAGCCGCATACAGCTCCTCCTCACAGATCTGCAAACAGGACAAACAGCATAATAAAACGCAGAGGATGAGAGCTGTTGACTCACTTGAGGAATGACTGGAAGTCTCCGAACACAGCATCGCAGCCTGGCCACTTGCATACGCCGTGGCTGTATAAAGGATGGGCGCTCTGGGAATGACTCTCCTGAGAACTGAAGCAAAAACAGACACAATAAATGCAGAATCTGAAGCGTGCTTGGGTACACGTCAAGTACTTTTTAAAGGTTAATAGTACAGGATTGCACTGGACAATGCCGATGTCGTGTACTATGTTGTGACACTGTGCAACTATGTAACCCATAGGGCTCTGCTCCTTCCATTTCAACCCAAATCACACTACTACACTTTCATTTGTTCTTGAGCAATCTCTGAAATATTTGGGACATGCCAAGATGATGTCAAGAAGTTGTGCATCTCACAAAGCCTGTCTAGAACGTTTGTAATCTTTCACCTTAAAAATCAAAAGAATAAAAGAATAAATTACACCATTAAAGCCAACACCATTAAAGCCATCAATCCTTCAATACAGCAATCGAGATTTTTAGGTATTTGCATTCATTTCATTTATATTTCCTACAGTTACTTTAAAAGAAAGAAGAAAATCAGCATAAATTCTGAAACCAGAGTTTCTCAGTGTGGTAAGAGACGTTTCTAAGAGTAAGGTATGGAAAAAACAGATGAGGCAAACTGTAAGAAAGATAGCACCTGATACTGCAGATTCATGCTTTCCGCTGAGTGTCTTTCCACTCGACAGGCTTGTTTTCAATCACAATATTTCGATATTGAGATGCATCTTTTTGTGAGGCATGAATCACAGTGTGCAGTATCGTTAAATAACTAGTCATGTGCAGCTCTATTTAAGATTGTTTGCATTATGAATTTATTTTCAGAATTATCATTATTAATGCAGCACCAATTACTATAATGTGATAAAAATAATGATAAATAAACTTGGACATAGTAGTATTTGTAGTATAGCTGTTTTTTTTTTTTTACTACCTTTTTGGGGTCGGCAAGATTTAATGTTTTTGAAAGAAGCCTCATGTGCTCACCAAGGCTGCATTTATTTGATCAAAACAGTTAAAAAATGTGTAACTTATAAAACGTAATTTATTCTTGTGACTTCAGTGTCTTCAGTCTTCAGTGTCACAATCCTTTAAACATTTTAATACACTGATTTCTTATTATCAATGCTGAAATAAATTGTACTGCTTAATATATTCGTGGAAACCTTGATAAATTATTTCCAGGATTCTCTGATGAACAGAAAATTTAAAAGAACAGCATTTATTTGAAATAGAAATCTTTTGTAACATTACAAATATACAGTATTCACTGTCACTTTTGATCTGTCCTTGCTGAATAAAAGTATTTATTTCTGACCCTGAACTTTCAAACTGTAAAAGCTCTATTCTTCGGCTCAGAACCAGATGACAAACTAGCTGGACATGTTTAGGACTTTGTATCAAACAGTGCACTGTTTGAGAAAGTGATTTATTTTTGTATTTTAAAAAATGCCAAGAATGCTTCATTTGTTTGGTATCAAGCGAGGTTGTGTCCTTTGACCCATGACCTTCTCCTTTTCTTGCCTAAGAGAGCCCCGTGTCTCTCTGCCAGCGGATTCCTTCCCTCCCACCAAAACAAAGAGAAAGCGTCTACAGCGGGCATCTTTTCTCTCTCTGTGCTTGAACACAACCCCAGTCTAGGCAGATGACTCACACTTGACAAATTAAAACAGACTTTGTTATTTCCATTCTTATAACGCACTGAACAATCAAAGAAGCTAGCAAGCAGACACAATAAAACAAATATGAGCAATGAACTGTTTGTTCTTGCAGATGGGGCTCTGCAGATCCCAGCCCAATGTCAAATGCTCGCCTCTCAGGAATAAGCACTCAGCATTACAGTAGTATACATATCAAAATGGAGCATGGCAGATTTTAAAGGACTGATTACATTTCATCCCTCACTCCATCAGCGGGAAAGTGTGTTTGCATGTCACTCAGTAAGCCAGAAGGAGAGACGGATAGACAATGCCCACATGTTGTGGTCTTCTAGAAGGGGTGAAGGGTTTGTTCTCTGGTGCCAGCGGCTGCACTTAAGGTTTTAGTTGCAGGCGTCTCTCTGGCGGGCAGGAGTTTACATGACACATGAAACTGACCACACAGTCCTTGAGCTCTCACCCTCCACCAATATCATCCAAACAATCACAGACGGGGCATAAGAGGGCTCTGCTGACAATACAGACCACATCAATGCAACGCTAGGACACAATGGCACCTACTGTAATCTGAGCATTTACTGTTAACAGGGTAGTGTGGTGTAGCGGTTAAGACTCAGGGCTGGGGATCCAGAAGGTTGCTGGTTCTCAACCCCAATTTCTCCACTTCACGCACTTTTGGAAACAAGTTCAAGCATGTCTACATGCAGCAACATATTATATAGACAATGTTCACACAATGAGAGTTTAGAGACTGACAACAGTCAAGTGCTTCTGACAAACAAGCTCCTCAAACATATAGACAAACAGGTTTAGACCTCGACGAACATGGAGATGGAGGTGTGTTTGTTCATGTGTATATGAAGAAAAGCCCGCAGGGAATGCATTGACACTGACTGTCACCTTTCACACAGCCACAAAGACAAATGCCTTTAAAGACACCTGACATTTGTCAACAGTATTCTTTCAATACAACATACTGTATTAGGAACCTCCCACAACCTGACTGGTTTGACTAGTCATCAAATACTAAATTTCAATGAGATAAATACTCTAAGAAATAATTATAATCTTGTCATTTAAATACAGTTTTGTCACTAACATAATATGTAATAATTATTATACAAATTTTAATACATTTTAAATGTAATTTATTCCTGTGATGCAAACCTGAATTTTCAGCAGCAATTTTCATGCTTCAGAAATCATTCTAATATGCTGATTTGTTGCTCAAGAAACATTTCTTAGAATCAATGTTGAAAACACAGTTGTGCTACTAAATATTTCTGTGGAAACACTGATCAATTTCTGAACAAAGTAAAAAAAAAGAGCATTATTTGAAACAATGGCTTGAATTATTTCTGATCGGTTAAGGTAGCATTTTGGCTGTACATTGAGGTCTCATTGGTTGGTATGCTGTAAAACTATGGCTCTGAATGTCTGCAGTGATGCCTAGATTCACTTTGATAATGAAAATACAGTTAAGTGTAAAATGCGCAGTGTCAATCTGTAATATAAAGTAATAACGAGAACACTACTGAAACAGAATGTGGTTAATTCTTTGTGCTGTACTTGCTGGTGTTTCAGCGTGTTGTTACAGGAAAAGTGCATTGACAACTAGAGTTACACATTGTGACTAGCACGGTCAAGTTAACCGGCATTTTCATTTTTTTTTTTTTTTTGTGCAGATGCATGAAGTAATGTGTATGTTGTGTACATATCTGATTAATCTAATATAGGATACGTTTGGTGAGTTAATTAACTTGCTACCGAAAAGCTTCAGTTTCCTTTTGTTCATTCACTATTGAGCGCTCAATTTTAACATTTGGAGTGAGAGAGCATCATTTACCCACTCAAAATTAGTTTTAAACCTGAATGAGTTTCTTTCTTCTGATGAACATAAATGCTATTTTGAAGAATGTGGAACACCAAACAGTTGCTGGTCCACAGTGACTTCTTTGTGTTCAGCACAAGAAAGAAATTAATACAGGTTTGGGACAGAAATTAAATTTTAGGGTGAACTATCCCTTTAATGACAGTTGGCAGCATGTTTAGTACTGTCCCTTTAAGACCTGCATGCATCTAATATACAGGCACGCATCCGTTTTTTTCTCAACTGTTTACTTTCATTTTAGACATAACCAGCTGAGTCTATATGTAAACCTTGAGTGTTTTGACAGTATTAGCTCAAAAGATAACTTAGTTGAGTAATCAGGCACTGTTAGACAGGCTTTTTAGTGCACGCGCTTCAGATGTACAGGCTCAGAAAAAGCGCACGTCAGACCAGCGCATGAAGGAAAAGTTTAACCGGTTAGGCTTTAAAACACACGCAAATAATGTACTTTTGTGATTGGGAATAAGTGCAGTGTCCCGTGAGAGTAACTCTACCGCTGAGTTAACACTGAATGTATAGGCATTGTCCAGTATATTGAGACGGAGGCGCCAGAACTGCAACTGATAGAATGTGCGCTGTAGCGCGATACTACGATATTTCTTCAAAAGCAGATCGTGGAGACATTTTTATCGTCCACGATCAAAAATCGTCATATCGCACACCCCTAGGTGCACATAAAAATCTATTCACATATGAATCCCGATTCTGACTTCTAATGATTCTAATGGATTCACAAGTTGCAAAATCAATGTTCTAAAGCAGCGGTCCTGAATACTGTTCCTCGCATCTCCCTGCTTTGCACACGTTCTGCATCTCGCTCTCTCTCATTCAGATCATCAGCTCAGCGCCAACAATGAATTGTTCCAATTATACACTTATTTTCACATAGCAATGAGAAGCGTTATACATGGATGCATGTGCGGTTGCCGTGCTGTATTAAAGTTTTAATCAGGATAAAACTGTATATTAAAAGCTAACATACGCAGTAGCATTTACAAATAACAGCGTATCTAAAAGTATGAGACAACAAAAAACAAATATACCATTAAGAGCCGTGCTTGCACAGGTTCTGCACGATCCTCTTCACTAATATTCTCTGGGTCTCAATCGGGCTCAAATTGATAAGCAATATAGATGACGCCATTGTTTACAATACAACTGGAGCACATGCACTGAGGTGAGGGGTGTGACATTTAGACGCGCACTAGAGGCGGTTTAGCGAATTACAACACACTGGGCCAGCTAACCAATCTGAGCCCATCGTGTATTTCTGAGGGAGGGGCTTCATAAAACCAGGAAATCATTGGAGCGTTTATCAGAGAAGAGACAGAGCGGTGTAGAATAAAGGTAAATTATGTGAAAAATAATGTGTTTTTTTAAAAAACGAAGCATGAACATGTTAGACTGCACCCCTTAAACACGATCAAGCCTAGGAAAAAAAAAAAAAAAGTCAACCACCCCTTTAAGAACAACACAAACATGATTTCTGGCTAAACATAAATAAATGGCACATGCTTGAATGTAGGGCCGCAACAACTAATCGATAAAATCGATTATTATCGATTATGAAAATCGTCGACAACGATTCTCATTATCGATTAGTCGGGTCTGCCCACAGTGCATGTCCAACTTCAGCCGGTCACGTCAAATTAACTTTACAGCACTGAATAACGCATTTCTGTGGCCAAAATGCATCTAAAAATAGTGGAGGAAACAGAATGAGATGCTGTGGGAGAAGTACGTGATCCAAGCTGCACAAAACATGAGAATTCTTTATTTTCAGCTTTAAGTTAATGCATTAGCGTAACGGCTTGCCCCTGTCAGGCGCTTTGACAGATGCGTGTGTGTCCTCAGCCTAAAAACGTTCAGTTTACGGTCATATCCTTATCTGTAAATGTCACAAATTCACGTGAGCAGTTCCATTTTTGCATAAAGTTGCGTCCTGTGTTAAGTTTAAATCTTTACTGAATGAGCACGAGCGTGGCGGGCGCGTGAACGCGCATCAGAGAGGGATTAATATTCAGCGCAAAAACATTCATTGCTGAAATATCTGTTGAACATTAAATTAAGGTTTAAAAGTCAACATGTAGTGCACGCATTTTATGAGAGTAGGAACTGTAAAGGGATAACCGCGTATAGTTGTCTGAATATAAATATCAGATGCTTCATAGCTGCTTTTTACAGGATAAAGAAATTACAGTAAACGTGACTGTGATCAAAAAGTTGGTTAACACTGTTTGTGATTTTATTCGTCTTTATTATTATCTTAATTTTTGATGAAGCGATTTAAACTATAGGCCTATATACAGTGCTTAACAAATTTATTAAAACAAATGTATTCAAGGTTTATAACAAATAATGTAAGCTTTGTGCCACTCCTGCTCTAAACTAACAGTATTGGTGTTTACTAAAATAATTTTTTAGCTATCTGTATTGGTTAGTCCTCCAATATGCGTAAGCTCTTTAGTAACAGTGGGCCATTTCTAATGCTACAATATAATATAATTATTTCTGTTATCTATGAATGAATGAAAGATCTATGAAAGATTTTTTCAGTTACCCAGTTACAGTCAAAAAGTACCTAAGCAATGCCAGCAAGAATGCATGCTGTTATGAAAGGCAGGAGGCCATTTTTTTTTATTATGTGAATAAATATTTAGTTGTTTCAGTTTGTTATTTGCCCAGTAAATGACAATAAATTTTTTAGATTTAAACAATTCTTTGACAGATTCCTAAAATATTTGTTTTCTCTTTATTATGACAGGTGGTCTAATAAATTGTTAAGCACTGTATGTTTTCATAGCATTCAGTTGGCACGGTTGTTTGAAGGACATTGGGCAGAATGTGGAAGTTTTTTTGTCAATAAAATAAAAACAAAAAATGTATCCGTCTTTACCAGATTAATCGATTAATCGAAAATAAATAAATAAATAATAATAATCGGCCAACTAATCGATTATCAAAAATAATCGTTAGTTGCAGCCCTACTTGAATGCAATAAAATACTGGCTCAAGAAAAAAAAAAAAAAAAAAAAGTTTAATGATGCAGTACCTGTCTCTCCGGCTGGGGCGGTGCACGTGGTGTCCGTTAGTGCTGGAGTGGTGGTTGAGGATCTGAGTTTTGGGAGGAGAAGGGGATTTGTCTCCTCTACTCTTCTCCTCCTGTCGTGCATCTGCCGTCTCTCTCCACAGCTGCTGAAGCTCGGCAGGGATCAAGCCTGTGAGTGAGACACTGCCTTCATTAGATCACTAGAAAACTAATAAGACCTCTATTAGGGATGCACGATATTGGATTTTTGCCAATATCCGATATTTTTCAAGTCATTTTGGCCGATACCGATGCCGATACCGATATATTTCCTTTTGTTTGGAAACGAAGTCTCTCCTGTGCAGAAATTATAAGCAAAATATTTTTAATTTTGGTTTTTAACAAGAACTTATTTATTAGAATTAAATTAAAAAAAAATGAAGGTTTTTTTAACGGTACATTGAAGCTTTGAAAATAACTATAAATAAACTATATCAATCGCTGCATTTTTTCCCCCAGAAAGATACAGTGTTAACCCTAACATTTTATTTTAAGATTTAACATTTGTAGATGGCCTAAAACAAAAGAGTTATAAAAATTCTGAAAATCTTTTAGAGCTCATGATTTGTTTAAAAAATAAAACATATTACACGTTAATGAATAAATCAGTATATATAAAATTTAAATTTACAAGTGTCATGTTTGTGATTTTTTTTTTTTTCAGGTAAGCTATAGATTCTGACCATTAAATCAAAACATACTCATTATTTTATAACATCAATTACTGCTTTATTTAATCAGAAACACATTTTACTTTTAATTTAATTAGAAGTAGGCCAACAGCGCCTCCTACAGATTAAAACTCCTTACTGAATGGGCGTTAGGACCTGGGGGAGGCTGTCACTGCTGCCGCTGCATGTGCTACTGTTTACTCTATCACACACAGAACGTGTCATTCTGTAGGTGCTTTCACAGATTAAATGCAGTGATCCAAAACAGTCAATCTAACTGTCATTCAGACAAAACTTTGCCTCAAGAATGAGCCACACTGCTGACGTGATCTAATCACTAGCACACCCTGAGCACATGTGAGTTAAGGTATTCCTCTTATCGGCAAGACATATCCACATAATTTTTCATATCAGGCCGATGCCGATATTTACATTTAAAGCCATTATCGGCCAATTCCGATATCAGTCCGATAATATCGTGCATCCCTAACCTCTATATCTATGATTCCATTTTTCCATTCAATCACCCATTAACCTCTGAAACTGACTACTGTATTTTCAAATAATCTCTGCTGCTCAAGAAACATTTAATAATCTCAACGTTGAAAACAGTTGTGCTATATTTTTGTAGAAACCATGATATATTTAAGTATTTAGAAAGTCAAAGTCATATTTCTATTTCATATCTATTTATATACTGGGTTTCACAATACACATAGCTTCACAGCAAGTTATATTGTAGTGTAGGGTAACATTAACCCAAATTTAAATTTCATTAGTCTCATACTGCCATTTCAGGTCATGTGGCAGTGAGGGGTAGGGATGCTCATATTAACTGTTTAACTGTTAACCGAAAGTAAAATTTTTGACCAATTAATACGACCAGTTTAAAATGGTTTAAAGGGTATTATATTAAAGAATTTTTTCCAAGTATTTTTTTTTATTTATTTATTTTTTTAAGTTTGCTGCATGGTGAAAAAAGTATGCTATTCATATTTGTTAACCCACAGGTAAAAATTAACCTAGGGCAACAGTTTAAAAGTAGCCCAATTCCATGGAAAAAAACGCACACTTTGCAACACTACATCCAACACGAGCTTGACTGATCACAGGTCGAGAGTTAGGAGAGGTGACTGACAGACCATGCTGGAGGATTTGCTGCTCAACAGATCCTGAGCTCATTGACAAATAGCTGATCTTGTAAGAGGTGCTCCCTTTACACAGAGGGTACCTGATTGCGAAATCGAAAGTGAAAGTGAACCGCGAGCACTCATTCGATTTCAAAGCGATTTCAATACTCCGCATATTGATAGCGGCTCCCTGATGCGCAAAAATTATATACAATATTATAAAATGTTTTTGGGAGCAGACAAAAATCGCAGGAGCACAAAACACACATTGCGGGAGCGAGCGGTAATTGTCAGAAATTCAGTGGGAGCAGCATTACAAAACAGTCCCACGCAGAGCTCTACTCTAGACTATCCGTTTAGCACATTATTTATTTAGTTAGTTAATTAGTTAAATAAAAACTAGAAACGTTATACATTGAGGTAGGCCTGCTATTTAATTTTTATGTCTGACGAAAAAAAGACTCTGACGGTTCTTTAAAGGGCATAGAAGTTGTCAGTGTGTTTTTGTTTTGTCATATTAATTTGTTATTTACACTCTTAAAAATGAAGATGCTTCATGATGCCATAGAAGAACCTTTTTTGTCTAAACGGTTCCACAAATAACCTTTAACATCTAAAGAACCTTTCCGTTTCACAAAAGGTTCTTTTTGGCGAAAGAAGGTTCTTCAGATTATAAAAACGTAAGAAAGAGATGGTTCTTAAAGAACCTTTGACTAAATGGTTCTTTATGGAACCAAAAATGGTTCTTCTATGGCACTGTTGTGAAGAACCTTTTAAGCTCCTTTATTTTTAAGAGTGTAAGTGAAAAATATTTAGTGTAGGCCTATTTATTTTATTCTTTTTTATTTATATTATTTTATTCTGTTTTTCTAGGGGTGCAACGGATCATAGATGATCCGTGATCCGTACGGACCAGTCCCTACGGTTCGGCACGCATGTGATTTGCAGATTAATTGTTAAGTTTAACCATCATAGAGTGAAAGTTTATCATTTGCACGTGTTTTGTCTTGCCAGTTTACACATTCAAGCAATTTCAGACCATTCAGATGAAGGAGAAGTCGAATCGGGACTCGCGAACCGTTTTTCTGTGCTCAGCCTCTGCCGCACACACTGAAGCGCGCACACGCAGAGAGAGAGAGAGAGAGAGAGAGAGAGAGAGAGAGAGGCGCGATTCAGATATCGCGTTTCAGACAACGCCTCAACGGATGGATACATACACACAAAGTTATGTTAAAATACCCGTTTTAGCAAGTATTCTGGTAAACACAGTCGGTTATGTCTTAAGTTAACGTATACAGCTGAGAAAGAAACCGAATGTGTGTCAGTAGCCTACATCCGTGCATTAGTCTTAGAGACAGCAGCCTATAATACCTGCTTCTGTCTGCTAATCATCTGTATTTAACTTATGCAGTAAGCATTATTGTGTTGTTTTATACTTAATTTTTACATTTCTGCACCTGAATACTACTGTAACTGTCTTTATAATTTTATGTTGTAGGCTGTTTATCTATGCTTGTAATTTGTGTAATTGTTCTTGTTTTATTACTGACTTTAGTAGTAGTTTCTGCTGGGGTATAGAAGTACTTAAAGTAAGTTTTTAGTAATTAATGAAAAGCAAACTTTTTTTTGCTGATCCGAAAAATGATCCGATCCGTGACTCAAAATCCGTAGTATGATCCGACCCGTGAGTTTTGTGATCCGTTGCACCACTATGTTTTTCTATTCTCAGAAGTGCTGCAGGTGCGTGACAACTTGATGATGTGTGAATCCAGGTTCTGTTGTTGCTGTGTTGTTCTGTATGCTGCTGTTTGCACGTTGAAATAAACTTGTGAAAAAAGGGTCTTTTTTCCCCCTTTTTTAACGGGTCACACACAGACACACACTCATCCATTCTATTTTTATTTTATAGCCTACTAATTTATTATTGCAAACTTATCAGTTAACAGTTAATGTTTGGATAACGAGCAGCGGTTGTCGGTTGGGAAAATGAACCGAAATGAGCATCCCTAGTGAGGGGTTCTTACCTTGGGCCAGTGTACCGGTGAGAGCCGACGGGACAGACAACAGGCCCTGTCTCTGCAGGTTGAGCAGGTGCTGCTGTTGAACGGAGAGTAACTGCTGCTGTATAGCCATCTGCTGGGCCATCATCTGCTGTTAGAAATACAGAGACCAACACTTGACACTCCCAGTACAGTCACCGCCTATGTCTTCATTCACTCATAGCATCGTCGCACAGCCGGCACTTTCACTCAAGTGAGTAAAGCTGCAAACACCACAGCCGGTGTCTTCACTCGCTCACAGTACAGTCGCACAAAGTCAACAAGAGACAGAAATGTGGCAAGTGGAAATCTGGCACAGATTGCAATAAATGACTCTGATGGTCCTCTGGGGTATATTGTGATGCTGTTACCTCTTTACTGGGTTTTCCAGCATGCTGTTGCTGCAGGAGCTGCAGGTGGAGTTCCTCTTGCTGTTTCTTATAGAACTCCTGAAGCTGTTGCTAAGAAAACATTAACACCAAAAACCAGTCACGTATCAATCCAAGGTATTTTTTACACACTAGTGAGTAACTAATATATTGACCAGGTTGATTAAATGGGTCATATGATGTTGCTAAAAAGAAATTTATTTTGTGTATTTGGTGTAATGCAATGCGTTTACGTGGTTCGAGGTTCAAAAAACACATTTTCCACATACTGTACATTATTGTTGCTCCTCTATGCTCCGCCTTTCTGAAACATGCCGATTTTTACAAAGCTCATCGTTCTGAGAAGCAAGGTGTGCTCTGATTTTGGCTGAATACCTCAAGCGTGTGACGGAAATGTTACGCCCCTAACCATTTTGTGATGCCGTGTTCCGGCACGACGAGACAAAATCAATAAAACCCACTATAAACAAGGCATTTGTTGCATTCAGTGAGGAAATAATTACTGATTATAATGACTCATACGGCCTTTTTACGTGTTGCGCTGCACCGCATAAACATAACACCATGTCTACATTTGTGATCGTAGAAACGCCAAACAAGCACTACTCTACACTGCTCAAAACTCGCGCTTGACTAGTCAGTGGAAAATTCTTTAAATATCCAAACATACTTACAGGCTGTGAGCACCAGACTGTCCTTACGACGTTGGAATTGCCCCACTTTATAGTGTTCACAGCCATTCATAGTGTTCACATTGTAGGCTACTCTCTCCCAGGTTCAGGAAATAGTCCTCCGTAAAATGTGCTGCACACACTCGAATATTTGCATTGTACTGTTCTGGAACGGTGTTGAAAATATAACAACCACTGATTTCTAGTTGTGTCCTCTTTTGGAAGCCCAATCAAAGTACTTTCGCTTTCACGACGAAACACAGCATCTCCACGACATGGCGCAGGCAGCAGCAACAATACTACAGCAAGAATAAAAATCATGCCCTCTTTCTTTGCGTATACATTTGGGCAGTGTTATGCAAATCTTCCCACACCGTGACGTAGATATGTGGGGGCGTGTTTGAACGAGCCATTTTAGGAAGGTGTGGACAAGTCTTAACTTTTATAAAGAATATCTCTTTGGGTTTAAGACTTTAATCTTTGCAACTTTACAGATCGTATCAATGCACAAACAGCTTGTAACACTCCAAAGACAAAGTAAAACATGAAATCACATCATATGACCCCTTTAATAATCTGAAATCTGGGCATTTTGAGATCATTTTAAGACATTTTTAGCTTATATGGGAGGGGAGTTGAGGACCACAGCAATGAGTCTCTTTTAGTAACTAATTACACTAAATTATATTTTTTTGTTGTTGCGGTACGGCAAAGATGGACCACACTGTGTGTGTGTACCTGCTGTAACATGAGGGCCTGTTGTTGCTGCAGTAACAGTTGGAGCTGCTGGGGGCTCAGAACCTGCTGCTGAAGGATCTGCTGCATCTGCTGAGGGGTGATGGCCTGAGGAGTTATCATCCCCACTGATAGAGCCACCTAGAGATACACACATACAACCGCTTCATTATTTATCATGCAGTACCTGTTTATTAGACTTATCCTGATACCAAAAATGTAGCAGCTGATACCAATACCAGTGAAATTTCAGGACTGTCATGATACCGTAACAAAATCTAATATGCTTTTATTACATTGTAAAATAATAATTAAAATATTTATTAAATAAAAAAACATTGATTCAAGCTTTTCCAATTAAACTGTCTGTAATAAAGATGAATAAAGTAAATAGTGCTCGCAGAGCTATCAAAATCAAATATTCAACATTTACAAATTAAAACTAAACCAAAAAGTAATTAAATGTGAAAAACTACTAAAATGATTGCTGTAGTCTTTATTATTAGTGATAATATTATCACTAATTCAGAACTGTCAGAATTTAACTGAGAATTCGTTGTGCATTTTCTTCCAGTTAGGTTTAATGTTGTGTTAATATTTGTTTTTAAAATGACAAAGTTAATAAGTTTATCCAGCCGAGTGCAGCAAATAGTTGCCTCTTATTCTTCAATATCTCCAGTAATTAATATTAACAACATAATATACAGCAGCAGGTCAATTAGGCTGCACTTTCACTGCAAGCTATAAAGCACACATCCAATATTTTGACAAACACCCAATGTTTTGTAACAATCATTTATATTCACTTAATACAAAACTGACTGTGCTTTCACTAATAAAAAAAGACACACGTTTTAATCATCCGTACACACAGCCAGATCATCACAAGGTATGAGTGTGCATCCGGAAATAGTTACATAGTGTGTAGGTATTGCATTAAGTCAGACACTGTTTGAATATTTTTTTAGATGCCTTTATCTTTTTATTTGAAGTACTGATTTGGTACCAAAGTCACTGACTGTATTTATAAAACTGATGCAATATGGACAATGTGTCAAGTTGCAGGATGACGATACATTTAATAGCCTCTTCAAAATGGTTTTGATTGATTTCATCAAGTTGAACAAGGCTTGAAACATTTCATCTGCACACCTTGTGATGTAAAAAAATAAATAAATAAATAAATAAATAAATAAATAAAAAGCACATCACTAACTCCAAGAACAAAGGGCTTTCCACAAACCCAATTTCAATCCTCTTCCCCAAGGATAGTAAACACTTTGAAGACAAGTGAACAGCTAAAAAGAGATACCAGAGTAGGACTATGCCAGACCTCTTTGTATATTTTATTGTTTAGACATTCAGGGAATAGTTTCCAAGTCCTCTGGGCCTCAACGGTCAACATCAACAAGACTAAGTAAACAAATACACAAACAATTTTGAAAACCACAATGCTTAGAGTCCTCAATAAAACGCAAGGACAAACCCCTCTGCGTACAACTGGAAAAACCTCTCTCACAAGCATTCATTTCAGTTATCTCCATTTAATTTGCCCATAAACCGAGGCAAACAACCAGTCAAGATTAAAAAGACAAATACATTATTCATTTGTTGACAGCAGCTCAAACACTGACATTAAAAATGCTACCAACGAAAACAGACAAACAAAAATACCCACAACAGAGGCGAGTGTTTTAAATGTAAATGCACTGGATTCACAATGAGTTAGCCCATGCTTCACTTGGCCTCAAGCAATTACCACATCTCAAGCCAAACACACACACACACACACTCGCTGCTTTTAAGATGTTTACAATAAACATAAACAGAATAATTAAAGTCACATTTACAGATTCGTATAAATAATACATACTGGGATACACAGCAACTGTAAAAACAAAACTGGAGATTGCATTTTAATTAAGTCTGTGAAACACAAACAAACACAAATTTCCAGTAAAGAAGTCTGTGTTCATACTCATATAAACATACTGCTGGACTGAGATACTGCAACTATGAGAGAACAATAACAGCTGACTGTTGTACTCACAAGATTTCCCATACAGTGTGCGTGCGCATGCATGTAGAGGGGCTGATCATGGCCCAAAATCCAGAAAACTGAAGAAATGGTTCACCCAAAAAATGTAAAATCCACACATTATTTACTTTTATAACCTTCTCTTTGATGGAACACAAAAGGAGATATTTAGCTGAATGTTTACGCAGCTCTTTTCCTACTTGGCACTATGACATTACACTGACCTCAGATTCTCATATTCACAGGTGATTGGGAATTTAAATGACACTTATTCTATAATGAATAATTCTATTAAATAATACATAATTACATTTATTTCCAAATATTTTCTCCTCAAAAGTACTAAAATACCTACAATGGTATTACATACAAAAATAGAATACATACAGTGTTGGGTAGTAACTGATTACATGTAATCTGGATTACATAATCAGGTTCCAAAATTGATGTACTTGTAATTAGAGTATATTACATTTTAAAATGCTCAAAATCAGATTACAGTTACTTTTTTATGGATTACATGTAGTGCTGTCAAACGATTAATCGCATCCAAAATAAAAGTTTTTGTTTACATAATATATGTGTGTGTATTGTGTATATTTATTATGAATAAAGACACACACACAGCACATATTTTGAAAATATTTACATGTATTTACATGTATATATTTATATTCATAAATACATGTTTAATATATAAACTTAACATTTTTCTTAAATATATACATGCATGTGTGTGTATTTATATATACATAATAAATATACACAGTGCACACACACATATATTATGTAAAAAAAAACAACTTATTTTGGATGTAATTAATCGCGATTAATCATTAGACAGCACTAATTACATGATTACATATTCACACAGTGGCAGTAAATTATTCATAATTTATTGATTCCCCCTAATTCTTCATTTTTATCAACTCATCAACAAACAACTTAACAAACCCACTGTAGTTCTTATGTTAAACCAAGTTTGGAAAACCCCGGTGTAATGTAATGTTTAAAGCATTTTATGATGTTGATATCACAAAATGGAATATATTTTCTTTTTCTTTGTTTTTTTTTTATATCAATGTGTTGCATTTGATGGTAAGTTTAAAACAAGTTGGATAAAAAAAGTAATCTAAAAGTAATATAAAAAGCAGGCAGAATACATAACCTAAAATGAGTAACCTAGATTAAATTACTAACTACAGTTTTCATCATGTAATCTGTAATCAGTAACGGACTACAATTTGTAAGTAATCTAACCAGCACTGTTATGAGATCATTTCATGTATTATGCATTGATACGTATTGTAGCTTTTGTATTGCAATATACCGCGGCACAATATACTGTTACACCCCTAGTTTACAGACTTTTTAACGCAGCACAAAGGTGACATAAAACAATGCAAAAACTGTTATAGAAACTCTAAAAATAATTTCAATATTTATAAAATCTAAATATTACTTATGGTAATATTTTACTTAATTATAACTATTTATCTATTTAAATTGTTTTAGAACGTATCTTTAATTACATGTTGTCATAAGAACAATCAATATGATTTTGCTTCATGAAAAACATGAAACCCAGTAGGCCCTAGCAGCTCTTGGTTCAGTTAGAGTCAAACATGACTAAAATTAATGACTTGCGGTTCAGTAAGCGAGTCAGATTAATTCAGTAACTGCTGCAACTGATTCAAGAGTGCTTTCCTGGTTGGCTGTGTGCTGCCTACAAAAAAAAAAAAAAAAAGTGTTTATTTTTATTGTTTATTGTTGTTATTGTAATATTTCATATTGCTAACTCAACTCAGCTGAAATATGATTTCTTCTGTCGTGGTACTTTGGATTCAGCGGCGGCCCACTGCCAGCCTTGCAAAGTGGTGCAGAAAATACAGTGTTCCCTCTTCATCAGCAGAAGAATACACTTCTAAGAAGCTAGGAGGCACCATTTAAGTTGTATACAGCATATAGGCATGCGGCATGTATACATGACCACACATCACAGGGAAAGATTTTCCATAAAAATAACTTACTGAAGAAATAGAAACAGTATATTTTACAAATTAACACAAACTGATATTCAGAAGTACTGCACTTAAAAAAAAAAAAAAAAAAAACAGCCCATCAACAAATGAAACATTTGCTTGTGAAAAAGCTCCAAAAAGGCAAACCACTATGCCTTCGAATCTCAACACAGAAATATTTTAAATGTCAAAGCCTGAGAAGAACATAAGCATGCAAGCAAATTAATGTACATATTCTCTCTCGGAGGCACAGTAAGCACTGAAGAGTGTTGTCTCCATGACAACAGACAAGTCCAAACATTGTTTTGTTGTTGTTATTGTTCTTGCCAGTGTGTCAGAGAACCAACTCCCCATGAGTGAGTACATGTCAACAAGCGATCGCTTCTGAAAACACAAGCCATAAATCAACAGGCTTCAGCAGCCCAAAAACAAATAGAGCCCGTTGTTATTCCCCTTCAATACCTTGAACAATTTGGTGTGGTTCCCCGCCCAAAGTAAAAATAACATTCTTTCCTGCACTGTGCATCTGGGTAAATATATATTGCAAAGGCAAGGGGAAAAAAAAAAAAAAAAAACAAGAGGGGAAAAAGGCTCAGTTCTGTGAACACAGCCTTTGAAAAGACAAAGAGAAGTAATTCAGGGAATAAAATTACAGCTCAAAGACAGTGAGTCACAGAAATAAGGTTCCAGTGACCATTCAAAGCTTTCAGCCCTTTGTCAGATCGGATACCACGGACCCTAGTGGTCATTCACTTCATTAATCACTCCCTCTTAAGATAGAAAATAAAGAGAGTCTGGAACAATTCTGAAACACAATACTCTTCTACAATGTCAGCAACAAAGGATCCAAACAAAAAACTCAATTAAGAATGAATCTTTAACAAATGAACAACACAGTGCATTTTAAATTTATGATCTCGAAGTTAAAGTGTAAAGAAAATTACAGCAATTTACGGAAAAATGCAATAAAAGTTTTAAATAAAAGCACAGTGGGGAAACAGAAAATGTGTATTCGTTTAATAAACTGCCTGAAAAACACTCCTAAAACTCAAACAGACATCCAATACCTGAACAAACTAAAGCAAACATTATATCTCTTGCCCTTTCCATCTCAGTACTCACAGACCTTGATAACTCCATGGGCGGCAGGAACAGAGAGCTGCGCAGAATGTTTGAAGACTAGAGAGAACACCAGTATCCTCCTACTGTTCTTTCAACTACCCAACCCCGATGACCAATCCACTACCTCCAATAATGCTCTCACTAGGATCCCAAACCTAATGCAACCATCCAGTCACATGGCTCGGGCTACTAATCCCGCCCCTTGCACTTGCCATAGTGGCATGTTGATTTGAACTATTGACTATCTGAACCCTCGTTTCACCACTTGCATGCACATTCACACGAGACGCACGTACAAAGCATTCAATTCATGATTAAAAAATAAAGGCAGCTGTGCACTGGGTAGCATATATTGCGTTTGTTTGCAGCTAAAGCTCTACAGCTGTCTATATCTCTTCAGTAATATAGCCTTATCTGTTAACTGACATGACAGAAAATTCTTTTACGATAGGCTACACACACAATAAAAGTGAACTTGTAATCTTCCATCGTAACAATGTGTAATAATAAAACACACCCTGATTGCCCCATCTCTTTATGATCTGTTGAAGGCAGCATAAACAAGTCGGTTTGTGTAATAGTGTAAACAACATTGTTCTCTGGAGGTGTGTGTGTGTGCTGTGGGTGGAGGAGGGTACGGCTCTACCTGTGCGTCTGCCTCTTTTTCTGTGCTCTTAGGGGACTTCTCACCACTCGGTTGCTGCTGCTGATGTTGTTGTTGTTGAGCAACTTGTAGCGCCTGAAGATGCCAAAAAAAAAAAAAAAAAAACAATAACAAGTTTCTGATTGGCTTCTGAGCTGCTCTGCACTCCCAGGAATATTCACATTGTTTTCAGGAACACAGATGCAAAGCAACATATTTCAAAATCAAGATTGGTTGATAATAAAGTGAAAGTTTTTTTATTTATTTTATTTTATTTTTTATTTTTTTGGTGAAACTGTTTAAAAAAAAAAAAAGAAAGAAAAGGGAAATGCACTAAAAATGGAAATTGTCATTATTTACTGACTCTCGTGTCAATCCAAACCTGTATGACTTTCTTTTTCTGAGGAACACAAAAGACACTGCTATACAAAATTTTTCCACTAATGCTTTTTCATTAATGTTTAAATTAATGCTTTTGTTCAGTAAGGATACATTAAACTGATTCAAAGTGACAGTGAAGATGTTTAAAGACAGATTTTATTTCAAATCCCATTAAAAAAAAGAATCCCATTAAAAAGTATAACTGTTTCCACAAAAATTTTAAAAGCAGCACAACTGTTTTTAACACTGATAACAATAATCAGCATATTATTTCTGAAGGATCATGTGGCACTGAAGACTGATGCTAAAAATTCACCTTTAACATCATGAGAATAAATTACATTTTAAAATATATTAATATACAATATAATTATCTTTACTTCCATAATAGAACTGTTTTACAGTATTTTGATAAAATAAAATCAAAATAGACAGCTTTGTTTACAAAAAACCAAAACAAATAAATAAATAAAAATAAACATACAGGAGGTTTGGATAACTAGATGGTGAGTAAATGATGACAGACTTTTGATTTTTAGGTTAACTATTCCTTTAAGAACAACTCCACTGGATATATCCAAGCAAATGACATTATGGGATTGATTTGAGTTTGATAAAAATGATCACCGCTATAAATTCTCTTGACAAGTCCTCACAGAACAAATGAAGTGATGATTGTGCAATATTTTTTATTTAATATTAACCTGTGAACATCTTGCTATGACAGTCCCACACTGCCAGTGCATAAAGTGCAGAGGATTCAACCTTTGGCTCTATTAACAGCCGCAGTCCCTTGGTGATTGGATCCTGTCACACATTCCTCAGAAGACTATCACATGGTAACATTTGAAAAAACATTAGCATAAGTCTTTGCATGAGACAATCTAAACCTGCTCTTTATTTAAACCAGAACATTATACACCTTCTGAAATGGAAAAAAAAACAGTTGTCAGGAGGAAACAGCCACAAAGTAAATACCCCAGCTGTGCCAAAGTAATGAGAGGTCTCCAGAAGTTGTTGAAAGGACGTCTCTCTCACTCTCTGTTGCTTTTGTCTTATTTTCCATTGTGAGGCCCTCCAGATAGAAATCAAGGAAAGAGAAATACAAATAGTGCAAGCGAACAATATCCACAGCGGTGGGACTATCCTCTCGGATCTGACCTCTTACACCTCTGAAGGGTCAAACAGCTGGCCCTGTGGAACTCCCCTTCTCAAAAAGAAGGGTGGAGAGATGAGCAAACGGATACGGGAGACTTCAATAGACAAGCGTGAATAGAAAAGGGAAAGCAGACAGATCATGACACAGTAATCCTTGGGAGATGAAAACAACATGGGAAAGCATTTACAGGAGCATTTTCGAGCCTTCTCTCATTGTTTTAAAACAGGACGGTGCCCTGAACCCACAGCTGTCTGGACGATATTCCAGAGCTGACATCATACATCGGGAATCTGAACATGGGGCATCGAGGCAATGTGTGGGTCTCTCTCAACATTGCTGTCACAATTTTAGCATGTGCATTCATTTTATGCACACACATATGCAGATAAAAGCATGCATAAAGACTTTTAGTGACAACAGGACTATTTCTGAGAGAGAACTATAATTACAGAGCCCCCGATTCACATAACACACATCAATGATTTAAATGAAGAAGGGTGTGTTATACAGTTGCTCAATTTTTCTAATAAGCAACAAGGCTATTGTGTAACAAATGTTGACATACCAATAAAAACCTTCATTACTTTGAGAATGCATTTCCTGGAACATTTTCAACACGTCAGTCTCATGTACCGGCACAGATTTCACAATTCACTTCCAATTTAACTGCAAATTCGATTCAATTCGATATAAACCTCTTTGTGAGTTGACGCACTCAAAAATAAAACAAACTGACATTTTCTCACACACGTTGTTCTGAACCTATACGACGTCCTTTGAAACACTACTTTTAATATTTTCTCATTCCACTGAACTACATAAATCAACATTATAGCAAATTTACTGTTACAGCTTTATACGATATTTACCATATTTGATGAGCTGTATGTGTGCACAACGATCACTGTTTATGCTTGAATAAAAGCCTAAATGAAATCTGTTCCAAGTCTGAAATGAAAGACTTGGATTACACTGCATGATTCATATGGATGACTTTTAAGATGCCCTTTTGATTACACAGACTTTCAATAAATGAACAAAAAAAAATAGAATATTAAAAATAACTTCATTTGCATTCCCAAGATGGGTTTGGAATGACAGGAGGGTGAGTAAATTATGACAATTTCTATTTTTAGGTGAACTAACATACAAAATACGTATTACACAATAGTAGGAGACAATAGTACAGCTATTCTTATAACTCTGTTAAGCTGGTTTAGTGATATGAATCACACATTAAACGGTAGAGGGTCACATGTTCATGTCCCATATAAGTACTAACACAAAAATATTTAACATTAGGATTATTATTAAACAAATCAAGTATGAATTGGTTACATTTTATTTTGACTTTATGAACCTGTAACTGTACAGGGCTGCAGGGCTGTAGAACCATTGCCACTAATGGTCTCGACAATCAACTTGGCTCACAATGCTTTTGGGAAATGCAGCTCAGTGCTACTGACACTGAACTTTGGCTTCTGAAATTTTAGTAGTCTCAACGCAAAAAAAGAAACAAAACAATGACAAGAGACCATCAGCTAACATATTTTAAGTTAAAGTTCTTACCTGTGTTTGAAGGGTTTGGGCTGTGGCTGACGGGGATGAAGATGTTTCTCTGATTACTCTCTTCTCGCTCTCTGAGCTCTGACCTTCCTGCCCAGCTGGACTGCTATTGGACTCCTGCATGTCGATATGACAACCTGAAATACAGGAGGGGAAAAAATAAGACAGCTGGCAGCAAAACAAATTACTTTTGACATAGAAGTCCATGCTTTAGAAAGCCTTTTCCTTTCTTTTCTTGCTCCCCCCACGTAAGCCCACAGACTAGATCATGACAACACATGCGTGCCAGCAGAGTTGACATCACAACACAAACATTTGTGTTTGTACTGTTCACAAATATGATAGCTGCATTATAAACAAACAGTTCTGAGAATAAAGCAGTTGATGCCAACCGACATGTTAATGCCAATAACAGACAATCACTCTCTACAGACAAATCTTATATAAGACAAATCAAAACTTTTCTTCTATGCACCTTGTCTTTGTAAGGGGCCTTTTGAAACCAGATAAATATCTGTTTTGCTCTTGGACAATCAATATCCCGTGTCTTCCTCCTTACATTCGACAAACATCTGTGTGAAACAGCCTGACCACATCAGAGTGTTTACAAAAAACTGACACGAAC
Source organism: Spinibarbus caldwelli (assembly GCA_039654775.1). NCBI lineage: Eukaryota > Metazoa > Chordata > Actinopteri > Cypriniformes > Cyprinidae > Spinibarbus > Spinibarbus caldwelli. The sequence goes on from CM077260.1 coordinate 21,419,839, forward strand.
AAAGACAACATTGCTCACAGCCTGATACAATCAGCAAAGAGAAAGGCCAGAGTACTAACTGTACTTTACTTTCATTATCAGAGATGCTGATGCTGGTTTAGTAATAAGAATGTTAATTTAATGTGTTAATTAATGCAATTAATTATGAATACGTAATTAATTGCGCCTCCTGATTCGCACCGCAAATTCTGTAAGGGATTTTTCTATGCCAGATCAAGTACGCTGTCATGGTTTTACACCTTAAAAACTTGAGGCTCATGGCGTGAGACCCTGAAAAAAACATCATGGCGTGAGACCCTGAAAAAAAACAAGAAGACATGATGCAGCAGCCAAAGATGCCAGTTTAGGAGTCTACATTGCCCAACAATAAAAAAAAATATTGCAGATGGAACACAAGAACACATTATAATACAAAGGCTGCAAAATGATTAATTGCGATTAATCAGATTCAAAATAAGTCTGTGTTTACATACTATGTGTGTGTACTGTATATTTATTATTAGTGCTGTCAAACGATTAATCGTGATTAATCGCATCCAAAATAAAAGTATGTTTACATAATATATGAGTGTGTACTGTGTATATTTATTATGTATATATAAATATAAACGTATATATTTAAAAAAAATATGTTATGTAAATATATTTAAAATATTTATATATAATATAAAATATAATAACATAAATATATAAATGTATATACATGTAAATACTTTTTTAAATATATACTGTATGTGTGTGTATTTATAAATATATAATAAATAAACCCATATACACATATATTATGTAAACAAAAACATTTATTTTGGATGCGATTAATCATTTCACAGCACTAATATATATAAATACACACACGTATATATTTAAAACATATATAATAATAATAATAATAATAATAATAATATCTACATTATTTTCTTAATATATACGTGTGTATTTATATATACATAATAAATATACTCAGTCCACACATATAGTATGTAAACAAAATTATTTTGAATGTGATTAAATGCGATTAGTCATTTAATCACATAACAATATAGTAACAATATAACAATATAGTTACAATAAACAATTTATATTTGACAATATAGCATTCTAAAGCTGCTTTTTGTCTTTGAATAATGTCTTTGAGTGCTTTCTCAGCAAATACTGATTAACAAAAAACAAAAAGTTGAAGCATGCCTGTTTCAGAAAACACAATTGTAAGAGGCAGGTTCTTATGAATATTGTATAACCTGTCTGCCTACCTTCCTCGAAGCTTAAAATAAACCATTTAAGACAATACAGCTGCGTGGGCTGTGTGTACAGTTGAAAAACGATGACGATTACAGTTCTCTTTTTATCCCATCCTCATGATGGCAAGAAACCACTTGTTTAAAGATGAACTGGTCATACGAAAACTCAAGAGTTATATAAGAATATAGATCTTAACTCCATAAAACTCATTTTTAAGCCCCAAGCGCTTCAAATAGCTCTCCCTTGTCTGGCTGAACAGTTTCTTTGGTTCTTACATAGTTAAACACTCTCCCAACACAAGGAAGCAGGGGCCGATATTTGTTAAATAACTGATTGCCACCATGACTACAGTAAACACTGGGGCCCTAGGTTTGGTGTTTATTAACAAACACATCTTCCTTCTGGAGCAATTTAACATTAACCAGGTGGTACAATCTGCAGATCTGGCAGGTGCCATAATACACAGGGAGGGCCTTATGTAAACAGCTGAGAAGGGCGGGGGAACGGCTCGAAAAGCAACACAGCTAGAGTAAACAGCGAAGAAAATCTCTAGACAAACAAGCAACCCCTCTCCTGACATGAATGTGAACCAGAACAGAGCTCGTGGGATTTGAGTGCTTGTTATTTAGTGCTGCTAACACAGCCACAGCCTGTTTCGGCTGGCAGAGACACTGAGTTGTACTTTCACTGAGAACGAAGGACAAAATTTTAGATTGGTGTGGGGTTGTATATATGCTGTTGAAGTCCATGAAAAAATTAGCAAGGAAGATATGGACCAAACATGGAATGGGTAAACTTCTCCAATCGTTGTGTTCTCATAAAACTCGCCCTTTTCTGACTGCAAGCTCGCATGAAGATCTGCCTCTATACAACAACAATCGATGGACAGAACCAAGCCCCCTCCCTACATTTTTTAAAATTTTTGCCAATCCATTTCACTCAGATCACAATATGGAATAAAAGATCTGCTACTACTTCAATTTCATCAGGACTTTGATCAATTTATTAAGTGCCATCCTTCCATGGCAATAAGTTGAATAGTTGGCGTCTATGGATGCTACACAACGACAACAGCTAGGTGAACAGATGTTTCACGTCATGGTTGAATGCTGAATTGACCAATCAGCATCCAGGACCAGAACTACTATCTGTTTATATAAGAAAAAATGTGCACTTGCAGAAAATCCATGCAAGAATAAAATGGCAAAGAGGGGGAAATCTGGAGCGAAACGCCATCTAACATAGATTGCACAAATATCCAATGACTGAGAAAACATGAAAAACATGACAAATATGTACTAAAACATACACGGTACATAATGAGAGCATTACATTGTAATGCAACCTGTCCACAAATGTGGGGGAAAAACAGACCTACATATGAATCATGCACAAATCTGTGATTTACACCGTGTCATTCTGTCACAGGCTGACACCAGGCATGTTTGCTGTAAATAGATGTGTTAGAAACAACTACAAAATGCCAATCTGAACCAGTATTGGCCTGTTTGACTGTTTAAAAGAAACGCTAATGCAAGTTTGTTTGGGTTAAACGTTCTTACAAAGGGAACAAAAGCTCGTCAACAGTGTAACTGCTGAAGAATGTTGTGTGCGTGTTTATTTGACATACACTGGCATCGGTCTATTTGCACAGATGATAGGCCTTCATCTCATGAACGTTTCTCTGCATTCCTAATGCCTCATTTTCCCATAGACACAAACTTTAGCCGACAAGCAACACAAACATGAGGATTTTAGGGGAGAGGTGAAGCCTCGGAGGACTTCAACTGTCAGGAAGGGAAACATACACCAACCTGAAGGAATGCCTTTGAAGTCTCAATGAGGAGATATTGATACATAACACAAAGAAGGAGGAAAGCAAAGTCATAAACGCACACTCTTGAGCTCTAAAGGTGCTTAATGTGATGCAGCTCTTAAACTGATTTAGAGTAATAAAATTAGCAAGAACATCAAAAAAAAAAAAAATAAATAAATAAAAGGTTGTTTGTTGTGTAATTATGACTAAGTCTGAGGATGGTGGGGTTTATCACCCATAATGCAACTGAACATTCAAACTGGACAATTAATATGCCCAGGCATGGCTGTCTAATGTTGTTTACTTCTAGGTATTGATCGTATATTAATCAACTCACAAGACCAAGAAATGATATAAAGAAAACATATTCATCAGACTCAGTCTACCTATTAATTCTCCATAATAGCACGTATCTGTGTGTTTTTCACCTCAGCTATGGAAAATAAAAAACGGTTCATCAATAGCAGCCTCAGGGTATTCTGTTACAGAAATTTACACTGAACACGAAACAAGTCAAATTTTAAAAAAAGCACCTTGTGCGCAGTCTAGGAATGAATCACTAAATAAATAAATATTTTAAAAAGGGGAGTAATATGTGGAGGAAAGAGAGCTCCTCCTATTACAGTAAGATGTTGGAAAAAGAGTCCAGGGAAAGAAATAATGTTTGGCTAGTTAAATACATTCGGCTAATAATTCACAATATGATATTTTTACTTCTTCCATCAGATGAGGCATGATTGACACCACACCATCTTACTGACTGGACTGTTATATTAACTGTTATATGCTCTGAATAAAAGGAAAGGAACACTATCGAAGTAACAAACTTCACAGGGCACAAGTCCATACACAATCTTTACAAATTCTTTCTCCTCAAATGTCATTTCACAGATCTTTGTAAACAGCAATGCATTTCAACTTGCACTTATATGTCCTGCCAGCAACAACCTGTTTTTAGGAGAAGATGATAGCAGCTTTGCAATGATGTTGAATGCCCCAGAGGTTGAGAACTCTATGACTCAGTGATGAAGTGTTCGAGGGCAGAAATCACTGGCTGAAACAGTGACAACTTCTCTGATGACATGTTTTGACTATCTGTGTCTATTTCATGCTTTAAAATTGCTTGAATGTTTAAATTGGCAAGGCTTAAAAACACATACAAATAATAAACTTTTGACACTGATTTATCACTGGATGGGTCAGGCCACTGACAATTCTGTCAACTGTCCCGAGCATGGTTCACACTGGCCCCGGGCTATTGGGCAGCCCTCATTAGCCATGTTTCCATCCAAAGATGCGAATTTAACTTGTGCGCAAAACTGGAATATTGCATAAAACATTTGCGAATAAAGCACCGTTTCCATCCGAGTCAAAGAGAACAAATTGTTCACTTCCTGATAAACTGGCACTAAATATTACTAAGAAAAGTAGAAGCCACTGAATATAATAATTTTCATATTACTTACGCCTCAGAGAAATCAGATGAAACACAATAAATGTGGTCATTGCTTTCGGAGGCGGATGCTGTTGTTTGAGAATGCAGCCGTATAAGACAGTTATACAGAACAGGGCTCGCAAAATCACTACCCCAACGTCCCGGGGCTATTGTGTTTTCCAGTCGGGCTACCAAAATGTATCACCGCCCTGCCCGACGGGCTACCTTAAATACAGGGCTCCCGCGGGTCCTTAAAAACTCTTCAATTTAGTTGTATCAAACTTAACAGGGCTTGACATTAAGCATTCTCATGTGGTTGTCCTTCGGACAAGGAAATTTGTCATTTACTTGTCCGAGTATAAAAGTTACTTGCCCGGAGAGAAAAAAAAAAAAAAATTCAATTTAAAAATTGAGTTATAAATATAATTATTTATTGTAGTTATACAAAATACATTGTTTATTTAGTTAGATGTTTCTTTTTAAATGAAATAATGGACAAAATAATAAAGTGTGATACTATTATATTTTAAAATAAAAAGGGAGTATTAAATACAAAAACAATTATATTATAGTAAACTTAAAAATAAAATGCTAATATTTACTTCTTTTTTATATATATATGAATTTTCATCATTTTCAAACTTTAATTTTAAATTTTTAAATTAGAGTTCAATTTAATCAGTCAATTAGTATAATAAGACATTTGGGCTGTTACCAAACAAATGAAATCAGTATTAAAAAAAAAAAATCATCTTTGCAATGCAGAGGAAACACAAGCTGCATCTGAAGTGGAATAGATATACTGTATTTACCCACTGTTAATGCAACACTGAGGGACATGGAATGCTTTAACCTGCAGTTACAAATGAATAATGTTTTCATTCATAAAACATTGAAAACTGATATTAGAAATTATTTAAAAAATAAAAAATAAAAATAAAAATACTGTAAATGTGAAATTAAAACCACCAGTAGGTGGCATCAAGTCACTGTTAATAAGCGAGTCATTGCAACTGAACCGAATCATTTAAACGGTTGATTGATTCATTCAGGAACGAAACGCCGTCATGTTGCTCAGACTCAAAACAGTGCTGTGGCTGTTTTTGGAGTTATTTTTGTTGGTGAAATGGAGCAAAAACAGGAAATATGGTGTCTAAAAAGTAAGTCTCTTAATGTTGACTTCTTGCTTATTGAACTGTTATCATATTTGTAATCATGATGATTTTTGAAGCAAAAAAAGAAAACAAAAAAAACCGCGCTCGATCTTTGTCTGATATTTTCTGATCATTCTTCATGCATTGTAATACTGAATAATGCAGTAAAAGAGCGCACTCGCACGTGCGCTAGTCTAATCTAGACTTCTTTACGTAATGTATGCGTGCACTCTGTAGGTGTGTTTTGTTTGATTCTTGCAATATACTCGTTAAAACAACAATTACGAAATTATCGCAAACTATATATATTGCACACCCCTATAACAAAGGCTGTATCATAAATAAAGGCAGTCATTACTGTTTTTGGTATTGACTTTTTCAAGTTACTCGTCCGATTGGGCAAGTAAATTTCTTTTTCACTTGCCCGTCCAAAACATTCACTTGTCCCGGACAAGCGTTAATGTCGAGCCCTGCTTAAGGCCATAAAAAGTTTTAAATACGTTAAATGGTATAATAAATGTCTTAACTATAATTTCAAAAGGTCTTACAGTTGGGGACGGAAAGACAAGAATGGTGATACAGCTGTATTAAACTTCAAAAGGCAATGATGCAATTGAATAAATATGAGCGCTGCACGTTTCAAAGTCAAAACGCGGCGCAGATGTCTTTATGTGAATGTATCTGAAGGGAACCAACTGTCCTCAGAAATGTGTTGTTGGCATTTTTATTTCATCTTACCTATAATGCCTGATAAAGCAGCGTTTATGAGCGCGGACGGTGCTGCTTTGTGTACAGCCGCTAACAGGGAGTTTCTCTGAGAGAAACCGCTATATTAAGCTGCTCCTAAATCGCCACCTCGTGGCAGAGAATGAATTTGCATTTCCAATAAGCCTTTCTTGCTGTTTATGGTCAGATCAATGCAAATATCGACCCATGTTTTTATACAGCAAACACAGACTTGTAAATCAGAAAGACGTTAATGTGCCTTCTAAAAATCTAAACAATTAAGACAGTAATATTTATTCGTCTTTTTTTTTTTTTTTTTTAACTTGGGCTAGTTAAATTAATTTTCGAGCTACCAAAATCTGAAGAGTACCTGCCCGAAGGGCTACCAGGGATTTTGAAATTTTGCGAGCCCTGCAGAAATACTGTGATGACAGACATTACTCAGGCATTTCAGAGCAACCAAAACAACATTTCAGACGCTGTGAATGAGATCGGTCTGCTGGTTAGTCAAGTTATCCTGTCCCATCGTGCAAAGTCACATGACTTGATGCGCATGGTGGAATTTATTCGGTAAATGTGTTTCCATCGTAGTTTATCCACATTTTTTCTTATCGGATAAAATGTTTATCCTACTCAGTTGTGCGCATAAGTTTTTTATTCACATTTTTAGAATGCATTCACATCTTGCTGTTTCCATCGATATCCAGAAATGCACATAAAAATAGGTGGATGGAAACACAGCTATTGTTAAGCCCTGTAGAGTAGCAATATGTAAAACGTGAAATATTAAAAATTTGTATCTTTCTTAAACTTTACTACAACCGGCTTAATTTATCACCTGAGAACACAACTCCCTAAACATCACAGAGATTTCAAGTACCCAATTACCCAAATGTAATTACTGAAACTTTATTTTTTCTTTTTGGTTAAATGGAAACCTTCATTTTGGTTTCAGTAAAAAAAAAAAAAAAAATTAGGTGAATCACTAATTAATGGGATAGTCCTCAAAAAAATTTAAATTTTGTTAGCATTTGCTCTTGTTCATGTCATAACACAACTGGTGCACCCCAAAGAAGTGATTTTAAAGAAATATATTTTTTTCCCTCCAAGCAATAATAACAGTAGGGTCTAGTGTTGTTTTGGACCCCTTTAACCTTCACTGACTTCTGTTGTATGAACAAAAACAGTTTCTTCAAAACATCTTCTTTTGTGCTCCACTGCTAAAAAAAAAAAAAAAACAGTTATACTGGTTTGGAACAACATGAGGGTGAATAAGTGATGACAAAATATTGTTTTGGTTGAACTGTCACTTTAAAGGACAAGCAAGTAAGAAACATACAAGATGACTCAAGCAGGTGCCTGCTATAGCAGAACTACCTGAGTGTTTCACATTATCCTTATTCCAAGAAGTTTATGAAGCAATCAATCATTTACCTGTAACCTGTACGGACTTATTTTTGAAGGCTAAATTCTAACACTCATGAGAGTTGTGGTTTATGGCAATTGTGTACAACTGTCTCACTTCATTCAAGGCACTTTAATACTGCTGGACCTGTCTAAGAATGATTATTGAACATGCAGACAGCTAAAAATCAGCAGCATGAGTTCATTCACCCAGGTTCTGACAGCGAGATGAGGCTGTTGGGAGCAGTTGGCAGAAAGAAGGGACTAATGGCACTTTGTAGTAGGCTATAGCATGGTGTCTGGATGCACGGATCTATTTTTAGAGAGGTTTCTGAGATAATGGAAGAGGCAGCCCTCATAGAATATCACATTTCATAGCCTGGCTACGAACACATGACAAATTACGCAGATACACAAAACCACACTGTACGGATACAAGCCAGGGAAAAGATTGGCAGGCTGCATTAGTGAAATTACAAGGCCAGACAATATTATCTTGAAAATGTGTGACTGGCTTAGTAAAGAGAGCAGTTTGCTATAGTGCCTGCTTTTCATTTAGGTGTACTACTATGTAAATACACTTTACTGAGATGGAAATGATGTGGTTTCCACATAGAGACTGAACATGGGGGTGATGAAGGCTTGTCAAACATTGGACTTTGAGCTCTTTCAAACTTTTTAAACTTCATTAACAGTGTGTGCAGATTACAAACAAAAGTCAAGGCTGAAACTTTTTTCTGAGGGACATAAAGATAAGGACAGTAGTTTGGTGAAGTTATCTTTTAATACATTGTACTGCTTTTTTGTTTTATTTGCTTTTTTAATTTATTTATATAAGAAAATGCCTTAAAGACAAACTGTGCATAAGAAGACCTCTGCTTGATTTCTGAGCAACAGCATTCAAGAACAAATCCTCCAAGACACCCAAGAATGAACAATATTACAAATACGAAAACTCTCGCCAATAACAAATAAGCCAATAATTATTTCATATTATGACCTATAATGGAATTAGTTTTTGTTTTTTTAATTGAATACTTTTCAGCAAATATAAATTAAATTGAATTGATCAAAAGTGATAGTAAAGCCATTTATAATGTTAGAAATAATGTTTTATTATATTTTGGATCAAAAAACTGCAGCCTTGGTGAGCACAAGTCAGTTCAAAATTCATTCAAAAACAAAATAAAAATCCTACCGTTAACAATTTTTAAACAGTAGCGTAAATTAAAATTTATAGACTGAACAACTAAACTCATTTGTTAATGATACAATTGAATTTAGGCATCACAACATTATGAAAAAAATTATATTCATTTTGAGACTTGCTAAAGATGCGACCTACAGTATTACCAATTAGCCACCATTAACCTCAAGCAAAAAAATCATATAAATGAATATTCTTATATGAAGCATATGCTTCAAACTCTCCAGGATGGCAAACACAGATAGCACAACCACAATTTACAGTTCCGGAAGATTTGAATAGGTGTGCAAGTCAGTTGAGATAGGGCAGCAGAATTATCCCCATTTCCATATAGATTATACCAATAGACAGCATGGTGTGACGAGCAATTCTTTCACAACTCTTCAGCAACACCTTTCCAGTCCACAAAGTAAACTTGTGCTTATTTACCAGAAACTGATTACTATGCACACACACATTATGAGCTATTAGTTTCGTTTACTTCAAAAATGAACCCACACAGAGGACTAGGCTTATTGACTCTGCCAAATGTTAACAGGAAAAGGTAGTGACTGAATAACGCTAACCAAGAACAAACCTGACACCTTGTCCACCAAGCCACCAGCCATTACGCTTCCTCACCACAACAAAGTTTGCTCAGTGTTAGCGCACTCATCTGAAACCCCTTCACCTGAGGGAAAACCCTTGGTGAAGCCAGAACATAAGAAAAGGGGAAACAGAATCTAAAACTCCCACCTAAAAAGGAAATATCTGTCACGTTCATCTACACATCCACGCCTAGGAGCGCCACACGTGCCGCTTCCTCGGAAAGAACAAACCGCATTACACTTACTCCTACATTCTCTCATGCTTGTGGCACTCCCTTCAACTATCACATCATTCCTCTCAAGAGTGCAATATAGCAATTTATGTACTCGACTGTTGTTTATTAGGCAGTCGGCCATCACAGCAGGACGTCTGAGTATGATATGCCATAAAGGTGTTTATCTAGACATGTTAAGAAAACTGTAAATCATTAATCGGATTATGACAGTGACATTACCGGTTCCTGACTATCTTATTCACGGTGTAGCAGGAGGTGGGGGAAGTTATGTCATTAAGAAATAAGGCATCACTTTTGCGTAAGTCATTAAAGCTGTTATTATGCAAGCAGGACAAAATCTGTCAATCGTCACATTATTCAGTCAGATATAAAAGTGACAGAGAGAAACAGGCAGTTTATAAACACTATTTAAAGAACAATAAATCTTTATCAATATCACAGTTGTGAAATACAAGACAGGCCATCATAGGTTTGTTAACAATATGATGAAGCTCCAGGATACAGAAAAACGCCTGAAGGAGTAAGATCTGAAAAAAGAATGTAATAATGCAGGGTTTCCCAAACGGGGGTTCATGAGTTGGAAACTAATATTAATTCAATCTAGGGCTGCACGATAAATCGAAATGAAATGAAATCGCAATCGCGATAAAGCAGAAGCTACAATTGTCTTGCGTATCTTTTAGTGGTCGACCGATATATCGGCCGATATTTGGCATTTTTCAAATATTGGCATCGGCCGATAAGTTCTTCTGTTTGGCCTATGTGTTTGAGGCGGGACTTTTATTTTGACGGCAAGGCGGACTTTTATTTTGATGGCACTGAGAAGGTAGCGCCTGAGCACACAGTGCTCACATTCTCCCTCTTGTTCGCTGTAGTCGTTAACAGTTCTGTCTAATACGGATAGAAGTCTATCTAATAATCAGATAGAACTGTTAAACAAAGGAATTAAAATGTATACAAAAAAGTATTATAACGATTGTTTTAATATTATTAGTAACAGAAAGGCAAACATTATAATACTTTCTTGCTTGCCGTCAGCATTCAGCAAATATGCATTTATATCATTTAAACAAATCTTTGAATGACTAATGAACATTTAATTTCACAAACTTTGCAGACTTCGTCAAATCCAGCTGTGAGATCTTGTGAAGTGTGCATTTGTATCCTACATGATTACGTGTTCTGTGCGTGACGGTCGGTCCGTGTGAATCGAATTCTGACAGGAGGAGAGTTCAGCTACACTGGAGATGCGCGATCGACAAACTTTAAACTCGTGATTTCAAAGTATGCTGAAATCACGATTAAACTGCTTTCATTAATTCAACGTGACTAATAAACACAGGACTACAACAATATATGATTTATCTGAGTTCTTATAATTACTATAATTTTCATTATAATAAAGTATATAATAACGCAATGCAAATCGACACTGCTATCACCGCTTAGAAATTTGTTCCGTGTAGGGCTGTCGCGGTGAAGGAATTTCCCTTGCGGTAATTTTTAGTGGCTCAAAAGCGCGGTATGTGGTATTATCGCCATATGTACAGTGGGTACGGAAAGTATTCAGACCCCCTTAAATTTTTCACTCTTTGTTATATTGCAGCCATTTGCTAAAATCATTTAATTTCATTTTTTTTCCTCATTAATGTACACACAGCACCCCATATTGACAGAAAAAAAACAGAATTGTTGATATTTTTGCAGATTTATTAAAAAAGAAAAACTGAAATATCACATGGTCCTAAGTATTCAGACCCTTTGCTCAGTATTTAGTAGAAGGACCCTTTTGATCTAATACAGCCATGAGTCTTTTTGGGAAAGATGCAACAAGTTTTTCACACCTGGATTTGGGGATCCTCTGCCATTCCTCCTTGCAGATCCTCTCCAGTTCTGTCAGGTTGGATGGTAAACGTTGGTGGACAGCCATTTTTAGGTCTCTCCAGAGATGCTCAATTGGGTTTAAGTCAGGGCACTGGCTGGGCCATTCAAGAACAGTCACAGAGTTGTTGTGAAGCCAATCCTTCGTTATTTTAGCTGTGTGCTTAGGGTCATTGTCTTGTTGGAAGGTAAACCTTCGGCCCAGTCTGAGGTCCTGAGCACTCTGGAGAAGGTTTTCGTCCAGGATATCCCTGTACTTGGCCGCATTCATCTTTCCCTAGATTGCAACCAGTCGTCCTGTCCCTGCAGCTGAAAAACACCCCCACAGCATGATGCTGCCGCCACCATGCTTCACTGTTGGGACTGTATTGGACAGGTGATGAGCAGTGCCTGGTTTTCTCCACACATACCGCTTAGAACTTTTTGGCCTTAATTCTATCTTGGTCTCATCAGACCAGAGAATCTTATTTCTCACCATCTTGGAGTCCTTCATGCGGGCTTTCATGTGTCTTGCACTGAGGAGAGGCTTCCGTCGGGCCACTCTGCCATAAAGCCCCGACTGGTGGAGGGCTGCAGTGATGGTTGACTTTCTACAACTTTCTCCCATCTCCCGACTGCATCTCTGGAGCTCAGCCACAGTGATCTTTGGGTTCTTCTTTACCTCTCTCACCAAGGCTCTTCTCCCCTGATAGCTCAGTTTGGCCGGACGGCCAGCTCTAGGAAGGGTTCTGGTCATCCCAAACGTCTTCCATTTAAGGATTATGGAGGCCACTGTGCTCTTAGGAACCTTAAGTGCAGCAGAAATTTTTTTGTAACCTTGGCCAGATCTGTGCCTTGCCACAATTCTGTCTCTGAGCTCTTCAGGCAGTTCCTTTGACCTCATAATTCTCATTTGCTCTGACATGCACTGTGAGCTGTAAGGTCTTATATAGACAGGTGTGTGGCTTTCCTAATCAAGTCCAATCAGTATAATCAAACACAGCTGGACTCAAATGAAGGCGTAGAACCATCTCAAGGATGATCAGAAGAAATGGACAGCACCTGAGTTAAATATATGAGTGTCACAGCAAAGGGTCTGAATACTTAGGACCATGTGATATTTCAGTTTTTCTTTTTTAATAAATCTGCAAAAATATCAATTCTGTGTTTTTCTGTCAATATAGGGTGCTGTGTGTACATTAATGAGGGGAAAAAAATGAACAAATGATTTTAGCAAATGGCTACAATATAACAAAGAGTGAAAAATTTAAGGGGGTCTGAATACTTTCCGTACCCACTGTATGTATATGTTTATATATATATATATATATATATATATATATATATATATATATATATATATATATATATATATATATATCTGTGTGTGTATGTGTTACGATGTAAGGAAATCAGAAACCGAAACTAAATCGCGTTGAAACAGGAAGTGAAGTAAACAGAAGAGAATGACAAAATAATGTTCCACATAACAGAACATAAACCTGACAATAAAATCGTTAGGCTATTGTTATATAACAGTTAGTTCTGATCCTCGAATCTGACCGGACAAGAGACTTTTTCTGTTGATATTTCACCTGCATGTTCTAGACAGGCTGTCAGTCAGTGCAGTTTCATTGTTAGGCCACAAGGTGGCGTCAAGGAACTGTCTTTGAGTGAGTCTTTAAACCGTTCATTCAACTACACGTTCAAAAGCGCCGATTCATTCAAAGAGAGATGTAATGAAACACGCTGTTGAAATTAGGGCTGGGCGATATGGCCTAAAAAAAAAAAAAAAATCCCAGATTGTTTCACAAAAAAACGATTTACCCCCTCCCCCCTCCCTCTACTTAAAATCAATCTGCAGATGTCAAAGAAATTGTTCAAAACAAGTTGTAACTAGGGCTGTGACGGTGGCAGATTTTTACCACCACGGTGGTGATGGACCAACTACCGCCGGTGGTGCGGTGGTATGATATTAATCAGCCTATATTTATACATAAAAATTATATATATAATATTCAAATTCAAAAATTATCATATATATATAAAATTTTGAAACGCAACAAATAAATGAGGCTCGATCATCTATTAACAAACATGCGTGTTTATTTTAGCACTTCCGTCAGTGAACTCGCAGCCTGCAAAACACTGAAATAAATATCAAACAAATAATAGTCAAATAGGAAAGTAGCCTTAAATAAAAAAATAAATAAATAAAAAAAATAAATTAAATTAAATACACCCTGTCAACCGGACGTGACCGGCGCGGCAAGACGACAAAATACCCATTATAATCAGTCATGCTGTGTTGTACATTGGATGCTGCGCGACATGACACGACAAATCCTCACAGTAAACTGCTTCGTCCTGTTTATGATGTACTGACACAAAGTTCAAATGTCCTGTGTAGACACTCAACCTGTTGTGTTGCGACCAGACTGTAGGTTGCGACGCGGCGTGACACCGGTCTCGTCCGGTTTAGACACGGTTCTGTTCCGCCACCAAGCAAGCGGGCACTTTAAGTCCTCGTCTGCAAGCGCTCTCTGTGTGGAATAGGAATCGCGGCGTATGTTGCTACATTTCTTGGTAGCATCTTACATTTATCGCGTATAGTTTTTATTTGGCTAGTTTGTTGAAAGCCTCACCAATACAAACCTGACCAGCCGAGCGTTTGAGATCACGTGAACTTGAAGACACTTGTACAAACGCGGATGGGTGACATGAATGGAAATGGTTCCAGATCGGTGATGTTGTATTTGGTTTCCCAACAAGGTCCATCGCTCAACACGAAGTAAATTTGCTGAATGCAGAATAAACGGTATTTTCCTGTGCTCAAACCTGCCAATCTAAAGGAAACGCTGTGTATGACATTTGAGGTAATTTGTGAATTAGCATAGACTTATAGTCTAAATAAAACAATTGGCAACTGTAATATTATTACATTTGTATACAAAACTTTGCTTGTTATATAGTGCGTGACGTCATGTGCACTACCGCCGGTGCCAATAGACAACCGCGGTGACGCGGTTGTCACGGCGACCGTCACAGCCCTAGTTTTAACTTTATTTTGTTTTGATTTTCCCTTCTGGGATTTGATCTGGATTTCCACCTTGAGGTTAAAGTGCAATCAGAAACAACAAGCCAAAGAGACAAGATGGCAGGCCCTGCCATTGTAAACAGTGAAAATGTAACATAACATAACAAAATGTAACATAAAACATAAAATTATGTGACCCTTTTTGATAAGTTTTCTTTAAACACAAGTTTAACATCTTGCTATTCAGTAGATAGGAGGTAGTTCTGATAAACGATGGAGGATGACATCGTGGGGGTTAGGGGGTGTGCCCGAAACGTGAATCCGTATTCAGAAAGGCACGGAAAACAAATAACATTGCTAACGGTTGCCTGTTACAGTTACATTACAGTACATAAAATTTCACTTACCACATAAACAGAGTAAGGAGAGAAGACTCAGGACGATGACAAATAATTTGCAGATCATGAGCAAAACTGACAAACATCTAATCTTGTAAAATGTGTAGCAAGTACTGCCACTCCATAGTATAAACACGGACATGCGATCGCCAATCTCGAAAGTGAAAGTGAAACTAAAAAGCGATCCTGCATTCAAAATCAGTTGCAATGCATAATAGCAGCTCCCTGATTCCGTAATTTTATATACAGTATGATGATCATCCAATGATAAAACTGAGAGGGAAAGAAATATACATTTTCCTCCCATCTCGTATTTATTCTCCGCAGTTAGTCAATGTCATGGACGTAAGGGCAGTGCAAGTTTAAATATCTTTCTAGTCTATATTTCCATCTTGTAATCCCGCTGTTTCGGGTATTTAAAATATATATATGTGGGGGAAGTCGTGGCCTAATGGTTAGAGTTGGACTCGTAACCTAAAGGTTGCGGGTTCGAGTCTCGGGCCGGCAGGAATTGTAGGTGGGGGGAGTTGTGTGCAGCGTTCTCTCCACCCTCAATACCATGACTGAGGTGCCCTTGAGCAAGGCACCGAACCCCCAACTGCTTCCCGGGCGCCGCAGCATAAATGGCTGCCCACTGCTCCGGGTGTGTGTTCACGGTGTGTGTGTGTTCACTGCTGTGTGTGTGCACTTTGGATGGGTTAATTGCAGAGCACAAATTCCGAGTATGGGTCACCGTACTTGGCCACATGTCACTTCACTTCTTCACTTCTATATTAATATATATATATATATATATATATATATATATATATATATATATATATATATATATATATTTATGGCCTCATTTGGAGAGACGCGCTTCAGTATGTGTGTAGTAAACGAAACTGCGCCTCTGTGCATTCATTCATAACAAGACACACAGGATTCATATTTAAATTGTATTTTTGCAGCTTAATATTTACAGATACTAGTTCATATAGCGATTTTATTTAAGTGTAATGTGTCCGGTGTAGACATGGTGTGAGTTTTTTAATGGGTTATATTATAGCCCTGCTTGTTTTTTTAATGTTTTTATGAAATCTCTGTATTGCTCATATCATCGTATTGAGCCACAAATTAAAGCTTGGCGAGCCGCGCAATGAGTAACACTGCTTTAAGGGATCCGTAGTACACGTAATCTTTTTTCCGAACACGTTGGGATGCGGCGGATTGCGGGGGGATCACGAAACCCTACCTAAACTCTAACCCTGCGTTCCATTCAGAAGGGCTCATCCCTATGCCCTAATCCCTTCAAAGGTTTACCCTCCGGAGCGAAAGCTTCGAAGGGTTGTAGGGTGTAGGGGACCAAACAACTGTTTCTTGAAGTGGCCTTCTGCGTCATCATACGGAAGCGCCGTCATCATGCAAAGAATCTGTGCAAAGGATCATGGGAGCCCGAAGTGTCTATCAGTTGTACCCTTCGAAATCCTTCATTCCGAAGGACCCTTTGAAGTGGCTAGTTTTGAGCACTTCGGTTTGGAACGACCCTTCAATATGGCGGCCATGATTGTTTTCACTCCGAAGTGCCCTTCGGAGGGCGATATATCCCGTTTGGAACGCACCGTAATATGGAAAACACGTGGGGGGAGGGCTGAGCCCATTCAGGACTACGGGTGCCCAGAGGGGAGCGTCGGCGGATGTTAAAGAGAAAACCGATTTTCATTCAAACAAATCGACGTAAACTACACATTCGAGTTAATCGATAAAATCGATTTATCGCCCAGCCCTAGTTGAAATCATTTTAACTTTGAGTGCCACTTTTAAAGGCTCAGCTGACCAGCAGAGCATCGATGCTCAGACAGAGATTTCGCTTTCCTTGGACATGACAACCTATTTTCACAAATATACAAGACTCAACCTGAAGGACAGACGCAGGTAATCGCACGCGCTCAGTTGATCTCTCTCTCATTCGCAGTCTGTTTATGCTTGTTAAGTGCAAATCTACTGAGCCTTTATGCAAATCAGCATGGTACACCATGTTATCATTACTAACTTATTTAATATTCAGTACACATGCACAAAGTGTAAAACGAGAAGGGTAAAACCTTACGAAAAAAGAAAACACGCAAATATCGTGGTTGCTGCGCTTGTTGCATTCCTCTGCGGTTATGCTCATCAATAGTGCGGTATTGCGATATTGTGGTTATCGCGACAGCCCTAGTTCCGTGCCTTATTCTGTTTAAGAAGCCACATCATCTCACAGAAGGATTCATTTCAAACACTCGACTGACATTATGAAGTGAGTTTGGAGTAAAATTATGTTATAAAATGTGGTATTTTCACATGCTTTTAGATGGAGCAGCATTCACTACACAGAGCTTATCACGCGATTAAATCATATGTAATAATGAACACGATATTGCATAGCTTGTCAGTGAACTACGGTACGGCTCGGTGTAGAAAATGCTGCTCCATCTGAAAGCATGTGATGGAGATTTACTACTAATCACAGAACCGGCTTTACTAACAAGATGCGCATGACTATCGCATTTGATTATTCGTGCAGCCCTAATTCAATCGAATATAACATTCAAGTAAACAAGTGGGGTTGCACAATTAATAAAGCTGAAACAGCCATAGATCTTATCAAATTGCAATTTTCAAATCAAAGACTGCTATTTAATTGAAGTAGAAGTTTCAGAGTGAAGATTGACACTGTGTTTATTTGTACGTGTGCAGCTCATAATACCATATTTTCAGAGTAGGAAATGGGAATGCATTTGGAAAATCAGTGTGCACTAGGTTCACTTTACTTTTTATAAATTCACATAAGCAGAACTGCCAGTATTAAACCACAATAAAAGCTTGAAGATTTACATGTTAAAAGCTTGAGAGTTTGAACATCTTAAAGTGAATAAGACAAATATTTGTATTGTAACTTGTTCTTGTAAAGAGTGAACCCAAGTAAGTGTGGGTGATCTGAAAAATTTATATCATGATCAATCTTGAAGACATCCACAATCTATTTCTCAAACAAATTGTAGAGATTGTGAACAAAAATCTTTATTTGAACAATTTTTGTAGCTATAATAAAAATCTGTTTATTTCATTCATACATGGTTGTATTATACATTGAATTACTTTATTAAAAATTATTCAAGTTCTTTTTTCAGATGTGCACATACACCTATCTCTAAATGAAAGTTACTAAAGAAAATATAATAGTTTATCTGTTTACTTGCATATCATGTTTCTGTTAACTGACATCAGAAAAGTGTGGACATGCAAATGTGTCATTAAATTATTGAAATATTAATCTCAGAGGGGTACTTCAGGTAAATATTTTAGGTGTAAAGAATTCAGCATAAAAAAAAATAATAATAATTTGGGAACCCTCTGTACTAACAAATGAAATTCCCTTTAACGCTCTACTGAAATTGTTTTCCAGTTGTGCTGAATGGACAGATCTTCACAATGGACCGTAAAGTGAGGGAACCAGATCCTAAAGGCAGGTAACACCTGGTTTAAGAACAGACAACTGAAGTAATAAAAAAAAAAAAAAAAAAGACTGGGATGCCTGTAAAGAGCTGCAACAAATGATTAACTGAATTGTAAACGCTCAGAGGCAAAAAGGAGAAATGAAACCTGTCAAGGGGCGTAGCTTTTTTGTGTTTGTTGTAGTTTCAACAACTTCAAAATCAAACAATGAAACTGAACTTTTTTTTTTTTTTTTAACTCTTTGGTACACTCATGAAGAATTATGGAACTCAGCAAACCAAGTAGACTAAAAATACTGGCTGTGAAAACCTAGAGATCTACCAACCTACCTAGGCAGCACTATAGGTGCCCTAAAATAAGTCTAGGCAGGTACTTCACTCAGCTAGGAGACTAAGCAAAGTAACACGCCTCTATGAGAGGATGCATGTGAGTCCCTGTTTAAACCTGCTGACCAAAATCAAACCACCCAGTTAGGATTAACACTCAATTGAATGAGATTTGACTAATGCCCACTGACAAACATTGTAATGCTGGATGCATGGGGGGGGTGTAAAGTAAATAAAAAATGGGTAAAGATTATATGTTCAAAAAGAAAATAACTGATTTAAACAAATTACTACATTTTTATTTTAAGCCTAAATGTATAATGATTGGGTAACTGAAAAATTTAAGTTACTTGATTAACTTCCAAAGATAAAAAATATGTATGTGTATATATAATTTGCATAATCAAAAGTCCAATAATGTATGTATATGTAGATTGTATGTATGCATGCATGTATGTATATGTACAGCATGCATGTATCTTTTAGTACATGCCGTGTTGTTAATATTTGTTTTGTAATCGTAACAGTGTAATAATAAAAATAAAAAGACAAAAAACTGTGGGGATTTGTTGGTTAGATGTGATTTACGACAGACTGCGTGCAGAGTCTTGAACTGAAGTTACTCAGCCTGTTTTTGTTCTCCACATGAACTGAACCAAAGGCACATGTTAGCCAGCTAACACTCCCATAAAGGGGTTTAAATGGGATGCTGCGACAATTACTAAGTGTAACGAAAGCCACCGACTTTGTTCAAGGTAAATTACCTGTTATAAAACACTAAATAAATGGCGATAAAAGTGTGGAGAGCTTTGAATTAGCTGCTCCTCCTGTCTGCTCCCCAGCGCTGCCGTTAGTTCTGATAAGGCTAATAACTAGCAAATCAACCTCGCATGTAAATTACGAATAAACACAGTGAAGGAAACTTGATAAGAAGAATAAACTTACCGTGGATGAAATGGTTTCTCAACGGACAGAAAGGAAAACTTTAACAGCGACCCTGGAACGAACTTTTGCGAGCTGGAAAGCGCAGAGTGTCAGTCTCCCATGAAGCTCGCGCGGCCGCGCGCTGGCTGCCACACTGCCGCGTGCTGCACAATGTAAACAAGTGTATTCCTCCGCAGTGCGCGTCCCAGGGACTACTTTACGGACCACGCGCCTGGATTTTGCACGTATACGGGACCGTTTACAGCAAGCGTCGAATTATAAACGATAAACAAGATTAATTGGGTATATTTAGTGTGTAAGCCGTGTCAAAACCGAGTTTTTGAGGTGAGTTTGAGAGCAGAGTAGCTGTTGGGGCGTGACGTCACGTCCACCTGCTGAAGGATGTAGTGCGTCGCTCAAGAAGCGAGGAATAAATAATGTTGCGCGCTAGACTGGATATGATTCAATCCATGAGGCTTTAATCAATAACATATAAACACGAACAAGCGGGAAATATATGTGGAGCTAATCTGGTGAAATGTGAATTAAATAAAAGGTATTGGAGATGCAGACAAGTGTAGACATTAAAAAATTGCGTTTAAAGGGTGTGCAGCGCCACCTAGCGGTTTCTACATTAGTATTTCATAAATCATAAATGCATGCATATGAAATAAAAGACACAACATTTTTTATTGAAATAAGTGCAGTAGTCATATTTCGAATTCTGCTTTGTATTTATTCAATATTTCAAAACCTATAAGCAAAAGAAAGGAAAAAAATATAATAACATAACTGATTAAATACATAAAGATAAACAAAACATTCTGTGAGTGAAACCCTGGGAGAACACAAGGCACCATTCCAGAAGATTGACAATCAGTTTGAGGTTTCAGATCCTGATTGGGAGCCTGGAAAACCGACACAAATGCTCCAAAAAATAAACTCAAAAATCCATGTCAGTACTCGCATCTCATTGAGAGATCGGTGATAGGTAGGAAAAGGCTGAAATATGAAAGGTCAGCTGCATGTACAGGATATTTTGCACATCCCTGCCCACACGAAGGACAAAATCATAATTGTGCTTTTTAGTGCATTAAGGGACCTGGTTCATGATGCAGGTCTTTTTGGGCTTGAAGTTTCCAACTTGACAAACCTAAATAAAATCGCCACACAGCAGAAAGTGAGCTAGTGAAAAAGACATCAGTAAAGACGAACGTGAGAAACACGGTTTTAACTCTCTCTATGCGAGTTCAGAAGGACGCAGACACGTGCAGATCACAGACGACGATGAATTATAACACAGGAAAACAAAGGAAATCTCTTTGGTACTGAAAAACTAAAAAATATATGCTCTGATGATTACACGGTTCATTTTCAGTTTCATAATTTGACAATATCTACACTACCTCCCCTCGACTCGCAAGTTGTCCAACATCCATCCAAACACAATAAAACAAACTACAATGATAAGCACTCTGAAACAAGACACAGTGTGATTATAGTGAATAAAAAGGCAGTTAGAAGCAAATGCATAAGTTAAAAAAAAATAGACTTAATGATTTCAGACAATGAAAATATTAAGCATTTGGACTATTTTGACAAAGACGAGACACTAAGCGGCTAGAGCAACATATAGAACAAAATGCAGGATATCAACCACGAGGCAGTAACCAAAAAAGAAAAGAGAAGTTCAACAGTGCTATGACGCCATTCTAAAACAGCTTTCATTTACATAAAATACTACAGGAGGAGGTCTGGATACAGTTTTCTAAATCATAAAAGCAAAGCCGTTCGCAAGATGCAAGAATTTACCCTCATGTGATTAATACAGGATTTTTTAAATTTACTTAAATATCAAGTTTAGGGTGAAAATGTGGAATTGCATATGCATTTTGTTGTATACTTACGGTTATAACCAAAGCTGTTACACCCACTTACATTTGCTCTGAAATCAATAACCTCCAAGCCAAAGAGTTTTTTTCCAAAAACAAATGTGCAATACTTTTGCATAAAAGAGTTCCCAGAAGCAGATTAAGCTTAGCCTTAGACCTTTTTTTAGTCTAAGGATATGCCTAATGTGTGTCTAAGGAAAAACAGCCCTAAAGAGTTTAATCCTAATGGATTTCTAACACAACGAGTATATACTTTGACAAGCAGTAACTGTCACTGGACTGCACATTTGATCAATAAACCTACAATAAACCTAGAAATAGACAATGCTCTGTCGTGATGATTTATATTAGTTGTGCTACTGGCTATGTGAGCTTTATTGGTATTGCCTAAATATCTGGTATGAGAAAACTCCTTACTAAAAGCATGGAGGGATCATCTGCAATGCATACAACTTAAAAACAGGGCTGTAACATTCCCTATGTGATATGAAACAACCGCAAAAGAGTTCTGTTCGCCCAGGAGGGATTCTTTTTCCGTTTTCAGTCCATTTTCTAGTTTTCAGTCCAAAAACAGGGAAAACTGGTGAATGTGCAAAGCTTGCTAATGTCTTGAGCGACCGCCTTCAAATGCATGGTGCTCCTCGTGTGCTGAAAAAAAAAAAAAAAAAAAGTGAATCAGTCAATAACAATTCTATGATGTTTTTGCACTTAAAATGTATTAACTTAAACAAATCTATAAATACAATTAATTTAATTGAAAAATGTATAACATTGTCTCAAGCCATTAGGGTTTCATAGGAGTTCTCATGCAACTATTGTTACAACAATAAACAGTGAGCTCTCAGCATGGACAGTGTGGCATGCAGTGAGAAGAATGTAAACCGCTGACACTTACGTTTATAAAATACTGCTTTAAAAGATATCTGTGGAAGAAGTTCATAGATTCTTCCTAAAACGTTTGCTTCATTGGCAAAAGAGGCATTTCCATTCCAGACCTGAACCACATCTTCTCGTTCTCTCACACTGACACTTACTCCTACCACCTCATCCTCTAAAAGACAAACAAATATTGAATTAATCATTTAAACATAATCAATAAAATATACAATTTAAATAATTTAATTAAACATATTTCGACACTCACCTGATGCACAGTAATCTGTGAACTGTTCACCAATTGTAGCCAATAGCAGCTCCTTCCACACAGCTGACTGGTTGAAAAAAGGATATAGACAAATTATATTTTGGCAGTGATAGCACACACCAGAATGTATGGTAAAATACTGAATTTGTGTATGTATTTAACATATTTACATTATGCAGTCAGTCTATAAGTCGAAGTGTAGCAGACTTACTGTGCTCTCCTTTGGCACTTTCATTTTCCAAACACCTCCCTTGGCATTGCTTTCCTCTTCCCTGTGTAGACAGAAAAAAATATTAGTTTTTATTAATTGTCCAAAGGGCATTTCCCAAGCTAAGGACAGATATACATTCCAGATAAAAAGTTTGTGGTCATAAGATTTATCTTTTAAAGGAAGTGTCTTATGCACACAAGGCTGCATTTATTTAATCAGAAACAGTAAAATCCGTACTATTGTGAAATATTATTACAATTTAAAATAATTTTCTATTTTAATATATTTTAAAATGCAATTTACTCATGTGATGCAAAGCTGAATTTTCAGCATCATAACTCCAGTCATCATTCTAATGTGCCGATTTGCTGCTCAAGAAATATTTTTATTAACAGTTTAAATAAAACAGATTTGTTCAGGATTTTTTGACGAATATAAAGTCCAAAAGAGCAGCATTTATTTGAAATAGAAGTTTTGTAACAAAAATATCTTTAGTGCCACTTTTGATCAATTCAATGCATCGTTGCTGATAAGAAGTATTAATTTATTTTAACAAAAAGAAAAAAAAAATAAATAAATTTTATCGTGAATTGGCTGAAGACTCACCATAGTGGTCTTCTTTCTCCTCGCATTAAGTGGTAGCTACACCTCAGAGGGAGGCAGGACACAGAAGGGATGTTGTTGTACACACTCCAGAAACTCTTTATGTTATGAAAAATAGGTGATGCATAACATATCAGCAACAATATTTTTTTTCCCAACTGCAACAGTAAACTTTTTTCTGCTGGTTTACAAAATTATTAAACACTATTATTGTCCATTAAAGTATTTTGGTGCCTAATTTCATGCAAGTCATACACAAATCTAAACGGAAGCTATAATGAATTGGAAAGATGATCAAGCAAAATATTAATCATTAGTTGTAACATAATAATTAGCAGTTATTAGCATCTGTCAAATTTGGATTTGACAAATTTGCATACATCTCAATTAAAATTCAACAAAAACAGAAATTTCACCACACCTTGATTAATATATCAAAGGACTAGTTTTTCAGGTTGATCAGGCAAAACATATAAATATAAAATTACAATTATAAAATTACTTCTAATAAAAGTGCAACACCTACCTGTACAGTGTGGACAGTGTATATCTTTTTGAGATTTGATTCACACTCTGCTGCCGTTGTACCTGGTAATGACCTTGAAGATATAAAGAATTAAAAAGAATTACAAAATGCACACTAATAAATAGATTTAAAAGAATAATTCACTTTAAAAAAAAAAAATCTGTCATCATTTACTCCCCCACATGTCATTCCAAAATTGTATGACTCTCTGTCTTCTGGGGAACAAAGGTGAATTTCTTAGTAATATAATCAAAAGAGTAGCCAAGATAATGAAAGTGAATGTGAACTGTTACTGTAAAGCTTCAAAATGACAAATGGTTGCTTGAAGTGCTGTGCTTTTTGTCATTTTGAAGCTTGACAGCTTCATATTATGTGATAAAAAGCAATCGAGACATTTTTCAAAAATTCATCTTTTGTGTTCCATAGGCAAAGGAATATCATACAATTTTGCAATGACATGAGGGTGAGTAAATAAAGACAGATTTTTGGGTGAACTACACCTTTAAACAAGACATTTCTGCACTACACTAATCTTGGCACATCATCCATATCTGTGTCATAAACCATAAGAGTGTTATCTCTGTCTTATGTTAAGTGCAGTTCAGTGCTTGCTATTGTGCCATGAAACACAAGCATTTCACAATCGTTATGACAACCAAATGTCAGTCTGATGGTAAACAGGACTTCAACCCTTTGAAAATCATTGCTAAAAAACTGCAGAGAGAATTTAAAGGAAGAAAAGCTTAAGCAAAAAGCATCCCATGTGAAATTATATATATAGCTTATTAATATCAGTTCACTGGTTATATATCAGTTCTAAAATAGCATGCAAGTGAACAATCAACTAATCAACTTAGATGTGGTCATTTCAAAATTTCAAAACTTATTCTGCACTAACAGTGTCCTACATTTTAAAAGCACCAACAAAAACTTAAACGGGCTCCTGACAAAGCCTTGAGGTACACCCTTACCATATTACTCTGTTGATGTACACAGCTTCAGAAAGAACATGAAATCTGATATTAAATAACAACCATGACCTATAGGTGACTCGACCTACTTTACTAAATTATTATATCAGCTCTGCGTTATGACACTCTTAAAGCTTACAAACACTTAATACATGCGCCCGAACCATCTATTAGTGTTAGCTGTGCTCGTTTAGAAACTGAAAATAGTAAGGTTAGCTATAAAAAGAGAAATACCAATCTTGGGCCTTTGTTAACAGGCTTGTGGATACAGAAAGTCGAATCCTTAATAATAGTAATATACCAACATCAGCCTACCGATCGAGCCAGAAGGTCCACGGAGAGTGCAGCGGCAGCGAGGTGCCGTCCTCGATGTGGTTTGTGATGTTTTCCAGCTCTCTCTCGTCGATGTGGATGTCGTTTTCTGTAGAGTTCACAGGGCTGCTTTGTGTCGCCGTGTTCAGCTGCAGGTTTGGGGCTGCAGGAGCCGCCATTTTTGCTTTATTACCGCTAATCGATGTGTGAGTGTTTTGCTGGGAGATCTATATTAACCTCCACATCCACAAATAGGCAGATTATTGATGCAGACTCATTTGACTCATTTGCCGCTCGGCCGGCTGGACTTGCCGCGTCACCGACACAACAACAACAACAGAGTCGGACCGGAGAGAGAGACGTCAGGCGCAGCGCCACCTGTCTCAACCGCACTTCAAAATAAAAGCATTCAGACGTCTTTTAAAATAAGTGGCATTGATTTCAAAGGTTTAATCGTTTAATTAGGCAAACTCCTGCTGGAAAGCACTCCTAAACTGACAGCTGTTTTCTAGCTGCTCCATTTGCTGATAGACCATTTTGTACCGGCGTCAAACCGTGTTGATATTAACAAAAACTTTAAATGAAGCCAAAAATAAAATAAAATATGAATGTTAGATGAAAAACTTGGTGACAATTGAAAATAACTTACAAAATTTGATCACATAAAATTGGTGAATGATAATGCCTTGGCAGTGAAGTTTAATTTAAACTGAAATAAATTAAAATTAGTGCTGTCAAACGATTAATCGCATCCAAAATAAAAGTTTTTGTTTACATAATATATGTATGCGTACTGTGTATATTTATTATGTGTATATATAAACACACACACATATGCATGTATATATTTCAGAAAAAAAAACAAACAAAAAAATATATATATATAAATTACATGAATATAAATATAGACATGTAAATACATGTACATATTTTCAAAATATATACTGTATGCATGTGCATTTATATATACATAATAAATATACACAGTAGCCTACACACACACATATATTATGTGAACAAAAACCTTTATTTTGGATGCGATTAATCGCGATTAATCGTTTGACAGCACTAACTAAAATCAAATAGAAATATGTAGTCTATTAAAAACCTTAAAATGTCAAAAGTGCATAAAATTACTAAAATAAAATTAAAGCTAAATAGAAATGAAAGAAATGG
This sequence comes from Spinibarbus caldwelli, assembly GCA_039654775.1. Taxonomy (NCBI): domain Eukaryota; kingdom Metazoa; phylum Chordata; class Actinopteri; order Cypriniformes; family Cyprinidae; genus Spinibarbus; species Spinibarbus caldwelli. The sequence goes on from CM077260.1 coordinate 21,446,503, forward strand.
CAAAAGCACATAAAATTACTACCATTAAAATAAAGCTAAATAGAAATATGTAAAAAAACAAACTAATTTATATTAATAGCTGTTTAATTATTAAAATAGTTCTTTATATTTTGAATTTGCTTTTTATTTATTTATTTATTTTTTCAGTTTTTAATTTTAGTATATTATAGTATAAGATTATGATTATGGTTAGATTAGGGAGGTAGAGGTGATATTTGGAGCATGGTAACAGCTAACGACCAGTTCAGACCAGCTAGAAACCAGCTATTATGTACCAAAACACAGCTAAAACCAGATGGTGGATAGGACATGTTACTGCATCAACATGCTTTGTTTGCCCTCTGATTTAAGGGTTAAGGGGTTGGGATTAAGACCTACAAAATTTCATTGATGTTCCAGTAATTAATGGACCCACAAGAGATGTTGATCTAAGAATATGTCTTATCTAAATCACACTGGGAAGGTTTGCTAAGATTGTGGTAGATTCAATGGATATCTAATAAACAATTAATGAACGTGTAAAAGAGCTTGTGATTATATGCACCCATTTTAAAGTCAAGATGAAGCAGAAGTACCAACAGACCTCTTCTTCCATATTGCAATGTATATGAGTTTAACGGATTATTAAAACAGAAAAAAATGTTTGGGAGCGGCTTAGCATCAGGTGATTAGATGTTGACATGTAGATGCAGTTGAGCATGAGCTTGCAGTGGCAGGACTAAATGAAGAAGTCCTGCATACGTCACCAGAGAGAAGTCTGTTGTTTTCTGTGGAAGGTCCAGTTATGACATTGTGATTAAACATCATGAGATCAAAAAAAAAAAAAGCGCATATGCATGGATGAATTGTTCACAATAAGACCAACAGTATGCATTCAGAAAACAGATGTTCACTTCATATACATTGGTTACTATACAAGAATAAACTGCTTGTAGAAAATCTAAATGATTACATCAAAGTCCCAAGATGCTTTGAGACCATAATGAGTTTCAGAAGGATTTTATTAGCTTCATAAGCTTCTAGATTTTTAACAAAGGTCAGAATGAATGTGTAAAACTGTGCAAATCGTCCTTATGGTCGAGAAGAAGCCAATTTTTACAACACAATGCTATATTGGGAGTATTTTCCAAATTTTTAGTAGAGATCTTGGTAAACCGTAAATATACTGTATGAAATCTCACAAATAGATAGGCTGCTTCATATTCCAACAACTGCCGGTTTCTCTCTCCACCCGTTTGTTGCCATGAAGTTGAATAATAGACAGTACTGTGAATCTCTATATAATTTTACAAGAAATATGCAAAGGTTTAAAGTCTAAAAACAGAGCAAGATAAAGAACAATATTCTAAATACTCTCTTATCATCTTGTGAACCACAAAACATTTCTACATGGTACACCGTATGGATTTCAAATTTGGCCTTGTATTTATAATACTGTAAACTCACATCATCACAGTTTGTGTTTCCACCATGTAAACACACAAGAGTTTGTCATATGAAATAATAAGGGAACAAATCTCCCTGTACAAGGTGGTCTAGCGTGATCTTATCGTCGAGAACTCGCTTTCTACAAACAGCCGCAGAAACAGATCATTGACTTGGAGCTGTCTGAAAGATGGAGGAATAAGCTCAGATACTGTACATTTAGCATAAACGATTCTACGTTCTAAACACAAAGTCAAAACAGCCGTCTGCACGATTTAATGACAATGAACAATAATAATGCAAACTTGGGAGCGCTGATTTCCGTGGTGCACAAACATGGATTATATCTGGAAGGAGTAGGGCACAGAATATACAGAGGGTCTCGGCGTGACAGTGACTCACGTGAACATCAACACATCAATCTACAAGGTGCTCCACGAGGGTTTTCGACAGGTACGCTTCTGCCGACGTGTCAAGATGGACATTGTCTGAATGGGCTGGAAAGATCCCTCTTCCATGTACAGTTAAGAGTGTGGCTGTAGGAGCTCCGGGCCTCACGGTGTGTGAATCTCTTCCCCTTCACATGGTCTCATTGTGGCCAGAAGAATGGTCTCTTCTGGGGGTGGAGGCGCGGGACGACCCCTTGTCCGTGCTCTCTGAGCTGGAGCTCAGGTGCTGCTGCTCAGAGCCAGCGCTGGAGGTGACAGTGGAGGAGGAGGTGGAGGAGGAGCGAGTCTTCTCCTTAAAGTCTGTGATGATGACAGTCACATTGCCCACCGTTATAGCGAGCTGCTGAGCCGAGCTCCTGTCCACGTTCTTCAGTTTAGGTCTGAAGTGTAACAGACGAAAGGAGAAAGAAGGAATTAAACATCAACTTTATTACTCCAGCATTCATTGCGTAAAGACTATTAAATAGATAGTTCACCCTAAAATGAAAAAACTGTCATCAGTCATTCACCCTCATGTCATTCCAAACAGGGTTAATATTATTAAAGAAAAATAAAATGAAAACCATATATTATTTACATATATATTCACATATACATACATATAGAGAGACATATAGAGAGAGAGAGAGAGAGCGCGAGAGAGAGAGAGAGAGCTGCCAAGGAATCATTTCAACCACAATTGAAGAACTATTTTAAAAAAAAAAAAAAATCTAAATATTAATAAAAACTATATTAAATCAATGATATCAAAATAACACAAATGGTTCCAAAATCTTAAGTCATTCCTTATCTGCAATACACAAATAAAGATATTTTAATTAATTAGAAACCTGAGAGATTTCTGTCCCTCCACTGAAAGTTCATACAGCCAAAATTTTCACACATCATGAAGTACAAAAAGACATTGTAAAAGTAATCCATATGAATCGAAGAGACAATCGCTTTATATATTTTTATTTCACACTTTTGTTCAAATAAAAACACTGATTAACACACATGCATAGAGCTCATCGATTATGGTAAACTGAAGCTCAAATGTGCTTGACTGATGTGCGAGAACCAATCAGGTTTGTTCTTCATGCACAGTTGAGCTTCTGTAAATGATTGATGTGTTTTATGTATGTGCAATGATCTTTTTTTTTTTTTTTTTTTTGTCTTTATGTCTTTTGAACCATCACATTAGAATGAACATTAAATGGAGGAACAGAGAACTCTCAGAATTCATCAAAAATATCCTCGTTTGTGTTTTAAAGTTGAACAAAAGTCTTATTAATTAATAACAAAATTTTTGGGTGAACTAACCTTTTAAATATAAAGCAAGTTAGCAACGTTTAAAGGTGTGCCAAGTCATTTGTTTTTTTTTTTTTTTTTGGCTGCAAATATAGTATTTGCTGTAACTACATCATGAGAGCAAAATTATCTTTCCAAAAAGCACTGGCAACCATTTCAAAGTGTGATGCAGCATCATGCAAAAGCAAACGTTTTTGTAGCCAGTCATTAATTTACTCTGCAAACAAACATGTATTTTAATAACAGGATAAAGAGAGTACTAAGCCTCATGTGATGACATCCATTATAAGTGGTGGGCTGTCTTATGTACAATAAAACAGCTTTTTCTAGGCCTCTAACATGACTATATGAGTCTTGTGCATAGTGCATAGTTTCATACGCTTTTGTCAGAACTACTTTTCACTTCATTAGGAATAAAACTACTGAGTGTATCTTTAAATGTTTAATTCAGCCCAAAGATCTGAATATGATCATCCGGTTTTAGCTGTCTACATTGCAGCAAGTTAAAGAGCCCATGGATTATGCACCTAAAAAGACTATTAGCCGCTCACTGCATTTCCTCTTAATAACTCAAAGCAGTAACGGTATAAATTGAAATTGAAGTCATTAGTAGAATGAATACTCTAATGCAGGTAAAAGCCTGCCTTAAAATCACAATGTAACATAAGTGGCAACAGATATTTTTACGTATTGTGATGTACATCCAAATGTAATGGATTATTGAAAAAATAAAAATGTAGGGCAGGGACTTGGTTCTTTCCACTAATTGTTGACTGAATGCAGAAATATCTGAATGCAAACTTGCAGAAGTCCAGCATATGCCACCAGAAAGAAGTCTCCCATTTTACAGAAAAAAAATTCAAATCACAACAAGATCATTAAGATGCATTTAGAAAATAGATATTGTGAATTTCCATTTCACGCCAACTTTAAAAACTGTAGAATAGCAGATCAGTTCAGATCAGTTCTGAACTTACCGTGAAATTATAGATTTGTTATTCTTCGTGACAGACTTGCCAGCCTTCATGCCGTTACTTTCCCCAGCTGGACCTTTCTGAATGAGTTTGGGCCTGTAAATGTTGATTGAATATGCCATTAGTAACTATTACCATACAACTTTCCCCACACTTTATGGACTTAATCATGCATGTGTAAATGAATTTTTGTAGCAATTTTCCACTGGTGTTTCATTTAACATTTACATTTATTCATTTAGCAGAAGCTTTCATCCAAAGCGATTTAGAAATGAGGAACATGTTTTTCTCATTGAAGATTAGCAAATGAAATATCACCAGTTGAGTTATTAATTTAATAAATTATCCAATAAATGAATACTTTTGTGTGTGATACTTGAACTGCTCTCATTTTAATCAGCTCTGAATAGAAATAACCAAATAAAACCTTTTATCTACTTCTCAGTGGCCTTGGTTCCAGAACTATTTTTCCCATTAATTTTTCTCATAGGGATATTAAAAATGTTTCTGTTTAAGAATTCTAAGCCATGAACCAAACCAACCAGCTGCAAAGTGAGTGAAACATTACAAACGAAGTATAAAAAAAAAATCGTACAAAAGGTACAAGACTGTTTACTTAATGGCTTTAATGAGGGAAAGAACTACAATCCCATGAACCATTGGAAATAAAAATCAAATTAAAAATGGAGAACTATTAACTTTAAGATGTTGCTTATAGCAAATATTTAAGTAGTTAGAGAGCAAAGGAGGCATGCAAACTATTACGTGACTTACAGTGCTTCATGTAATTTGACGTGACTTGCTCATTTTAATTCTCTAGTTGGTGAAGATTCATTTGAACAATCATGGGTAAAGTAGTTTTTCACCATAATTTCCAATGCTAAACAAGATCATTTCAAAAAATAAGTTGAAATAATGTGGATTAATGACTTCAACAAAAGCACATACCATCTATTAACAAACTCGCAGCTCACAGCTGGTCTGTCTTTATAGGTTTATAAATTATTGTTAAAAATCAGTTCCCCTGTGGAGAAAATTGATGGGATTTTTAATTCCAGAACCCCACTGTTATAAAGTAAAAATACATGGGTCAAAGACGTTAAGATGTCCACATCAAAAGAAATTCACAAAAGTGATTTTATGTCCATAGAAAGCACATTAAATGTAAGTAAAGTGTCTACTTTTAAGGTTTCAAATAAGTTTTTGGAGAATAAAATGTCAAAATTTAGTTGAAATAATTTTACACTGTCATTCAGTGTAACACAATATTTTTGTAAAAATTCAAACACATTTTGACTTGTACATATTTTATTGTGTTTTAAATGAGTAAAAAAAATCTTACTGAAAAATGGGCAAAACCTAGGATAGTGGCAAATTTAAAAAAAAATTAAAATTACAACTAATTAGTATTTGGGGTGAAAGTAATTCATCTTTTAATGTGTCAAATTGATTTTTGTTGTAAATATGCCTGACAAGATTGTTACACTGAATGACATTTTAGTGGGTAAATTTAGTAAATCAGGGAAAAATGTATGATATTTATTTTTGGCTCAGAAAAACAAAAACAAAATTGCAACTAATTTTTTGGGGGGGAAAAAACAACAACAATTTAAAGCAGTATTACACATTGTTTTTATGGTTAAACGCTTTTTCATCTTTGACCCACATGCTTTAACAGAATAAAAAGAATTTGGCATAATGAATTAATTGTATGTGCTTGTTAACTTTGACAGCCCTAATAACAATATCTGATTAGATCAAACTAAAAGTAAAAAGACCACTTGCAGAGCATGGCTGCATAAAAACACTCACTTCATCTTCTTAGCAGTGGGTTTTTTACTGGGTGTGAGGCTTTTAGGTCTCTCTTTGTGTTTCTCCATCATGGTTCTCTCAATTTTTCCTTTTTTGAGTTCCTCTCTTTCTGCACCCATCCTTTCTGCCGGCTGCATCCCAGAGCCTGCCGTGTGCGGATGATCTTTATCCATGTGCTCTCTGTGAGGCTGAAGTTTGTCCAGCATTGCTCTGTCCGTGTGCTCTCTGTCGGTTCTGTTGTGCTGCTGCAGCAGGTCTGGGGTCAGTCCTGCTCTTTCAGGCCTCCTGTCTGTATGGAGCGGTTGCGGTTTGTCAAGACCACGCTCCTGTCTCCGATCCTTGTGAGAATGTCCACGGTCCAGCTGACCTCCGTCCAGACCTAATCTCTCGGGATGGTCGGAGTCAGGGTGGAGACTGCTGAGTCTATCCGAGTCGGAGTTGTCCATGTCGAAGTGGTCGTCGTCAGGCAGGTCTCTGTCTGTCCTTTCCCTTCTTTCTTTCTTGGCTGGGGGTGGGGCGGCGTACTGTTGAGCGACCTGCTGTGCCACGAGTTGAGAGTTTATCCTAGGTTTTCTGGAAAAGAAAATGTTACCAGAAATCAAGTGCTTTGTCAATACTAATGCCAATTTATAGAGTGCAGCAAGGCATTAACCACCATAGACGCTGAGGGGGACAACTCTCCCCCAATAATTAGAGATGGCTAAATTGTCCCACCCCAAATTGTCCCATTGTGTTATTTATTACTAGGGATGCTCCGAACACGATTTTTGCAGCCGATACCGAGTACCGATTTCTCGTCATGGTGATCGGCCAATACCAATTCTGATGCTTCAAGCTTTATATATGTAATAATGTTATATAAATAATCACAAAAAAAATATTCCTTATACAGTGAACATTTTAATATTCCTTCAAAATGGGGATTATGCATAACATTATGTATATCAGGATACATAATATAAGACAAAAATACATACAAACAAAATGGAATAGTCTGATGCAACCCACAAGGTTTATTTAAACATTATCCAATAGTAAACTGTGGAGGACAAAATAAACATTTAATCTCCTAAAATTGAGAAGTCTGATGTAACAAACATTGTCCAATACAAGTCTGAGCAGGACGATAGATGGATAGATAGATAGATAAATAAATAAATAAATAAATAAATAAATAAATATATACTTTAAACTCCTAAAGGAACTAATTGGAGTAGTTTGATGCAACTCATTAGGTTTAATTTAACATTGTCAAATGTTAGAGAGAGGACAAAATAAATAGAAACATTTAAACTCCAACATGGAGAAGTCTGATGTAACTCATAAGGTTTAATACTGTCCAATATAAGACTGAAGAGGAAAAAAGAAATAGAAACATTTAAACTACTGAAAGAACAAAACGGAGTAGTTCGATCACGGTTATATCCAGGGGTCGGGTAATAAATGCATTCTGATTATTTGCGGGTGAATAAAATATATCATAAATGATACAAATATTAACTACATTTTTTAAAATACATTTTTTTTTTTCATCAGGCAGACGATTTCATTTGTGTGCGTGTTCGCCTGATCGGGAAGTTACAGTGACATTCCAGATAAAGTTTGAAAGGAGTAAAGCTCGTGTTAATGCTATGGAGTAGGCTAATATGGCCAAAGAAGTTATTTTATCTTATGAATAAATGTTCATTTAAAAGCAGCCCACGATCGTATTATGTTACCGTTACCCCTTACGGCTCCGATGAGGTTTTGTTCCGTCCTCCATGCGGTGCCAACTCACAAGAGACTATTTTTAGCCAAGCAGCGTGGAGAGCCGCTTCAGAAACATGCCGCGGCTGGCCGATATAAACAAGCACTGACTGAGCGGCCGCGATCAGCTCCGGGTCCCGTGGAGACGTAACGCGCTGCAGTGCAGTGATGCGCAGATCAGCTCTAACGTCACTGAATCTGCTGTTAAAAATGAACCATCCATTCATCATATTATCATGCAAAACATTCACGACAAATAGCGAAACGTCATAGCATTTCCAAACCAGGGATGACTGCAGCCACAGCGCCAAATCATTTATGTCCCCACGCATCATGTACGTCCTCACGCGCTGACCTCATCAAATTGCGATCGGTTCATGAGATCGGCCAAGTGTAGTGAGTACTGATCGAGTTATAAAATGTGATTATCGGCCGATACCGATCTCTGGCCGATCGATTGGAGCATCCCTATTTATTACAAATGAATGTATTGGAATTAGACTATAGAATGATTTCTGAAAAATCATGTGACACTGAAGACTGGAGTAATGATGCTAAAAATATGATGCTTTGCATCACAGGAATAAATTACATTTTATGTAATATATGCAATATATTACCATAGAAAACAGATATTTTAAATTGTAATAGTATTTCAAAACATGACTGTTTTTACTGTATTTTACTGATCAAATAAATGCAAACGATCACATAAATAAATTTGGTAGGCACAAGAGACCGCTTTCAAAAACATTAAAAAAAAAAAATTCCTGGTCAAACTTTTAACCTGGCTGTTGTGTATTACATAGGGTTTTATTAAAATATTTTAAAATGTGTATTGGCCCTTTTTAAAGGCTGTCATTATATATGAACTGATGCAAGGGGGAACAACTTCTAGAGGTTTGGAAAAATGCTGTGCTTATTGACCAGTGCAGATACTTTCCAAATGGCAATTACTCAGATGATACATTAGGTCTATCAATAATTCAAACACATGAAGTTCATGTATCAATGTCCTCAATACTGTTTTCATACTGGCACAGCAAACAGCACTGAGAGATTAAAACATTACCTCTCTGAGTCAATTTCAGTTGGAGGATCACAGTAAATACATGTGGATGGGAGTTAATAACACCCTGCTGACAGTTCAGGTCTTTGATTGGCGGCTCTCTATGATGTTCTAATTACATTACTTGTTCCAGATTTAACCTCATACTGACAGCACATAATCACCATCCACTAATCTTATTAAAGAACAAAATTGTGTTAATTCAGCTAAATAAATACAAATTAACATATTCTCTTTGCTGCAGCATCATAAACACAAATCCTTTCTTACAATACCTAGACTGGAAACATTACATTGTTTTGCACCAATTAACTGTGATTATGGAGTATTACCAGTTTTGAGTAATGCAAAAATCCTCTCTGAAAAGTGGAAAAGCTACTTTGACATTTTTTGCATTATTATAAGTATGTGGTCCACTTCACAGCATGAGAATGGCTTAAAAGCGAGAGAGAGAGAGAGAGAAAGGGTTTCTGTGCTGGTTTGTTTGTGTGTCTGGGTGTGTGGTACCCTGCTGATTCCCTCAGCTGTTGCTACTCTGAGTGGCCAGACACAGACGACACTCACTCAAGTCAGCAGAAGCACACCTCAGAACGGCGTAATAAACCCGGCCTAATCAAACAACCTCTCTATGAGAGAGCAGGGACTGATCCTGTTGCTTTAACAAAGCCAGAAAATCAACATTCAAGCATGCAATTTATGCCAAGAGGAGATGACTGCATACTTCACACCGTACACAATACATGAAAAGACTGTCACTTTGGCAGAGATATGAACACCTGCGATAAAGCCAGTGAGCACTCGCCACATTCATCCCACTAGAATATTTGGCTGAAAACCGGTAATGGAGCGAAATATGAAAGGACATGGCGTTTCTTTCATGATCTGTCAATTGTAAGAGCAAAAAAAAAGAAAAAAAAAAAAAGAAAGATGAAACACTTTGCATATACATTGGAGTCCATTCGTCTGAGATCACCGGTGAATTTTTAAGTTTTTTTTTTTATTTATTTATTTTTTTTAATTTTCACAATTTAACAAAAAAATAAAGTAAAAAAAAAAGTTATTTATTTATTTATTTTTTTAAATGGCCATTTTAAAATTCCTCAAAAAGCATCTGATGTTTGGTGGAAACATCTGATATTTTGTACAGAGTTCAATGCCACAAATTTGCTTATTTGATTAGTGACCTAGAATTGTGTCAGAAATATCCCAGCTGTATCCCATAATCCACTTTTGGGAAATCTTAAACAGCTAAAATAATTATACACTACCATCTGTGCCTTGATTTTGCAAAACAACTACGAACATACTGTATTTCTACATTACTGTATTACTACAAAAAAAAAATGCATTCTTTTTCACCATTGGCATATATATATATATATATGATCTTTGATTTGACAGACAGACCCCTTTCCTCATCTAATCCACTTAAATATCATTTCAGAGACTATGGCTGCATGCCATAGGCGCCAATAATACCCTAAACTCTAGCACAAAACATCATCAATAAGATAACATCAGTGCATTAGCGACCACAGCAACACATCAAGCCACGTGTTTCATATTTTGCACAGTACTGAACAAACAGCACAGCGTGCATAACCCCGCACTAGCAAATCTGAGATGTTTAAAGCCTTCATCTTGCAGTTTCCCATTTCCTATAGGATCACATAATGGGGCCCTGCGCACAGACCAGGATACCTCCACAGCAGCCGGATCCTGCCGCCTGTCCTAGAGTGTCATTGAAATTCTACAGGAATCACATGACGTCAGTATGGATAAAGACACAATCCACAGCAACGAGACAAAATATCAATGTTGACATCTTCACTGCATGCATGTGCATTGGGTTTATGATGGTTATGCATGCATATATTATAAGCTATTATATATTATAAGCTGCAGCAGTGTCACTTTACCTTGTAGATGTACCTTTCCGCACATCACATATACTGCATTTGAATGCCTCTGCACTGTTTTTGAAGGTGCAGACGCTACAGTCCCAAAATCCGTTGTCTGCAGAGGGCTTGGCTTGTCTTTTTGGCCTGCAAGATTTAAAGAGAGAATAGGTTAGGGTATTTAAATACCACGCTGCACCCTAATTAGTGCAATTGTCATCATGTGCACTAATTCTACATGCTGTATTCAGAAGCCCGTCCTCCACAACCACACTATTACACTCGCAATCTAACGATGTTGCACGCCTAAAGGGCAAACGGGCTTTATCTGTTGAAAAAAGGCGAAGAGGAAAGAAGAGAGGAGGCGTTTCCTAAATTCCCTTTGTCTAAAGCTGGATACCGGGAGTCAGGCAAGGCTCCGTATCCGCCATGGCTGCGCTTTTTCCCGTTAAATCCGACCAGGAAAAATAAGTAGACTTCAACCGCATTACGCGGCTATTCGCCAGTGTACACAAACGCGCGAGATGCTTTATGAAAAAACAGAGCGAATGAGATGTTTCTATACCTGGATGGGCTTTTCTTGTCGCCCATAATGGGAGAAACACCGTCTTCCAGAGGAGGGGGCTTCTGTAATGTACAGTGAGAGCTCCAGACAGAGCCGCTGCTGCTGTTATCGCACACTTGCACTCGCTGACCGCTGCAGCGCGAGGCGTCGGTCCGTCACGTGACCTCGCCCTGAGCCAATCACAACTCGCGCACATTTAAAAGTCTAAATGTTTTAGACAGAAACGTGCTCGTTTGAAACTCTGACCACTGAAAATAGCACACCTTTACTGTAACCTGTGAAAAAAATATCAACAATTATTAAATAAATGATGGCACTGAAAACGAAATCTAGTTAAATCAAATAAGCTGAAAACATCTCTGAAAAAAAGGTTTTGACATAAATTGAAAAACAAATATCAAACGAGTAAATGTGACATTGATCTTGTGCCTCCTTTGCACAAAAGGTCAGATGTTCTTGCTTCCACTGAAACACAGAAAAACTCAGCAAAATCCACAAATCAGGCACACACACACTTAATCGTAGCCCTTTGATAATTCAGATCTCATTTAACATTACAGTTTTAAAACAGACACGCATATGACACTTAATATATGTATAAGCTATTTGTGGAATCACAAAGGAACAAATTATAGAAAGACTTTAAGGGAGAAGAAACTAATATTATTATTTTTATATGATAAAACATTATTTTTCGTGCATACACTGCCTCCCTCTGGTTAGCGTTTAACTTACAGTGTCTTGCAAATATATTCAAACATATTTAAACTTATTCCATTTTATTGAATTACACATCCGTTCATGTTTACAACCCTGCTCTTCATTTTCCTATAGTTAAGTTCTAAAATTCCTTTGTTATTATTCTGTTATTCTCTAGTGATATTATTCATCACATGGTATTGATAAGTGCTATTTCAATGCAACCCCATAAGCAAGACATAAAGCACCAGAACTGTTTTATTATGCGTTTTTTGGAATGAAAAATCCAAATTTTTTTTTATTTATTTATTTTTTTTTAGTAGATAGAAGCACAGATGTCACAGACTGATATATAAACAAACAAACACGATTGTTTCTCGCTCCTCTGTGCAGAATGAAGAGTTTTGCTCAACACGAGACTCTGCGCATGCGCCGCAGCGGCAGGCAGGCAGTGACGTCCCCGGCGCCATATTAAAGATTAGCTGCTGTTTTCTCCGTGTCGCTGTTACCATCTTTCTGTTTCCAGCTGGACTCAGAGAGACCAGAGAGTAGCAAACATAACGTTACCTCCACAATGGAAATCGACACACTTCTGGGAGCATTTAGAGGTACCGCAGGCACCACCTGACCAATAACGGTTAACAGGAAAGGTTTGGTAAATTCGTTAGCTTGTAAGCTAAGCTAGGAAATCAGGCTAGCAGCCGATGCTAGGTGCTGATCCAGCGGCGGAAACCATTAAATATCACGAGTAATCGATATCGATTGGTTCTCGACAGTACACAGAAAATGTGTTTGAGTTGATTTTGTTGATGTACCCGGTCGGAAGTTGATAAAGTGCTCTGCAACCCAGCAACAGATAGAAAGCCGGTTAGCTCTGAGCTACACTGCTGTTACTATGTGAGCACTCAATACACTGGCTTAGTCGCTTATTTAACATTACTGTCAGAAACTTCTTACTTGCATTAACTTTGCATTAAAAAGTTTCTCAGGCGCTTATTTGTGTGGCATAACTTTGTAGAAGAGTGTGAATGGGTTATATAATAATTACAGAAGAGCCAAAGTTGCTGATGCCTTGAAACTGTCATATATATCATTGATGCTGACTTTGTTTATAAACTCAAGATATTTGATTGTATACAAATATTTTTTAAATATCCATAATCCAGTTTACATTCATGATCATATTGGAAATTATCCAATTCAAGCACCATGTTTGTAGTAGAAATTTCAGTTTCAAAGTGCTCCATTGGCATTCTTCATACAATATTGCTGAAGCATGAATGCACACTATAAGCAATAACAAAATAAAGTAAGGTATCAATGTTATTAAACAGAATATGCAATAGAATAAAATCATTTATACTAGAAGCGTTATTATTTATTTTGTTGTTCACTGTAGATTTCGAGAAGAAAGGAGAAAAGGAAACCTGCCCCATTTTGGATCAGTTTCTGGCGCATGTTGCAAAAACAGGAGAGACCATGTAAGTTGAGTTATTGTAAGAGAATATTGCTTTTATAGACACTTTTTTAAAGGACACAAGCCTGGTTTAAACCTCTGAATAAAAAAAGGTAATTGTGACTTTATCACATAATTCTGACTTTATGCCTCACAATTTAGAGTTTGTATGTTGCAGTTTTTGAGTTTATATCTTATGAATAAGGCCTTTTAACATCTCATAATTCAGATTTTTTTTCTTCTCATAATTGAAAAGGGTCTGCATGGATCATAAAATGTATTCTTTGAACAAAATGTTCATTTCATGAACGTAATATTTGATTTTGTGCATTAATATGAACATGAATTAAATGTGCAAAAACATTTTCTGATCCCGACAGACCTATTAATCCACAAAATAATCACACTTTAATATAGAGATAAACTGAAAATTCTTAGAAAAAAACCAACGTAGCTTGAAGTCAGAATTGTGTGATTACAAGTCATGAGTACCTTTTTTTCCTCTCCCCTTAGGCAAAAATGGGCTTCTATTGGGCTTCTTCAAACAACAAATCAAACTTTTAAAAAATTGATGTTAAATTGTTTGTTTCATGATTTTAATTAATTAATTAGACATGCTTTTTGATTCATAAAATTTAACAATTAAAAAACGGAATCCCCCACAAAGCTGTAAACTTAGGGGAAACACTGAAACATTAACTTCCCCTCGCAAGGATGCCTCTTCTCTGATAGCAGCGTGAGGGCGGGACAATAATAATCCCTCCCCTTCAGCAACCTGTCACTCACATGAGGTCACAGCATCAGAACCTGCTTTTAGAGTAAATTATTACAATAAAAATTAAATGTGAAGTTTCAGATTTTTCTCCTATCTTCATTGTTTTCTACATCAGGATTCAGTGGTCTCAGTTTAAAGGTTACTTCCTCTTTAAACTGGAGAAAGTGATGGATGATTTTAAGGCCTCATGTCCAGAGCAGCGGGGACCTGCCAATCCAAACGTTGAGTACATTCCCTTTGAGGAGATGAAGCAGAGGATTCTTAAAATCGTCAATGGATACAACGGGTAAGAGACGACATGCATATTCCACAGTTGTTCCATAGTCTCTTTTCAAAAACATTTCAATTAATTGAAATTTTTTCAGGATTCCTTTCACTATTCAGCGTCTTTGTGAGCTTCTTACTGAGCCAAAAAGAAACTACACAGGAACAGACAAGTTCCTCAGGGGTGTGGAGAAGGTATGTTGCGTTCGAGGAAATAAACAAACAAAACTTTGGGAATGAATTTTATTTGTGCTTTCTGAAAGTCTTAAAGCAGATGAACTCTCTCCGCTCAGTTTAAATGTAATATTTTTCATTTTCAGAATGTGATGGTGGTCAGTTGTGTGTATCCTACCTCAGAGTGAGTTCAACTCTTTCCTGCTCTATTTGACTGTTTTGTGAGTGGGCAGCTTTCAGTATCAGTTTTCAGTGATGCTTGTAATGTGTTCACAAACGGTTCTGCTGTTCTTTAATGCAGCTTTTATTTTTACAGGAAAAAAGGGTCAGGTTGTGTGAACAGAATGAATGGTGTCATGTTCCCTGGCAACACTTCAGCGTTTCCAGATAGGTGAGTTTATCACTTTAACCAGCATTGTGGAAACTTTGATATCAGCCTCATGGGTCACTAAACCAATTCAGTTTGAAATGTTAGCATTAGAGGCTTGTTGGGCTTAATTTTACTGTCTGATGGCTTGATGCGTCTTTGATTGTCTGTGGTAGAAATGTGAATGGTCCAGGAACACACAGGCCACTGAACAGACCAAAACTCTCCTTGTCCAGCAGTGTAGCTACCAACGGCCTTCCTGACAGCACAGAAAGCAAAGAACAAGTCTCAGAGCAATCAGACAGAACAGTCAAGTAAGTGCAAAATGCCAGGATGTGATACTCTTGTTCAATAGATGTAGACCTATTGTTGATGAATGCTTTTTTTTTTTTTTTTTGTAGAACTCATTAGGCTTGTTAAAGTTGCAGTTGTTGTTATTTTGCATATTTAGGTAACACTTTACAATAAGGTGTCATTTGTTAACATTAGTTAATGGAATGACTAACATGAACAAACAATGAACAATACATTTATTACACTATTTATTAATCTTTGTGAATGTTAGTTAATGAAAATACAATCGCTATTTTTTTAGATTATAATGAATACTAATTCATTATTTTGATGGATTTTCATAGTTGGATCAAAGTGTGCTACAACAAAATCTCTTCTTAAAAGGCATTTGAAAGTAACAAAAATAAATGAAGGCATAATAAAGATTCTAAGACAGTTTTAATGTCTCCTTCATATAACAAAAAGCTGAAAATTGTTAGTTGTAAAATGAGAACAAAAAAAACCTTCAGTTATAAATAGATGACTTCAAAACTTGGCATGAAAGCCACAAAACTCAAATTATGCTTTCATGGACTGTAGAAGTGTGTATTCAGAGTTAAAAACTGTTTTTGTCTTTTTTTTTTTTTTTTTTTTAGTGAACCTTCAGCATCAGAAGCAGAAGGTTCACACGGTGGTCCAGTGAAGTGTAAACATCGTGAAGATGACGATGCTACAAACACTGAGACTCATGAAGCAAAGAGACTCAAGTTTGAAGAGGAGGAAGATGACAATGAGGAAGGAATAGAGAAAGAGCTGGATGAAAAGCAGTCGCCCTGCACATCGGTAGCAGAGAGTTCATCGGATGTACCGCAGTCCTCATCAGACGTCACTGCGGAGGTGAAGGATAATAAACCTGACGAATTCGTCGCTGAAGACCAAGGTACAGTGCTACCAGACTACCAGAAAAACTGTTGAGTGTGTATTGGCATACACACAAAGAGATATTGCTTCAAACATCCTGTATAGACTGAGATTGTGAATATCAGATCAATTGTAATTGAAGCATCTGGACCTTGCCCATTCATTGAAGGTTATTTCTGTTGTCTGGGACTGTCAACTGCTAGTCCCTGAGTCTCATCCCCCAAAGGTCTTTTTAATATTGTATTATGTGACTCAGATCCACAATGCATTTGTTTTATCAACACGAGTACCAGCATGAGTACTAGAGGCAGCTGTTTACCACTGTAGCTAGGTAACCGTTCAGGGGAACATGCCAAAAATGGAAAGTGCTGTTTGGTTCACTTTTTTTTTTTCCCCACTCATGTTTTTGTTCCTTTGCTGGCAAAAATTAATCCTAACATGCACGGCGAAGGCAATTTCTGCAGACATGAGCAGCAATGAAAAATGCATTGTACTATAATAGGCTTCCACATAATAAACCAGATTACTTTCATGCCATTTGCTAACCGTCCTGGAGTTCACGTAAACCCCGTCCCACAATCCCATTTTGAAGGTTTGGTGCGCAGCCTGATTCAGAAAATGTACTTGTCCCCCTCTGCCAGTCAGTCTGGTGTTTAAACTGGAGATTTAGCATGTCTCGATGAAGGCTATATCTGGGTAATCGCAGGCTTTTAGAGCTTTTTTATGTCTAGTCTTTGTTTACTTTGGAGGTCTAAAAGCAGGAAAGTCCCCACTATCTGATAGCTGATGAAGCCAACTGGATGAGCAGTGAATTTCTTTAACAAATAAAGAGATGCTTGTAATAAATGCTAATGGTCAGAAGTTTGGACACAAATACTGACTAACAACTTAGTTGTTAATATTTTACACGTTTTTTTATTATTATTATTATTTTTCTGTGGAACTTTGGTTTTATAAAAATGTCTCATTCAGTCAAGTGTGTCCAAACTTTGAACTTTATTTATTTATTTTTTACATATTGTACATTCCTCAATGTACAAGGAATGTGAGTGACTGAAAATCGTAATAGACCATAGTTTTTGTTCAATCAGTGTAAAATATGCTACTAATATTAATTTTTCTTGTTTTATTTCAACCTGTTTGGTCATGTGAATAACTGCTGTGCTAATATTTTTATATTTTTGCATATCAGCAGCTGTTTGCATACATTTACATTTTCTGCTCCTCTCTCTGCAGAACCCTCGAGTACACAGTCAGAGGTCGTAGAAAACGGGGTTGACAAATCCGCTTTGGACAATTCACCCGACACTTCCCACAATCAGGCGTCCGGCAGGGAATCAGATCTACAAGAGCAGCGGTCGGAGAGGGAAGAGAGCGCCGAGGCTCAGGAAACGGACGAGAGAAATGACCCAGTCAGCAGTAGCAGCAGCAGCAATAACAGCAGTGATGAGGGAGTGTCCAGTGCAGAGACTCCATCTGCATGTCCCAGCAGCTCCACAGAGCTGACGGCAGAGGGCAGTACCACTGCAGAAATCAGTTCAGACAGCTCAGAGACTGCAGATGACACCATGGAGCAAGACTGAAGTTTGGCCACACATTATTGGTTTTTACACTTTACTGTACAAAACCCCAAAAATCACTTATCCTGCGAGTTTAGCAGATCCTTTATAGACCAGGAGAGGAGGGCATTGTGATGACCTCTCGTGACACATCTACTTCTTATGACCCTTCTTCGGGCATCTTCTCTTAATATGGGCTCTTCTCTGAAGAACAACTGAAAAAACTGGAAGCAGAGCGTTTGCCATTGAGTAACTCGAATGCCTTGTGTCAATGGCGGTTTTCTGTAATTCTGTTCTAATCATGGGCGTCCATCAACTCCACATCAACACGTTCTAAAGCTGTTGGGTAAAACACCTTTCATTTCACGTCAGATCTCTCTCCTGCTCTACTAAAAGTTGAAACTTGGCAAATCTTTGGTTTGTGTGAATGTGTGCATATGTTTGTGGGGTGAGGGGTGTGTGTGCACTTCCTTTAGTTTAGTCCAGTCAATGGATGATCTCAGGATTCCCGTTGACCGGCAGACCAGTGTCTAAACATTCCAGGAGAACACCCCTTTCCCCTCATATTGCCTTCTGCATTCATCTGCTGGCTTGTAGCACAAAGTGCTCAATAGCAGCATTAGACCGATTTCCTTTCTTTGCTATTTTTCTTTTATTTTTAGGTTCTTTAATTTTAACTGCCTTCCCAGCATAGCACCGACATGTATTAATCCACTGATGCTGGTAAATAGATTCTAAAATGGACTAATGTGATTTTCCATGCACTAGATGCTCGAGTGCTGTTGGTTGCAATGTGTAACTTAATATAGTGAGCCTGTCTTTTCGACTGACATATTATGCTTAACCACTATTGAGCCATCCTTATTTGTTATAAGATTTTCATTTTGTTTCATCAAACAATGGCAAACAGTTGTATAAAGGTTCAAATGAGCAACACTGTCAACACAAACATCTCTTAAAACTGTACTTTTCATGCTTCCTACAGACATGTATACAGGCTGTTCTACCCATACCTATTTCCACAGCTCCTTTTTGATATGTAGAATTTTTAAATTAGATTTTGTAGATTATAAGTGTTCACTGCTTTTGTGAAAAGTGAAAATTGTATGATCTCCATGTGAACTGAATGCTTGGGCTTTCAACAGTATTTCTGAAGAGCAATAAATGTTCACATTCAAAGCAGTGATATGCTTAATCTGTGGCAACCAGAGACATTTCTAACATATCGGAATAAAACTCTTTGGAATATCAGGTCATAGACACAATTCATTTTCATCACAATGTTTAAGTGAAACCTAATATTGCTAGCCATCACATTTAATAAGTGGGTGATATGCAAGTAATGGGCACTAACTGCAAATAAGAGCTAGAATTTCACATTAAATAGATTTGCATCTGTTCTTACATTTAAACTATGATGAGTCGTTCATTAAAATATTTCAGTACAAACTGCAATGTTAGTGCACCCTCAAATTCTATAAAGTACTAAGATAGGAAATCTGTAGTTTGTTTGAATTCATCAACACGGTTACGTACTCAAACTGCTGTCTCACGAATCTTTCATACTTAAGTCCCTAAATGACCCACCTCTTGAAATGAGGCAAGAATTCCCACACCAACCCTTACATAATGTTACACAGTAAACTAGTAAAGTGCCCTAAAACCACGCAATCCATTATACTGTAGTCACAGAAAGAAAGGAATTATGTAGTCTTGTACCATCTGTGGACATTGTGCCATGTGTCAGCAGCTCCTGAATGGTCATCCAATTGTCAAATATCCTCTTGTTCCTCCTCTTCATCATCTTTTTACGGCTAAGCTGGATAATATCAGGCTCCTTCTTGTCCAGTGCTCCTGCTTGTTCTTTGCTCTCTATGCAGCACTGCTTCGTGAGTTCCCGCCGCTGACGCTGTTCTTTGGCTCGTGCCGCATGCTGCTTGCGCTCCTCCTTGTTCCAGTATCGACCCAGTTTTAGTTCGCTTGCTGCGTCGTCATCTGTAGTTGCACTGCAGCGTTCTTCTCGAATGCGCAAAGCTCGCTCCTTCAGAAGTTGGTCCCTGATGGGCCTTTTGGTGATATACCTTGTTCCATCGCTACGAATCTTTACTTTCCATCCCGTCTTGGGCCTGGACTCAGTGGGGTTGGTTTCTGCGTTCTTGCACAGGCTGGCTAAGCTGACTTGACTCTGGGCATATTCCACAGCTGACTTCTGCTGGATAAGTTGCATGTAGCTTTGGTAATGTTGTGCATGGGCTGGGATGTAGGTGTTTTTGTATGAGGAATGGCGTAAGGAAGTCAGAAGACTCTTCCTTGGGTTCTTTTTCTTACTCTGCTTTCTTTTCCCCTGATTTGTAACCTCTGGATCTCCAGGTAAACTCTTGGTAGGGCTGATCTCCTGAATGGGAGAGAGGTTATGTTTGGAGCATGCTGTTGTTGAGTTGCGTCTATGCATGGGAGAACCTTTACCTTTGTCTCCAGCAACTATCCTTTGGGATTCAAGAGAATCTGTTTCCAAAGTAGGATGTAAACTCCAGCAGCTCTCTCCAGTGTTGTAAGCACTAGTGGAGCCTTCGTTGTCCACTTGGTTACTGATGAGGTCCTGATGGACTTGCTCAAAAAAGTGCTTGGCCCTAGGTTTTTTGGCTTGCTGGTCACCACCTTCAGCCTGAAGTCTGTGTGCTTGTATGATACTCAGGCATTCCAGCTCAATGTTCAGCAACTCCTCATTAAGCATCTGAATCTCCTGATCATCAGAGTCTACATTAACCCCCTTTCCATACAGTGTGGCATCATGCTCCAGAAATCCCTGAAGACTGTTAACATTCACAAGTGATTTCAATTCAAGCAGTTTCCGGAAACGTTCACATGCCGTGCCAGGTATACCAAGGAAGTTTCCACTGTCTCCATTGTAAGCCGAAAGGAAGGAGTCATTGCTTAAATGTACGTCCCCACTTTCGACTGTGTCCTGATTGTAGTTGTACTTCTTGTGGTTTTCTGGGAGAGTGTCACAGAGGGAATTCTGGTCATCCCCCAAGATGTCCTGCTCTGAGCTTTCATCATTACGAGTGCTTTCATCTGTGCGGCCTACACCGCTGTCTTTCTCATGCTGGTTGGATAGTAAAGTAGCCGTATCTGTAGTGCCTCCATCTTCTTCATTTGTGCTCTGTTAAAGAGAGTGGGAAGAACTTTTAATAGCTTGCAAATCACTTTTATAGTGAGGATAGCACCTTTTAATTGGATGAAGCGAGCAATTCACTGTTGACTTGACCCTTATTAAATTACCTGCAGCAGCATACTTGTAGTGAACTCCTTGACCTTGTGATGTTGCTGCTCCAGTGTGCCGATATGCAAGTCATCTACTAAGATGTTTCTATCCTCCTCCAACCAGCCAACATCCTGCAACCCATACCGAAATGCAATGTCATTCTTTTACTTCAATCATGGGTGTCCAATCCTGCTGCAGGAAGGCCACCTTCATGCACAATTTTGGTCCAGTTAGTTGAGGTGTTTAAATTGGATTTAAGCTTAGCTCCGCAGAAAAGTGGTCCTACAGGAGCAGGATTGGAAACCCCTGAGATAAATCAAATGTAATTGACCAAAATCTTTATCTGCAAGTGCACAGAACAGTTAGCAGACCTGACTTTCTGGTCGAGCCACTAGGAGGGTTACATTCTTACACTCCACCTTGGTCAGAAGTGTCACTGCCGCCTCATGGCTCTGGATGTCCATTCCATTGATCTTCAGCCCATGAAGAATTAATAAAATAAGCTTTGTTTTATGTTTGAGCCAAAATATTCAAAACAATCCCAATGTAATAAATTCTACCTGTATAATCTGGTCTCCTTCCTGGATTCTGCCATCTTTTGCTGCAATTCCTTCTGGATCAATCTAAGCAGGGTAAGAACAGTGTATTTAGCCTTAACTGTGAATACACTGGAACACCTAAAGCTACACTAAGCATGTACTGAACCAAAGATGTAATTGTTGGAAAAACTGCCTGAACAATTACTGTCCTGAGAAACGGTAGAACCCTACCTCGCTAATATAAATGGCAGACTTCTCGTCATCCGTCTTGTAACATAACTTCAGGCCAAGCTTATCCTGAGTGGTTTTCCTCTGCAGATCCACCTCCTATTAAAACACAGGTAATTGATTTTGATGATTTAACATTTTAGTCATTGTTAACATAAGACATAAGCCAAAGCCAGTCTGAGAATTTGTAGTGCTTGCTGCACTTATATAGATGATGATTCATTTGCTTGGTAAATCCATGTGTAATTAAAGTGGTCTTGGCAAAATATTAGCGGGTATATGAAATCAAAATTAAAATGACCTCATAAGACACACAGATTAAACATGATTTAAACGTGCATTGCTCAGTAGAGTGAGTGAATACAGTCTATGCAAACACAGTACCTCATATTCCAGTCCTCTATTCTCACTGTCTTTCTGTACACTTTCATGGAAGTCTGAGGGGTAAGGTGAGTCACATCTTGCCATTTGATACCTTCAATGAAAAATTATCATTAACTGAAGCCTCATTGACAGAGTAACTCATTTTAAAATGAAAATTTCTGTTAAGATTCTTTGTTTTGATACAGCTGGTGAAAGAAACACTGATTAGCACTTACTGTGACGGTGAATGGAAACTGTCCAGCAAAGCTATATGTGGTGTTGAAGGTGATGGTGACTTGGCCAAAGTCTCTATATGTTTCGAGGTTTTCAGCGTAATGTTGGTCTGAGTACTGTTGTCCATTTCTCGGGCTGGTTTAAGAGTCTTGCAAGTCTTGTGTGCTATCCTGCGCAGTACCTGAACCTCAATAGGGTCTTTGGCAGTTTGGAAAGCCTCTACTGCTTCGTCATGGGTGGTAACAGAAAGGCTTCTTCCATTTACCTACAGAATAAAGAGTTTGAATAAAATCAGGCATGTGGGACAAGGTTTTCAGAAAAATAATACATAGTATTCAATGCTCTTTAACCCTGGCAAAAAGTCCACATTAACTACTAACAATAGTATATTGGAACCTTGTAATAAGCGATATTGTAACTTCTTTTGTGGGTCAGTTTGTGTCTAAACTCAGACAAGAAAGAAATCTCTCACATTCAACTTTTAATGTTAACATGTTTAAATTTGTTAACATGTAAATATTTGTATGAACATCAAAAGATCTCAAAAGAGTCATAAATTGAACAAGTTCACAGACATTTAAAATGACATGATATGTGGCCAAGTATGGTGACCCCTACTCTGAATTTGTACGCACACACACACTTATTGAACACACACCCAGAGCTGTGAGCAGCAGGTGCCCAGGGAGCAATTGGATGTTCGGTGCCTTGTTCAAGGGCACCTCAGTTGTAGGTATTGAAGATGGATGAGAGTGCTGAACATTCACTCCCCCCACCTAAAATTCCTGCCGGTACTAAGAATCAAACCTGTGACCTTTGGGTTAAAAATCCATGACTGCCTCCTAATGATGAACAGAAATGGAATAATGTGTCCCTGAACAAATGGAGGCTAATATCAAAAGTCACAGTGAGTGTCTTGTGTGCCCACCAGCTGCTTTAAGTACTTCAGTGCATCTCATCCTCATGGACTGAGTCAGATTTGCTAGTTCTTGCTGTAAGATGTTACTCCACTCTTCCACCAAGCCACAAGTTCTCAAACATGGGGGAACACATGTGTCTGCGAGGATGATCAACTGCCCTTCCCGTCGAACTGTAGAACGAGGCGTCGTTACAAACGACTTACAAACAGTGCATTTTATTGCTCTGGCCACATCTGCAATAATTGTTTATGGTTCATTGAACAAGCATGAAAAACACTGTTTAAACCCTTTCCAATGAATATCTGAAAAGTGTATTTGGATTTTACAGTTATCTTCAAAATACAGTGTCCTAAATAAGAGATGTTTCCCTTTTTGCTGAATTTTGTGTATAAAAATTGAATCCAAAGTACATCAGTATGCATTTTCCTTGGGATTTGAACCCATAACCTTGACATTGCTTTTACATGCTCTCCTAGTCGAGAAGACTTTGCATTCTATACGAGATCTGTTTTTGCAAGTTTCACTTCACATTATACAGCGGTCTTCAAAAGGCTGTAGATCTACATAATGTAAGGAGCAAAACTCTTCTATATACATCTATGAAATGCAAACCAAGCATTGATATTTTTGAAAATACACTTAAAATGTCACTTTAATTGTATGCATCCCAATTTTGCAATGTATACCGAACTTGAGTGCCATGTGTGGCTGGCTGTACATTAACCTTAAAACCAGATCTGAGGTCAAAATCCAAAAACATGCTGATTTCTGAGGAGGGGATTCAGGATTCCAGGTAATGCATAGCAGGTGGGACAGCTGAGGATTGTTTTACACAACAAACATTTTTTTTTTTTTAAATCATGTATAATAAAAATCCTCTGGTATAAATCTGAATGTAAAAACTACAAACAAACACAAACAGGTGTATGGTACAGAAAGACAAAGCAGGTTTATTGCCATCCATTCTACTCTGTTAATTCAGTTACTAGGCTTATAAATATTTCTAGCTGACTGGAGTGAGAAAAATATATAGACACAAAAGAACAGAACCTGCAAGATACAAGTTAATGATTTGGAAACCAAGAACAAAAGACTCAAGGCAAATGTTGTCATATGAAACACTGACTTTTTGACCTAAAAACTGTTAATTTGGCTAAACATTGCAAAGCCGTTCCTCAATGGGCAAGGAAAAATTCACAGAGATATTTATGACTGGAAGCTCGGTTTTAACATTATCACACAGTTAGTGAGATTTCATTCATTGATTGAAGTCCAACAGGGTGTGTAAAAGCTTTTGAATTGCACGAGGAAATGGCTATGTGCCAGTAAGCTAATGGGAGAGAACTTCATTTATCAAAGCGCTGTAAGACTCAAATCTCAAAGCTAATGTCCTCAGGGACCTCGACTCAATCTGCTGTCTGTTCTGGAATCTTGCAATGGCAATAACACACATGGGAACTTTGTCAGTGTGCCCATTCATGTGTGAGCTGACAAACTACTTTAAATTCACTCACTCACACTGTTTTTCTCATGCCTTTTGGCACACAGGGCAGAAAACTCACTGCATATACTTGAGTTTAATTCAACAAGACAGCCTTTGCCTGACTACAGCCACTTTTAAAGTTGCATCAAAGCAAGACACATTCTGTATGTAGTGGTTCAGCTAGTTTGATAGCCGATTAACCTGTTGATCATTTTTTGATTGATGAATTAATCAAATTTCCATCTTTTCTTTGAAAAGCATGACATTCTGGGTTTTGCCTACTTCTCTCCTTCATACAATGTATAAAATGTAGGCTGTAATTTTTTCCTTAGAAGCTGCAGCAAATTGCAGAAATAATTACAAAGAAACACATACAGCAAGTAACACATTGAATAAAACATAAAATTTTGAAGTAGAAAGCCTGAAATAATATTTCCTTGTCAAATGTACTCAAATAATCCTTTATTTTTTTTTTTATTTATTATTTTTTTTTTTTACACAGGACTACACACCAAAATTGCTTACCATACAAAAAAGTTTTTAAAATCTAACACTGAAATGTAGTGTATAAATATTAATATTTGCCAAATTTTGCTAGTTTCTGCTAAGAGATGCACTAAAATATAAAATATAGTTTTATTGGATTGAACTTAATAAGCCTATTTATTTCACAGTTCTAACTATGCACAAAAATATGGCTTGTTGCATTTTAATATTTGCATTTAGCCTCAATTTTCCTTTTTTAGCCTCTTTTAATGAGTTCAGTTCACACTTTCAGCCATACACGAGGTCATCTGGAGGTTAAATTACAGTGGGAGCTAATTACTCGAGGATTGTGGGAACGTCACTGATCTATAATAAACCAAACCACACAAACAAACAAACAAAACACACATTCATTAAGTATTTTGATGAGACGCCAAACATTTCTCTTCAGTAGAGTGTGACCCTCTCCTGACCCTGTCAAATGTACACAGTCTCCAAAACACATTCCTTCCTTCGGCAAAATAACCTTTCGGAACCTTTTTAGCATGCAAAACAACCACCAGAGACAAACCGCGTAACCTCAAAGCCATTCGAAATGTGTTCATTCAATGGTCTTAATCAAATTATGATTAATTCAATAAAAAATGAATGCCATTTCTTAATCAATTTGAATTTAATCAGACTATGAAGCCGTTACTCCCAGCGTATGTTAATGAGGAATAAACAAACCAAAATGACTCTGACAAGTCAACCAAAACACAAAATAACTTCACAACTATGCATTTTTTTTTTACCTGACATGTGCTTTGTAGTAGTTTGTAATGCTCATCTGACCGCTGTATAGTACAGAGACTACAGCCCATGGTGGAAACACATCAGCAAACAGTACACCGGCTCCAAAACGTGATCACAAAAGAGACTGAAGCTTACAGACACAACAACTCCAGCGTGAGTCTATGTTTGTGTCTGTAAGCCACGCATGTGAGAGCTTGTTCCCTCCTCCCATTCACTGCAGCCATCTCCCCCTCTCATTAAAGAAAGTGTTGTCTATATCCTCAACTATGTTGTTTTTATAATCATAAAAACAATTCAAACCCGTAATCAAGAATTCACCACATTACCGAAGATTATAATAACCACGTTCCTCAGGTGTGGCGTAAAAAGAGGCTGTTTCGTAATGTGCGGAAACAAGTCGTGAAAACGTTTTGTTGGGGGCCAATTAAAAAGCTCACTTCTCCAATTACTGGCACGAGCACGTCGATAGGAAATTCTTGCAGTAAAATGAGCAGCTTTTGTTATGTCAGAGCGCTCAGCAGCGGTACGAACACAACTGGAGGGTGTTGTTGTTTGTTATTCCTCCGAAAGTACACGAATGCTCAGCCTGTGGGCTCCAGCCTGTGATGTAATGTGGCATGTCACAGACAGGGTAAAGGTTACTGAGGAACATCGTGCGTTTATTGACTCGGACCACAATACTGCAGAAATGAGCAGGACTTGAATGGTTCATGGTATGAGAAATCAAAATTAAGTTTCAGAACTCTGCAAGAACATACTGATGAGCTACTACTGATAAAAGTACATAAAGAGAGTAAGATTGTTTTGAAATAGATATTATTACTTCTATGCAGCAAGGGGGCATTCAACTGATCAAAAGTGGCAGAAATGTATAACGTTACACAAGATTTCTATTTAAAATAAATGCTGCTTTTGAACTTTCTATTTAGCAAAAAAATCTAGAAAAAAAAAAGATCACCGTTTCCAAAAAATATTAAGCAGCACAACTGTTTTCAGCACTGATAGTAATAAGAAATGTTTCTTGAGCAGCAAATCAGCATATTAGAATGATTTCTGAAGGATTATGTGACACTGAAGACTGGAGTAATGATGCTGAAAATTCAGCTTTGAATCACAGGAATAAATGACATTTTAAAATATATTCAAATAGAAAGCATTTTTTAATTATTATAATATTTCACAACATTGCTGTGGTATTGCTGAAATATAGTCAGCATAAGAGGCTTTCAAAGACATTAAAAATCATATTGATTTTAAACTTTAGAACGGTTTAGTGTAAACTAATTATATTTTAATATATAAATGTAAATTTCTCATCAAATATTAAGTATTTTTCTTTTTAAATTTACAAAATTGTCAGACTGATTCAGTTGCTGCTCTGACTGATTCCGTGAGTTCATTTAGGGTACATTTACATTTGTGTTTTTAAAAAGTTTCGCGCACAGACAAAAATGTTGTCAAAACTATTTCCATTAACACAGAAAAACAACTTAAAACGCTGTATTATGCATGCCAGGCCAGTAGTTGGCGATATTACTTTGTGAAGAAACACTATACGTCTACACACGTACTAATAAAGTGAACACGCATTACGCATGTGCATGATGTCACCGTTTTCACAAATTCACATTTTCATAAGGAGACGATAACAGTATCTTTTTCAACGAATGACCACAATGCAGACATTCTCCATTTTTAGTTGAAACTGGTGTCGTGTAAACTTTAGTGAAGGCTTAATCTGTCTAATTCAAACCTTTAACCAGTCTTCTTGAATGATTCATTAGAAGATCCATCTCATAAGAGTCATTTGAATTAGACTTCACTGGTGGCTCTGTATGTTTGTTTTTGAGTGCAGCCTGCAAGAACAAATCAACACAAAGATGTGTTTTTGTGAATTATTGAAGATTCAGTGATTTAACCACTAGTTGGAGCTGTGGCTTAGTGCTTAGCCCACATGCTCTGACACATTGAGCTCTGGTGCTCATGTGGGTGATGTGCGTTTGAATCTAACATGTGATGTTTACAGATCCTGTAACCTTCCTCATCATTTCCTGTCCTATCTCCATTATGCTACAAATAAAAAAGGTGAAAATACATATTTACATATGAAAATACAAAGTTAAGCTTGGTGAAAGGGAAGAAAACTAACAGTATGGCAGACGCTGTGTAATCTCGGTGGCTGTCAGCCATGCAAACACACATGACAACCAGACACATGGTGTTCTCTGGGGGAAGAAAACTCAACATTCAGTCCTTCCAGATCAGTAACTGCATGCAGTATGTATTGGGCACTTGCATAATACGTATGCAAACAGTGAGGAAGCACATGGTAAAAGCAGCGGTAAAGCGTTGAAAGTCCCTTTACACTTATGTGTACTGATATCCAGATATCATTAAGCTGTTCCTCAGGGTCTATATAATCCTCTCATATGGCTCAGTGCTCCATCAGGCTAATGAAAATCTCTGCTTGAGGTTGTGTATCACTGAGCTGCAGTGTCTGCCGCAGTGCATACAGCCAACTTAAAGGTGAAGTGTGGGTTTTCACTTTCTCAACCAATGGCGTTAGTCATTATTTTTGCAATTACGTTAGCAAAGTGGTGCAGAAATTAAACTCCACTTCTAAAAATAATTTAGTTGCAGGAACCTCCAGTGTGGAATCGATATTATACATTTGTCACGAAATTTGCAGCACTGGTGCATAATTGAACCAATTCATTACAGAAACAGAGAGCTTTATCAGTTCTGTGCTTTGTAAAGATTCTTAACGTCTTTTGACAGCTATGCTGTAGTTCATTGTGCTCATATCTTCTATTTCTGCCTGTAAACTGAGCAGAGATGATTCAGTTTGTGAAAGAACAGAGTGTCAGGACTGAGTCACCTTTTGTGACTATGCGGAGAGAAGCTTAGTCTCTTTTGAACATCTCAGGAAAACCATGACTCACTCTTCTGTTCTATTCTGTTGTTCTATTCTAAACCATCTGGACAGTTATATGAAAGTGTTACAAACCCTATTCTATTCTATTAGACCCCAGATAATCATACACTACCATTCAAAATTGTACTAGTGTGAAAGATTATTACAACTTTAAAATTTAATTAAAATTTAAAATAATCTAATATTCTTATGATGGTAAAGCTGACTTCAGCATCACATGATCCTTCAGAAATCATTCTAATATGCTGATTTGGTGCTCAACCATTTTTTGTTTTATATTTTTGTTATACATTTTTGTTCAGGACGCTTTGATAAATAGAAAGTTCAAAAGAACAATATTTATTTGAAATAGAAATATTTTGTAACATTATGTCTTTACTTTTACTTTTTAAAAATCAAATTAATGCACTATAGCTAAATAAAATTATTAATTTCTTTAAATCTTACTGACTCCAAACTATTGAACTGTAAAACTTTATATTAGTTGTGCAATAATGGCTTATTTTGGTTATTACTATTCATAAATGACTGCTATTGGCCATTTTATGCAAACAATAATTAATAACTCAAGGCTCATTATTATTATCCATGTAGCTTTCCTGTATTTAAAACAGTAGCGCATGCACTAGTAACAACAAGGTCATGGGTTTGATTCCTAGAGAATGCATGTTTTGTCATTTTGCCATGTCTTTTCACTCTTAAAGTGCCCCTATTAAGGATTTTTGAAAATGACCTTTCACGCAGTGTGTAACACAGCTCTAAGTGAATGAAAACATCCTGCAAAGTTTTAAATCTGAAAGTGCACCGTGTATAAAGTTATTGTCTCTCAAAAGAGTCGACTCTGAATCATTGAAATGAGTCCTTTTAAAACGAATCCCAAGCCATTTCATGTTGACGTCAACCTGAAATATTAGCATATTGCCCTCCCACTTGTTGGTCTTTTCGAGTTGGTCTGAATGAAAATGCAAATTCATTTTTTGCCACTAGGTGCCACTTTTGGAGCAGTAAAATAGCTGTTTCCTAACTGTTCACAAAGCAGCACTGCGCTCACAAGCACTGCTTTATCAGGCATTACAGGCATGATGAAATGAAAATGAGACCAATCGGACCAATCACCGCAGATTAGCATCACACGAAGGAGGGGTTTGGAAAAATGAATCATTGAGCGAATCGTTTAGGAGTCGTTGAGCAAGTAAGGTAAAAATAAATGCATATTATAAGACAATGAAAGTGTTTTTTGACCTTGCATGCATGACAACCTGTTGTTGGGGACTCCCAAAACCAAAATATGAACCTTTCATTACCCATAATAGGGGCACTTTAACTGTGGTAAAATCATTGTAACACTCATACTTTCATGGTATATTGCATTTATTCTAACGAATCATGATTCAGTGAATCATGATTCTTGCTTGCAAAGGAGCTGTACTCTCCACAATCACTTTCTACCTCATCAAGAGATACTCTTTCGACACATCAACACAATTATTATAATAACATAGTCGCACTGCACTCACTCAGGATTTCCACAGAAGACAAACCTGTAAATCTGTTTTCAACATCCTGACATGAAAGCACTTGCCACACTGACATTTTGTTGTGCACTTTTAGGACAACCACAAATAAATCAGAATCAGAATCAGAATCAGAATCAGAATGAGCTTTATTGGCCAGGTATGCTTACACATACGAGGAATTTGTTTTTGTGACCGAAGCTCTACAGTGCAACAGAAAGACAGCAACAGGACAGGGCACAGATAATAAAAGAATAATTTACAAATAGGCAATGTACAAATAGCAAAAACACAATGTATAGGCAATTATGGTGTACAGGTCTAATATGTGCAGATCTGAAATGAAAAAAATAAGTATGTGTGTTGAATAAATAATTTATAATAGTGTTGTATGTTCCACTTTTAATGTCAAGTGTTCATGAGATGGATTGCCTGAGGGAAGAAACTGTTCCTGTGTCTGGTCGTTCTGGTGCTCAGAGCTCTGTAGCGTCGACCAGACGGTAACAGTTCAAAGAGGGAGTGTGCTGGATGTGAGGGGTCCAGAGTGATTTTGCCAGCCCTTTTGCTCACTCTGGATGAGTACAGTTCTTGGAGAGTGGGGAGGGGTGTACCAATGATTCGCTCAGCAGTCCGGACTACCCTCTGTAGTCTTCTGAGGTCAGATTTGGTAGCTGAGCTGAACCAGACAGTTATTGAAGTGCAGAGGACGGATTCAATGATGGCGGAGTAGAACTGATTCAGCAAGTCCTGTGGCAGGTTGAACTTCCTCAGCTGGCGAAGGAAGTACAACCTCTGCTGGGCCTTTTTCACAATGGAGTCTATGTGATTGTCCCACTTCAGGTCCTGGGAGATGGTGGTGCCCAGGAATCTGAATGACTCCACTGCAGTCACAGTGCTGTTCATGATGGTGAGTGGGGGGAGTGCAGAGGGGTTCCTCCTGAAGTCCACGATCATCTCCACAGTTTTGAGCGTGTTGAGCTCCAGGTTGTTAAGACTGCACCAGACAGCCAGCTCCTTAACCTCCTGTCTGTAGGCAGACTCGTCACCGTCCTGGATGAGGCCGATCAGTGTGGTGTCGTCTGCAAACTTCAGGAGCTTGACAGAGGGGTCTTTAGATGTGCAGTCGTTAGTGTACAGGGAGAAGAGCAGTGGGGAGAGAACACAGCCCTGAGGAGCTCCAGTGCTGATCGTACGAGTGCTGGATGTGTATTTTCCCAGCCTCACTAGCTGCTGCCTGTCTGTCAGGAAGCTGGTGATCCACTGACAGACGGAGGTGGGGACGGAGAGTTGAGTTAGTTTGTTCTGAAGGGTGTCCGGGATGATGGTGTTAAAAGCGGAGCTGAAGTCTACGAACAGGATCCTCACATAAGTCCCTGGTCTGTCCAGATGCTGCAGGATGAAGTGCAGTCCCATGTTGACTGCATCATCCACAGACCTGTTTGCTCTGTAGGCAAACTGCAGGGGGTCCAGTAAGGGTCCAGTGGAGGACTTCAGATAAGCCAAAACCAGTCTTTCAAATGACTTCATGACCACAGATGTTAGAGCCACAGGTCTGTAGTCATTAAGTCCAGTAATTTTGGGTTTCTTTGGGACGGGGATGATGGTGGAGCGTTTGAAGCATGAGGGGACTTCGCACAGCTCCAGAGATCTGTTGAAGATCTGTGTGAAGATGGGGGCCAGCTGGTCAGCACAGATTTTTAGGCAGGCTGGTGACACACCGTCTGGGCCTGGTGCTTTCCTTCTTTTGTTCTTCCTGAAGACCTGGCGCACCTCATCTTCGCTGATCTGAATTGCAGGTGTGGGGGAGACGGGGGTTGCTGGAGGTGTGAATGGTTGTGTGAATGGTTGTGTGGAGAGGTGTTCAGGGCGGGTGTGGGGTGTTTTTTCAAACCTACAATAGAACTCGTTCAGACCGTCTGCCAGGTGTTGATTCTCCAGAGTGCTGGGGGATGGTGACTTGTAATTGGTGATTTCTTTCATACCTTTCCACACTGAAGCAGAATCACTGGAAGAGAATTTTTTCCTTAGCTTGCCGGAATAATTCCTCTTTGCCACTCTGATCTCCTTTTCCAGTGTGTATTTGGCCTGTTTATACAAGACTTTATCCCCCTTTCTGTAAGCATCTTCTTTGGCCTGACGGAGCTGTCTGAGTTTTGCAGTGAACCATGGTTTGTCGTTGTTGTAAGTTAGATGAGTCTTGGTAGGAATGCACATATCCTCACAGAAACTGATGTAAGATGTTACAGTCTCTGTGAGCTCATCCAGATCATTTGCGGCAGCTTCAAAAACAGTCCAATCTGTAAGGTCGAAACAGGCTTGTAAATCCCACTCTGTTTCATTAGTCCATCTTTTAACAGTTCTTAATACAGGTTTTCCAGATTTGAGTTTCTGCCTGTAGGTCGGTATAAGATGAACCAAACAGTGATCAGAGAGTCCTAGAGCTGCCCGTGGGACAGAGTGATATGCATCCTATATCGCTGTGTAGCAGTGATCCAATATATTACTGTCTCTGGTGGGACATGTAACGTGCTGTCTGTATTTTGGCAGTTCACGGGAGAGATTTGCTTTATTAAAGTCCCCGAGAATGATTAAAACAGAGTCCGGGTGTTGTTGTTCTGTCTCTGTGATCAGATCAGCTAGTTTCTGTAAAGCGGAGCTCACGTGCGCTTGCGGAGAAATGTAAACACTCACGAGAATGAACGAGTGAATCTCCCGCGGCGAGTAGAAAGGCTTACAGTTAATGAAGAGCGTTTCTAGATCTGAACAGCACATCTTCTTTAACACAGTTACATCTGTACACCACCTCTCATTGATGTAAAAGCACGTCCCGCCGCCGCGTGATTTCCCCGTTGATTCTGCCTCACGATCCGCTCTAAACAGCTGAAAGCTCGGAAGATGTAACGCGCTGTCCGGAATGGCGTCGTTCAGCCAGGTTTCCGTGAAGCACAGAGCAGCAGAGTTTGAAAAGTCCCTGTTTGTCCGGGAGAGCAGAAGGAGTTCGTCCGTTTTGTTGGGTAGAGAGCGGAGATTCGCCAGATGGATGCTAGGCAACGCCGTTCTAAATCCACGCTGTCTGAGCTTCACGAGTGCGCCGGCTCGCTTCCCCCGTCTGCGTGTCCTGAAGCGTTTGACCAGAGCTACGGCTCCGCCAACAACAATGTCCAGCAAAACGTCCGAATAATCAAAAACCGGTAAAAGATTCTGTGGTGTGTTCTGCCGAATGTTCAGCAGATCATCCCTAGTAAAACTGATGGTGTTTGAGAAACAAAAAACAGGAAAAACGAACAAAAACAGTACAAACACTGAAGAGCGAAGCACAGTAGCTGCCATCTGCGGCGCCATCTTGCATAAACCCATTTAGCTTCCAGCACCAGGGCTTCAGCTGCTTTTAAACATAGTACGCTACATAGCTACCTTGCAGAATTAATCATAAATGTTTCTGGAAATAAATCCTGGAGTTTTTTAAATAATGAAAAAAAAAAACCACCTGTTCAAATGCTGACAGCTGACCCCTTGCTTTTAATACAAACCCCACAGACTCACACACACACACAAAAAAAACAGTCTACTGTATTTGTCTGTCTAGGCAACATTTAAAATGCTAATTCTACTTCTGCTAAAGGGAACATTATCTTCAGCAAAAGAAAAGTAGCAGTTGAGGATGTCAAAAAAAGAAAGAAAGAAAGAAAGAAAGAATTTGCTTATTACTTCACTGAATTTTTTCTATTAAAGTCCGCATGAACTGGAAGTTGCTGCCGACTTTATTTCAGTGAAGTGACATATTTCCAGCTGAAACGGAATATTGAATAGAGGGCGGGTTTTATTTTAGCGCTCCTCCTCTCTGCCTCTCACAAACAGCTGGAGGGGCGTGGTTCGCCCAAGCCATCAAGCTGACATCATCAGAGAAGGAACGCCATTCCACAGTGGAAGCAGATGATCAGTTTTTGATTAAAGATTACTAAAACAAACAATTTTTTTCAAAGGATTAACTTGCACAGATTAATTGTTCATCTTAACAATGTGCACTAGCAAAATAAATATTGCAAATTTTGATTTCATGCGGACTTTGAAGTTTAAATATTTAATTTTTTGGGTGAACTGTCCCTTTAAGATTTGGTCAGAATCACAATATTCAAATTTTTGATTATATATTCAAAACTACTTTTCATAATTAACTAGTTGGTAATTTTTACAATGGAAGTCAATGGCTACTAGCAACATTCTTCAAAATCTCTATTCTATTTTGAATAATTAGGAAAGTTTTGGGTTTACCTGAGTGCAATCAGACATGTTTACTCAACCCAAGCTCATTGCAAATACAAACTCCTTCCTACATTTGTGCAAAACTCCAAAACATATCTATACATACAATTCACTATGAAATGAAAAACACTATAAAATGGTAGTAAAACACTAACAACTTTTATTACAGAGGCAGATTACTGATTATTAAAGACTTGGTTCTTAGCACAATATGACCTCAAAACAGATTTGCCATAGTGCACAATTTGTAAACTAATCTAGTTTGAGCGACGAATGGAGCTCAAGCGTAGTTCAGGCAGACCACGGCGTGACTGCAGCATCAGCTAACGCTCAGCTGATCGTAACTCCTCCCACTACAATTAATAAGATATATAAGATCATCCGTACTCACACTTGCCATAGTCTGAGGGGGTTCAAACCTCAGTGAGGTTTGCCTATGGATAGCTCAGAATCTGAACCCTTCAGAGCGAAGCCTGTCGCCAAATATAAAGATCAGGACCTCTACAATATTCTGACTCGAACAGAGTGGTCCTGACTAAAATATATTTTGACGTTTACATCACATTGCAGCTGCATATGTTTGGCTTTTCTAATGCTGTAAACTTGCTCAGTAGCTCACCTGGTACAGTATTGCATATGAGATGTGGAGCACTCAGATACGAGTGATCCTATGAGTCACAAAAAAACTCTAAGATTTGTAGACACAATCTAAATGGGCATGGTTGCTTCAGCAAATGCATTTCGATCTCATGTTGCTTTTGTTAACACTATCAGTTAGTTTATGGTAGGGTATAGTGTAGGTGGTACATTATTTTCAACGTGGTAAAGCATTTAACCTTTAGCGCCATTCATTGGACATTTCATTTCCAAACTGATTCAATATGTACAACAACACAATAAAAACTATTGATGACAAACAAAACTATTGATGACAAACAAAAAGTCATACAGGTTCAGAACAACATGATGGAGAGTAAATAATGAATTGTCATTCCTTTAATGTACTACTACACATAACAGGTACTGTGCACAGACAGTGTGTGCTTTATGCTCCAGTCATCATTTGTTAACACCAGGTGAATTCACATAATGCTGTAGTTAAACAGGTCTGGTCTGTTTTCTGGCTATTTATATAAGATGACCTTACAAGCTGTGAGAAGGAAAAGAGGTGCTGCATGTCTTTATTAAGCCATGAAAACATACCTTTATTACTTGAAAAAACTTGCAGGGGAGCGCTGTAACGGTTTGCTTTGCAAAGACATGCCTTTCAGTTCAGTGCTCCTAAAATAACACACATTCACAGAATTCAAGAGAAGGTACTTCCTTTGAGACTAATCGCGCTTTCAAGTTTTAAAATGGCCTGAAAGGAATAATGGGAATAAACAATTGTACAAAAGAGCCGCTCAGCCTTCTTTCCACAAGAGAACGGAGGATGCCAAGAAAAGCAAGGCTGAACTTAAGACCAGAGTCCCATTTCACTGGAGGTGAATGCAGAGGAAATTCTGGGCACTTTAACCTGCAGTAAATGGATGAATCTACAAGGGCTTGCATTCACAACTCTTCATACCTCTATCCATTTCTGTGAGAGAAAACAGACTCATTAGAGTTGGGACACATATCAGGAGAGCTGCAAAACACAGTGATTCAATATTTTTTTTTAGAACAGGAACGGCTGAAAAGAAAAAATTACAGGTACAACTAAAACTAAACTTTAGAGTTCCATTCCATTCTACTTCCTTAAATACATTTTCAAAGCACAAATCTGTGTTGTGTTTGCCAGCTCAGTCCAGATTCATAAACTGGAATTTCTAAAATTAATTTCAGAATGAATTAATGCATTCAGAATTCCACATTGTTTGTGTAATCAGTGACATCTGGATTGTTGTATGGTTAGCAAACATTGTTCATAATTCAGAAGTAATGAATGCATGTGACATTTGAACTCATGCACACATATTAATGCAAATTAATGACTGGCTGCCCAATACATGATGCTTTTTATTCAAACTCTCTTTGAAATGATCAGGCATAATAGAGATAAATGTCTATAAGTCTGTATTATATACAAACCATAAATTAATTAATGATAATTAACATTACAACCCGCTGATATTTAGACAATATTTGTGGATTTGGGACTATTTAATTAGCCTTAATCACATATATGTCACTTCCTAATTTTTTGTATATTTTGTCTAGACACAAATCCATATCGTTCGACCATTATTAATCTTTCAAACATGTCTTACTCCGTCATAATCTATATTTAATAAAAGCAAAGACTTACATTCTATATGACACATCATGCATTCTGAGCCTCTTTTTAGGTTTCTAACGGAATTTTAAGTGTAATACTTTGCTCTGCAGGTCACTGAGGGGATTTCTCACATTTTTGCTTCCCTGAGAGGCACAAGCAGTCAAATCTGTGGAGCACAAGAGCTTCTCTGTTCCAGACTTTTCAAAGTGAGCTTACCAAGCCTACAGTTCTGGCGCTATAAATGCATGTCTAAAATTACCATCATACCACCAAGTTTTTTAGTATCTAGGTATACAGTTGTGTGGTTATATGGTTAAAGCTGTGTGAATCATCCTAATTTCACTACTATATATTGTACACACATACAGAAAAATTATTTAGGGTGATGTTTCTGTAAGTATAGGAGACAAACCTGTGAAT
The DNA here is from genome assembly GCA_039654775.1 of Spinibarbus caldwelli. Taxonomy (NCBI): domain Eukaryota; kingdom Metazoa; phylum Chordata; class Actinopteri; order Cypriniformes; family Cyprinidae; genus Spinibarbus; species Spinibarbus caldwelli. The sequence goes on from CM077260.1 coordinate 21,483,921, forward strand.
GTTGGGGTGAGACATGTTATGCAATAATTTCCTTAGTTGTGCACTTTTGTTTGAAACAATCCTTTGAATACAGCCCATTTTCACAGTGCTCTTCAAAAACACCAAAATACTGGAATTCAACCATTGTTACAGTATAAACCAGGCTTCACAAAATGTACTGTGAGTTTTTTTTTTTTTTTTTTTTGTGATTCATTACCAATATCTACCATAGTTTCTGCCAGCTACCATACTTACTGAAATTATTGCTAATAACATAAAAAGTTATTTGCATGTTTAATAATCGTCATTTAATTTTCAGTGACTGTTGTGTTTCAGTTTAAGAGTTTTATTGCAATAATAACTAGAAATGATTGTATTTTTGGCAGAAATAATGGTTACCATGGTAAATGTCTGAAGGCAATAAGTTATTTTAAGTTAAATCTGGATTTCATGATTTTGTAATTGTGGCCCTCAGATGAACACAAAATGGTCAAGAAAGACTTAAATCCCCCTGATTTACAGGATTCACTCTGGCATTAAATGTGACGCCACTCCTAAAACTTTGTGTGTTCACGTGGTAAATGACACATAATATTTACATCAGATAATCTCTTGCACAAGACAGCATAAACACAACACATGCATAATTTGATGATAAATTACCAGAGGAATGTTTATAGATCTGCTTGAAAGACTGAAGAATGCTGACTGATGGGAAACTCATCTCCCTGGTTTTGTTTATGGTTGTTTTGAGATTACCATATCAAATGAATCATCTAATGTCAATTCGGATCATCATTCCATTTTACTGTTTTATGACATAGTTAAATAGCCAATACATATCTGGTGTTATGCATTTATGAACAACAATGCACATGCCCATTGTCAGGTGTGGTGAGATCTGCACTGAAATATGCCTGCTGCCATTACTTCACAGCTCAAAAATAACTTTCAAGTGAGATGCTTCCTATGCAGATATCAGCATGCTAAAATCATAAGATATAAGTCAAATCATGCAATTCAGACTCTAAAGTCTCAGACTCCTTGAGGTTGATTCCAGTGTAAATGCTGGTGTTAAATGTGTTGCTGTCAATATTAGAGTGTGAAATAGGTCAAAGCTACTGCATGTCCTCATACGGCCCATCAAAGCATCCACATTTAACATCCTTGTGATGTTTCTAATGATATAACTCCAAAACATGCATTTGAACTGAACCAGTGAATTGCTGTTTGTTCCTTTCTCAGGGTCTAATGAAGCTTTTGCTGCAGCTGAGTGAGGTTGTACATCATCTCTCAAGAAAACTGTCATGTAATGTGCCTTTGCTGAAACGCATTCCTCAAATTAATCTCATTAGTTTCACACACACTTAACTATAATTACTGTAAATGTATTGCATGTGAATATGATAAGAACATTTCACAGTCATCATGACTTGATTAGAAACGACTTTAAAGTATGGACCATATACTTTGAATAATATACCATATACTTTGAATTTTTCTGCAATAAAGCATCAGATGCAGTCACAAGAATTAACAACTGAAAATACAGTAATCTTTAAATACAACCTAAGATCATAACAATCAGATAAAAACCCACGATATTTAATATCACGAGCAAACACACTGATGAAAATGTTAACTGACAAACTTTAAATGCTGTTCTTTTAAACTTTCAATTCTTCAAAAAATCCAGAAAATAATATATCACGGTTTCCACAAAAAATATAAAGCAGCAAAACTGTTTTCAAGATTGATAATAATAGTAAATGTTTCTTGAGCAGCAAATCAGCATAATAGAATGATTTCTGAAGGATCATGTGACACTGAAGACTGGAGTAATGATGCTGAAAATTCAACTTTGCATTACAGGAATAAATTACATTAAAAATAGAAAACGGTTAATATTTAACAATATTACTGTTTATTTAATGAAATAAATGCAGACTTGATAAGCTTAAGAGACTTATTTCAAAAACATTGAAATAACATTTCAAAAACAAAATCTTACAGACCTCAGATGTTTGAACAAAAACAAAAAAGAACAAAAAGAATAGTGTAAAAATCAAAAATGAACAATGTGGCAAGACCACTCATATGAAATAACAGCAGCAACTGCATTATGTAACATACAAGCTGTACAACACCACAGTTTTTTTAGTCCTAATGCCCAACAGAGTTTGCATTATCTTCATTCACTGAGCTTGCTTTCGGCTCAGTGACCATTGTTAGAGCCCTGTTTCCTCATTCCTCTAATCTTTCCATGATCCTTTCTGATGTTTTTCTCTGTATCTTTAATCTAATTCACCACGTGTTGTGATTATTCTAAGCAGCAGTTGGAGATTTGAAGTCGAGAAAGCCGGTGTCAGGGTTTAACTCGCATAAACAGCACACCGAGATCAAAGGAGTCTGTCTCAACACTGTTTCTCAAACGAACAGAGAGAAACTGAGGTAGACCTCTACATAGAGCACCCAGGTCATAAACGAACATAACATTAGACAATCGCTTAACAAGGTCACATCCTTGTCTCTGTAATGATGACAGCATCCTTTTGGTCCCAAAGGCTTTTGCTGATGGATCATAATCTGAGTTTCCTGAGAACATACAGCCACAGGAGTGATTTTCTTCTGAATCTCTTTTCTTGAGGGGAGTTATTTTGTGGTCTGTCAGGTTCAAAGACATGGCCTGAGTTACAGGGAGCCTGAGAATGGCTCTTTTCTTCCGAAAAAACCCCCCAAAAAAACCCAAAACCAAGATCTAGAAAGAATTTCCCTTCAAACATATTTCCTATTTCTTCCAAAACCGCTCCGAACCGGATCGCTGCCTTCTACCCTAGTTTTCCTGTAGGATGCAACAGACTCCCTAGTGCGAGATGTGAGTTCAAAGCACATTTTATAAACTTTGCAGGCTAAAATATCATTGATGTCCTACTGACACTGACCTCCCAGGCCGGTGGTCTTAACCTCTGAATTGGCTCACAGCAATTGTTTTCGCCACACACCGGTGCGCTTAATGAAAGTATCAGCGGAGGAATGCTTTCGTAACCCCACAACCTGAAGGAGGAAAATAATGTGCTTGTAGCTGTCCTGCCCGTACATATTAACTCAGGAGAAAAACATTCCAATAGTTTGTTTTTCCAGATTTACTGGATGTCACAAACATGCTTCCTCTATATGAATCACCTGGGTATGTCTTTTAGCATATGCAGGAAAGCCTTTAGGTAATCCATCCACAAACACATCCAAATGTCAGTGCAACATGACAGGGCAAGCAGATTTTACTGCTATACCACACAGCTAATAAATAAAGAAACATAAAACAAAGAAATGAACAAACAATTGGTCATCAGAGACCAACAAAAAAGAGGCTGGCATAAATGTCACATGTACATGCATTTTTATAGCTTGCAAACATAAATATTTTAGCCTTATGTGAAATTTGGTCAGAAATTATGCTGTCAACACTTTAAATTTGTTGGCTAGGTAAAATTATCTGAACATTGATGAGGTTTTGTCCAGAAGAATTAGCTAGTTTAAAAAATGTAAGCCATCATTTTCAATCAAAAGTGTTTATGACTTTAACTGTTTAAAATTTGTTGAAACTCTTCAATGTATGAAAAAAAGTATTATAATAATAAATCATATAAATATTTAATCAAATATGAATATATAAAATGTTAGAAATATTTATAAGATATAAAATGTAATATTAAATATAAATATCTAGTTCAGCATTGAAACTCTAGCTGGTCAGGCTGGTCCTTAACATGCAATCCGCTAGCAACCACATCGTTTACTACATGGCACAAGCTGATTGGAGTTGGACTCATATTCTGCAGCCAATGCGATTGCTTTTTCAACACTTAAATAGACTGGTTGAGTGTTCACTGCAAGCAAGTCCTGCTGTGAGTTCCTCTGAAACCTTCCACCTCCCCCAGCTCCACCTGTCTTGATTTTTTTTTTTTTTTTTTTTTTTTTTTTTTTTTGTGTTAGGGTCCATGAAAATGTTGGCAGGACAAGAAGAAATATTATTTGTTGAGCCCTGCTAATCTTTCTAATTGCTAATATAGTCGTGCATAAACAGTACAGAATGAGGTAGTCTAATATCCATAAAGATCATGACTATCAATACCCAAAAAGAAAAACAAAAAAAAAAATACCATAAAGAAGAAAGTTGTATTTGACTTTGTGAGCAATATTCCAAGTATGTACCACAACAACTTTATATGAGTAGAACAAAATTCAAGTCACTATTCACTAAAAATCCAAACTCAAGACTTCAAAAAACCTGCAATACACCATGGAAGTCATATTAATTACTTCTAATTTATAATTTCTCTTTTTGTGCTTCACAAAAAAATTACAGCATACATTTTTAAAATGTCATCTCTGAACCAATTGTACCTTCTCTGTTTATAAAAGCGAGCCCTGAGACCACCACAAAAGCTACATGGCTGACTTCCTCTTTGAAACCAGCAGTTGTACCATGCATTCTTTGGGGAACAAATCGAGTGTGATGCACAGATTTCAAAAGGCTCTGCTGCCATTGTTATGTTCCTCACGTCAGACAGACAGCAAAGAGCCCACATGAGACAAAGTGAGTCGAGAAAGAAATCATCATGCTCTGCTCTACTCATATAAGAGGCCACTCAATGAAAACATGGGTTTTTTCTTAGAGATTCAATGACAAGCCGATATTTTAACAGCATTCTGGATGGGCACAGATGTCACATTTTGTAGACATTTACAAGCTACTATATCTTGATGTTGTATTGTCATTGTTATGTGCCCTTATAGAAAGCACTATATTTTATATATGAAACACTTTGTTCCTGTTAGATATCTGAAACAGCACTGCTGGATGAATAGACTAACACCCTTTTTAAAGAAGTCTGCCCAGTGTGAAATCAACCTACAATGGCGCCAACATTGTTAGTCTGACTAGATCTGACAAATCTAATAGACAGACTGTGAAAACATTGGCACCAGTTGAGCAGCTCAGACTAGCGGTATGATGTCTATCTCCTTTGGCTTTCATCTGTCTAATGGTTGTCTTGGTGACCTTTTTCTGCCACAGTGTGGATTTTGATTGCATCCAGCATTTTGGTCTTCATCCTGTCTAAGAAAAACCTTGCACTACCTGCAGTTTAAAAGCAAATTCTGCATCCATAAAATCAACTGACAAACCTCAATGATCCTGTCATGAACATGCAGTCCGGCCTTGTCAGCTGCTCCGTTTTCCACTATCTTGGATACATAGATGCCATCACTGAAATCACCATGCTGCTCTGGTTCCTTAGATAGAAGCAAATGTTGAAAATTAGACTAGTTAATTGAAATAAAGTTTAGTTGAAATTTGTTTAAATTCAATTTGCATAAAGAAATCAATAAATTGTTAGATATTCTTTCAATTTATGACAGTGTTTCTCAAACAGGAGGCCTCAGCAGATTCACAAAGTGGCTGTAGATTGACTTAAAAGTATTTCAAAACACAAAAATTTAAAAATTTAAAAGTATGTAAAGTTATGTACAGTATGTACAATACAGTATGTAAAAAATATCCTTAATATATTAAAATAATCAAACTCATATCTAAAATAAAATGCTAAAAAACAAACTATCAATATAACAAAATAACTAATAACAAAAAATCCATAACTATTGTTTTTATTGTAGAACATACTAAATGAATAATGCTAAATGCATAAATGTAACTTTAAACATACAGTTACAATGAAAAGTTTGAAAACAAGCATTGTTATTATTACATGATGTTAGCAGAAATACAATATATTAAATACAAAATATATGGATGGGCTTCGAACATAAACCGGTCCCACTTTATATTGTGTCCCTAATACCTGTGCACTTACATAGTAACTAGATGTGTACGTAGTATGTAACCACAGTGTAAGTACACATTGGTACATAGTATCTACAGCTGTAATATTTCTGTAACTACACACATGCAACAACCCTCAAATTGGTATGTGTAAGTACAAATGTGTAACAGGACATTGGTAACAACACTTTTTTCACTTCACTAAGTACTCGTGTAACAGGAATTATATAACTACATTTTGTAACAACAGTATGTATAAGAGTAATTGGAACAATTTGATAAATTTGACAATTTGAGATGGGTCGGTTTAGGGGTGGAATGGGATCCATGGGGTGGAAACGGGTAGGTTTAGGGATATGTGAAGTGGGAGGAGTTGGATCTCGAGTTGGTGGAGTTGGTGCACCACTGTAATACCAGTGTACTTACATGGTAACTCCTCAGGAACTGTCCACTTAATATAAAGTGTAACATTCTGGACACCAACCACAATTTATATGTAAAGCCTAACTTGCTGGCCGCTGCTGTGTAACATCAGAGTAATTACATGGTAAATCCATAGGACTTGTCTACTTACTATAAGGTGTAACACTTTCTTTACCAAAAAGTGATGTTAGTCCTGTTACACATTTGTACTTACACAAACCATTCAGTGGGTTGTTACAAATGTGTAGTTACACAAACATTAGAGCAGTAGATACTATGTACCAATATGTACTTACACTGTGGTTACATATTACGTACACATCTAGTTACTATGTAAGTACACAGGTATCAGGGACACAATATAAAGTGGGACCAAAGATTTAATTAAATAATAAAATCATAAATTGTAATTCAACGAAATTTAAAACAATCATACAACGGAAGACTTCAATTAGTTCAAATGAAAGAAGAATAGATATTTTTCTGTTATCTTGTAAGCCCCTTCATGTTGTTTGGCTCCATTTTGAAGACTTAAATTAGAGCATTCTGGGAATTAAATTGAAATATAAAATGCACTCTCAACTTAATTCTGAATGGAGCATGAGCCTGACTCAAGGGCATGCTGTCTATGCATAAATGTATGTATAACAGATAAACTTGCATTGAAAAAAGGTTAACTACGGCTGTCCATTAAGACCAAACAGGTGGTAAACAGCCTGTGGTGATTCTCCACTAGATTAGAGAAGAGAATGTGATGAGAGTGAAAGCCAAACCCACAGCTTGCTCTCTTCTCTCCACTTGGACACAATCTATGTGAGAATTTAATGGCTCCCACGCTCGCATTTCACACAATGTACTCGAGAGAAATGTGTGGAGCTCAAACTGTGCAATCTGCAATTATCTTTTTACATGTGGCTCAGTTGCTGATTTTGTTTTTCTTTCTTACAATGGCAGGGTTGGTTGAGTTAGGAAAGACTGCACAAATGCCTTCTGTGGCTAAAAGATGAACTAACCCACTATTACAAATGTGTTCCATAGTGTTACGTTTTTATTTCTGTCATTTAAATATAGTATATAAACAGGGTGAATTACGTTTGATTGGGATACTTTTCCCCAGTCATTTCAACGGCAAAAAGTGTCCCAGTCAACCTGAATTCAAATACAGAACATTTCAGAACTTTCTTTTGCCATTATAATTCAAAATTAGTTCATTACAGCACTAACTACATAGTTTCCAAGCTGATTTCATATCATGCATGGTGAACATGGCTCAAAAGCATGGTTTTCAAAGATTATCAGTGAATAACAACCTAAATTTCAAGCTTTCTCACACAAAGCTATTAAATGGCTTTAAAAGACTTGAAATAAAGGGCCAGTTTTACTAACATCTTGCGCCAGCATTAAAATAGTACTGTCAGGTTTTACTAAAGACGCGCAGTGATGAATTAGCACTGAAAAGGCATGGACACAGTAATTTCTGCACCTGACCTTATTGAATATGCATTTCTAGGAGTTTCCCTTTCAGACGCTAAATTTATGGGAGGAGAGTATTAAAATTAATCACGCAATGAGATTTGCACCATTACATAACGCCCCCAAAAAAGCATGTCTTAAACTATTTTGCGCTTGAAATGGCTGCAATTATTGTTGCAGAGAACAGAGAGCGCGTGGTAGAAGGGAGAGGATTTTTTCAAAGCATATTAATTCATTTGCAATGCCAGAAGAACATGTTATTTTTAATTTGCTTCAGGAAATAAAAGACGACTTGGAACCCTCAACTAGGAGTCACGCAATACCAGGTCTACCAAAACTTCTTGCAACCCTTCATTTTTTGGCATCCGGTTCCTTTCAACATACTCTGGCTTTTTTATTTCTTTATTCTTTATTTCTTTATTGGTATATTGCGTTGATCAATATGTAAATGAGATGTTGGGTGTTGTTAGTAAATCACACGCAGAAATTATGTATAATAAGTCATATGGACTACTTTTATGATACTTAAGGTATTTTTCTGCTTTTCTGTTCTTTTTGGTTCTTGATGATCGAAAAATTTGCATTTTTGAACTAAATACATCTTACATGGTATCTTTGCACAGTAAGCTTACATACCCCACACAATCTTCCTCCAATGATACTGAATCCAAGAGACCCTGATGTTCTATGGAGGGTGACTTTGAGGCTCCTTGTTTCTTCACCCTGGGTTACAGAGATAGGACAGAAAGAGAGAAGCAGAAAGGAGAAATGACATATTTCAGATGCTGCAACAGATTGCTACAGCAGTTTTCAACACAGCTTCACTGACCCTACTAACCATCGCTCCCCTAAGAAGCAAGGCTCTCTCCATTAGCTACCTAATGAAACGGCAAAACCACATGAGATTCAGGGGATTATCATATATCAAGCAGTGGAGACAGATCACACCCTCAGAGACACCTGGCAAAAACACAGTCAAGGTGCTATAAATGTCTGGAAATAATTTATGAACGCGTGGCCAGGTGTTTACCACACTCACGACAGTGAAGTGTGTAGAAGAAACTACCAAGGAATTAAATCACACTTTTTTCCTTCAGATCAGGAAAAAAATATAAATATTTATTGCTGGTAAGAGAATTTTTAGCCTGTAAATTCACTCGCCATCAGCAGCAGGTGTGGAGGAAGGTTTATTTAAGACCGCAAATGCAATTTAATTGTATTATTTTATTACGTACAAGGAAAAGGCGAGTAAAGTTAAATCCATATTTGTAATATTGCTCCATGACAGATGTCAAAATCTCTCAGCAGATGGGTTTGATCAGCTGTCATAAGGCAGATGTGGCCGAGTGAAAATCAAGGCAGGGCCTGTGACTTTTCAAGAATGACAGATTTAAGATAGCCTTAAAATATCTGAACTTAAGTAAGCTGTCTATCAAACAGTCCTAGCAGTGGCATCCCCTGCTGAAACGGCAGCTGCAGGCGGAAATCTGTCACAATGAGTGAGACGAGCATCATGAGCTCTTGATTAGTGTCTGACTCAACCACAGAGAGCGGAGAGAACGAGAAGGGACTCTTTTGTTTACATATTATGTCCTTGAAGTCCACAAGACATGCCTCCTGTCAACTCAATTAGACTTAAGTCTTAATTTTGTTGGTTTCACAGACCATTCAGATTGTTTGAATACGATGGGAGCCGGTGTAATTATGTCAACGTATTTGAATGCAGAATGAGGACGCTCAAGTTTTGTTTCTCTTTTTCAGATCTAGATCATTCAAGTGTGAATGCTTTAAACTGACATGAAAATGAACTGACAGTGCTGGCTTGGTGGCAGTGAAGTGTTTTTAGTTAAGAGACAGTCTTGAGAGAAATCACAGTGTGGATCAATCAACAGAAAAATCTTATTATATAAAAGTACTTCATATAAAAGATCCAGATTCAAACAAACATTCAGTGGATTCCAGCAACTATTTATTTATGATGGGAGATTGGGGCTTATATACTGTGTCACAAGGGTTATATACTGTATCAATTATACACTGTTAGAAAAACTGCAAAAAGTTTTGGGATAGTACAGTAAAGAGATATCATTTCACCCTATCTACTCCTAAAAGGTGAATATTAATACCTTGGAGAAGTAATAAAAATATAATTTGCGCACACTCTTGCTGTTCGAAACCTGTAGTTTCTTCTGTGTAAAATAAAAGAAGATACTTTGAAGAATGTTGGTAACCAAACAGTTTTGGGTCCCATTGACTTCCATTGTATGATCAAAAAGTATAATGGACGTCAACGGGAACAGAAACCTTTTGGTTGCCAACAATCGTCAAAATATCTTCTCTCAAGTTTCACAGAAGAAAATCAATCACAGAGGGTTGGAAGAGCATGAGGGTGAGTCAATGATAACATAATTTTCATTTTTGGGTGGACTATCGCTTTAAGGCACTACTATGAACCTTTTAGGTTTACAACCTTTTAGGTGTCACTGTAAGTGACAAACTGTGCACCCCTAAATATACAGTTTTTGCACTTTTATCTGACAGTGTACAGGTTTTAATAAAAAGTTAAATATTTTTTTTCCAATTGTATCATATAAGTCATCATATTTTTGTAATATTTGCTCTTGGGTAAACAAGAAAATACAAAACCACTTGAAGCTAATGTCAACAACACAATGAAAAATTTATACAGTGTAAAAAAAATAATTGCAATTTCCATGCCAATGGTTTAACAATTTTTATGTTTACTTTTGTTTTCAAGAGCGGTATGAAGGATATTAATTAGCCTATAATATTACATATTTTATATAACATTGAATATTTCAAAAGAGTTTGAACAAAAATGGTCAACTGGTTCACATTGTCACAATATGCCACACTACAGTTCAGTGTTAAATGAACTTTATCTTATCCACATTTTATCTTTGTTTCCCACAAAACATTCATAGCAGGCCTTGTCAGCAGTATTAATCTGCACTTTTGAGTAAAATGTTTACAACGTGTTACGACAGTATCTTTGTTCCCATTGATTTAACTTGTCACAATGATTTCAGGTCTACTCGAGTTCCCACACTTTTAACTTGATCAGTAATTAAATTCAAAGTGAAAAGGTAATTAACTTCGCTCAGGTTGTCACTTTGATTTGACTTACAAATTTAAACTGAAGCTTCCAGTTTTAGAGGGTTGATTTTTGTTACACTGTTCACTCAATTCACAACTCACAGGGCCACAAAACCAGTCATAAGATCAATTTTTTGAAATTGACATTTATACATCTTCTGAATGCTGAATAAATAAGCTTTCCATTGATGTATGGTTTGTTATATTTGGCCGAGATACAACTATTTGAAAATAAAAAAAAATCTAAATATTGAGAAAATTGCCTTTAAAGCTGTCCAAATGAAGTTCTTAGCAATGCATATTACTAATAAAAAATGAAGTTTTGATATATTTACGGTAAGAAATTTATGAAATATCTTCATAGAACATGATCTTTACTTAATATCCTAATGATTTTTGGCATGAACGAAAAATTGATCATTTTGACCCATACAATGTATTGTTGGCTATTAATACAAATATACCCGTGCTACTTAAGACTGGTTTGTGGTCCAGGGTCACATATACTGACCTTATCGAGAGGCATCCAGCTGTGTGACAGCGCGTCAATCCTGCTCTTGTACTCAGTGATTTTCTTCTGAAAAGTGAGCGCTGTGATGTGCAGCTCGCAGTGGAGCGCGGAGAGTTTGGAGAGCAGAGATCTCTCCCTCTTACTGAAGCTCAGCGACTGGCGCTTCAGCTCCTTCTCCAGACTCAGCACTTTGGTTTGGAGGAGACCGCTGTGTGTCTTGAGAGCTTGGAGACAGCTGTGATCCTCGGACCTCTCCTTGAGGGTCAGCGCGAGTCCACATCCATCCTTACAGACCTCCACCGCCCTGCGCTCGCATCCCTCCCGCATGTGCGAAGCCACATCCTTCAAGCTGAGCACCGCGTCGCATCCTTCATTCCCGCATCTCACCGGAGAGAATTCGCAGGTCTCCGCGTGCTCTGGCAGATGCTGGAGCTTCATCACCCGGTTGCAGCCTCGCTCACGGTGGTCGCATTTGATGTCCAGCTTGAGAATGAGGTTTTTTAGGGGCAGGACGTGGTTCAGCTCTTTGGTGGAGATCTTCTGGCACTGGACAGGGCAGCTGCTGACTTTGGAGAGCCACTGGAGCGCGCAGGCGGCGCAGAAGACATGTCCGCACGGAGTGCTGAGAGGATCCTCTAAAACTTTCCCACACAGTTTACAGATTAGGTCCGGATCCACGGGACCTTCGAAACGGTCTAGGTCAAAGCCCATAATCTTGACGTGAAGTTCTGGGACGACTCAGCAACGAGGAGAGAGCTGTCAACCCACGCTCACGAAATGAGCGATTAAACTACTAGTTTCACTCAGGACTAGAGGCGCGAGCTACCGTAAACACTCAACGAGCAGAGCAGTGTGATGAGCGCGCGATTAAAGAAGGTAGAGGATGAAGTGAGTGTTGAGTAGCGTCCAAAACTATATTACTGGTAGACTAATTAAAAAAAAAGTGGTAATGGGGAAAAAAAAATAGAAGATGTACATATGAATAAAATTAACTTTTTGTTCTTCTTATTGATACTTTCTTTCTCACCAAGTCTGCAGTTATTTAATAAAAAAATACAGTAAAACCATTAATATTGAGAAATATTATTATAATTTAAAATAACAGTTTTTAATATATTTTGCTCTAGTCTAGTCCGTATGATCCTTCATCATTTTTTCTAATATTCTAATTTTAATTATTATCAAAGTTGAAAACTATTGTGCTGCTTCATATTTTGTGGAAACTGTGATAATTTTTTTCAGGGTTATGTGATGAATGGAAAATTCAAACGAAAAAGCATTTATTTAAAATAGAAATCTTTTGTGACATTTATGTCTTTACTGACACTTTAGATCAATTTCGTGTGTCCTTGCTGAAAAAAAGTATTAATTTCATTTAATTTTTTTTTTTTTTTTTTAAATAAAAATCGTACTAACTTGAGAAATAAATTAAAACAGTGTTTGCCTTGGGTATTTTGTTTTTGTTTTTAATTTTGTATTTTTTTTAATACAGTTTATCTCTTTATAATGTTTAATTATTATTTTAATTAAAGGAAATAAAAATCATTACCAACAATAATATAGCACTATTTTTACATATTACACCAATTAGAATGGGGAAAATTGTTTACTTTTCTTGAAAATCCAGCTGTATAAATTCTTTGTGTGTGTGTGTGTGTGTGTGTGTGTGTGTGTGTGTGTGTGTGTGTGTGTGTGTGTGCGCGTGTGTGTGCGCACCTACTTAACCATATTTTGGGGACAAATTTGTACCCAAAAATGAGCTAAACCTAAAATCTCCAAACACCTCCCTTTGGGGACATGCTCATTTGTAAAACTGGTATAAAAATAAAGTTGTTTTAATATTGTAAAAAATGCAGAAAGTTTTCTGTAAGGGGTAAGTTTAGGTGTAGGGTTGGTTTAGGGTGATAGAATATATGGTTTGTACAGTATAAAAACCATTATGCCTATGGAATGTCCCCATTTAGATAGCTAAGTAAATGTATATGTGTGTGTGTGTGTGTGTGTGTGTATTTAAATATGTTTAAATTAAATTAAGAAAACTTAATTGAATTTAATAACATATTCCTTATCTGACAGAACAATTCAGTTCATGCATCTTACATTTTTAGGACAATGGTGATATTTCATTAATGTCAGGTTCTCACATTTTACCAGTGCCACGTCGTTATTTTATACAGTTGAATATTAACCATATCTGTTGGCCAAAACAATGATTTAATATTTTTGTTTGTTTTTACATTTATTTCTTTTTATATGTTTCAGAAATGTTGCAGTTAATATATTTCGACATATAGCACAACTACACGTAAAAAAAAAATAAAAAAATAAAGCTACATTCACTTTATCTCAGCATCACACGCCCACTGATTAATAAGGAGCATGTTTAAGCCAGCTGAATGTTGGTTTAAGCTGCAAGTTTGTGGCCTGCTCATGTCAAGCATGCACTGCTTCTTATCAGGCCTACATTTCCAAAGCATCAGCACTTGCTTGATTCCCCTGTGCAGATACAGCAGTGTTCATATATTTCCAGCACAAGGTCAAACGGCAGAAAAAGTGTTGTGAGAGCGGCAGCCTTATCAAACTCCTGAAGATTGGGAGGTAAATCTTCAGCGTCTTACATGACAGCTGGCTGTTTTGCTGGAGGAAAAGTAAGATGGAAGAGTGCGGAGTAATTAAAGGCTATCTGTTAGGCACAGGCTACGAGGAACAATTCATTAACATCTCGTTATTTTTCAGCACCTAATTAAAGGGGAGGTAAAGGGCACTGTTTAAAGGCATGTGTGGGTAAACAGCATTTATCTCAACCTATTAGGTTTATGTGATTCTCAGACAGGCCATTTGACAGTTCACCTTGTACATAAACGATATTGAGGTCTAAAACACCCGTCTGGATCTAGTTTGCTTGAATTGTTGTGGTGATGCCTTAGGAACGATTTATAAAAGAGACAAGGTTGGGCAAACCAAACATTTAGTGCTCTTAAGAAATAGCTCATGTATCCTGGAGACACAAGCAAAAAGCTGAACGAGTTGTTCAATTATGTGATCATATCTGGTCTGACATTAAAAGAAATTAATTGTTAGAAAAAACAATAGCCATTTTTTTTCATATTTGCTTGATCTAAACTGGTTAAAAAGCTAGTGTGTACAGACTGCAGATGTTTTGCTTCATGTTCTGATGTTCTTGTCAGCGCTTGTGTTGAATAAAGTTTAGGAAAGATGAAAAATAAACTGACAACAGCTCACATCTAACAGCTAATAGTGAAAATGAACAGGCATCACAAGTCATTGTCTGCATGAAGCCTGCATGACAGGATAGACAAAAATGGAAACATATAACAACTTAAATTGTCACCTCATTAGTGTGATTTGATGCCTGAAAGGAATCGTTAACTCAAAAGAAAAAAAAATCTGTCATTATTTTCTCAAGTTCCAAACCCATATGAGCTTCTTTATACTGTGAAATACAAAATGAGAAGTTTCGAAGAAAGTTCACGCTGCATGTTTCTATACAGTGAAAGTGGATGAGGGCCTGGGGCTGTCATGCTTCAAAAATAACTAAAAAATTAAGCATTATATGCTATATTCTAAGTCTCTACTATAGCTTTATGCGGGAAACACAATGAAATTTAAATTATTCTATAAAAAAGCACTGCAAAAAACATTTTTATACTTAGCATTTTTGTTTTGTTTTTCAGTACAAATATCAAAATATTCTTAAATCAAGAGACATTTATTTGTGAAGCAAAATTAATTAATATATTAACTCTTGTTGTCTGAAAAATGTATCAATATTAAGTGAGTTTATACCTAAAATATCCACCAATGTGGTAAGAAAAATATATATTTTTTTCTGACCCAATTTCTTGTTTTAAGCACAAATTCACTCAATTCTGACAGTTTTCGTAAAACAAGACATAATATCTTAAGTCATTTGGCTTCTCCAGTAAATGTATCTTGATTCAAGAATGCTTAAATATTTGTTAATATTTGGGGAAAAAAAGACAAAAATACTAAGTAAGAAAGTCATTTTTGCTGTACATGTTCAAAATATGAAAAAGAACAGCTTGGACATTCTGAGAATTATCCTTTTTTTTTTTTTTTTTTGGATGGACCGTCTTATATTTTCAACATAAAGACAATACCATTGTGTCCTACTCTCTTGGAAGAGCATGCAATGCTGTTCTGTATAATGCCATTATTAATATGACAAATGTAACATGAATACAGAGATTCTTGCCACAGGCTAATGTTTGGCAACCTATTTACATCTGCAAGAGGAAACAGCTGCTGAATTATTGTGTGACCTGATGACTCACATGCCGCTACCACACATTAAATCCTCTGCCTTGAATTACAGCCAAACCAATATATCCATCACATCCACAGGCAGTCATGACCGATGCTTTGTGTGAAACGACAAAGCCAGAGAAAGAATATGAATCTGTGTGTGAAAGGAGATTTTCTGATACACACTCTCTCTCTTTTTCTTTAAACTCTGAACAGATGAAAAACTGCTAACTGCATCTCTGGTTATCTGAAGCGGCGGGCTTGATTTAGGCCTTATAGAGCTTCTAGATCCAATTAGTCCCTAAAGGCCCATTAGAATGAGTAAATCATGCTAAAAATCTGCAGAGCTCACAGTGCACTTCTTAAATTAACAGTTTCAAATGCTTGAGGATGGTATTTTTTCTCTTACGGCTCATATCTCGGGTAATTTCTGCTCCTGATTACACGGCAAACTCTGACGATTAGCTGCACTGGGTGCTTGAATTAAACCGAGATAACCAATTTTACTGTCTTTCACGAAACACATGTAGAGGTCTCTAAGATACTGCTGATGAGATCATTTCAGTCCACCTCCAGAACACAAGCTGTCTTGCAAAAACTGACCTGATACTTCGTGCAATAGCGCCATCTATTGATGAGACAACAGTAGGTGCAATTCCCATCACACACTCTAGGTGGCACTGTTTTGCTAAATATCAGCATGAACAACAGTCACCTGTATGCATGCTGCAGAAAATAACATTAGTTTTGTTTTAATCCGACAGCAAATCATTGGCTCACATATCAAGAATCCTCAGGCTTATATGGGAATCATGAAATTAGCGCCGTCTTTCTCTTTGTGCATATGGCAGTGACAGCCTTTGTATAATTCCACTATTATTTATTCAACCAACTGTCCGTCGAACAGTTATGATTAAAATGTCAGCATGTAAATTTCTGCTTCAGTGAGATTTAATCTCAGAAATTTTGTTTTCATCTCCACACTTTTGTACCGAATGCAAATGATGCAAATGCTTTCAAAATATTCTGACAAAATCATTTATGTTGCTTTGTAGAACTACATTTGGCTGTGTCAACTGATTTAGCACTCAAAACAGAAACACGATAAGGATTCCGTGTGAAAAGCTTAATGTTCTTTTTTCTTCATATTTTATTCCCCTATTTTTTCATATTTGCGGTGCAACCTGTTTATTTTAGCATCCTCGTATTTATATCGCCAGTAAATTTTCCTGAATTGACTTCTCGGACTGTAAAGTTAACAATAAAACTATTGTTTCCCTTCTTCACATTAGTTGACGCGTTTTTCGTCACGATTTGACATTTCATAATGTAAAAAGCTGCGTTATTACAGCTGAAAAACGTTCCTCTACCCGGTGTTAGAAAAAGTTTTTTCAAATGTTTAATGTTTCAAACATAACAATACATATTTGCTGTCCAAGCTAACAGGTAACACAACTTTCACTCATTTAAAGGTTATGGAAATGTTATTACAAACCATTCTAAAAATAATGTTTATGGAACGTTCTAATAACATTATCAATACGTTCTAGTAATGTTGAGGAAACAAAATTAAAACAATGCTTTCAGAACGTCCTTATGGGGCTATTTGTAGTAGGCTACTTGATACATTTTCTTATAATGCTGAGAGGAAGCATTACAATGTTCTCAGTCCTTTAATATTATCAATATTTGCTGAATGTTTTTTAAAGTAAGCAGAAAACATTGTGACCTTGTTCATAGTGTTCATCATGACACACCCACATGTGATTTGTTTTTTATGAATGTTCTCATAATGTCAATAGAAAATGTTCTTAGGAATTTTTTTTTTTTGAGCGTTATGGCTGGTGAACTAAGAACATTTCTGACCATTACTCTCACAAGTCCTTTAATCATTAAGGATCAGACAACAGATAACGTTCTTAGGACAATGTTTCATTTTATCTATTGAAAATGTTCTAACATTCACATAACCAAGAAGACTCATTCTTAATCCAGAAGTAATAGACGTTTTGAATGTTTAAAAAACATTCAGAAATATTGTTTTCATAATGGTGTCAAAATAAAAAAATTTGCATAACCAAGAAAAATGTTCTTTAAAGGGGTCATATGGTGCGATTTCAAGTTTTCCTTTCTCTTTGGTGTGTTACAAGCTGTTTGTGCATAGATAAGATCCCTGAAGTTGCAAAGACTAAAGTCTCAAAACCAAAGAGATATTCTTTATAAAAGTTTACTCGACCCCCTAAAACGGCTCATTCAAACATGCCCCCACGTCTATGTCATGGTGTGGGGAGATTTGCAAAACACCGTCCAAATGTATATGCAAAGAAAGAGGGCAGGACTTTTGTTCTCGCTGTAGTGTTGTTGCTGCCACCGGCGCCATGTCCTGGAGACACTGTGTTTCGTTGTGAAAGAGAAACTACTTTGTTTGGGCTTCCAAAAGAGGACACAACTAGAAATCAGTGGTTAAGTTGTATTTAAAACACTGTTCCAGAACAGTTAAATCCAAATATTCGAGTGTGTGCAGCACATTTTATGGAGGACTATTACCTGAACCTGGGAGTAGCCTGCCAGCTGTGCTCAAAGACTACTTTTTCTATAAAGTTGGTCAATTCCAAATGTGCAAGGACAGTCTGGCGCTTCTGACTCACAGCCTGTAAGTATGTTTTCATATTTAATGAATTTGCCACTGACTATTCAAACGTGAGTTTTGAGCTGTGTAGAGTTGTGCTTGTTGTTTGTCGTTTCTCCGATCACATATGCAGACATGGTAATATTTACGCAGCGCATAAAAAGACAGTATAAGTCATTATAATCAGTAATTATGTCCCCACTGGATGCAACAAATGCCTCGTTTGTAATGGGTTTTACTGTTTTTGTGTCGTCGCGCCGGGACACGGCATCACAATACAGTAAGGGGCGTAACATTTCCATCTCACGCTTGAGGTATTTGGCCAATCACAACGCACTGGATAGCTGGCCAATCAGAGCACACCTCTCTTCTCAGTACGATGAGCTTTGTAAAAATCGACACGTTTCAGAAAGGCGGGGCATAGAGGAGCAACTATAATGTACAGTATGTGGAAAATAATGTGTTTTTTGAACCTTAAACTGCATAAACACATTGCGTTACACCAAATACACAAAATAATGTTCTTTTTAGCAACGCCATATGACCCCTTTAAATACAAAAATGGGTGTTTTAAAAGTTGAGAGAACATTCAAGTGTAATGTGTTCATAATGTTTTCAAAGTAAAAGAATGAAATGTTCCTCTAACATAACCAATAAGAAACATTCTCGATAAATAAAAAAACTAGACGTTTTGAACATTTAAAAAACATGCAGAATAATGTAATGGGAATGTTTGCAAATGTTCTTAGAACATGTTTTTGTTAGCTAGGATAATATTCTCTAAATATGCTTGCATTATTTAGCAGTTTTCATTTAAATGTGCTTAGTCTTGTGAAAAGGTCTTGTTGTTTTTCATGAAGCCCCGAGAACTCAGACCAGCTAGCAAAACATCTCCTCAATGTCTCTTTGCTGTCTCATCCCAGTCTTGCTTTGAGAGCACGGCCAGACCTTCAGGCCATGAAAGCTGACATTTTCGTTGCAGACGCCTATCTTCACGAGCTATAAATCATGAAGTTTTAGCTTCACCGTAACACTTTGAAGCAGATTTCAAAAGTGTATTGATTTTTTGGACAATGGCAAAGTACTGTCACGCTGTCATCCATTTGAGGTGGGACTGAAGTGTCAGGGTAAGCAGAACCCCCCCCCCCCAAAGGGGCGCCATTTCAAGATGAGGCCTCTTGAACTGAAACCCATCATAGCATATTATTTGCTGAGGTGATAATAGGATTTATCAGTGAATTCGGTTAACACAGTTCACATCGCACTTTTTACATACAAGACTGCACATGGACACTCAGACACCAAGTGTGATCAAAGTGAGAGTGGCTTCTTAACTGAACCAAATATGCCTGATGCTCGGCCTAATTCATGGTAGAAAAATATAGCACACTTAAACCTTCCGTAATTGAGCTGATTATCAGCCTGGGTTCAAATTTAGCTTTATTAATAAGAACTAATCTCCAAATAAGTACTTGATTAGACTAAAAACTTTCAAAATCCACCAGTTGGCAAAAGAGAGGAGTGACTAACAGCACCAGAGAGGTAATCATATATGCAAGAACTGACTGAAGTGTTGTTAATTAAAACTAAGTTGCTTAATATTAATGTTTTCATCAAGGTGTTTTTTATAGGTTGGATTGCAAAACAGATCAGATATTTCTTATTCATTGATTTTGATTGACAGATCACAGCTGAACTGAAATTAATGCCTTTTAAATGATTGAATTTCTAAATTATTTATTAATTATTCTAATTTTTACAGAATTATATTTATTATTAAAATATATACATATTATCTGAGGTTTATCTGAGAATTTATCCAATTAACTTGTGCTTCAGTAGAAGAACATCTGATCACCTATACAGTAAGTCACGTATTCAGTGTCATCAAGTTACTTATTTGATTAGTGACCTAGAAATATTCTGCGTTCATGCCATGTCGTAATTACCAAGATTACTAGATGGCAACCTGGACAGAGCATTTCATGTCCTTGGACTTGTAATTATGTGTTTCTATGGCAACACTATAAGGCAAAATGAATCTGTGTAATTTGATAGTTATTTAAATCTGTGCTAGTCTAGTTTAAACTATTGTATGTCTATATGTTGTTTATTTTCAGATTATTCTTGTATTATTTAGACATGAATGATAATCAATTATAGGAATTATTAAACAGAAAAAATACAAAAAAAAGACTTATGTACACTTTACTGCTGAAGCTGATTTTAAGTGTTTTCACATGATGTTGTGCAGTCAGGTGGTACAAATCAGTGCTCTCAGAAAATGCAGAGTTTACAAATTGTTATTAAGAGTTTCTACGAGAACATGAATGCTTCTCTTATAGTATTTCCAACATGGCATGATTTTGTGCTGTTATTTTTTCCTCAAAACATTTGTTTGTGTGGTAAACTTTTCAAAATCTTCAAACTTTGTTTATTCCCAACAAAAATTAAAAATGAAAATAATAACAATAAAATCATACAACCTGAATTCCAGAAATGTTGGGAAGTTTTTTTAAAAATTTGAATAAAATGAAAACTAAAAGACTTTCAAATCACATGAGCCAATATTTTATTCACAATAGAACATAGAGAACATAACACATGTTTAAACTGAGAAATTTTACACTTTTATCCACTAAATGAGCTCATTTCAAATTTGATTCCTGCTACAGGTCTCAAAAAAGTTGGCACGAGGGCAACAAAGGGCTGAAAAAGCAAGAAATTTGGAAAAAATTCAGCTGGGAGAACATCTAGCAACTAATTAAGTTAATTGACATCAGGTCTGTAACATGATTAAGGGATGTCTTAGAGAGGCAGAGTCTCTCAGAAGTAAAGATGAGCAGAGGCTCTCCAATCTGTGAAAGAGTGCATAAAAAGATTGTGGAATACTTTAAAAACAACGTTCTTCAATGTCAAATTGCAAAGGCTTTGCAAATCTCATCATCTACAATGCATAACATCATCAAGAGATTCAGAGAAACTGGAGAAATCTCTGTGCGTAAGGGACAAGGCCGAAGGCCTTTGTTGGATGCCCGTGGTCTTCGGGCCCTCAGACGACACTGCATCACTCATCGTCATGATTCTGTCATTGACATTACTAAAAGGGCCCAGGAATACTTCCAGAAACCACTGTTGGTAAACACAATCCACCGTGCCATCTGCAGATGCCAACTAAAGCTCTATCATGCAAAAAGGAAGCCATATGTGAACATGGTCCAGAAGCATCGTTGTGTCCTGTGGACCAAGGCTCATTTAAAATGGACTGTTTCAAAGTGGAGAAGTGTTCTATGGTCAGACGAGTCCAAATGTGACATTGTTGTTGGAAATCACGGACGCCGTGTCCTCCAGGCTAAAGAGGAGGGAGACCTTCCATCGTATTATCAGTGTTCAGTTCAAAAGCCAGCATCTCTGATGGTATGGGGGTGTAAATGCATACGGTATGGACAGCTTGCATGTTTTGGAAGGCACTATGAATGCTGAAAGGTATATTAAGGTTTTAGAGCAAAATATGCTCCCCTCCAGACGATGTCTATTTCAGGGAAGGCCTTATGTATTTCAGCAGGACAATGCAAAACCACATACTGCAGCTATTACAACAGCATGGCTTCATAGTAGAAGAGTCCGGGTGCTGAATTGGCCTGCCTGCAGTCCAGATCTTTCACCTATAGAGAACATTTGGCGCATCATGAAACGAAAAATACGTCAAAGACGACCACGAATTCTTCAGAAACTGGAAACCTATATCAGGCAAGAATGGGACCAAATTCCAACACCAGAAACTCATAACCTCGATGCCCAGATGTCTTCAAACTGTTTTGAAAAGAAGAGGAGATGCTACACCATGGTAAACATGCCCCTGTCCCAACTATTTTGAGATCTGTAGCAGGCATCAAATTTGAAATGAGCTCATTTTGTGCATAAAATTGTAAAATTTCTCCATTTAAACATTTATGTTCTGTTGTGAATAAAATGTTGGCTCATGTTATTTGAAATTCTTTTAGTTTTAATTTTATTCAAATTTAAATAACGTGCCAACATTTCCGGAATTTGGGTTGTACTTTCAGTGTGTAATCTGTACATAGTTTGAGTGTCAGTACATGCACATGTTTCTAGGTCAATGTTAGGTTATAATGATGTGAAATTCTTCTAATTGATGCTTCTTTATTTAGTAGTCAGCTTTGTTGATAGGTGAAAATGAGGTGTAAATTTTTGTCCAGTCATTAATTTACTGCCAAGCTTATATTGGCACCACAGGAATGAGCCCAGAAACCCTATAATAAAGAGTCTGTAAGACAAATGTCAGGTCTCATGTGACAACCAAGAAAATTTGGCAAGAAACGTCTAGACTATGTATACATGACTTGGAAGTGAAGTTGGACATACAGTAGGCCTATATTTATTCTATTTTATTTACTATTCTTATATTTATCATTCTTATTCTTATTTTACAATATTCTATGATAGTGAGCTGCATTCATGGGTAAAATGTAACATCTATAGTCAATTCTAAAAGAGACCGTATACATTTTCAGTCAAGCTGACTTTGTGGTATAAGCTAATAACACATATTACTTATTATTTGCCTGTCAAAAATATTCACACTGTTTCACCATGTGTAACGACATGATAAAGCGAAAGATTTTTTTGTCCTAACCAGCCGTTAGAGTAGATGGAGGCATTATATTTTCACTATTTTGGTTTCACCCCCCTCTCCCAACATTGCTGGCTAACTCCCATTGTGAGATTCATAACCCCCATTGTGAGACTTCATTGGTCCAGTAGTTGGCTTAATATATTTCTGATTGGCTGTTATTTTTTTCTTATGTAGTGTAGCAGTTTTCCTTCAGTGTGTCCTGCAGTCCGGTTTCCAAGATGTCCAGCTTCACTGGGCGGAGCATACAGGAACATTCATGACTTTCTGTTTGGTGTTTAAGCGACTGTAGAAATTAGTGCATGCTCTCTGGGTTACAGAAACTGATTTCAGACAATTACATACCAAACATAATGAAATCAGCATTGAACAAAGCTAATCTAGATTGCAACTGTTCAAATATGCACATCAATTTATATATTTTGGCTTGTTGTGTATGATTTAATGTTCACAGCCAGGCATTTGCCAGCATTAGGGATTTGCTCCATTCAAGTAAATAAACCAACTGCCATTAAATATTTTGTATGCTTTTGTTTTAACTTGAGAGTCTTTAAAGTGTGTTGTTTAATAATTCTACCAAACACTTCCATGTTTTCCCTATTTAAAGACGGTTACATGAGTAGTTACACGAGTAAGTATGGTGACACAAAATAAACAGTGGCGATTTTCTAAGCAGATAAAAAATGATAACTATAATATATGGCGGAAGAGTACTTCTCTCTTCTCGCAGCACTTCGACCTCGGCGCAGTAATATCATCACTCCTGAAAACTCTCCCTCTCCCTCTCCCTCTAAATTCCATCAATAGAACCAATATTACTGCGCCGAGGTCGACGTGCTGCGAAGTGCTCTTCCGCCATTCATTATAGTTATCATTTTTTATCCGCTTAGAAAATCGCCACTGTTTATTTTGTGTCACCATACTTACTCGTGTAACTACTCATGTAACCGTCTTTAAATAGGGAAAACATGGAAGTGTTTGGTAGCTTCTAAATTCATCCCTGTTTGGATCCTAAGGAATGAATGGTGTTAAGCTAAACGCTAGCATAGTGACACCGCGCGCTAGAGCGATTAAGTGCACGCACTGAGACGTGAGAGGTACGTATCAACTCGTCTAAATTAAGGGAAAAACATATTGGAATATGGAAAAACGGTGGCGTTTTCCTTTAATCACTTGCTTAGTTGGTAAATAATTTCAAAGAGTCTTTAATATTAAATGAAAGATTTTTTTCCCACCAAAGCAATACATTTAGTGGATCACAATGCATTATATGTTTAGATATAAAAAAAGTGCAAAAATATGTTTTTTTTTTTCTTTTTGACCACCTGATGCAATGTGAATCAGTGTGACAGTGTATATGGAACTATAAAATGCGTGTTGGTCAAGTTACTTGTTTTACATTTACATTTAGTCATTTTGCAGACGCTTTTATCCAAAGCGACAACTGGGGAATACATAAAGCGATTCATCTTAAAGATGCAAACAGACAGAGGAAATGCTCGTAATACCAAGTCTCAGTCATTGTTCAAATAAGTACAAGCTAGAAAGGGAAGGAATGAATAAGGAGAAAAACAAAGGCTTTTTTTTTTTTTTAAATTTAGGATGAAGTCAAGTAGTGTCGAAAGAGATGAGTTTTCAGCTGTTGCTTGAAAATAGTCAGGGAATCAGCATTCTGGATAAGGGTGGGAAGATCATTCCACCAGCCAGGAGCAGTGAACGAGAATGTTCTGGAAAGTGATTTTGAGCCTCTCTGTGACGGTACCACGAGGCGTCACTCACTAGTGGATCTTAGACTTCTGGAGGGGGTGTAGATTCGTAATAGTGAGTGGAAGTAAGCGGGTGCTGAGCCTGTGGCTGTTCTATATGCAAGCATCAATGTCTTGAACTTGATACGAGCTGCAACCGGTAGCCAGTGCAAGGAGATAAAGAGAGGTGTAACATGAGCTCTTTTGGGCTCGTTGAATACCAGTCGTGCCGCTGCATTCTGAATCATTTGTATAGGTTTGATTGTGCTTGAAGGAAGTCCAGCCAGAAGAGCATTGCAATAGTCCAGCCTAGAAATGACAAGGGCCTGGACAAGAAGTTGTGCAGCATGCTCTGTTAGAAAGGGCCTGATCTTTCTGATGTTGTGTAATGCAAACCTGCAAGATCGAGCAGTCCTTGCAATGTGGTCTTTGAAGGTCAGCTGGTCATCAAAGATTACACCAAGATTTCTGACCGAAGTTGATGGGGTAATTGTAGAAGAACCTAGCTGGATGGTGAAGTCATGCTGTAGAGCTGGAGTGGCAGGGAAGACATGAAGCTCAGTCTTTGCCAGGTTGAGCTGTAGGTGTTGTTCTTTCATCCATGCTGAGATGTCCGCCAGGCAGTCTGAGATCCGTGCAGCTACCGTTGGATCCTCTGGTTGAAAAGAGAAATAAAGCTGTGTGTCATCAGCGTAGCAATGGTAGGAGAAGCCATGTGCCTGTATGATGGGACCCAGTGATGTAGGTATGTGGAGAAGAGGAGGGGTCCAAGAACTGATCCCTGAGGAACCCCAGTAACCAGTTGATGTGCTTTGGATACTTCCCCACCCCAGGCCACCCTGAAAGACCTACCAGTGAGATAGGATTCAAACAAGCGAAGTGGAATCCCAGTGATACCCAGTGATGAGAGGGTAGACAGCAGGATCTGATGATTGACAGTGTCAAAAGCAGCAGATAGATCCAGCAGAATGAGAACTGATGATTTGGAATCAGCTTTTGCAATCCGCAAGGCTTCCGTGACTGACAGTAGCGCAGTCTCAGTTGAATGGCCACGTCTGAAACCTGATTGGTTAGCGTCCAGTTTGTTGTTCTGTGAAAGAAACAATGATACCTGGTTGAAAACAACTCGTTCAAGTGTTTTGGCTATGAATGGAAGGAGAGAGACAGGTCTGTACCTTTCTATAAGAGAAGGGTTTAATGAAGGTTTTTTGAGCAGTGGGGTTACCCGGGCCTGCTTGAATGCAGTGGGGAAGGTGCCTGTTAGGAGAGATGTGTTGATGATGTGTGTGAGTGCTTTAGGTCTATTCTATAGCATTAACATATAAATGTAATGTATTGTAATGTAATGTATTGTACATGTATTGTAAATGTCAAATGCAAATATTAAAGTTACTCAATGGAGTAGGTGCATTTTGTTGAATAAAGAGAACAGCTGATTCTGTGCTACAGATTTATTCACAAACGCGGAGAAGACATGAAATGAAAGAATTGTTTATGTCTCCATAGGCACATTTTGTCAAAGTTATCAAACAAACAAACAAACAAACAAACAAACAATAAATAAATAAATACATACATACATACATACACACATACATACATACATAAATACATACATACATACAAACATACATACATACATACATACATAAATAAATAAATGTTGGCTCATTTACTTGGAGTGTATCAATGATACCACTAGCAAATCAATTGCTGTAATTTTATCACATGTAACACATGGCACAATCTATAAATTGTAATAGATTACAGTTTCCATTTAATTGCCTGTCTGAAAATGGTTTTTGTGATCCGGCAGATCTAATTCTTACAGAGTTTTAATGCTTTAACAGTAAAATGATGAACATTCATGTATGCTTCACCCAGTGCAAGTGAATATTTTAGAACACCAGACAAAGTCTCTAAGAATTTCTTGTCTCTGGATTGTTGTTGCATTGCCCCTGGTTATGACATCTTGTTACATGTCCTTAGATTTTAGTACTTGATTAATTCGAGGACTCTGAATGCACTCATTACTACCTGCCCAAAATAATGAACTTCTCTTGGAAATACTAGAAACTTCTAAATCAATGAAGACTCTCCTAGTCTTTTCAGATTAATTTGGCTGATCAAGCTTGCTTCTCCCATCCAGTATCCTTCTATTGTCCTTCACATAAAACCATCATCTCTGCTTCTGTGCCTGCAGGATAATCAATTATTTACTTCTCATCACCGTCTATTGTCCAAAACTGATCATCGCTATTACAGCATGATGGGGAAGAAATCTCATTAAACAGTTTTCTCATCAGCAAGAACATCATTCTGTCACCTGCCTGACTGGACCGTGGGCTGCAGGAAACTGGACACATTGCCACATTTTCTCCTAAATATTTGAGACTTCACCTTGCAGAACACCTTAATGGACACAATGGTCCGTCCTTCAGAGGTGAACCTGAGGCAAGGCGAGTCCTTCTGTGCTGCGACGTCTGACTGAGGTAAAAAAAGCAATTGATCAATCGCCTTGGTTTTTTTGGTCTGAATACAGTACTTTATTTCAAGAAGACATGCTTTTTTGCTTGTAATGCCTCCAAACTTTAGTAAAGTCCAAGTTGTGTTATCCTGGCTGACTTGCTTCAGTTTAAATCTTGATGTCCATCTCACAGACCTTGAATTTTCTCAGCGGGCCGTGACACCATGCTTTAGTTATGAAGCCAATGATGGGGCGAGTGTCTCCTGAATTAAAGGAGCAGTGTTACAGGAGCTATCAGTCCAGAGCTCATTAGAGAGGATGTGATCTGACAGTGTGTGTCAAAGCGTGAACACCGCACACAAATAAAAAGTGAATGTGCTGCCTCAGCAGCCCTCGTGGTCTCTCCTCTCTGAAAGCGGGCTGACTCAGTCAGAGGAAGAGCCATGGGTGGAATTAAAGGCCTTGTATTCATCTTCCAGGCAGGTGGACATAAAGACCAGCAGCCATCCACAGTTCAGCCATTAACCACAGTATACTGTGTGTGTACAAGGAGTAATTAAGACAAAAGAGATGCTGGAGGTGCTAAAGTTGTCACAGGAGAATCGTTTCTTTTTGGGCAGGCAGAATGTCGTGTAACTAAAGCACATAGATTTGTGAATTTTGGAGCTATCAAACAATTATCTTACCCATAGGGTAGTGTTTAATAAATTTTAAAGATCTCTCATCTTCATTAAATGATTTGTTAGACAGTTAATATTTTATGCTACTTACTGCACAGCAGCACATAACACAAGTCATGTCTTAAGTGTCTGCAAATGCAAAACTGTACAGTCTGAAATTTAATGCAGAAATGCACACGTTGTTGCATTTGCTTTCTGCCTCACATTAAAACTTGTACAACACGTGTATTAAAATTACATATTGCATTAAAATACACATACAGAATCACACAACAAATGGTCCCAAAAAGTATTTGGAAACCTAAGCAACAATTAAAATGTACACATGTATTTCTATCAGAATATAAAACAAGATTATTAAATGAAAAAAAAAAAACATAGCAAAAGCACACTTTTGAATTAAAACATTTCACAAAATGAAGCTTGTTAGGTTACAAAATATGAACCAATATATTACATGTATACATGTACATGCATTTAGCAGACGTTTTTATACAAAGCGACTTAAAATCAGGAACAAAAGCAATTCATCAAAGAGCCAAGAATAATCGTAATATACAATGCAAGGTTTATTAGACAACTAAACTAGAAAGCAAACTAGAAAAGAAATGCTGAAAAGAAATAGAAAAAATGCTAATTAAATTCATGCATTATAATGTTATATAGACTATATTTTTGTTCACACTAGGTTAAGTATTGATAGTATTAATATATACAGCCTAACTGTAACGTTACCATATTGTATTTTTTTTAAATTAATTTAATGTGTGCATTTTATCTTTGTATATATAATTCTGTGAGTGCATATGTGATGTACACTTGAAAATTAATGTATATTTGTTGGAAGTTTTGACACTGCTTTACTGAAAAAGTTGTCAGTTCTTGGCCAGAATAAGCTGCAAAGTGGACCAGACTTTACGCCGATACTCAAAAGTCTGGTTCTACAAGACCAGCACTGAACAAACAATAGCCCTGATGTGAGAATAGAGATGATCAGGCCTACTTCTGCAGCTTTACAATAGCGTTTACAGTCTGTGACATCTGAATAGTGCTCCTGTGATGCAACAAAGGAGTTTCTAAGCTTCTCCCTTCTCTGCGTCCCACTGCCTGCTCTGAAGTAGTTGTCATCTCTGATTGTACAAATTAACTGCTACAGCTAAAAATCTGGAACAAAGACTTGAAATGTGGTATACGGAAAGGTGATAAAGCGGCAGGCTTGTGGAACAAGATGCTCGGCTCAGATTTAATCCACCAGGCAGATCACGCTGCCAGAAAATCACACCTCATAGTGAGAGAGAGAGAGAGAGATTGGTGGCATGTACTAAAAATAACTTGAATGCTAAAACGTAGCCTATTTATTTATTAATTTCTCTCCCGATTCAAACATCTGTTAGTTTTGCATCAATACACAACAGCTAAAAAGGGACAGAGAGCAGCAATCAATAGTAATTTAGCGTGGACCTTGAGGTTGCCCTCAGTTTAATCTGAAAACATTTCAGGATGCAAATTTGTGAATTTACCGTTGCACAATGAAGTCTATTATTATTCTGAATCACAGGATCAGCATTGCATTGAGACTGAATGTTATGTATTATGACTCAAAGATCAATTTTAGTCCCTGCTATAGCGAAACCTCCAGCGGGACATTATCTTAGTATCTGTGATTGGTGTTAGAATGCTGGTCATTTCTCAAGTATGATTATTATCTTCAGCAAAGGGCAAGCGATGAATTTATATATCAAACAGTGTTTTCTTTTGCTGCAAAATCTTGACAGTGAAGTGCTTATCTGAACAAGAACGTTCACCAGTTTGTGAGATATACATTTTGTGGCGGTAGGGTAATATGTTGTCTGATGATATAAAATATCAGTCATGCTTTATAGCCGTGATTTATTGCTTGTGGGAATTTATAGGCATTTATTTCATGTAAAAAAGAAGAAAATTATTATTTTGTCAAAAATATTTGGATTTAAAATTATAAATTTTCTGGAAAAAAAAAACAAAAAACATCTGATGCTACAACTGAAAAGAAAAAAAATTGCTTTAAACGATTTTCACTCAGAAATTGGTAGTAAATTTAACATAATTACAAAGAAATGGCACGTAACATATTGAATCCAAATATAATAATAAGAGTCCAAATATATTTTGTCATCATTATACATACAGTAGGCCTATAGACAATTTTATGGGTAACACTAAGGATGTACAAGTTTCTAATTAGATAATGCATTATATATATATTTTTTGTTTAATAATTATTTTAAAAGTATCGTTCATCATTGGTTTAGGTTAATTATTGATGTTCCTGATGTTAACATATACACCCTACACTGTAAAAGAAAAAAAAAAAGGTTGTAAATAAAGCATTGTTAGGTTTTACAAGAAAATACGGTAACACTTTCTATGAAGCCCATATTTATAATATATTATAAGCGTATTCTTAAGGCACTATAATGAATGCATAATGCATTATAAAAAACCTTATATTTTATATTGTCTTATAAATAATCATAACAACAATTATAATACATTATAATGCTTACGCATTTGTGGTTATAACTTTTAAGATTATGATTATTTATAACACAACGAACACCATATTAAAAATCTAATTTTACATTAATAATGGACTATATATCTTGACATTATTTAAGATCTGCATAGTATCTTACTACAGTACATCTTGTAAGTGGTTAGGTGTGGAGTGTTATTTGAGTGTTCCCTGTGAGGCTAATATTAATTTTGATGTGAGGTAATTAATACTTTCAACAGAAAAAAAAAATGCAATGTATATATGTTAGGTTATATTTTATTTTGATGGTCCCCTTAGTCTATTGACTATAAGCAACTTTGCAACTACATGTCAACTAACTCTCATTAGAGTATTAGTAGGCTTAGATTAAGGTTAGGTTAGGTTAGGATGGGTAGAATGTTGACGTACTTGCAAAGTTACTTATAGTCAGTTTGTCTGTTTGGGAACCATCAAAATAAAGTGTTAGAATATATTTAGCAGATATACTACTAATACTCCACTGACTGCTAGTTGTCATGTAGTTGCAGAGTTACTTATCAACAGCTGTCTAAAGGGTACCATCAAAATGATCAAACTGATATTAAAATAAAAATAGTTCAAAGCAAATGAGTCATATTACACATTCATCTGATCTGATATCTGATCTTATGGCTGTTTGAGAGGAAAAAAAAATATTACTATTATTACTATACTTATAAGTGGTCATTGATGGCTTTAAGTAAAGTAGCATAAGAAAGATGGCAAGATATGAGACTTATAATACATTATAACTATGATAAATTTAATCCATTGTAACTTAAGTGGATGCAACATGTTCACTGTGTGTTATAAATCATCATACTCTTAAAAGCTATAACCACTAATAAGTAAATATTACAATACATTAAAACTGTTCTTATCAATATTCATAAGACGATATAACTGTCAGAGTCCTGTCTGTCTCATCTTGTGTGTTTCCCCTCCTTGCCCATATTTGGTCTTTCCTGTTCCTGTCCTTGTTAAGTTTGATTGTTTATTGATTTTGTTTAGGTGTTTGTCTAATTATCATGTGTATTTAGTTCTTGCCTGTTCAGTTCATTTGGGTCTGGTCTACTCGTTACTCCCGGTGTCTCTGTCTGTCCCAGCCTTGTCTTGTCTTGCCTTGTCTGTCCTGTATTTAATTAAAGACTGTATTTTGAGTTTACCCTCGTCTCCTCACTTCCCTCGTGTGTGCACTGTGACAATAACATATTATAAGGTTTTTTATAATGCATTATGCATTCATTATAATGCCTTAAAAATACCCTTGTATAATGTATTATAAATACATTACGGTAACGCTTCATAGAAAGTGTTACCGAAAATACTTTTCAGTTTTTCTACTTCAAATTTTCAAGTTTAATTCAGTGTTACTTGCCATTATTTCATAATTGTTTGTTTACTAACAATTTCTAAATGAAAATTTTTTCTATACCATTTTTGGTAACCTTGTTATACATGTTACATGTACTTACTATTATAACGACAATAAATTATGCATAATTACATGCAAGAAACGCTAAGCCAAACCCCAATCCTAACCCTCAACATATAGTAAGTACATGTAGCTAATTAATATTACTCAGTTCTTAAATGTATAATTCCACTGTAACAAGGACACCTTCAAATAAATTGTAACCCCATTTTATTTTTTAGTGTAAAGGTCCTTGCACACTGAGTCTTAAATTTTTTTATTATTATTTTTTTTTTTGTATTTGTCATCTTTTCCTATCAAAATGCTTGCTACGGATGCAAAAACACAGAAAATTGAACCTGGTCCGATTTTTTTATTTTTTAAATTTTTTTTATGACGGCCGAAAGTTTTGGAAGCAGTGTGTAAATGTGACTGACACAACTTGAGGTCGTATTTATTTTTTAATGTGCGAAAATTTTGGACGTGAATTTCGGACTCAGTGTGCAAAGACCTTAACTGTAAGATATTACCATATTTTCACTCAGAAATTGCTAGTAAATTTCACATATATTTACAAAAAATGACATGAAATTAAAAAGGTAGAAAGACTAAAATAATTATTTGCTTTTATAATGTACTCTAATAATGTTTACTTACAAAACTGTTTTTTTACGGTCTACAGAATCATGTAGTTATATAATAATATACATAAAATATAATATATTTCAACAAAATAAATGAGAAAAAATACACAGAAAATGTCAGAAAATCTTAAATACAACAAAAGCACCAATGAGGTGAACATTTTAGAGTTTTTCCAATCATGAGTTACAAGACAGAGTGCATGAACCAGACATTTTAATATGTCTACGCATTGATTTGGAAGATAAAGAGTGGCTCTTCATTACAAGCAGAGACCCTGAGGGCCCCTGCACTGTTAACTTCAGACGGAGAGAGATATGGATTTCCGCGCCTCTTCTCACCCAGGTCACTCAGCTCAGATATGTTTCAGGTTTAATATGTTATAGGACCTCCGTTAATGACGTGCCCCAAACCCCAACTAATTCATTTCCTTATCTTGCAGCCGAGCAGGAATGCAGGTTGCATTCAAATGAAAATGCATTAACTGGCATCATGATGGAACACTGGCCCTGATAAAGTGAGAACATCCCTGTCCGACTACAACACTGATATATTGTCAAATTATCAGCACTATTTGCTGTGATGCCAAATAAAAATAATTGGTACGTTGTGAGACACTGTTATCATGTAGGATAATTAGTGCTTCTTGCTAAGGCAGACATCTCTATTTGCTCAAATGCACAACAGAATTAAACTTCCCACACCGCTTGCTTTACGAACATGAGTGTTATCTCAGATCATGCAACTTGTTGAGGAGAGGAATTGATTTCAGTTCAGTCTGGAATTGAGTCTTGCATTAGCATGTTGCTAAGCTAACGACATTGTACTTTCGTAAGCATAAACACTGACTGACATTCTCACGTTTGAAGTGTTTCATAGGACTGGGCGGATGCTAAAGAGCTCTTTTGGTGTGATTTGCTTCTTTTTTGATTTTTTGATTCATGGAGATTTCTTTGCGGAATAACCTACAAAAGACTGGTAACCTAGTAGTTCACAGTACATCTTACTTTATAGGCTTATTAGTTATTATTAAAAAATAGTTTCCATATGAAGAGAATGAATGAGAAGTTTCTGTGACTTTTACCCACATAAACATCACAGGTTTAGGTTAGATTCTAGTTTTTTTTTTTTTTTTTATTTTTTTTTAATGTCTTCATGTTTGAGGTCTTGAATGCTAATTTCAATAAAGCATGTATCTAAACTAATGGCTTGATAATCTTAATAAGCATAAAAATATATAACACACAATATTAACCTTTTATGTATAATAAAACTATTAAACCATTAAACTATTTACGTAATAAGCATTATTAACTTTTAACTAATATGCATAAAATATATAACAAGTAATACTTTATATTTTTAAAATAATAAAATAAAATAAAATAAAATAAAATAAAATAAAATAAGTTTTAGTAAAATGTCTTGGCAACTGAAAGTCAACTAAAACTAAAACTGAAATAAAATAAATAAAACCTAAAAATCAATATTAAAAAATGACAATAATAATAATAATAATAAAAATGACAAAAGCACATAACAAATAATTAAAACTTAAATTAAAATTAAAATGAAAACTGAAAATATAAAAATAAAGCTAATTCAAAATATTAATAAAAAATATAGCATATAAATAATACTAAAATAACACTGATACATAGCACTCAAATATTGAGCAAAATAATATATTTTAATTACATTAAACAATTTATTTTATTTTATTTTTTAGGATAATTGAATTTTTATTGTATTGCTAGACTGTTTCTCTTGCCTAATCCATTATGGATTTTCTTTTTTTTCCAGCTCAGCACAGTGCAGGCTTGCCTTTTCCACAAAGAGTACAAGCAATTTTTCAGCAACTGCATAGCAATTTTGCAGGGGTAAATACCACTCAAATTTATTTTTGGAGTATTTTAACATTTTGATTGTATTTTATGTATATTAAAAAAAAAAAAAACATATTATCCATAAATTTTACAGACATTTCTGTTAACCCTAAAACACAACACAATGCAGTGCAAAAAATAACATGTAAAACACTAGTATTCATATTAATATAATGCAGTACATTGTGCCCTGTTTTTACAATTTTATTATTATTATTATTATTATTAGTATTTATTTATTTATTTTTATTTTTTGTACCGAAAAACAAAAGAACATTCGGATTCATAAAACAAATTTGTGTTATTCCATGATTGCTTGAATATCCTGTGATTGATTTGTTGTGGTAGTGTGAGGGGCTCATTCATGTCATGTGGGACAGTACAGACATGCTTAAGATGCCGCTGGCTAATAGGCAGTGAGTTGTCACAGTCGCTGTCAGACAGTGTAATCATAAAGAGCTCCCTGGTATTTAAAGAGCATGGAGCTCAGGCCCTGCTTGTTTCTGATTGCATCGGGGCATCACACATTGATTGCATTGACCCCCCCCACTTTCCAGAGAGCCGGATTAGCTGGAAGTCTGCAGTCTAGCGAGGCACCTGATGAAAGAGACGGAGAAATCTCTCTTCCCCTCCCTTTCCCATACTTTTGTTTTTACAGTGAGAGTCATTAGTGCATTACTGGCCAATTGTGTTGACTCTGAACACGTGCCAGCCCTCTTGCTACTTTAGAGAGATTTTTTGGCATAGTGTGAGCATATTATTTGGAGAGTGCAACAATTTATATTACATTCATCTTGCACTGTGTGTGAGCCATAAAACTCATCTGATGTAAGCACTCAAAATCAGATGTCAAAATAAGCTAAGAGGAATCTAGGATCTAGAAATGAATTGATAAATAAGCACACTGCTGTAATTAAGTCAAATTAAACATGCTACTGGAATTAAACCAAATTAAGTGCATTTTGGCTTCAAATATCATACAAGATTCTGTCCAACTGGAAAATCTGGGACTCAAAATCGAATAAATAAAACAGAGCAATTTTCTAAATGTAAAATGAATTTGCAAATAATAAGTCCTGCAAAAACTCTTAAGAATATTTTAACTTTTTACTGAAGCTATTATGCAAATAATATCATTTATGATCAAAAAAAGTGTATTAGATTAGAAAAATGCTAAAAGCATTGTCACTAGTGGTGTCAAAGTTTTGGACCTCTCGACACATTCACTGTGATGATAAATGATTTAATAATGAATGCAGTCACATTAAAATTCTGTGATCATAATTCCAGAAAATTATGTGTAACAATTGCATATTTCAATTGTCATATTTTATATGCTCACAAATACCTTTAAATCTAACTAATACAACTACAGGCTTGAAAAAAGTGATTTATTTATTTATTATAATTTTTTTTGGTTTTGTTTTATATATGCCTTAGGCGTCATCAAAAGCCTTGGTGCCATTCATCACATTTGCTCTTGTGTGAAATTTTGGTCACAGTTTTGCTGGTTTCATAAAGCGTAATATGTAAAATTCTTGCACCCTCACAAAATTAGAGGCAATTAATCCAAAATACCTCTTGTGTATAAATTTAGTGGAAATGGCTGCTATTAAATGCTTGGCTGTGCTCCAAAAGAAAAAGAAAGACATAAAACAGCGCATCTATTCTTTAAATCATATATGTGCATTTGGCCTTGTTGTTATCATAAAACAAATATTGAAACCTTCTCTGACACCTGTATTTGATATTAAAACTGTGCTTTTGTGTTCAGCACTAAATTTCTTTTCCATTTTGAACAGATACAGATAAAGATGAGACCAGCGCATCCCGGCTGATAGGATACTATAGAATACTAATACCACAAAGAAAAAAAAAAAAAACATTTTTATAGCAAGTGACACTTGCACATGCAAAACTAGCGCAATGCCAGGTTGCCAGATGTTGGCTAATGAAAGTAGCTTAACTAGAGGACAGTATGTACAGCTCACATATTTCATTGTTTTGCCTAAAACCAGAGTTACTTCTCAAATCTCACCATGATATCTAGACGTAGTGTAGCAGTTAAAGATAAGCAGTTGAGTCAGGCGTTGGAGGTCTGAACCGTGAGCATTGACTGTGCAGGCAGATAACAAGTTTTAGCAGGGTGCTACGGCACTTACAACCCTCAAGATGAGAGGAGATACATTCATTAGTCCATGACCTGCAAGGTCCTTCGGTGTCACTATCCCCCTAGATCCAAATCTCACTTTATTGAATTCTTCTCCAAAAAGCAATAAGCAGCATCCTCTTTCAGAGCGGCTGGGGACATGGATGTTAGACAACACGCCAATATTAAAGAATCACAGCTCAAGCAAATGAAATTATGGAGCCTCTTGCTTGCTAAAAGTCACCGCCGACCGAACACCTCAACCAAACAGCACAACGACCTCCTCCGTCTCCGATTCAGCTAGTCGATGCTTTTCTTCCTTTTGCTCCACTGGAATTAGAGTTTAATGCTTCTCAAATAGTGGTGTGGAGAGTAAAAACACTCATTTAGAAGTCACTCATTTAAAAGGACAGTGGGTGAGGAACAGGAGAAGAGCTCTTTTGAGGAAGGACAAAGATCTTTAATGACCTGAGCCTTGTTGGCTGTCTTAAGACTGTAGAATCTATTTTGAGAGCAAATGAAGCAATGTTTGTTCTCACCTGGTACTAATCGTTCAGGCTTTGACTATAAACTAGAGAAACGAACTGATATAGACACTCATACTTTTCATTTCCCAGGTGCTTTGAATGAGAAAAATCAGGGACGTGTGAGTAAAGACGACCATGGAATTGACCCTTCGCTGCGAGTTTTATTGACCAATCATAACCCTGAATCTGCCATTTCGCTGAACAAACAAACCAGACAGGAGAGAAGATTTACGTCGGTGGACTTAAACTTGAAAAATGGCATGCACTGACATCTTTCCGCGGTTGAAACGATACGTTCTGATGTTCATTCGTGTTTATTTCATGCTATAACTAAAGAGGAAGAGATGATTGGTTCACGTGCCGCTTGAACTGAGGTGCTACAGCGATCTGTTGGTGTGAGAGAGGCATGGCTTATTGGACATAGCAACAGTAATGAAGGGGGGTGGGTCATTGCGAAGGGTCAGTTCTTGTCAATATAATATGCTGTACTGTGAGGCATTGGACAGTAAATTGGCTCTTATATTGTCCTGGGATATCTGTAACTGATACTTTCCCGAACTTTCTTGTCAAAAGCAGTGTTTTTGACAAGAACCCCCCTCCCCATCATCCCACACAGCACACAGCCAAACTTTCACGTTTGAATGCAAGAGAGCATAGTTTGAGGAACTTGTAGATTTCGTTCCAATCTTTCTGGAATTGTGCTTATGTGGATATGTTGTCATGGCAATGATATTTAAATCCCCCAAAGGCAGGTTACTTTTGAGGATCTGGTGCTAACACACATTTGGGAAACCCACACAACACATGTATAATGTGATAATATAACAATAAACTAACCTTTTTCTTACCACTAATTTATTTTCTGGCAGTTCCTGTGTGTTAACTTTAAAAGTCGTGTCTCATACTGCTCTCAAGGGATGTTTTTATTCTAGTACTACATTCTCCTGAGGGAGGGACTGTATTTTTGTCCTGTTTCTTCAGGAATGGCAAAGTGTCCCATGAGTCGTGCTGGATTCTTGTCCAAATATACTCCAGGGCTGCTTTGCTATCTTAGTCAGCTTTAAAGTCAACATGAAATCAAAAACAGACCCTATTTAATACACGTTCCTGGTCTTTCTGTGGATTAATCACCAGTGAAAAAAAGATTTTGTCATCTATCATAATTGTCTGGATCTAATAATTCCTTAAAAATACATTAAAAATGTAAAGTGCAATGACTGACATAATCTTAACATGACTTAGATACATACAATACATGCATCACTTCTATGATGATCATGTAGAAATTGCTGAATTAAACATTATTTTGAAAAACAAACATAAAACACAAGATTATATCATACCTGGCCCTGAAGACCCTTAATACAGTGTGTGAATATTAAAATGTAATGTCATGTTGTGACTCCCCAAAAACATAATGATATTTATGAATGAACAATTCCTGATCTTCTTAGAAATATTTTACCTTGAAAAAAAAGGTAACACGTTATTATAAGGTGTCCATGTGTAACGTTAAATGTACTTATTATTATAACAATAAATTATGCATAATTACATGAAGTAACCCTAATCCAAGCACTAACCATAAAGTAAGTACATGTAGTTAATTAATATTATTCAGTACTTAAATGTATAATTACACTGTAACAAGTACACATTAAAATAAAGTGTAACCAAATATATATATACAGTATATATTAAATATTATTATGATATTTTAGACATTTTTGTTTTTGAAAAAAAAAAAGTTTTTCAAAAGAAAAGAAATTGTCATTTTACCAACAAAGATTTTTCTTTTTCTTTCTCCCCCCTTTCTTTTTCTCTTTCTCTTTTTCTATTACAAATGCGCTTGTTTTCAAATCTTTTTTATTAACATAAACTGAGAGTATTGCTATATTAAATTAAAGAACCACAATTCATTTTGTGATTCCAGAAGTTTCAAAAACTGTATGACCTTCAATAAAAAACAAATTACAATCTAACTCTAAATTGAGAATGCTGTTAGATGATTTTAATCTATCTATCTTCTGCTCAGGTCCATTACACATTATAGCACTTATGAAAACCAGCACACACACTTGAACACACAGTGTTACGCTACACAGAAGACACGTGAAAACTGAGTGTGTTTCACATATAAATGAGATAATGTTGAAGTTACCAGCGTAAGGAAAATATGCATGGCCACGGGTCATTTAGATCAGGACTCAGGAGACACTTTTAATTGACAAATTTTATCTAATAAGGTTTCTCTCTTTAAATCACCTCTACCTGAGCCAAGAGATTGTAAAATACTCGCTGGAGATATTGATCCGAAATATATACTTAAATGCCAGGCGGTTCTAGAGGCCGCTGTCATTGTTAAATTTAGAGAGACTCTTCAATAAACCCTCAAGGCTTTTCCCTCATATAGGCCTTTCTTATGAATTAATTGGATGGAAATAGAAATGCACATGCATATATAATGAGGTCATTTTTAAAAATCCCATTTTGTAATAACATTTAGCATAAAATAGGCCCGTGACGTTCAATATTTCCCAGTGCTCATAAATATGTTCATTTTCGAGTAAAGCAAATTAGAAGCAAACAGATTGGCTGAAATGGGAGGCATGTTTTTGGCTGACACACAAAGCATTTCACTGTGGTTGACGGTGGAGTTTGTTTGTTTGTTTTCCCCGTGACAGCTGTTTCGGACTCGACCACACAGCAATTTATGAGGGCACTATGGACAGTTTATCATAGACAGAGCACAGAGCATACAGCATTCATCACAGAGGGAGCCAGGACATAGCCAGGAGAGCAATTCCAGGGGCTACCGGTTTGCAAGGCATGGCATGAATCACTGCCAAAGAAAAGGCATAGAAAAGGGGGAAAAAAACCACTTAAAAAAATATAGTTCACCCCAAGATACATAAAAAGTCATGTGGAATGGACTGCAGTAAATCCTTCTGCACATCACGGCTTTAGACACCAATAGAGTCTCCTCAATAACAGCAGGGATGATTGCAATGCTCAATAAATTTCGGTAATAACACCGAATGCACAATCCGCTCACAGTGGCCATATCCAGCTACATGCAAGCACAATTCAGCCCTCCTCCAATGTAATGGACAGTTTCAGTACCGACTGACAAGAGATATATTGAAAAAATATTTTGGAAATATTTTCCTTTTAAATTCCTACTTTGTAATTTCAGTTTTTTTTCAATCTCTCCTTTAAAAGTTAAAATTTAAGACCTTCATCATGACTATATGTGATTACTATTAATAGACTCTTAAAATATGTCATAATTTGACCTTTGTGTGACAAATCAAGATTACATCGGCTTGTAAAATGTGTTTCTACTCCCCAAAAAATGAAATTTATGAATTAATAATTCTTGATCCTTGTAAGAATATTTTGCTTTGATAATATATATATATATATATATATATATATATATATATATATATAATATATACATACATACATGCACACACACACACACACACACACATATATATATATATACATATATATATATATATATATATATGATAATGTGTACACTCTGTGCTTATAGGTGAAAGGAAAATGATTATTTTAACGACTTGATTGTTACAACACATGACATTTTAGGCTTATTAAATTTTATAAAAATGGTAAAGGTTTTTCAAAAGTAAAGAAAATGTCATGTTTTCCTTTTCTTTATTATGCACACTTGTGTTTGTCATTGACCCAAATAACACATCGAATAGGATATTTTCAGAAGATATTTTCAGTATTTCTGCAGTAATTATGACTGTTTTGTATTGATATATAAATTTATTGATATATAAATTTAATGAACCAAATTATATCAGTTTGGTTGATCAAATGAATTCAGCCCTCCTCCAAAATAATGGACAGTTTCAGTATTGACTGATACATGTAAAGAAGAAATATATATTTGGCTGTTTTGTGCCCAATTTGGATGCAATTACAGTTGTTTCTGTTTGTATGGATGTAATGGCTGCCTCTAGGCCAGTAGAAATGAGTCCAGCAAATGTTGAATAAACATAAACACCAACAAACAAACATCTGACATAACTGTAGCTTACATATTAAAATGTAGATGAGGGGCTGTTTTTAAACTACTCTTTTATTTCACTGTTGGTGTTGTCATTTATTTAAAAAGTGTATGGGGTTTAAGTAGGATAATGTACAGTTAGCCCATCATTACTGCAAAATAAAGCCCTTCAGGATTGACCTCTATCACTTATTATAGAACTACTCACTAAATAAATAATATGCAGCATTGTGCTTTTTTCCCATTTGACTGCTCACGTATAATAACATTTATTATACATACACTGTAAAAAAGTTTTTTATGAAGTTGTAAATAAAACAAAGATTACTAGAGATAATTTTACAAGAAAATAAAATGTCATTTTTAATCCAATGTGTTACTTGCCATTTCTATGTGAAAATTGTGAAATTTACTAGCAATTTCTGAGTGAAAATTGTTTCTGCTCTTTTTTTTCCAGTATATATATAATGAACATTATTAGGGGCCATTCACACACAACATGTTTTTTAAAAACACATTCTATGTGAATGGCCCCTAATAGCATTCATTAAATATATATTTTCCACATCGTGTTTGCTTACATGT
This sequence comes from Spinibarbus caldwelli, assembly GCA_039654775.1. NCBI lineage: Eukaryota > Metazoa > Chordata > Actinopteri > Cypriniformes > Cyprinidae > Spinibarbus > Spinibarbus caldwelli. Next base: position 21,525,533 of record CM077260.1, read on the forward strand.
ATTTTGATGTCACTACTAAAGCCTGTCTTTAATAACATATACGTTGAAGGAAATGGTTTGTGGAAATGCTGACATTAATGTGCAGCCTACACAAACATGTTGCTTCACATTAGCTTCCTCCGTTTACTGTTATATTTATCGCATACCACCATGAAAATTATACAGCATGGGTGTTATTAGCCTCTATGTAACTTAGTCTAACCGCATCAGTCCCAATCAAGTTATTAATTTATTTGACACTGGTAATTGCTAATAAGATGTTTGAGCAAAGATTTCAAAGCTGTATGCTAAACAGTTTCTCAACAAATAGGCAAAAATGAAAACTTGTTACAGTTATCCCTTCTCCCTCTCATCCAGAACCACTAGAATGCATGAAACTCATCAGAAATGACCTGTGTGTGCTTTGAATTTCAGGGTTCAGTTATCCTCTCACATGCCCTATAATCAAAATCAGCTGTTAATTCAGGTCAGAGCAGCGGCGTTATATCGTGCTGTTCAACTGAAACTGGATCAGTGGGTAACAAACTGTCCCATGGCAGCCTGGCTCATTTTACCAAATTTGTAATCATGACAACACCGACATGTACAAGAAAAAATGGTATTAAGCTAATTTCCTAATTGTTTACAAGCCTCCAATGAGACCGAGTACAGCATGGGCACACCAGGTTAAAAAAAAGAACGGTTTAATCCAGTCCGGCTATTGATCTAAAATGAGTGTGACACCCCTGGGTTAGAGGCTGTCAGTGAACTGCTAAGATGAATAGTGCAGTTTCACTGAAACCTATTAGTCATGTAACAGGCCTAAACAGCTCATGCATTATTTCTAACTGGTTTAATAGTGGAACAATAGGACAAAGGACAAATTTGCAAGGGCCGAGTTATCATAATTCAGCTTTTGTGGCAGGTATTTCAGTATTAAGCACAGTTAAATAGCTTGTGGAAAACTAGCTCTTTTTTCCCCTTAAAAAAGGACTAATTATTGAAAGAGTGCACTATTTTGACATTTGTAATGTAATTAGGGTGAAACCCTGCAAATGGTACACTAGGATGAGCTAATAATGCTATAGTTTGTCTGTGGCTTTTGGACTAAGGTAATGATTTGATTTTGATGTTACAGAAGGCAGTATGATCACATTAGGCACTGGGTAAACTTGGTAAAGCTTTATGTGGAAGAATCATACTTGTGGTATATAAAGGTGCAAAGGTATAAAAAAGTATACAGAGACTTGCTACTGCCAATACATCCACAAACATACTGCTCTGAGCATATAACATACAGTGCCCTCTTAATATTGGCACCCTTGATAAATCTGAGCAAAGGCGGCTGTGAAAATAAATCTGCATTGTTTATTCTTTTGATCTTTCACTCAAAAAATTCACAAAATTCTAACCTATCATTGAAGTAAAACAATTGAAAGTGGGGAGAAAATTCCATGATGAAATAAATGTTTTTCTCCAATGAATGTTGGCCACAATTATTGGCACCCCTAGAAATTCTTATGAGCAAAATATCTCTGAAGTATACTCCCATTCATATTTACATTTTTTTTTTAGCACACCAGGGTGACTAGGAGCATGAAATTGACCTATCGGTAAGCCCCTCCCCTCAAACGCAGACTAGCCAATGGCAGTCGCGTATCAGTTGCACGGGAAGCGGAACTCGGACATCTTTAGGTTTCAGCACCATAGAGAAACACTGGAAGATCCAAAGCTTGCATCGGTTTGATGGTGTTTATGATACAAAAATGGAAAAATTATGTGCCTGGGGTACTTGTAACACTGATTCCAGGTATCCTGAGAAAGATAGGCACTATAATTAATTTTATTCCATTTCTTGAATCCAAACAAAACAGAGCAAAATGTCCCTAAGTATTCAACCCCAATCCAAATGAAGACAAAAACGTTCATTTTCTGGTTGTCATTCACTCAATTACAATTTTCATCTGCTCAAGCAGAATGTTATTGTCATCTTGTGCTTCAGCAAGGTATCTCTGGCTAAAACTAGTTAACGTTAAAGTTAGTGAGTCCATGCTAATGTACAAATCTAAATAGCACGTCTTGTTCTCGTGTCTTGTTCAGTGTAGGGCAAAAACACATTACGAAGGTCTACATTTCACTGTCTCTTCATGTTAAACTGGTTAAATGTACATTAATTTAATCGTACCCTGTGATACATGAACAGTGTTGATCCTGCATGTTGTCATCCGCGATCGTGATGACCGACCGTAATATGAGACTTCTCCCACTTGCATTGTGATCTGTAAACCCTAGCTTCCAGTTACCCACTGTATTTATTTTTTAAATATTTAATAAATCCCTCTATGGAATATTTAATTCCCATTTGGTGGCCTTCTGTGTCCAAAATTGTGCAAAAACATTGTGGGACAAAGGTTTTCACACTGCAGCTGTCATTGTAAGGCAGTGAGCAACTCCTTTTGTTTGTCCGAGGGAGCAACAGTAACTAAGGGGGCGGGGTTTACCGATAGGTCAATTGTCCAGCCATGACTTCCTGTTCCACAGGATTATAAATATAAAGAAAACAAAGGCCAAATTCCCTTAATCATCCATCACAAGGAGTAAAACCTAAGAATACAGTTCTGATGTGCAGAACAAGATTGTTGAGTTTTACAAAATAGAAAGTGTCTGTAAGAAAAGAGTTAAAGCATTGAAAATCTACATTTCCCCCATCAGGGCAATAATTAAGAATTTCCAATCAGCTAAAGATGTTACAAGTCTGCCTGGAAGAGGACGTGTGTCTATATCGTCCTAATGCACGCTGAGGAGGAGAGTTTGAGTGCCCAAAGACTCTCCAAGGATCACAGCTGGAGAATTGCAGAGATTAGTTGAGTCTTGGGGTCAGAAACCTAAAAAAATATATAAAACAAACATCCCCTACATCACCACGTTGTTTGGGAGGGTTTCAAGGAAAATTCTCCTAGCTCATCCAAAAACAGTCTCTAGCATATTCAGTTGTCAGACACGACTGAACTTCAAATGGCACTGGCTTCTATGGTCAGATGAAACTGAAAAAAGAGCTTTTTGGCAGCAAACACTCAAGATGAGTTTAGTACAAACAGGGATAAAAAGTACCTCATGCCCACGGTTAAATATACTGCTGGATCTTTAATGTTGTGGGTCTGTTTTTCTGCCGGAGGTCCTGAACATCTTGTTCAGATGCATGGCATTATGGATTCTATCAAATATCAACAGATAAAAAAATCTAAAGCTGACTGCCTCTGTTAGAAATCTTATAATGGGCCGTGTTTGGATCTTCCATCAGGACAATAATCCAAAACAAACATCAAAATCAACACAAAAATGGGTCACTGAGCACAAAATGAATCTTTTACCATGACTGTCCCTGTCCTCTGACCTGAACCCTACAGAAAATGAGTGGGTGAACTGAAGAGAAGAAGCACTAACATGAAGCTGTGATTCTGAAGGATCTGGAGAGATTCTGTATGAAGAAAATGGTCTCTGATCTCTTATCAGGTGTTCTCCAAACTCTTCAGGCATCACAGGAGAAAACTCAGAGCTGTTACCCTGGGAAAAGGACTTGCAATAATTGGGTGCCAATAGCTGTGGCCAATATGAACTAGAGAAAGCATTTATTCCACAATGAGATTTTCCATTGTGAAATAAAAGTAAGATTTTACCTAGTCACCCTGGTGTGCTAAAAAAAATGTAAATATGAATGGGAGTATACTTCAGAGATATTTTACTCATAAGAATTTCCAGGGGTGCCAATAATTGTGGCCAACATTCATTGGAGAAAAACATTTATTTCATCATGGAATTTTCTCCCCACTTTCAATTGTTTTACTTCAATAATAGGTGAATTTTTTGAATGAAAGATAAAATGATAAACAATGCAGATTTGTTTTCACAGCCACCTTTGCTCATATTTACCAAGGGTGCCAATATTAGTGGAGGGCACTGTATATGAAATTATCCCCATATATAACATACATAACATTACCTCGTAGCAGATCTACACAGGCGGAGCTGGGGAAGGCGGAGGGTTTCTGAAGCGTGCTGCAACTGCTACAGCAAGCACTAGCCAAGTATTTGAATGTTGAGCAGCAAGCTCATTGGCTGCTGATGTGAAAAGAAACCAATCAGCTGCGCCATGTGAATAATGATGTCATTATGTCATTGAGTTATCGGCTTGCACCATCTAGAGTTTCATGACAGAACATTGTATTTACTAGCAGGTGTCATATATATGTTTATTTCAGAATAAAAGGACCCAGTACCATGACATTATAGAGGTAAATCTCCAGTAAGTTGTTTTATTAAATTTGCTTTAGAAAATGTACACACATTAAACAATCAACATGCACAGCTTTACTATACACAGTCCAATTCTTTTCAATATGAAAACAGTATTCAGCTCCAGTACATCATCTCACAGAGATGTATTCAATGAACAATGTATTAATACAGAAATATCAAAACATTAGGTCAAGTGTTGTTACATGTATTCATATGGAAGGTGGATCTATTTGAATCTAACACACGAAAACACAAGTTACTCTTGATCTCGTCGACATTTCAACCAAAGAGGAACAAAATATCATCTTGCATTCCACTACATAATCTTTCCACAAATCAATCTGTGACAGCCATAGTCAAATTACTTTACTTTTAAAGGACACCACTTGACCTTTAACAAAAAAGCCATTACAAGTTGATGTCATAAAACTGAAACAACAAAACAATACTTACAAAATACAAAACACTTTTTTCTTTCTTTTTTTTTAACCTTTTTTTTCAGAAGCAATCACATAAACCAATGATTTTTTTTGTTTGTTTTTGTTTTTTACATTTATAATAAGCACTTAAGGATCTCAGATGAAGTTCTCTGAAGCAACTCCAGAGAAAATATGAATAATATTCACAAAATGGGCTGACAATCCAGAACAAAATACACAAGTCCCAACAGGCACCTAAATGTCAGCAGCCATTATCAAAGGTTAAATCAAAATCATGCAGCAGCCTTCATCCCGGACACAAAAACATCCAAGAGTTTCAACAGAGTTTGATGTGACATCTATATTGTACTGCAAGTCTGTAGGGACAATGCGACTTTTCTCACTCAGAGAGCATTTTCATTTACTCTCACTTCTGCCTGCTTCCTATTTGACCTTACAATTCAAAACCAAGGCCGAGTGTGCGGGCGGCCTTGAACAACGCCCTGGAGTCTCCTCAAATGTGCGTAAGTGAGAGTCGTACAAAGGCCCTTTGAGTGCGGTCATCCTAAAATGACACAGAAAGGTGGCCACATCCCTTTCGTGAGGAGAAACAAAAGAACGAAAAGCAAAGCTGCTCCTTGTCAGCTGTCTGGACAGTCCTGATACAGCTCGCCATGCTGTTCATCTCACATCCATCTTGTCTTCGCCTCTGCTAATAACCATTATTTCCTTGCAGATTTGGTCAAAAGCCACTGCAGGGCGCACTGTAATTTATTAGCGTGGTTTAATGGCTTCTACATCACGGTAAGGATCAGTCAAATCATGTACTTTCAGGTCAATTTTTCTGCGTTCTTGTGTTTATATCTTTCGACAGCAACGTTTTAGGCCATATTTTATTTTAGGATTGTAATACACAAGCATAATAATTAAAGGAATAGTTCACAAGAAAATGCTGAAAATATACTCACCCTCAGGCCATCCAAGAAGGAGATGAGTTTGTTTCTTCATCAAATTTAGCATTACATCACTTGCTCACCGATGGATCCTCTGCAGTGAATGGGTGCCGTCAGAATGAGAGTCCAAACAGCTGATAAAAACATCACAATAATTCACAAGTAATACAAGACGTTAATAGATAGACTGGAGTTGTGTGGATTACTTGTGGATACTTATTGTTATGTTTTTATCAGCTGTTTGGACTCTCATTCTGACGGCACCCATTCACTGCAGAGGATCCATTGGTGAGCAAGTGATGTAATGCTAAATTTCTCCAAATCTGTTACCTCAAAGAAACAAACTCATATACATTTTGGATGGTGTGAGGGGGTTAGTAAATGTTCAGCATTTTTTCATTTTTGGGAGAACTATTCCTTTAATTACCAGGACTGAAAGCGTCTAAAGCAATTTGAGTGCTACTGGGTAAGCAGTTTTTTGCCCCGAACTTTCCTAAACACGTCTGATTCAGCTGATAAAGGCCCTGAGGAGCATCTGGTGAGTGGCCTAGAAGCTGTGCCGCAGTCCGGCACAGTGAGAAAGTGACAAATAAAACACAAACTATTTATCTGAGGTTTGCTAAACAAGCTTTGAATACATAAAGTACCAGAACTTTTAACAGTCACAGAAGAACAAGTCACAATGTACATGGCCAAAAAAACAAAAACAAAAAAACAAGTGGCTTTTAGCAACCATTCAGCATTCCTGGGTTAAGATAAAGCAGACATGTGCAGTATCCAGCGCTGCCCACCCTTTTAAAACGAATAACAACTAGGGACGCACTGATATCTGTACTATCTGTACTAAAAGCAACGGCCAATACAACACTGTTTGCATACTCTGCTGTGTGAAGAAACACCGGCAGCAGACTGAATATGCTTGCTCAGATCTAACAGTGTGCAGATAAACCGAGGGCAAAGAAAATAACACTAGCTGACATCTAATTTGTTGTTATATGTAAATCGGGTCAAAGAAGTTTATGCTGTAGTGCTTAACAGATTATTAATACATTAAACCTGTCCTATTAGGCTCACTTTACTGTACCTGAAAATTGTAACGCTATTAAAACACCGATATCATGTACAGGAGACTCATTTTCAGTTTTCCAAAACCAAAAAAGACAAAAAAAAAAAAAAAAAAAAGTATAATATTTGAGCCATCCCTTGTGAAAAAGAAGTACACTTAGGTATGCTTTTAAGAAGACTACTTATTATGGAAATAATATACTTTAAAAGAATTTCATAATCACTTGTATTGTCTTTGAAATATGGTTAAAGTGTACTGCTGAACAGAATGTACTGGTAAGCATTTATGTTAAACTAAAAAATGCTTTAATGTTAGTTCTATAGAAACTTGTTTGTCATTTATTGAAATATATTTGTAATTTGCAATAAAGCAATTTAGTATAAATCTATTAACTGTGTAATCTTAACACACTACAGTTCAAATTTTAATCAAGTTCTTTGCATGTGCTTTAATGTATGCCAACACATCAGCATGACAAAATATTATTTAAACAATGATTAAAAATGTACTTTATAGTTAAACAGTCATTAAAGTGAATACACTAAAGTGGCCTTTTTTCATTAATATTATCTGTGTACAAAGTACACAAAGTACACTAAAAGTGCAAATTGAATACAATTAAGAACGTTTCCTTTTCACAAGGGATAATTAAGTGATACTAATAAAAAAGGTAATTAAAATGTGGCTTTAGCACTCCAGATGTTCTGTTAGTGAGGAAAGAAAATCTAACATCTCTCATATGGTAATATTATAATAATTGGTTGCTCATCTCAAAATTACATTTTCACTCACCTAATCCTAACATTTTTTGATCATCAAAAATTATGTAATTATTCTTTATTAAACCAAATCATTATGACTGCATTAAGTGTCTAAATGCTTAAACTAAGAACGTCTCTAGCATATTTATAAAAGTCGAATAAGTTCCCTCATGTCACTATCATATGATATCATTACTTTATCGTTGTGAGTGTACACAGATTTACCCATAACCTCTCCTAGTGTTAATGCAGTTCAAACTGTGTAGATCTTGTTGTCACAAAACCTGTGAATGTTCTGTTGCACTTTCACAATCATGAATACTAGAGGCTTGTAGCTGCAACATGGTGCCTGGAGCAAACTAATACAAGCCTTGTGAGTGCTAAAACATAGATAAGGCACAGAGACAACTCTCGAACAAATAACTGAACTAATAAGCAAAGGCTAAATGTTAATTAATGATGTGATTACAAAAAAATCACAAGTATAACAAACCGCTTAAAGGGATCATTCACACACAAAACTTGAGCCTTCTGTCATTATTTACTCACCCTCATGTTGTTCCAAATGTCTTTCTTTTTCTTTGAAACACAAAAGGTGAGTTTTTTGGCTTGCTTATCACATAAAATTCTCATATGAATTTGTAAGAGGTGACATAGCATACAAGTTGTATGGACCACATTTATGATATTTTTTATAACTCTTTCATGAAATCAAAAATTTAAATTTGCTGTAAATGTACTCATCCTCGTGTCATCCAAGATGTAAATGAGTTTGTTTCTTCCTCATTAACAGATTTGGAGAAATTTAGCATTACATCACTTGCTCACCAATGGATCCTCTGCAGTGAATGGGTGCCGTCAGAATGAGAGTCCAAACAGCTGATAAAAACATCACAATAACTAATCCACACCACTGCAGTTCATCAGTTAATGTTGTGTGAAGAGCTGAGTGTTTGTAATAAACAAATCCATCTGTAAGATGTTTTTAACATCTTCCTCTATCTATAATATTGCTTTCTCCAGTGAAAATGCTGTCTGGCTTGAATCAGGAAAGAAATATGCACAGATTAAGCAACGCTGAAAAGCAAAAACAGTCTAAATCAGTTCTAAACAAATATGTAGGGTTGATTTTGATGCGAGAGGATAACGGGATGGACTTTTCACTGTAGGAAACGGTTTTATAGATTATGGACTCTGATTTTGGACAGAAGTGATGGTGAAAAAGTTAAAATGCCATAATGATGGATTCAGTTGATATGATGGACTGGAGTTGTGTGGATTATTGTTTTTATCAGCAGTTTGAACTCTCATTCTGACGGCACCCATTCACTGCAGAGGATCCATTGGTGAGAAAGTGATGTAATGCTAAATTTCTCCAAATCTGTTTTGATTAAGAAACAAACTCATCTACATCTTCGATGAACTGAGTGTAAGTGAATTTTCATTTTTGAGTGAACTATTACTTTAAAAGGCCTCTCTCTCCATTCATTGTAATTGCATGAGAACATTCTTTAAAATCGCACTTTGTGTCCGACAGCCAATTAAAGTCACATGACAACAACATGAGGGTGTGTAAATGATTTTTGGGGGAACTAATCCTTCGATTAATGATGTGATAACTACAAAACAATCACAAGTTTAACAAACAGTAACTTAGTAAGAAGTAAAATGATGTTAACTACTTTGGCATGTACATGGAAGTAAGGCATTTGTTCTGACGGATCAATGAGAAGGTGAAATCTTAGTGCAGTAACATGACTCATCCCTCCTTATACACCAATACGCTTCAAAAACCTTCGGTTGAAACCTTGTTAGGGTCTCGAATCACTTGCAAGGACACAATGATACACAGTACATAACACATGCACATGAAATCTGACCACCGTGACGCTGACGTTTTCCCGTTACGCTCCTTGAAGGCCTCGCCGGGCATTGCCTCAGATAACTATGGAGAGATAGATCGATAATCTCTCTTCAAAAGTGTTTTGGTACACCTCTCCAACGATTCCATAGCGAGGAAGAGTGCAGGCAATCAAACCGGTCAGAGGATGTTCGATCCTTCGAACTGTTAACATAAAGCCGGTCTCAGTGTCGATAACGCGATGACAGAAAGCAAGGAGACGGGGATGGTGTTGGGTCGCCAGGCTCTGGACCCTCGTACACTCATACCTGGAACATGGAGAACAGGACTTAAAGGCGCTGAAGCTTATTAACTTGTAATTGATGAATAAAAATAGACTGGGAGTAATATAAGAGCAATAAAGGAAGGCATCGTTGGGAGTTGAAGGATGAAATTATAGCTTTATCAGTGTTTAGCTCTACATCTGGTGGTGGACAGTCTTGTGCTCTAAGCAGATTTGCATTGACTTCCAGTAGACGTTCACTGTGCAGTTTTTCCAGTTTAAATGACTAACTAATTAATGGTAAAGCAGGTTAGAAATCTTGCTATTGGCACAGCTAATTTCCTACATTAACAACTGAAAAAATTAATATATAAAATTTTCTCTTCTGTTATATTGAGGTTTAAAGGAGCGTTATGACAGCAAAGTAATTCTTAAAAAAAAAAAGAAAAAAAAAAAAAGAATAATTGCTGAACATTTACTCACCATTACACCATCCAAGATGCAGATGAGTTTGTTTCTTCACCTGAACAGATTTGGAGAAATTTAGCATTACATCACTTGCTCACCAATGCATTCTCTGCAGTGAATGGGTGCCGTCAGAATGAGAGTCCAAACAGCTGATAAAAACGTAACAACAATCCACAAGTAATCCACACCACTCCAGTCCATTAATTAAAGATTTTGAAGAGAAAGGCTTTGTGTTTGTAATAAACAAATCCATCATTAATGAGGTTTTAATTTCAAACCATTGCTTCTGGATTAAATACGATTCCTTTCTCCATAACTTTGCTTTCTCCAAAACAAAAGTTGTCTAGTCTGAATCAGGAGAGAAATATGCACAGGATCAAACACCATTTACAAGCAAAAACAGTCCAAAACAGATGATTGTGGATTGCTTGTGGATTATTGTGATGTTTTTATCAGCTGTTTGGACTCTCAACCTGACGGCACCCATTTACTGCAGAGGATCCATTGGTGAGCAAGTGATATAATGCTAAATTTCTCCAAATCTGTTCCAATGAAGAAACAAGCTCATCTACATCTTGGATGTCCTGAGGATAAATTTTCAATTCTTGGGTGAACACAACTGTGCACAACTGTTCATAAGCTTGGGGTCTATAAAATTCTTTAATTTAGGAAGTATCTTATGCTCAACAATTATTTATTTAATCAAAATTAGAGTAAAAACAGTTGCATTTTCACTGAGGTCCAGCAGATGCTCACTGATCAGTTTTTCCCAGTTTAAATGACTAACTAATTAATACTAAAGCAGGTTGGAAAACCTCGTTCGCACAGCTAATAAATTCCAACATTAACAAAGGAAAAGAGTCAGGGCTTTTTCTTGAAAACGAGACATTGCAGGCCATTAGATGAAAAATGTGAACAATAAGCCAGAGAACAGTTGTCCCTTGCAGTTGCATCAGCCTGTGACGTTGTATCCAAGGGGGAGCGGAGACCAACGGGCAGAGATAGATGGTGAGAGCTTGGGCTAGTTAATAAAGATCAGACTGCTTAGCCCAGTGGAGAATAAAAGGTGTACAAGGAGGACACATCAAATCAGTGAGAACTCATTTAGAGAGGCGCATTAAACTCTGTGGGCTGCAGTAAGAGAGCGTCTACGCTGCAAACTGCACCTGCGCTGTTCACTTGGGGGAACAGGAGGAGAACATTATGAGGTCAACAGTGCATTGTTTATTTTATAGGGGCCTGTGTGTTTAATATCCCTTTGGCATTGAATATTTATCTTTTACATCATGGGCTTTGAAAGAGGAGGGCAGTGGATGAGCTTTGCACGCGCCCGCAGGTTTAACTCACCTACGGAAATGTAATATTATGTAAGGATGCAGACGTGAAATAAATGAGCCGAATATAAACAACTGATAAAATCGAATTCATAAATTGCTCATTTTTCTAAAGTAACAATGTCCAACAGAAACACCAGGATGGTAGCATTTTTTTTGGCCTCCCTTGAGCTTGTTACATTGTCATAAAGGTCCTGAAGGGTAATCAGCAAATATGAGCAGTGACTTCACAGCACTGTGATTGGCTCATTACCCTCTCAATGTCATCCCTCCATATCATTGTTCACAACCGATTCACAAGAAGAAATGGACGGAATAACCACTGAGTTAACTATTCAGCCACAGAGGAAGATCTGCGAGTGAGGTGAGCTGAGTCCGATTTTTAGTTTTTGATTGAATCAGGATATTTGATTAGAACAATGTGGGGCAGGACTTAATTTGATTCATCAGGAATTGATTGATTGAAGATGTTACATTCCAAATATTTCGCTATTGGTTAACATGATCCAATAGCCAATGCAGCCTAAGTGACGTCAGGAAAAAAGGAAAGTTGTTTGAAAGGTGGAGCACATTATAACATTTCCCATATTGTTACAATTAGATTTAAGTGAGCGTTAAATGACAGCAAAATTAATCTTTAAAAAATAAAAAATACAAAAATAAACCTTGGTAAATGTAATCTTTAGCAAATCTCAAAATGAACAGCCATTTTTCATATTGTATATTTTGATGTTACAGTATGTTGCCTAAATTCACTTTTAGCATTTTTAAAATCGCAATATCAGCCATTATTTTAATTTTGGTGCATCTGTAATTATATGGTATATGTAACCTGGAAACTGTCTAAATGTAACTGAAACATGAATTTACACTACTGTTTAAAATTTTGGGGTCAGTAATTTTTTTTTGAAAGACGTCTCTTATGTTCAACAAGACTGCATTTATTTGATCAAAAATACAGTAAAACAGTAATACTGTTAAATATTATTAGGCTACAATTTAAAATAACCATTTCCTACTGTAATATTTTTTAAAATGTAAATTATTCCTGTCATTCAAAGCTAAATTTTCAGAAATCATTCTAATAAACTGATCTGCTGAAATATTTCTTAGAAAGAAGAAATATTTCTTATTATTATCAATGTTGTTATCAAACAACTCTCTGAAGATTTCAGCATGGTAATGGATATGACAGTGTTAATGTATTTGGTCTTGGTGGAATAGTTCCCCTTTCAGTCGGTCACTCCGAGTCACGTCGGATGACCGACGAAATTGGGATCTCGCCAGAGAGACCAATCCACTTCGAGTGTAACTAAACGAGCCAATGGACATTGGCATGCGATTATTGCATCCAGCTGCCGCTGATCACAGCGTGAGCATAAGAGGCAGCTGATGCACCGCATCAATTATCCTTTCGCTTCGGAGCCGAGCGGTAGTGGTTAAAGCTACTGCTATCCCTTCCAAGAGAGTGTTCTGCGAGCGAGTGCGGGCGTTACGGCGCGGCAGCGGTGGTCACGGTGTCCGGGAGAGAAAGATCGTCTTCCTGCTGACAGCCACACTAGGAGTGTGCGGTGGCCAGCTCCCCTGCGTGCTTCAGCACTAAAAGAGCATTTCTCTGAAAGAGCAATTTCTCTAAAAGAGCAACACGGGTGATCGCGTCTTTTTAAAGATGTCTTTTCACCCGTGCGTTTCTGGGTGTGGTCGTTTCCTGGCGCCTCAGGACGGTCACGATCGCTTCCTCACGTGTCTGGGCATTCAGCACGCTGAGGTGGCTTTCGTGGATGGTTCATGTTCTTCTTGCGGGGACATGACCATCTCGGAGTGCGACTCTGCTATGTCAAACATGGCAGAGTCCCTCTGCCTGCCGTGATCCGGCGTGCACACTGGATCCGGTGGAGTTAGAGGTGATTTGAGGATTACGGCGAGGGCTTCCCCAAGTGGAGCTCCTCACCCCTCAAGCACTCCGCAGCCGGTGGAGCTGCCGAAGGAGCGCGCTGGCCACGCGTTTCCTTCGGTGCCCCCTCTGACGACCAGATGTCGATCACCGCATCGGAGGGCGGGCCCTCTCTCTCCGGGGATGACGACCCGGCTGCGTTGCCCCCTTCGGGTGTGGTAGCATTGTCCGTGCCAGACCCAGAGATGACGGCTATGCTTTCCCGGGCCGCCGAGAATGTCGGGCTCGTGTGGAATCCTAAAAAGCCACCGTGTCCCGATCCTTCGAGGCTGGGCGAGTGGTTCCTCGGTGGGGGTGGCGCTGGTTCTCAGCGCCCCCCTCCGGTGCCATTCTTTCCGGAAGTGCATGAGGAGCTGACAAGATTGTGGAGGGCACCTTTCACTGCCCGAAACACATCTTGTAGTTCTTCCGCTCTCACCACCCTCGATGGTGGAGCCGCTTTGGGGTATGCGGGCATCCCCTCGGTGGAACGGTCTGTGGCCATGCAACTGTGTCCAACAGCCGCTTCCACCCTGCGGGGTGATCCGTGTCTCCCCTCACGGGCCTCTAAGTATTCGTCAGGTCTAACTGGCAGTGCTTGTAGAGCCTGTGGGGAGGCGGCTTCCGCCCTCCACGCTATGGCGTTGCTGCAGGTCCACCAGGCCAAAGCACTGAAAGACCTGCACGAGGGTGGTCACGACCTGGCGGTTCTACATGAGCTGCGTGCTGCGACGGACCTCGCGCTACGAGTGACGAAGGTGACCGCACAGTCTCTGGGTTGTGCGATGTCCAGGAGCGCCATCTCTGGCTGTGTCTCGCTGACATGACGGGGCAGGAGAAGGTACTCCCGTGTCACAGACCGGCCCTTTCGGCGACGCTGTCGAGAGCTTTGCCCAGCAGTTCTCGGCAGCCCAGAAGCAGACTGAGGCAAACACATCATGCGCCGGAGGAAACCTGCTGCTTCCACCCCGGCTGCAGCCACTCAGCCTGCTCGTCGCCGTGGGCGCCCCCTGCGGCCGTCCCCGCTCCCGCGCAGCCGCAGCAGCCTTCACCAGGCAGCGTCGTGGAGCCGGTCGCAGGCAGGACGCCCAGCCCGTCCAGGCCCCCGCCAAACCTGGCGGCAAGCGCAAGTGCAAGAGGCCCTGAGACGGGCGACCCAGAGATGGAGGAGACCGCTCATCGGGAGATGGTGACTGCACCACTCCCTCCCCCGGAGGAGGGCCGGGTGGAGTATCTTTTGTTCATTTTGTTCCGCCGCTGGCCCAGCAGCCAGCGGTACCCAAAACATCAGTAAAGAGCGGTCTCCTCAATCTCCGGGTCTCAAGAGGAGGAGAGTGGTGATCCGTGCATCACAGGATCACTTCCCTCCTCCTCTCTCGCCAGCAGGCAGCGGGTGGTTGCCCAAGAGCACCCCTCCTGCCCATTCGTGGAACCAGGTAAGGGCAGTAGCACTCCAGTCCCCGCTTCAAGTCGTTAAACGCAGGGCTGTCACAAGCCTCAAGCCGGGTTCCTGTGTCTCCTCCCATGCGAGGAGAAATCAGGTGAGTGCTACACTACACACCCAGACCCCGCCCCCTGCCGTCACAGGCCAGGCCGTCACAGGCCCTGGGGCCGGTCCCTGTGTTCCACCTCGCTGCCCCACCGCGGGCATGTCGGTGGGCCCGTTGGCCCCGCTGGTGCGGTCTCTCGGAGCCTGGTTAGCGCTCCCCAGCCCGTCCCGGTGGCTCCTGCGGACCATCAGACTCGGCTATGCGATTCAGTTCGCCCGGCGTCCCCCCCAAGTTCAGGGGCATCCGGTACACTTCAGTCAAAGCCGTCGATGCCCCTGTCTTGCTCGCGGAGATTGCAGTCCTACTGGCGAAGGATGCAATAGAGCCGGTCCCTCCAGCCGATATGAGGTCGGGGTTTTACAGCCCTTACTTCATTGTGCCCAAGAAAAGCGGTGGGTTACGACCGATCTTGGATCTGCGAGTTTTGAACCGTGCACTTCACAAGATGCCGTTCAAGATGTTGACGCAGAAACGCATTCTTGGATGCGTCCGTCCCCTAGATTGGTTTGCAGCAATCGACCTGAAGGACGCGTACTTTCATGTTTCGATTCTCCCGCGAGACAGGCCATTCCTGCGATTCGCGTTCGATGGTCGGGCATATCAGTACAAGGTCCTGCCCTTCCGGCTGTCCCTTTTCGCCTCGTGTCTTCACCAAAGTCGCAGAGGCGGCCCCTTGTTCCCCTGAGACAACGGGGTGTGCGCATTCTCAACTACCTCTACGACTGGCTCATACTTGCACAGTCTCGAGAGCTGTTGTGCGCACACAGGGACCTGGTGCTCAGGCACCTCAGCCAGTTGGGCCTTCGGGTCAATTGGGAAAAGAGCAAACTCGTGCCAACGCAGAGGATCTCTTTTCTCGGCATGGAGTTGGATTCGGTCAACCAGACAGCACGCCTCACCCAGGAACGTGCTCAGTCGGTGCTGAACTGCCTCAAGACTTTATCAGGCAGGACAGCGGTCCCACTGAAACTCTTTCAGAGGCTCCTGGGGCATATGGCTGCAGCTGCGGCCATAGTTCCGCTCGGTCTGCTCCATATGAGACCGCTTCAGCACTGGCTCCATGATCGAATCCCGAGGTGGGCGTGGAAACGCGGTACTCACCGGGTTCAGATTACACCGGCCTGCCGCAAGACCTTCAGCCCGTGGTCAGATCCTTCGTTCCTTCGGGCAGGAGTGCCCCTGGAGCAGGTATCCAGGCATGCTGTGGTTTTCACGGATGCCTCGGCCACCGGCTGGGGTGCCACGTACAACGGGCACGCAGTATCAGGGGTTGGACGGGCCCCCTTCTGCGTTGGCATATCAATTGCCTCGAGTTGCTGGCAGTACGCCTTGCCCTGTGCCGCCTCAGAGGGCGCCTTCGGGGCAGGGACGTTCTGGTCCGTACGGACAACACTGCGACCGTTGCCTATATCAACCGGCAAGGCGGTTTGCGCTCCCGTCGCATGTCGCAACTCGCCCGCCACCTCCTCCTCTGGAGTCAGAAGCATCTGAGGTCCCTTCGTGCCATCCACATCCCAGGAGTGTTCAATCAGGCGGCCGACGAGCTGTCTCGAGCGGCACTTCCTGGGGAGTGGAGACTCCATCCCCAGGCGGTCCAGCTGATTTGGAGTCGGTTCGGAGTTGCTCAGGTAGACCTGTTTGCATCTCCAGAAACCACCCACTGCCAGTGGTTCTACTCCCTGTCCGAGGCAACGCTCGGCACGGATGCACTGGCACACAGCTGGCCCCAGGGCTTGCGCAAGTATGCGTTTTCCCCAGTGAGCCTGCTAGCACAGACATTGTGCAAGATCAGGGAGGACGAGGAGCAGGTCCTGTTAGTGGCTCCATATTGGCCCAACAGGACCTGGTTCCCGGAACTCATGCTCCTCGCGACAGCCCCTCCCTGGCCGATTCCTCTGAGGAAGGATCTGCTTTCTCAGAGACGGGGCACCCTCTGGCACCCGCGTCCAGACTTGTGGAAACTTCATGTGTGGTCCCTGGACGGGACGCGGAGGTTCTAGGTGACCTGCCCCAGGAGGTAGCGCTCACTATCGCTTCAGCACGAGCACCGTCCACAAGACGGGCCTATGCGCTGAAGTGGAACCTGTTCGTCGAATGGTGTTCCTCTTACCAGGAGGACCCCCGGAGATGTTCGATCAGAGCCGTGCTTTCCTTTTTGCAACAAGGGTTGGAGCGTAGGCTGTCCCCCTCCACCCTTAAGGTATATGTTGCTGCTATTTCTGCCCACCACGACCCCATAGAGGGGAGGTCGGTGGGGAAGCACGATCTGGTCGTCAGGTTTCTTAGGGGGGCCAGGAGGTTAAATCCTCCGAGGCCTCCCTCCCTTCCCTCTTGGGATTTGGCTTTGGTGCTAAGAGCCCTACAAACTGCCCCCTTTGAGCCATTGCAGTCAGTCGAGTTGAAGTTTCTTTCTATGAAAACCCTACTCCTGACTGCATTGGCCTCAATCAAGAGGGTGGGGGACCTGCAGGCATTTTCGGTCGACGAATCGTGCCTTGAGTTTGGGCCGGCTGACTCCAGTGCAACACTGAGGCCCCGGCCCGGCTATGTGCCCAAGGTTCCTACCACGCCCTTCAGGGACCAGGTAGTGAGCCTGCAAGCGCTGCCCCTGGAGGAGGCAGACCCAGCCCTAGCTTTGCTCTGTCCTGTACGCGCACTGCGTCAGTACGTGGATAGAACTCAGAGCTTCAGGACCTCAGAACAGCTCTTTGTCTGCTACGGAGGACAGCAGAAGGGGAAGGCTGTCTCCAAGCAGAGGATGGCCCACTGGATAGTGGATGCCATCACCTTGGCCTACGAAGCACAAGGTGTGCCCTGCCCGCTCAGGTTGCGTGCTCACTCCACTAGGGGTGTCGCATCGTCCTGGGCGCTGGCTCGTGGTGCCTCGCTAGCAGACATCTGTAGAGCTGCGGGTTGGGCGACTCCCAACACGTTCGCTAGGTTTTATAGCCTACGTGTCGAACCGGTTTCCTCCTGTGTTCTCACCTCAAACGGGTAGTGGCACTGAGAGGGCCGGCTCAGAGTCGGCTTGCGGCGTCCTTACGCCTAATTCTCCAGAGAGTTCCTTAACCAGGCAAACCCTGTTGAGTCCTCCAGCACTCCGGCGTCCGGACACGGCGGAGCGTCCGGCGCCAGGCCTTCAGCCAATGAATTCTTGAAAACTGGTGCGAGGCTAGTGCCCATATGAGAGACCCTGTCGGGATCCCATATGTGTATTCCACGGTATTCTTATTAGAGCCGTGTTTCCCCTGGCGGACCACGTTCTGCCATCTCTAAAGATGCAGCCTGAGCCATCTCAGAGACTTCCATGTGCAAAAGGGCCCTCTGGGTTACTTCACATGTTTGAATGTCACTTAAACCCCCTTTGGGAGGAGGTGACTCCGCAGTGTGCCTCTTCCAAGTGGAAGGGCACGCTTCCCAGTGTTATCCTAGTCCTACTGTTTGGGTTGCTCAAGGAACACCAGTAGTTGACCTTCTCTGTGTAGAGCCCGGTCCTATCGTCTGCCTTATAGGAAGGGTCAGGAGCCCTACACAGGGCACTGGAAGGGGCAGCTCCTGTGGCGCTTTGGTAGGGATCCCAATTTCGTCGGTCATCCGACGTGACTCGGAGTGACCGACTGAAAGGGGAACGTCTCGGTTACGTATGTAACCCTCGTTCCCTGAAGGAGGGAACGGAGACGTCACGTCCCGTCGCCACAGTCGCTGTACCACCGCTGAGCTGCCGGGTCGCCGGCTCGGCTCCTCAGCGAAAACATAATTGATGCGGTGCATCAGCTGCCTCTTATGCTCACGCTGTGATCAGCGGCAGCTGGATGCAATAATCGCATGCCAATGTCCATTGGCTCGTTTAGTTACACTCGAAGTGGATTGGTCTCTCTGGCGAGATCCCAATTTCGTCGGTCATCCGACGTGACGTCTCCGTTCCCTCCTTCAGGGAACGAGGGTTACATACGTAACCGAGACGATCTGCTACACTGCTGCTCAATTGCTGCTGCTGTTGGTTATTGCTGTAGTTGTAGATTATTGCTGCTGCAAGCAAGTACAGGAACTTGCTACTGCCAATGATACGGTGCTGAGTATTTTAAGACATACCGCTGCTGCACAAATAGCAAATAAAATAACCCAAAGCAGATCTATACAGGTGGAGCTGGGGAGGTGGAGAGTTTCAGAGGAACTCTGAAAGCACGCTGCAAACTGCTCTAGTGAATACTAACCAACCATTAAAATATAAAGCAGTAAATTCATTGGCTGCATATGAAACACCAATCAGCTTGTGCCAAGTAGATTAATGCTGTGAATATCATCAGTTACATTAAGACCATCAGCCCGCACCATCTAGAGTTTCATGAAAGAACTAGGCATTATTTTGTGGAAACTATGATAATTTTTTTCAGGATATATTGATGAACAATGTTCAAACGAACAATATTTATTTGAATTTTTTTATTATTCCCTGCTAAATTGAAGTACACATTATTGTTATGCACCCCAAACCTTTGAACAATAGTGTACACTGGACTAAAAAAAACTTATTTCAGTAGACCACTACACACAAATGAATCAAATTTAAAAAAGTGTGTTCTTACTAAGTTTATGTATGTTGATGGGTTCGGTTGGCATCCCTTCTCCTCCGTCACTCATCGCTCGTATCTGAATGATGTAATCATCATCTGCAGGTAGCGTGAGCTCCACTGAGGTCAGATTTGTTGTTATTGTGTTAATTTCTTTATGTCGGTTCCTTCTGTAAGACACCTGGAGAGAACAAATGAGAGAGGTGCTAACAACCACTTAGATTTATTCAGCACAAGCTATTTTAGTCGATAACGGAAGTAAAATCAAATTATCATACACTGTGGGGAACTGTAGTGTTTATTAGCACACCTGGTGTTTTTGCTATACTGTACAGCACATATTTTGTAGATCTGCGGTATAAATTAGTTTTATTTTTAATTTCCGTTACCACTAAGGTGGGTAATCGTCCAACAAGAGAAATAATATAAGCACTTTAATGTAGTTGTTTCCGAAATGCTCACTGGAATAGAACAAGCTAATATGATTATGTGAAAATAATGCCCTACAGTTTGGCTTTGAGGCTTACATTGCTGGGAAGCACTTACCTGATACCCAGTAACATCTGACTCCATCTCCAGAGAAATGACAGGCTCCCAATGAACAGTGAGCTTAGAGCCAATCAGATTCCACTCCACGTTCAAAGGTGGCTGCCCGGGTGCTGAGAGGAAACACCACCATTAGTTACTGTACATGTGATGACATCAGAAACCCAGGAGAGGTGCCTGGCTGTCTGTTTGTTCATAATTTCATAAAGTATTGCACTAAACGGATAGTTCTAGAACTAGAAAAGACAGTTCTGGCATTTCAAACGTGTATGACATTCTTTTCCTCTGTGGAACACAAAAGGAAACATTTAGTATAATGTTCACACTGCTCTTTTCCAAAGACGATAAAATAGTCCATGTGTTTTGTATGTTATATGCCTAGTCTTTTGAGGTCATATGAATATATAGTACACAAGTTAAGGACTACTTGGGTACTTTTGCTGTTCACTGTTTTCTTTCGCTGTATGAGAAAGAGCAGCATGAACATTCATTTAAATATCTAATTTTTTCCCTACGGAGGTTTGAAATGATGACTGATTAAATGCTGACAGAATCTTATAAACTTATAACCAATAATTCTTTAAATCTTTCTTTTTCTTTACTTTTATATTCAGGAAGGACACACAACAAAAGTGACAGTAAACACATTTATAATGTTACAAAAATTTCCATTTCAAATAAATGCGTTCTATTAATGTGACACTGAAGACAGGAGTAATGGTTGATGAAAATTCAGCTTTTCCATCACAGTAATAAATGGCATTTGAAAAAAATTAAAATCAAAAAGAGTTTTATTTTTCCACAATACTACAAATTTTTACAGTATTTTTGATCAAATAAATGAACCCTTGGTAAAAAATGATGTAAAAAAAACTTTAACAGTAATAACAGTAGAGTATATCAAATGACAGGTGTCTTATCCTATTTAAATATTAAAAAGGACAATTCTACTTTTTTTTTTAACAAAGTGCGAATATTAAAATTAGACAAAAAAAACAAAAAAAAAAACAACAATAAATAATTAGTTTTATATACCTGCAGTGGCAATGCCTAAATAAACTGAGAATTTTAACAAGCGTATACTTACGGGACTTCTTGGTGGTCACATTGATGGTAGGAGAAAGTGGGCCAGTTCCTGCTGTGTTGAAAGCGCTCACTGTCAGGAAATACTGAGTGTATCCTCTCAGACCGCTGATGTTAACCTTGTTCTGATTGGCAGACACTCTGACTTTGCCCATGGTCTCAGGTTTTGTATCGTCCTCCCAGTACACCACCTGATTTCAAGAGCAATGGAGAGAAAGCACAGCCTGTGGGATCTAAAGCCTCGCGGATATAATGCTACGGTGCCATTATGTTCAGTGCAGGAGAATTATTATACAGGAGTTTTTCACTTTTTCCACACAGTGGGTTTGGGGTGACATGGATGAAGAGTTTCACAGAGGAATGTGTAATGTGTTCTCTGTGTCCTTAAAAAGGATGAAGAAAAGCCATTTCGCCCATGCGGCAGAGAGGGCCTTCTATGCATACGGTAAGAACAGGGTACCCTATTCTTATTTTCAAATGGAGCGTTTCCATGGGTACAGAGGGAACTTTGAGGTGCAGCGTGGGAGATGACAGGCTCTGACAGAACCCATGGTGCATTTCAAAACTGGACAGAGAGTCATTTCCATTTAGAAGAAGGGACGCACCTCATAGCCCAACACTCTTTCTGAGGAAACGCTGAGAATGTGCCAGCTCACTTCAATTTCAGTGGCAGAAATGCTTCTGGCCCACATGCCGTCTGGAATGCCACTGGGCTCTGAGAGGAAAGATAAAAAGAGAAAAAGATGAATACATAAAGACAGAAAAGAAGCAGAGAGATGAGAACAAAGGAGAAGAAAAGAAATAAGGAAATATGAAAAAAGAAGAGCCAAAATAAGATGAAACTAAAAGAAAAGAATCGAGATGAAAAAAAGACAATGAGAAGATGAAAGTGTGACTGTAAAAAGAGGATGCCGTGAAGAGAGATATAAATGAGACAAAACCATGAGAAGAGATGAGATAAAACGAGAGAAGACAAGATGAGAAAAGATGAGAGAAGGGTAGAGAAGAACTAGGATGGAACAAGGAGAGAAACTGAAATGAGACTGAGAAAAGAGAAGGAGAAAAAATGAGACCAGAGAAGACTGGATGAGATGAGAAGAGACAAGAAGAGACAACAAAGAGAAAACAAGAAGATAAAGAGAAGAGATGAGATAAAATAAAAATAAAATAAGACAAGAAGAGACAAGAGGAAGAAAGAGGATACAACGAAGAGACAAACTTGAAACAGGTGAGATTAGACAAAAAGAGCGAAGATGACGAGAAAAGACAAAACAGTGAGAAAAGAAGAGATTAGAGAAAATAAAAAGAATAACTAGAATGCAAAATGGAGAAGTTGAAATGAGACTGAAAGGAAAGAGAACAGAAAAGACAAGAAGAGAAAAAATGAGAAGATGAAACAAGATGAGAAAATAGAGATGATAAGATGAGAGAAAATTAAAAAAAGAGATTTAGAGAAGGGAAGAGACTAGAGGAGACAAGAAGAGAAGAACTAGGATGCAACAGAGAAAAGACGATACAAGACTGAAAGGAAAGAGAAGAAAAGAAAAGAAAAAAAAACAAGAGACGAGGCAAGAGAAAAAGATGAAATGAGATAACACTGAAAGAGAAGAGATTAGATGAAACGGGATGAGAAAAGACAAGCCTATGAGGAGAGAAGACCAAAATGTGACAAGATTGAAAGAGAGTAGACAAGAAGAAAAGAGGATGCATCAAAGACGGATGTACCAAGACCAAACTGAAAGAGAATAAATGAGAATAAAATGAGAAGACGAGATAAGAAAAGAGACTAGAGAAGACGAGAAGAGAAGAACAGGATGCAACAAGGAGCGAATCTGAAACGAGACTGAAAGGAAAGAGAAGAAAAGCAAAAAAGAGAAGAGACAGGAAGACAAAAAATGAAATTATGAAACAAGATAAAACAGAAAGACGAGAAAAAACAGGATGAGAAGAGACACAACTACGAGGAGAGAAGACCAAAATGAGACAAGATTGAAAAAGAATAGACAAGAAGAAAAGACAATGGAAGAATGTAAATGAGACAAAACTGAAAGTGAAGAGATGAAATAAAACAAAAAAAGACGAGGAGAAAAGACGAGATCAGGAGAACGGAAGATACAAGAAGAGAAGAAGTAAGATGCAAAAAAGACAAAGAGGAAAGAGACAAGACAAGACTAGAAGAGAAGAGACAAGATGAGGATAAAAAGAAAAGCATAATCATCAGTGCACAAATCAGAGGCTGATGAAAAATAATTTATAAATGACTGATGCAAAATCTTTTGTCTCTAAAATGGTAAATTACTAGCCTTTATTTTAATAGGATAGTTGAGTGACATAAAGGAACATTATCTGTACAGGAATTCAATTAATGCGGTAGCTTCCTGACACACCGCTGTCTGCCCATCACTCCACGCTGTAATAGCTCAGCTCAAACCGATTCTAACTAGCTGAAAGATTCCCACACTGCCGAGATTCCAGAGCTAAAACCACCTGACATTTACAACACAGCATCACGTACAGCCATTATAGTACATGCTTTACTTTGTAGTTACTATAAAAAGAAAATTGCATTATGGATTCTTGTACATTTAGCAATAAATATTTCCTGTTAAAAAATGGCAAATTAATGCTAAAATAACAGAAAACTGCAAGCAACAGTGTGGAGAAACCCATAAAATAATATAACATTATATAATCTAAATCTATATCCAACAGTATCCTGCTTTTTTGACTATTTGTTATAAAATGAGCTGTATTCTTTCAGTGCTGCACATAATAAAGTGCTGGTGGTAAAGGAATCAATTCCAGCCTGTTCTTTGAATGTTTTATGCACCTTACAATAGACGAACAAAATACACAGCGAAAAGAAAAATCCATTGAAAACACTGTAAATGACTGAAAAGGTAAGCTTTTGTGCGCTGTTCATAATGCGATTGACAGTCTCACCATTCTCAGCTGAGAACACAATGGTAACGGGGCTGAACGGTCCCTGGCCTTTGGTGTTGTAGGCCCCCACTTTGACGCTAAATGGAGAAAAGGGCGGGATGCTCTCGTTTCGGTACACGTAACGGGACTGGGACGGTATGGAGGTGACGGCGTGCGTCCAGTTGACCTCCCCCAGCGGCCGGAAAGCAATGATGTAGCCGAAACCATCTCCGTTTTGCAGGTCTTCAGGCACAGGCTGGGAGGGAAACAAGAAACTATAGTGATATTAAAACATACAGACCAGATCCAGCCTCAGGTTCACACCCAGCGTCTTTCCAAATCCCACACAGTTTTCGCAAAAGTGATGCAACCTCTTGAGAGCGCAAATGAACCGCTTTCTAATATACAACCAAATCTGAATTGAATGCCATTACGGGAGTAAAGGGCCCAGATGGAAAACAGGCTTGGCTTTGACTGAGGTAATAAACACCCCCATTCAATTCCATTTAATTAGCCAAAACTATTACCTCGCACAGAGGGAGTGATAATATAGACAGATGACTTACCTCCCATGTTATTACTAGTTCTGACTTGGAGCCACCCCCACCTCCGACATCGGTGGGGGCCGTGTCAGGAACTGCGTACAGAAAAACAAAGAAAAAGCAGCCATGTTTTCAGTACAGCGGATAGATGCAGCCCCTGCCTTCCACATTGTTTCTTTTCTTTTTCTTTCACTCAAAGCCTCATTATCAAGTATCAAATGAAACAAAGCTCCGGTCCCTTAGCAACTGCTTTTAAAAGATTCTGTGGGCAGCGTCTGAGTTAACTGGCTTTGTTTCTAGTGAATTTCACCATTTGCCAAGAGTCTCTCAACAATAATGCTCGAAGAATTCATTCTATAATATACAAAGATGCACTTGAGCACCGAAATTGTATCGCTTCATCATGGGACGTTTGAAGGATATGGGCACTTGAGCATTAGTGGATTCAACCTCAGACAGCACGCCCACGGGCCGCCTACAGTCACTTACTGACCATCTGATGCATACCGCACACAAAACTGGATTGCGCTTTCTCGATCTGGCAAGCTCTGTTCTGATTGGCTGACTAATTTGATGGGCATTTTGCGTACCTTTTGAGGATGAAATTATCACTGGACTTGCCAAAGTTTGCCATGATTAAATCAGATCAAGAGTACGCAGAACAGTTCTGTCTGTGAAATAGTCTGTGTTTAATATTTTTGGAATGGCAGAAATTCTGATCTTGGAGTAATTTTGCTTCTGACCACTTCTTTGTTAATCGGGTCAAAGAAAATAGATAGCAAAAATAAGTTAACAAAAGATGTTTTAATTGTGTGTTTTGATAATATACATCATCACAATAATTAAACGATTTTAGCATACGATTCAAAGCATACTGGTAATAAAAATATGATGAGAAAAAATAACAGTGCAAGATATTAACAATGCTTTTTTCCCCAGGAAGAAAAATGTAGAAAAAAAAAAAAAAGGATAGTTTCATCTAATCCACTGATAGTCAATAGATGAACACTAGTAAACTACAGCATTTGCTAGCGGGTTTATTAACCCAAATGCATCCTATACACATATTAGATTAGACATATACATAACATACACTACCATTTAATAGTTTAGGTTTAGTAAGATTTTTTTAAAGAAATTAATACAGTTGATAACCGTTATCTACTAGGGGTGTAACGGCACACAAACATGACGGTTCGTTATGTATCTTGGTTTTGACGTTATGGTTTGGTATGGTTTCAGTACAGTAGGGGGAAAAAATATATATAAAATTGCTTTTTTTTAATTTTTTTTTATGAAACAGTGGTTTACTGAACAAATTGCTTGTTCTTTAAATACATTCATTTATAAATAATATTTTCTTAGGGATAAAGATCTACTCAGCTCATGCTCTAAATTATAGGGAACCCTTTTACATTACTTAAATGTACTTAAATGTAATTATTTTTATTTTAATTATCTATTTATTTTTAAATATAATAATCAACACAACTTAAAAAAAGTTTAATGCAAACATGTAAATTGTGCATAATGCAGTTTTTAAATTAACTTCTAAATTATAAAATTTCTATTTGTTGTTTAAATATATTCATTGACACAGTGGCTGTGATAACTTGTTTCATAACAGATTTATTTAAACATACATTAAATAATTAAGACATCACTAACAGGTAAAATAAAATATAATGAGTATATAGTCTAATATTTTGCGAAAAATGCTCTACTCTAGATTTCATTTCTCTAGTGAACTAATGAGCTGTGGACCTGACATTTTAGTAGTAAAGAGGAAGAGATGATCACACTCACTCGCGCTCCACGCTTCCGTTTGAACGAGGCGTTTATACAGCAATCTGTCGCACCACATCAAACAGCGTCAACATTGACATTTATTGTTTGAATTTACTGAAAAAAAATGTACATTTTAAACAAAATTAACAATTTGAAAGATGAGACTTTGTTTCTTATCAAAAGTAACAATGTATAAAACAGGATGATTCCAATGACTCGTACAGTGGTTAAAACAATGCTGTATTTGTGCGGTACACATGCACAACGAACCAAAAATTTTTCGGTACGAATATGTGTACTGTTACACCCATATTATCTAGTGATAATATTTTACTATATTACTATTTTTGCTGTATTTTTGATCAAATACACAGCCTTGGTGAGCATAAGAGAATTCTTTCAAAAATATTAAAAACCCGAATGACCCCAAACTTCTGAATGGCAGTGTAAAAATAAAGTTATGAACTGTATTAGAAATAATTGTTTCACATGCAATTGTTAAATGTTGGTATGTTTAATTTAATATATAAAATGTTTGAATGTTTGCAACAATTTTGTTCTCTCTCAAGTAAAATGTAATTTTCATAGACTAAAATTAGATCAAATTAAAAATGCTTAAAATGAATGACTATTACATGGCAAAAAGACGATTTAAATTAGACACTTTCTGATTTGACTTTCAGTTAAAAATTGTGTATAATTAACACTGTTGGTGACTCACCTGCATCTTCAGTTCTTGTTTTAAGAGAAGCGGGACTCGGTTCCCCCACGCCGACGCTGTTTCTGGCTAGCACCCTGAACTCATACTCCACCCATGCGTTCAGATCCACCACCGTTGCCGTCAAGGTGTTCCCATCAATCACCTCCGGGACTGAGAGCAAACAGAAAAGCCATGGTTTAATCGAAAATACCTGGATTACACGGCGGCGCCATGAAAGTCAACAACAGGAGCCCCAATTTGAGCCAATGTTTACAGTAAGCCAGAAATGTCACAAAACATAAAAAAATTGTTCTATTCCACATCTCTGTCTGGGTGGGATGTTGTTTGAATGAATTCGGATTCGAGCAGCAGGGCAAGAGACCAGATTAAGTCGTTTTGCGTTAGTACTTAGAGGCCCTTATATGTACTCAAAGCGAGCATAAGCTTCTTTCTTAAAAGCACATGAGACGTGCTATGGTAATTTCAGTCTCTCGCTGAATTGATGCTCCGCTTGACTAGCTTTAGCTAATCCTGTATTGTTACCCGTGTTCACCGCTTGCCAGCCCACTGTGAAAGCTGTCTTGGCCTGGATGATATAGCTTGTGATGGGGCTGCCGTTATCCTGGCCAGGTCTCCAAGAAAGCTGAGCCGTGCTGTCTGTGATCTCCTCCACTGTTACGCCATCTGGAGCTCCTGGGGGACCTGATTCAATCAGACAATTAGCAGTGAATTAACAATTAGAAATGAAGTTACCTTCACTGACATCTAACCTTGCTCACCTCCTGCCAGGAAGCTCTCCGCTTATCGCCCCACTAAGCTGTGATATAAGGCCAGTCTCTAAAAGGTGTTATTACATTTTAAGCTGTTGCTTTTGTGGGAACACTAGATCTCTTTGAGAATCATAGGAAAGCTTTTCAGAGGCTTGAGCTGTTTTCTTAACAGCTACAGCATGTCTCCTTTGAAAAGCTGCAAGCAGGCCTTCCTCTGCACATCTTTAATTGGTTCCTCCAGTTATAAATGTGCAGAGCGCTGTCTTCCTTTGTCAAAATCACACTCCTTTGGGGGAAAATATAAAGAAATGGAGCATAATGTTTAGTGGTTTTGTCTGCGCAGGTCATTGCGTCACTCATAGCATCAATAATAACTCCTAAAATGGACTTGAAGACAAAACATGAGGACAAATTGGGAATTTGTTTCTTTATATTTAGTTTTGGTGGTTTAATGCGATGAGTTTGCATGCATCTTTGGCCAGACTAACATTTACATAATTAATTTTAAACCAAGGACCCCCACTGTGCATAATATTCAAATGCCAGACAATCCTAATTTCTGTAAATTAAACTGCCAGACGTTTTAGGAGTTGATTGTTCTTCAGGGTTCCCAATGCCTTTTCCAGTTCCTTAACCTTTATCCAGTAAATAATGATTTGTAAGAATACTTCTTACTCACAGTTTCTACCTGAAAAAATATTTTAGAGCTTGGCAGAACTAGAAAAATATATATTCACTGAAAAATGGCTATTGAGTTTTGAGACTGCATTAATTTATATGACTTTTATAGATGTAGAAATCATACATTTATAATTTGACTCCCCATCTATAGAGCACAGCAGCTGTGACGTCAAAACCTGGAAGACTAATTCGTCACGGGTTCGCTCAAGATTCTCCTATGGGTTTTTATAATGGTGATAAAATATAAGTCTGTGGTAAATATAACTTGACTATACTCGTTTTGTTGTACAACATAAAGCGCACACCCCAAACATTCTTATGTAGTTACTTATTACCTTATTACAAACACATGTTTTTAAAAAATAAATATAACTGTTTCAAAATTCACATTATCAGTATGGGTGTGTGTAATGTAGATCGAAACGTCCAAGTATTGTCAATTTTTGTTTAACACAGACCTTGTTTTACTCACAAATTAAAAAAAAACCCATTATAAAAACCCATAGGAAAATCTTGTTGGAACCCACAACAAACTAGTCTTCCAGTTTTTCTTTTCAGAAAATTCAGTTTTTCAAGACAATGGGAATGAATTAAAATAACAAATATCTTGATTTTTAGTTGTTTTAGCTGATTTTAATGCTTGTTATTTTTTTTAATCATTTTAAGTCATCTTGAAGCCCTCTTGGAAGTTTGCTGAGGCCTTCTAGTTGCCCCCCGGCCCCTGTTTGAGAAGCATGCAGATCCTTATAAAAGTGATCAGTCACTACAGCCAGTTTTCTACATGCATTTTGTGCTTGCTGAGCGCTAATTTTATACCCTGCTTCTACACTCTTATAAAGCATTATTATAGGCTCTGGCAGTAAAAGTTGGCATGTCAATCTAATTTCAATTGAAAGATATTGATCCCACTAAATCTCATTTGTAACCTTTGATAAACAGCTTTGATACATTCCTCTAATTACCTCTAATGGAACATGTAATAACAGATCAATTCAACAGACAGATACATTTCCTTGGCAAAGCAAGCAAAGCATTTGAGTGTCCTTCTATCAGGTTTTCCTTCCAAATCCAAACCCTGCATCTGAAGCTCCCCCAGATGCCTGGCTGTCGCTCTCTTACCTTTCACGATTAAAATAGCCGCCGCTGATAAACTCTCGACATCCGTGTCGACCACACAAACGTACTTTCCGGCGTGTTTCAGCTGTATGTTCCGTATCATCAAATCTCCAGATGTACTCTAGAGATGTAAACACACACGTACGCATTACAATCCACTCTATCAACTGGAGCTTTAAAGCGACAGGAAGATGTGTGAGTTGTTTGCTATATTTGCTGGCAAGTGATTCAGTAAGTGTAGACACCCTGCTGGGTTTGGGAATGAAAATGTGGCCCAACTCCACAGCTAATGGATGACTTTTGGCTAAGGCTGTTCGCTGCTACGTTTGAAACATCCGTCATGGATAAACATTCCCTCTGGCCAAGCCTTAGGCTCCTTCAGCACTGCACAGAATCCAGCTACCAAACTCACTCGCTAATTGGCTAATTAGAGCTTAATCACATTTAAGAGGTAGTGTGATTGGATTCAGTGTGCCGAAACCCTGAGATACGAAACCGTACAAGTGATGCATACTAAATCTACACGCGACAATTAAACGCCTTTGTTAATCTAATAAAGATCAAGTTGTTCAAAAGAGTGGAGGTGAACTTTAAAAGCGCTTTGTCAAGGGAATAGATGAAGTATTGCGAAAACAGGTAAAGTAATAAAGATATTTCCAATTATATTCAGCATGATACATGTAATTAACAAGTAAAAAGAGCATCATAATCCTCATATAGTATAAAGTTATAATCATAACGAGGACTTAATTATTGTAAAGTACTTCCTGATAAACTAATTTTTTATTCTTAATATGAAAATTAGGACTGTCAACTGATTAAAACTTTGAGTCATATTAATTGATATGATTAATTGTATGCATCAATATATGCTGAGAAAAGAATCCAATTTAATTCAAAGACCGAAAGCACTGAACAGACAATTTTTAAAAGAACAGACAACTTTGAAAAACTCAAGACTCCAGCATTTTGTTTCACTCCATTGCTCTCCATTTAGATGATTTTTTAACATAAGCATTTATGTATGCATTAAATTAACATTCTATAACGAAAGCCCTAATAAGAAAATATAGTTGCGTGACTTGCACTACTGTTCTAAAGTTTGAGGTCTGTAAGATTGTTTTTTACATTTAAATAAAGGAATGCTTTCACTTAGCAAGGATACATTCAACTGATCAACAGAAACAAAGACATTTCTATTTCAAATATATGCTGTTCTATGAAACTTTCTATTCCTTAAAGGGATAGTTCACCTAAAAATGAAAATTCTGTCATTAAAGGGTTAGTTCACCCAAAAATGAAAATTCTGTCATTAATTACTCACCCTCATGTCGTTTCAAACCTGTATGACCTTCATTTATCTTCGGAACACAAATTACGATTTTTTTTGATGAATTCCGAGAGCTCTCTGACCCTCCCATAGACAGCAAGGATCCTTACACGATCAAGGCTCAGAAACATAGCAAGGACATCGTTAAAATAATCCATGTGACATCAGTGGTTCAACCATAATTTTAAGAAGCTACGAGAATACTTTCTGTGCACAAATAAAACAAAAATAACGACTTTATTCAACAATTCGTCTCCTCCACGTCACCCTATAGCACCATTTTGGAGAGTATCACATCCGTAAACAACGTATGCAACGTATGTACGCGAATACATTGTTTACGTTCAGATCAAAGCATAAACAACGTATCCGCGTACAGTGCTGCTGACACAGAACAGTATACGTTGTTTACGTATGTGATACTCTCCAAAATGGCGCTATAGTGTGACGCGGAGGAGACGAATTATTGAATAAAGTCATTATTTTAGTTTTCTTTGCACAAAAAGTATTCTTGTAGCTTCGTAAAATTACGATTGAACCACTGATGTCACATGGATTATTTTAACGATCTCCATGCTACGTTTCTGAGCCTTCTGAGCGTGTAAGGATCCTTGCTGTCTATGGGAAGGTCAGAGAGCTCTCGGAATGCATAAAAAATATCTTAATTTGTGTTACGAAGATGAACGAAGGTTTGGATGGGTTTGGAATGTCATGAGGGTGAGTAATTAATGACAGAATTTTAATTTTTGGGTGAACTATCCCTTTAAAAAATCCAGGGATAGTTGTTTTCAACATCAATAATAAGAAGAAATGTTTCTGGATTATCAAATCAGCATATTAGAATGATTTCTGAAGGATCATGTGACACTGAAGACTGGAGTAATGATTGTGCAAATTCAGTTTTGCATCACAGAAATGAATTACATTTTGAAATATATTAACATAGAAAACAGCTATTTTAAATTATAATAAAATTTCATAATTTTACTGTATTTTTGAACAAATAAATGCAGCCTTGGTGAGCATATGGTATAGCATATAGTGTATTAAATCAGGTGATCAAATGAAATGAGTGAAAAAATTCTCAGGGAATACTTGGCAGTTGTTTCACTTTTCGTGTGATATTTCAGTGCAAAATCTCACCTAGTTCACAACCAGCATCACTTTTGTGGGAGATTTTTTGTTGTTACCCGATTTGCATAATTCTCTTAATAAGTGAATAAGTCGCTAAAATCACGCAGACGGCAGATGCAAATAAATAGCACGATCAGTGGGTGCATTTAATTCTTACTTTATTCACCCATCTGTCAAAAATCTTCAGTTTACTAAAATGGATCCTTTGCCATTGTTTATAGACACTGATTTGCCTGGATGTTGATATTGTCTGTGCAGCACTGAATACTTTGGCACGGACAACTTCACTAATTTAATAAAAAGCGCTAATATTTCAAATCAATTAAATTACATGAGATAAGATGTATGCTCTTATCTGAGGGGGAGATTGTGGTTGGCAAACAAGAGGTAAATCTGCGATTTCAGCAGTAAGGACATTAGGCTACAAATTTAGTTTCATTATGGAAATGAATTCATCCAAGCTGTGAACTTCATGCTGATAATCCTACAAGACGGGTGGCATCGGAGAATTCATAAGAACTGGAATATAATTACTGATAAGAATCACTGGCTTAAATGAAGATGAGAGCGCTTCCTATGTGTGTGTCCCAAATGTTGAAAACCTTCACATTTTCTCTTCACATTTATCATGGAATTACCATAATTATATAAAAGTCAGAAACAATTTTATTTTACAGTTGCTTTCCACAGTAAACAAACTCATTTAATTCTCTAAAATATGCAACCTTGTTTGAAAAAGAAGTCATCTTTTTGATGGCTTTGGGGTGGTGATTAATGAATCTGTTTAAGGATTGCTCAGTTGAGTCATGCACATCCAATATTGACCAGTCAGTACTCATTACGGCATTCTCTGTCTTTAAAGTCATTACTATTTCTAGAAAGGCGTCATTACATCCCAGAGAAAAGCAATCTGAGATGAGATCTGACCATTCAAAAGCCATATGAGGATATTACACTTGAGATCCTTGAAGGCAAAACTTTGATGGATTGATTTTTATTCTGTGAAGAGGAGGGAAAAGAGCTCAAAGTGAACGTAGTGGGCTGCTAAGCAGTGGAAGGAACAGCTAAAAACCTCAAAAAGTTTTGAATTGATCCCTGCCAAGTCTTCCACATTTTAACAGTATGTCTGGCTCAGAGTATAATAGCATTATACAGCAAACTACTGGATCTATTCCTTCAGAAGCTGACATTTGTTGAGTATAATGAGTACAATAAATTTATTCATTGTAAGAGCTGTGCGGTACCAAGACATTAAAGGTACACTCAGCATTTTTCCTCATTAGAAAGGTTTTACACAAAGAAATGCATAGTACCTTTTTATAAATCTGTTTAAAATCATTTGTACTCACATACATTATGATGCAGACTCCAGTCATATGATCAGCCAAATAATTTAAGGTCCAATTCTCGCCTTTTGCCTCAATAAACTCCTAATTTGCTGCTTATTAATAGTTAGTAAGGTAGATGTTAAGTTTAGGTATTGGAGGATTAGGGATGTAGAATAAGGTCATGCAGAATATGTGCTTTATAAGTACTAATAAACAGCCATTATGTTAATAATATAGGCATGCTAATAAGCAACTAGTTAATAGAGAATTGGTCTAAAGTGTTACCAAAGTTATTTATTTTAATTAAATTATTTCAACAAATCAACGGTCGTATTTGCAATTTCCAACATAAGAAAAAAATGACTGGGAGGATTTTCTTTAACAAAACAAAAGGGATTTTTTTGTAGTTTTTGGGGGGGATTTAGTGCCTTGTTACACTTGTGGTGTTCTTGGTCAAAAATGACTGGCCTATAAAAAAAAATAGCTTATAAATTTCTCACCCAATTTTGGATACAATCTTTTATCTACTTCTTCTCTTTCAATTAGCACAGTTTTTGTATTTCATTTGAAACCAACTGATCGCAGGCCTCACTGATTTGCAGTCATAGGCGGAAATTCCGGGGAGGTCGGGAGGGACAGGACCCCCCAAAATGAGGGTTGTCCCCCATAAAAATATGATTAAAAACCACGCTGTGTATAGTAAATAACAATGTTTTATACTTTAAATAATTGTGTAAGTAGTAAAACAACACAAACGGGGCAAAAATGCGTTTTAAGTTTAGAAACATTTTGAGTCTCCCCCTCCCTTGCCTCACAGTGCTTTGGTCCAAATGCCTGCTTTCCCCTTTTATATCACCTACACACACACAAGTCAGGTGAGAGAGCACAAAGCCAATAGTTGTGGAACTCCAGTAAGTAAGGCTGTCAAGGCTATTTTATTCACTTAAACATTGTATGAAGTGATTATTTTCTCTTTATTACAGATAATGCTAATGTATTTTTCGTTGAGTTGCTGTGTTAGCAATAATAACGTTACCTGCTTGACAGAAAGGGCTGCCAGGTTTTCACAACAAATCCCGTCCAATTGCTACTCAAAATTAGCCCAAAACTAGCCCAAACTATCCACGTTTCGAGGGGGTCCCCCGGTAAAAATCGCGTTCCAGGGGCTAAAATACACGTTATTGAGGTCGCTTCAACCCGCGGACATGAAAAACAACCGCGGCAACAGTGATAAAGTAGCCCAATTCCACGTGAAAACCACGGACTTGGAAACACTGTAACGGATAGTAATTTCTACAACGGACGGTCTCCCTGCTGCACTAATAGTAGTAAGACTTTCCTCTATATATACATATCCTTACAAATACAATTTTTAGCTGTATTATTTGTGTCCCCTTCAAAAATTGCTCTTGAGAAATTTTATGTTTATTGTCCCCCCATCTGTTAGACGAAATTTACGCCCCTGTTTGCAGTTATGGACCACAGTTTTTGTTTGAACATTGTCAAAATTATTTTTGCACAAGATTAATGAGGCCTACGATCAATCAGCTCCAAAAAGAAATACAAAAAGTGATAACTGAAAGAAAACAAACTGACAAAAAGACTGAATACAAGATTTGGTGATAATAGAGCATTATGATAGGTTTACAAGCAATTTTTGACTGGGAAATCCAAATTAGGTAATGGATAATCAAGAAACTGCTTGGTGAAGATGAAATGCTAGATATTTATTGAAAATCTTTTCACAGTTCTATGACATGTTAAACAGTATAGAACAGAATATATACAGAAAGAATATCCAACAACATATGACTTACCCCACCCACATGCTCATAATGTTGGTCTATTTTATTGAGGAGCTGCCCATTGAAGGCCCAGGAGAATGAAACATCCAGAGCAGGATCACAGGAGATCTGGCAGGGCAGTACGATGCTCTCCCCAACAATGATCTCCATGTCCACTGGACCCTGGGTGATTTGTGTGGGATCTGCTCCAAATCACACATACGCTTGATTCATTTAAATTTATTTACATACAGTAAATATAAATTTTAAACCACAGAATTAAAAGAGCCATATTTTTAACCAGAAAAACATGACATTTGTGCAAAACCTGAAATCAATGCTCCAGGTACAAAAGCCAGACCACCCGACTGTAAGATTCGGAGCAAAAATAAAATATTTGAAAATCGGAAGCAGACAAAGGTAGGAGACTGTGTCCTTATCAATGAATGAACTACTAATCCCATGATGAAGCACCACGATGTATTTCCACAGACTGCTACAGAGGCATATTAACAACTTTGGAGCTCACAGTAGGTCTGTCTTGAAAGGTTTATAAAATATCACTAAAAACCAATTTCTCTAAGGAGGAAATGAATGGGATTTTTACTTATATCCACTAGGTAGGACACTGCAGCTTTATCTACTGTATAAGGAAAAAGGCTTAGTAGACTCTTGTTCGCTCTCTCTGTTTTTGATGTAGACTGAATTAATACCACAGAAACGAACAGATAACACACTCTTTACACACACACACACACACGCACACACACACACACACACACACACACTGTATAAGAAAACAAATAGGGTCGATTTGGGTTGGATTGGACTTTTTTTAATGATTAGTTACAGTAAATGTTCTGAAAAAAAAAAAATTAATAGTGTAACGAACTTCATGAATTTCAAATGATCGAGGAAAATTCAATTTCTATTCAACTGATATGACCCCTTTAATGACATCAATGTTTTTACAAGTGCCCAGTTGCTTAATGCGGAATTTCAGATTCATATTCAAATCTGCTGGCGTGGAATCTGCTGTAAAAGACTGCGATGTAGTAATCTCAGCAAAACCCAGAGTGCAAATGCAGCATTCTATATTTTTCTCTCTAAATTGTGCACGCTCAACCTATAACCTACACCCTCACACACTCCATTAGTGTAATCCAGGGTAATTGCAATGCCATAAGCGGAGCGTGAAAATGGGTAATTACAACAACACACAAAAAGCCACTGTATCCCATCCCTGTTGAGCTGAGCTGAGAGAGAAAAAAAAAAAACCTGCCAGTTGGAGAGCTGAACCGCTCAACCCATCGCATTACACTAGAGGAGCATGTAAGCCCCAGAAAGCAATCAAACAACTTTCCTTTCAGAATGCATTTTAAAAACAGAATGAACTACATGAAACAGAAATCCTCTAATTGGCAGAGCACCTTTGTATATACTCCTCTGGATGAATCTATTTGTTGCTTTTGCTGCTTTTGTTCCGCTATTGTAAGTCACTTTGGATAAATGCACCTGCTAAATGCATAAATGTAAATGTTGTTCTGGAGTAACTATCAGGTCAAGATAGCATATTTCACTCAAAAAAATAAAAATAAAAAAATAAATAAATAAAAAATAAATAAATAAATAAATAAAATTCATTCTCATTTACGCAACCTTGTGTTTTCCCAAACTTATGTGATGTTCCTTATTCTCTTAAACACAAATATGATATTTGAAAAACATTTCAGCTGTTTTGTTTATACAATAAAAATCAATGGGGTCCAACAGTTTCAAGCTCCAAAAAGGACATAAAGGTAGCGTAAAAGTAATCCATACAACATCAGTGGATTAATGTTTAAAGTTTTCTCAAGTGATCAAATAAATTAAAGATCAATTCATGTATACAGAGTCCAAATCAAATATGGCATCACTTCAATGTTATTTTAGTATCACTGAGATACTTCTATAGGTTTTTTTTTTTTTTTTTTTGTAACAAATTTTGAATTAGGTTTTATTGTAGTATTTGTTTTTATGTTTTAATTGTAGTTTATGTTTTGGTAGTTTTGTTGTGTTTTTTATTATTAGTATTTTTTAAATATGTCTACAGTTTTTATTTATTTTTCAGTTGATTTATTATTGCTTTAGAAACTAGCTGAAGGAAAATATGTTTTTTTGTATACCGATTAAGTTTTGTTGTATGCAGGTGATTTTATTTCAGTTAACTTTTATTTTATTTTAAATAACTTATTTTTTATGGTTTTAGTTTTAGTTAACTATATTAACCCTGCATCACATTAATAACATGAAATCTCATTGGTTCTTACATGTCATGTGACTGAACATGATGTCATAACACAAAAAACAGTGAGGTTTGATGTTATTCACACCTTTCCATATTTTATTTGTTTTTTCTTTTGAAATATCATAAACGCTACCTTTATGTCCTTTTTGGAGCTTGAAACTGATAGACCCCATTGACTTCTATAGTATGAACAAAAACAGTTGAGACATTCTTTAAAATATCTTTGTGTTCCACAGAAGAAAGAATCATATGCAACAACATGATGTAAAGTAAATGACAGAATTTTCATTTTTGGATTAAGAAGAAACTGTCATGATTTTGATTAATTGTGCAGCCCTATCAAGCACACAATTGCGTGTGAAGCCTCCAGAGTTTGGAGAAAAATCACCACTTCCTACAGTTGCACGACAGTCTAAAATAACTTCCATCTGCAGAAAAAGCAAAGAGGAAGCCCAGAGCGTAATACTGTTACAGTAATCCATACCTGTGACCAGCAGTCTTCCTGTAGTGCTGGCTGCACCAAACTGGTTTCTAGCCAAGCAAGCGTAGTTTCCCCCGTCCATCTTGGTCACATTTGTAATTCTAAGTGTTCCATCAGGGAGTAAAGTTATCCTAAAGGAGAGAAGCACAATCCTCTCAAATCAAATTTAAACTTGGTTAACTCATAATGGAGCTAGATTCCGAGTACATATGTGTTTTATCTTTCGGGAACAGTAGACGTAGTAAGAAGAACATAATGTGTCTATACAATGGCACATAAATCTCTGTACATTGGACACTCTCCATGGCTCGGTGCATGAGGCTGCCCGAGAGCCAATGAAGCCGAAGAGTGTGCGTTCATACGAAACAGTCATTCAAACGTAAAGCCAACCTATAACAGCAGGCTGCATCACTCAATCTACCGCACCATCATTTGAATTAGACTACCTTCCAACCCTTCATGACTATTTCTACAATTTTAACATACTCTTTAACAGCCTCTTAAGAAATACAAACCTTATTTTCTCATGTGAAGTGCCTATAATTTGAAACGCTTTCAATTTCATTTACAGTAATTGTTATTTACCTGTAACTGCAATCGATGACTCTTTAACCCTTTAAAACTCTGTATAACAAGCCTCTTGCATTGTTGCTGGTGTTTTGTCTTGGCTTTGTGGGTGGGGGCAATTTTAGTTCTGCAATATGTACTGAAACCAGTAATTAAATTTTTTTTGAAAAAGTGTCTTATGCTTAAGGCTGCATTTATTTGATTAAAAATACAGTATTTATTTATTTATTTTTTTTAAATATTATTACAATTTAAAAAAGTATTTTCTGTTTGAATATATTTCAAATTGTAATTTATTCATGTGATGTAAAGCTGAATTTTCAGCATCATTACTTTCGCGCCTTCAGTGTCACGTTCCTTCAGAAATCAATCTAATATGATGATCTGCTGCTCAAGAAACATTTCTTATTATTATCAATGGTTGTGCTGCTTTATATTTTTGTGTAAACTTTCATGTTTTTTTTTTTTTAAATAAAGTTCAAAAGAGCAGCATTTATTTGAAATAGAATCTTTTATTTTTTGCATCCTTGCTCAAGAAAATGATTAATTTCTTTAAAAAATATTACTGAAACCAAAATTTTGAATAGTAGTCTATATTATTCTTGGGATCTAAAGGAATTAGCATTTTATACACCCAAAAACTGCTTAGTAACGTTAATATATACTAAGGCAATGATATTTTGATAAAATATTAGTTTATTCTAATAGTTTTCTAGTTGACTAATCTAGTTTTCTAGCAATTTTCTAGTGTTACAACCATCCCCGCAATGGAAAATTCTTGTATCTTGTAATAAACACAAAATTATTCTCAAGGCTTTCTCAGTGTAAAAATATAATGGTACTATTAGTGATGGCATATAGATGTATAGCAGTGTTTGATTTATGGAAAAAGGTCCACGGCCTTCCTTATATAACAACAGCTATTCACAATATATCATCCAGAGTACCAGATAGCAAATGCTGGTAACCCAGTACTGGAATGTTAATGTTGTAATGCACAATTCCCCGGCAATGCACTTACGGTTAAATTGGACTTGGGACATCTCACCGAATGCTCTCAAAACAAACAACTATGGCTTAATGCAAATCTATTGTTTTCCCACAGTAGTTCTGCACCCTTGACAGGATTCTCCCCATACTATTTAATCCAACTTCATTATAAAAAGAGGCAAGCTTGCGATCCGCCGTGCTTCCTCAAGTGGCCTCCTACCAGGAATCATTTCATACTTGACAGACTCAACCCAAAATGCAGAGCGACCTCCTGCCGGCCCGGCCTAATGGCCTGCTTCATAATTCATGAGTGCTATGGTCAGTGAGCTACCACAATTGGCAATGCAGCTTCCTTTTGATAACTGTTCAGTTGCAGGCTGTGCACAGATAGCAGGGCTGCTGGGTTGAAGCCTTGAATGAATAGATGGTCAGAGAGAAGGAATAAGAGGAATTAAGGACAAGAATACAAAGAAAAGAGAGAAAAAAGATTGTATCTGTACCTCTCTGAGCTCTGCACCGGTTCGTTGCCTTTCCTCCACATGCTGATGGCTGTGGGAAAAGCCTGCGGCCTGCACTCCATGGTGACTGTGCTGCCCGTCTTGGCTTTAAGCAGAGCTCTGAGAGGGCTTCTGGAAAAGTCTGGGGGCGAGGCTGTGGAAAAACACAGGGCCAAGAGAATCAAACTGCTGCCTCAGGCAGGGATGCCCTGCGCGCATTACTGTAAACGGACAGCAGCATTCTGTTTGTGTTTGTGTGTGCTGCTGATGTAGGACCACTTTAGCATTTTCTCTTAAAGGAACAGTTCGATGCAAATTCTGGAGGGACTTCACTTGTACGCTATCTGTTGTTTTAGCTCTTCACTAAAGGAATTATGCAAATCAGGTAAGAAAATTAGTGATGAATGCAATTTGCGCGGTCCAGCTCCCCATCGTGCGGGTGGTTCTGAGCACTAGGTTGTGCAAGATCCAGTTCACTACCGTAATCTGACCAGTCTTTATTGAGACCATCCGAGAAATAAAAAAAAATCATACTTTTGGGATATATATATATATCTATATATATATATATATATATATATATATATATATATAGGCCTACACACATACATATACATATATATACATATACACATATAACAAAAAGAAAACAAGTAGATAGAATAAAAAAAGAATAAAGCTAGTGTATTTTGCCTTAATGTGTCTTTTTGAAGTGGTATTCAATGAATGTGTTTTTAACTGAGCTAATTTGGTGTATCTGATGTATCCGACATATTAAAACAGTTTAACAAATTAATAAATATTAACTCTTTTCTACATTCATAATAATAAGAAATATTAGATGAGCAACACATTTTTGAATGAAAATTCAGTTTCTACATCACAGAAAACAAATTACATTGTAAAATATATGAAAAAAGAAAACCATTATTTTACATTGTATTAATATTTCACAATATTACTGTTTTACTGTAATATTGATCCAGGGTTAATACAGTTAATTTAAAATAAACCCATTAAAAACATTTTCATTACTTGAAATAAAATAAGTGTTGACTAAAATGAAATATAAAAAATTGACTTATTTAATTACAGCTAGTTTCCAAGGCAACATTTATCATTTTCATTTAGCTTAACTTGTACTAAATAATTATGCACTAAAATAATTAACTGAACCTGAAATTTTAAATGACTAAAAAACTACTTAGACATACTTAAAAACAACAAAAACTAATACTAAAATTACCACAAAAGCAGAAAATACAAAAATAAAAGCTAAGTCAAAATATTAACAAAAAACTATAATAGTACCTCAGTGATACTGAAATAACACTGGTTTGGTCAAATAAATTCAGCCTTGGTAAGTATAAGCAATTTCTTTCCAAACCAAAAAAATAATAAAATAAAACAAATAAAAAAAATAATAAAAATCTTACCGACCCCAAACTTTTGAAATGATTTCTTTTTATTTTTTCTATCCTTCTATAAAAAGTTTTTCTTTGTCTCTATAAAAAATAACAAAGACAACATTCAAGTCATTTTTGAATAAACTATCCCTTTAAAAACGTATAGTACAAAACCCTAAACGTTTAAGGATGACTGATATTACACAGTCAGATGACACCAGTGTTTATATAAGTTGTCCAGCTTTTAAAGTAGCCCTTATATGAAAGACATTTTCCGATAGCGATGATGCAATGCTAAAAGACCAGCACTAATTGGGTGTAATGTGTCTCCTCTGCCGAGAAGCAGCGTTTATCCAATGCTGCGAATGGGAAAGCTGCTTATGCACGGTCATAGCAAACACGCTGTGGCCTAAAGCATTGTTAAATAGCATCTCTATTACCTAATTAGCCCGTGGAGGGTTGCTGGCTCCTACACAAACATCATTAGACAAGACCAGTGAAGGAATTGGCTGCAGTCAGAAAGCAGAGGTGTCCTTAATGACCTCTACCCACTTTCCTCCATTTCCCTCTCTCTCCATCTCTGTATGAACCGATGACAAAGATCCTTCTCTGGTCTTTGTCACTGTCTACTCGAAAGGTTTTTCCACCAGTGAACCCCTCAGTTGTGGCTTTGTCATGTTGTCAACAGAGCGACCACAGTTCCTCATCTCCCACCAGCCAATCAATAGTGGATTAACATTACTGAAAGTCACAGTGCCACGCCACCCCACTCTAAATGTTGCAAAATCAATGTTCTTATGGGAAATGTTGAAAAGAGGGCAGCTCCTTGGTGTGTGAGCCCATTTCAAGAGTTTATTTGCCTGTAAAAACCTCAGCGCACACCAGTGGATGAGAGCTGTGTTCTGATATTCATAATCAGTCACACTGCAGCTTCAACCTTTTTTTGCAAACTGCACTAGTCACTTCTTTGTAGTGCCAATTGAACCAGTGACTCAGAGCTACATTTAAAAGTACTGATTCAAAGTCTACTCACCACCATTTTTATTTAAAAAGAAGAAGAAGAAAAAAACTAAACTCAAGCACACTGTAAAAGTATGTAAAAAAGGAAAAAGGTGCTCTAGTCTTAGTTTACTCTGTCTACTCTAGTCTTAAATAGGTAACAGACACCTAAATGCTATTATGTGTTCTTAATGTTACTTGTTAAAAGCTTGCAAATTAAGTGTTGCTTTATTTACATTTCTTTTCCCGCAAATGAGAAATGTGTGTTTATCCAAGTATTCAAGCAGTCTCTATAACAATTGTACGATAAACAACAATAGTATGGAAAAAAAAAAAAAATATATATATATATATATATTACTGGGAGTTTCATGATGGAATATAAATCAAATAAAAATGTTGTTATTTCAATATTTTTCCAAATGTTAATATTTTTAATATTTCTCCACCTGCCAGAGAAATAAAAAAGGCTTTACCTAATTATTAAAAATAATTATTAAAATAACTATACATAAAAATATTTAGAATAATACATAATATCATAATAGCATTACATCTGCCGGTCTTAATTCACTGTAATCTAGTATATATTTTAATATTTATTAATATTTCTCCAGCTGCTTTACCTACATTAAAATAAAAATATGCATCATATAGCATCACATCTGCCAGTCTTAATTCACTCTATCTACTCTATAGGAGACCAAAACTTAAACATTATGATGATATTATTTACATTATTTTATAAGCTGGTATCATTTTGTTTTAAATATTATTATTATTATTATTAGTAGTAAATGAAAAATGTAAAATGCATAATAAATGTAATGTAATACTTATACAGCCATTCAAACAGTCTCTTTCATTGATGAAACAACAGTATGAAAAAAAAAAAAATCATATTTTATTGCAGGCAACTGAATGGCAGTCAAAACGAAACGAATCGAAACAAAACGAAACAAAACAAAGCAAAAATTTTATTTCAATATTTATTTATTTATTTTTACAAATTTTAATATTTTTAAAACTTCTCCAACTGCTTTACCTACATTAAAATAACAACAGTCATATAGCATCACATCTGCCAGTCTTAATTCACTCTATGTACTCTAGTTTTTAATGTAATACTTGTACAGCCATTCAGTCTCTTTCATTGTTGAAATAATAGTTTGAAAAAATCATAATTTATTGCAGGCAACTGAATGGCAGTCAAAACAAAACAAAACAAAACAAAAAACAAAGTAAAATAAAATAAAATTATAATTGGCAACAATTATAATTTTATTATAAAATATTTTAGTTTATATACATTAATTTGTGATTTTAGTTTCTAGAAAGATTTTAAATGTTATACTGCACATGCAAAACTGCAACCAAAAACCAGTGTAATGAAATGTTGTAGAAATGTTTTGTGTTTGCTGGGATTGTGCTGCAGAGTGAACAAAGGCACAAGATAATTGGAGATGAGAAGGGTACAGGAGGTTCTCTTACCTAACACCACCAATTCAGCACCAAAATAAATGATTCCGTGTTTGTTCTCAGCGACACACTGATACATGCCAGCATCTGAGAGGTTTACGGAGCTGATTGTCAGGGCTCCGTTCTCTATCTGGATCCTGTCCTGTGAAACAGAGGAACAGCAATTAAAAGAATTTTAAAATAGCTGTGTATTCAACTCAAATAACAGCGGCAGAGATTTAGG
The DNA here is from genome assembly GCA_039654775.1 of Spinibarbus caldwelli. Taxonomy (NCBI): domain Eukaryota; kingdom Metazoa; phylum Chordata; class Actinopteri; order Cypriniformes; family Cyprinidae; genus Spinibarbus; species Spinibarbus caldwelli. The sequence continues at coordinate 21,569,639 of CM077260.1, forward strand.
CATTATATAATCAATACAACTTTGTCATATACATTTGACAGAGCTCCCCTGCTGAGGTTTGACCCAAGGATGTTTGCACTGCCAACCCAGTCTTTTCACGACTACACCATTGCTCGAGTTTTACCTCGGCTGCCAGTAGTTCTCCATTCTTCAGCCAGCTGTATGAAGGCTTGGGCTTCCCATTGGCCTTACACTCCCAGAACAATCTCTCTTCGATTGACAAAGCGTTGTCTCGCATCGTCTGAACCCACTGAGGCTTTGCTGAAGAGACAAAAGTCAATCATTTTTATGAATTAATTCATCAGTCATTCTTAATATATTATTTTTATGTTTTTGAATCACAAAGATGTTTTTCTGGTCTTTGTGAAGATCTTTTTTATGGTCTTTGTTCTCAGATGTGATCATGTTGTCAACAGAGGGGCCACAGTTTCTCATCTTTCCACATTTTATGCTCACCAAGGCTGCATTTAATTGTTTATAAATACAGTAAAAACAGTAACATTGTGAAATATTATTGCAATTAAAAATAACTATTTTCTATTTGAATATATTTTAAAATATAATTTATTCATGTGATGCAAAGCTGAATCATTACTCCAGTCTTCAGTGTCACATGATCCTTCAGAAATCATTCTAATATGCTGATTTGCTTCTCAAAAACATTTATTATTATTATCCATGTTGAAAACAGTTGGACTGCTTAATGTTTTTGTGGAAACTGAGACATTTTTTTTGAGGATTCTCTGATGAATAAAAAGTTCAAAAGAATAGCATTAGAAATATATAATATTATAATATTATTAAAAATAATGTGACATTATAAATGCATATCACCTTCATTTGTTTAATGTCTCCTTGCTAAATAAAATAATAATAAAAAAATCTTACAGATAACAAACTTTTAAACTGTAGTGTATAAACATCACAATCTTGATTGATAGGTTGACACTGAATATTTTTAAATTCTATATGTTAGTTAATGTCGTAAGAAAACATTATATTAGTTATGAAACTAACTTAATTTATATTGTTATTTTAAAATGAAAATTCTTCTCTGCATTTCTCCTCTTTTCAAGCTTGCCTCCTTGTTGTCTAATAAACACAGCATTGTGTATTACGATTATTGCTGGCTCTTTGACAGATTTCTTTGTTCCTCTTTTGTCTGTTAAAAGCATCTGTTAAATGCATAAATAAATATAGTACCACGTCTTCCAATCTTAATGAAAACATAATTGTTAAGGCAAGCACTGTTGACATTGATTACTGCTTAGTTATTTCTATTCTTATTGTATTTCTAAATTAATTATTTTGTTACGATAAAGACTTACAGTTGAGGGCCATATATAGCGACTAGAAAATCAGAGAGACTTGTGCTCTAGTAACATGCTAGCAGTTACAAAAAACCTCCAACTGTACAATGATTTTAGGGTTTGGCTTTACTGAAACATGGCCACTCTTTTATCCAATTAATTGGAAGCACAAAATGTCAATAAGCACTTGATCTATCCATCTTCCTGCCGATTGAAAAGGTGACAGTCATGTCCCTGATTCTGTCTAGATTCATGATTGAACCGTCAAGCACGGTTCTATAATGTGACACTCTCCTCATGTTCTGCGTTGTTGATTCCCACCAATCCGTGCAAGGATGCCTATCGATGAAACATCAATCACCATTGCTGCTAACAACACTTGCAGGTTTTGTGGCAACTAAGCACTTAACTGATCGATCGGAGTCATTTACTGATTGACTCATCAAGAAAACTGATCAGCTTTGGTTTTCCAGGAATTAATTAAACCCAAACATCTACGAAACAAAAGAGCTGCCCAACCTTGCAACCGTTACCAGTTCTTCTTTTCTACGCTCTGGTCTTTTTCAAAAGAGTTTGGCATACTGCATTATACAAGGACACTTGCACTCTGACAGCGCTGGGAAGAAAAGCTTTCATGTTTTTGTATCTTTGGGGAGGCCGGGTCTTTCAGAAGAAGGTCATTGTTGCACCTGCCCCTCTAACCTTCTCAATAAGTCATACACAAACCTTGGGAATGAACAAACTCACATTCACAATAACAGCATTTCATCTGGGAACTTAGAAGTGGTGGGTACACAAATGTGAGTGGAAAGAACACCTTTGAAATCCCAGCTGTCTAATGCAATAGCGCTGTGCTGATTTGCGCTACAGTTTTGTTTGTATTGTATTTCACTAATGGGTTCCTTGCATGTAGTTTTCTTATTTGTATTATATATCCATTTATTTGAATCAGTAACCCCAAATGTGAAAGGTCTTCATACCTACAAGATATTGAGTAGCTGTTCTGCTATCAGTTATCATGAGAAACCTGAGCTATTTTTATCTTGCTATTCAATAATTTTTAAGCACGCTATGGCTGGTAATTCTGCACATAGTCTGTGATCTCCACATCATTAGGTTGAGGCCTGTTCTTCTTATTATTGTGTCGATGGAAAATGACAGAACCAAGGAGGTAATGATTCTCACATGCTTGCTTCTAGTGCCTAATAGTCCTTTGAGTCATGTCTCGCCTCCAAAAATGGGCTCACAAGTGCTTAAGTTCCAGATAGACCTGCAATTTGTCCATATTTAAGTGATATCCCTTTGAGCCAGACTTTGGTGTCAGATTTGGAACAGAAGCTTTATCTTATAAAACTAAGGCAAAATAATGAATAAATTGGAGAGTGAAATGGCAAAGATGACCTAATTGCAGTGTCTGAATTGCTAATAATGAGCAACATTATTAACTAAAATACAATGGTAATGAAAAATACACCAGAGGTGAAAAAATTATTCTATCTAGCAAATATCCATCTATCCATACGTCCGTCCATCCATCCATCCATCCATCCATCCATCCATCCATCCATCCTAAAGCAAATATCTATCTATCCATTATAAAGCAAATATCTATCCATCCATCCATCCAAAAAGCAAATTAATGTTATCTAAAATTATCGATCAATTACATAAAGCAAATAAGTGTTTTCCATCCATCCATCCATCCATCCATCATAAAGCAAATGTTTATCCATCCATCCATCCATCATAAAGCAAATATCTATCTATCTATCTATCCATTAGAAAGCAAATATCTATTCATCCATTCATAAAGCAAATTAATGTTATCTAAAATTATCTATCAATTACATAAAGCAAATAAGTGTTATCCATCCATCCATCCATCCATCATAAAGCAAATATCTATCTATCCATTAGAAAGCAAATATCCATCCATCCATCCATCATAAAGCAAATATCTATCTATTCATTTTATAAAGCAAATATCTTTCCATCCATGATAAAGCAAACATCTATCCATCCATCATAAAGCAAATATCTATCCATCCATCATAAAGCAAACATCTTTCTATCCTTTAAAAAGCAAATATCTATCCATCCATCATAAAGCAAACATCTATCTATCCTTTAAAAAGCAAATATCTATCCATCCATCATAAAGCAAATATCTATCTATCCGTTATAAAGCAAATATCTATCCATCCGTCCATCTATCCATTATAAAGCAAATACCTATCCATCTATTTTAAAGCAAATATCTATCTATCCACTATAAAGCAAATATCTATCCATCCATCCATCCATCCATCCATCCATCCGTCCATCATAAAGCAAATATCTATTCATCCATCATAAAACAAATATCTATCTATCCATTACAAAGCAAATATCATATCTATCTATCTATCTATCTATCTATCTATCTATCTATCTATCTATCTATCTATCTATCTATCTATCTCTATATCTATCTATCTATCTATCAGCAAAAAATAGCAATCTATCAATCTATGATTTGGCTCTATAAAGCTGTAACTTCTGAGTCTTGGCACGATGCAACATCATGCTGCCAAATCCATTACATGAGCTCTGTTTATTTTGGTCTTTACTATGCGGTTATAGAAACTATAAGAAAGTCCAGACAGGGCAGAAAGCAATCAGAAAGCAATTCACTGCAATTGAGAAATGACTGAACTGGCAGGGTTCCTCATGGTAAATGCTGGCAAGAATCTGAATCGTTATGACAACAATAATATCCATTAAGTGCGTTTTAAATTATTAGCAAACATTAATTTCAATGACAGAGAAAACGATATGGCAAAGAAGACCGGCTTCTGCAAATCCCACTAATATCCAGTCATTGTGTAACAGTACTTTGAAATAATGACACAAATGCGAACAAAATAAAATCATACGATGAATAAAACAATGATGTGTATCTACATGTGTACAACAGCACCACTTACACAATGTAAATTTTTTTTCAGTTACAGAATGTTCCTGGCAACTTATTACCACACTTTCAGAGCAATTTTTACAGTAGTATTTGTACAATGCCAAAGGAAGATTAAACCATTTATGTGATTAGGTAAATCACAATGCAGTGGAAAACTACCTAGTCTGCATGGATTTCATTGTAAAACTCTGAATATAGTGATTTATTGCAAGAAACTGCTATGACATTTTGCAAAATCCGGGTCATTTTTATGGCAAAAATTGATCATACCATGAATATAAAAGTACTATGAGTGAAATAATCATACCATGGAATGACAGTCGTCCTTGCACTGTGTTCTTTCCCATCTTATTCTCAGCCACACATTCATAGCCTCCGGCATCCTCCTGCTGGAAACTGGGAATCTCAAGAACTACATTTGAGTTCTTCATCTTCACCTTGCTGGGAAACGGCACTCCGTTCGCTCTCCTCCACGTTATCTCTGGAACTGGGCTGAATGTATGAAAAACTATGGTGAGTAATCTTGCAAAAGAGAAAAATGAAAAAGCTACATAGAGAGAAAAAAGAAGGAAAGAACAGAGAGAGAGAGAGAAACAGAAAAGATGAAGATAAAGAACAGAAATTTTGTATAATATCATTATATTGTAGATTACTGTCGTTCCTCCTCATATCTCAGCTCTAACATACTAAATGAGTTACATTTCCTCATAAGATACCATCTCATTTCTTTTTGCAAGGAATACGTATATGGCTCATCCACTAATGGGATCAATTGAGAGAGAAAAATTGCCTCAAGGCAAAAAATAGACTGTTATACGGTATTTCCCAAACAGATTTTGACAAGCATGTTTAAAAGGTGGCGAGAAGTGGTGGAAAAAGGCCAAGTTGAAAAACACATTAAGCTCACTGACAGAGTACCATTAAAAGTCAGGGTAGCCGTAAAGGAAGGAAGCGGCATCAGTGACTACAAAAGGGTGAGGAATCACACTTACTTCCCCAAAGCAAAACACTCCAGTGTCACAACTGATCCCTTTGCAGCTGGGACCATGTCAGAGAAATGAACCTCTATTTTCGGCTCATATTCACCCATTACGCCTATGAAGTAAAAAAAAAAAAAAAAAACTGGTTTATTTTTTAATTCATAATTCATTCACTGATTATGTATAATAGTAGAAAATACATTATACGATAGATACCAAAGAGTGTTAGTAGGTGAACAGCTTTTTTTCCCTGAGAACAAGCAGCTAAAACAAAGGCAACAAATTATTCATACCATTATTCATACCATGGAGTCTGACACAACGTGGAGAAGTGTGGTGTTTTCTGCAGTTTTTACAGTGTTGGTAAATATTTTATCCAGCCATTGTTTGTGTTTACTTTATGGCAAAGTATATTTAGGACTGTGAAAGCGTTTCTTGAGAGTAAGCAGGGTTGTCTACGAAGGTCTGACTTCTAAAAAACAGTATCTAAAACTAATTTACACTGTCTTGTTATGTTAAAAAGTGTTTGCATGGTTAACATGCTGTCAAGTCGACACCAGAGAAAGTGTTTTCGGTGTTGCTTTCAAATCCTAAGCAAAATAAATTAGTGTTACATTTAAAGTCCAAATACAAAGACAGAGATATAAATCAACAATTCATCTGCATTATTCAATACATTTAGTAAACCATCGCTACCAAGTGCCAACCAATGTTATTATACTTGCATTTCTGTTTTTGTTGATTTTAATACTATTCTCACATATATACGTTTTTGTCTTAGTTAGTTGAGCAAAGGTTTTTAGTTGCTGTAGTTACTTATCAGACCTTAGCACATTTTATATTATTAGTAGTAAACATTACTACCAGCCAAAAAATGCTTGATTGACTAATATTTTATATATATATATATGTAGCAAGTAAAAAGAAAATTACTAGCCAATGGTGGTAATATTGTAAAGGTCTACTCAGAGGGTTTATTAAGTTAATCAAATTAGTGAAATCTAATATGGAACTAATTTAAGATCCTGCTACTTCATTTATTAAAAAGAAAAAAAAAAACAACAACAACATATATTTGTTTATTCCACCTTGGGAATTGAACCCAAGCCCCCCCACCCCCCACCGTTAGCCCATGCTAGACACGTAATTTATCTAATGTTGCATAAGAACATGTTAACTATTTAGTTTGAGCACTTGAAGTGTTTAATATTTAATATTACTTGAGCAGAGTTGTGTGTTAATGAAGTTTTCATTTTATTATTTTACTGGATACATTACATTAAAGCTCTTTATTTATTTAATTTGATATGCACGTGGTGGAAGATGGAGCTGGTTGGACCTCCTACAGCAAGTGCTCTGACACAATTCAACCCAACCTGAAGCTTAACTGCATCAACAGGTCAATCAAACCCTTTAGTGCTATGCTATGATTCAGCTTCTGCCTACTAAATTGCCCACTGGAAAAAAGAGAAGATATTTACCATCAGTTCGCAGTACCAGAGGGGTCGGGGAGCTGAGGACTTTGCCTTTAGTGATGCGGTTTACCACCACGCACGTGTAGTTACCCACATCTGAGGGCTCGACTTTGGCGATGTAAAGGTTTCCCGTCTCCTGAGAGACAAAGCGACGATTGTCTTGCTGAACAAAGTAAGGGTACTCATTAAAGACCCATGCAAATGAGAGATCTGGAAAAGAGATAGGGAACAAAACATATATAATTCAAAACAAATCAACTAGGCTAGCCAAACACTCTTGGGAACTTAAATGAGAAATTCTTTGTCATTTCTGTTATAATCATTAGGGCACCGATAACACTTTTCTTTTCCAATAGCACTTCTGAAATCTGACCGAGGTGTATCTAAAATTATCATAGGGTAATTAGAAGCCTAAGCTGTGTTAAACGCATCTTTATAAAACACTAAAAAGAAAGTCAAGCCAAACAATATTAAAAAAATAAATAAATAAATAAAAAATACTCTGACATAGGTGTCAGGCGTAGATTCAAAGATCAAATGAATGAACTCACACACTTACTTGAAAGCCATTAAGTCCTTCAAATTTGTAAACATTTTTAGAGGCCACAAGGTGCAAAAAACAAACAAACAAACAAAACAAAAAAAAACTTAATTTGTTAAAGTGTTTAAATCCTATGGTCTCTAAAATGATTTTAGACAAAGCATGCAAGCTCTTCCCATTCAAAAAACATTTCATGGAGCACACTGATAAAAGTCAGAACTCTGTATTTCACACATGTATACAGCATATTTATGCTAGACTAGACTATAAACCAAAAAAGTAACACTATAAATGCCTTACCTCCTGCATATGATGGTGTACCACAAAGTAAAACAACCCCCTGGCCTTCTCGCACAGAGACAGCACTTCTCGTTTGAGTTTTTAAATTCAAGTCTGAAAGGCATGAAAAAAAATAAAATAAATAAATAAATAAAAAACAGTCAGAAGATACAGCAGTGCTAGACATGAGCATGAAATGAAAATACCTTAGATATGATTTCTTTTATCCCAGCTTAACATCATAGCAGGCACCTTGATATCAATTGATATCAATTTGACGTCCAATGTTAGTCAAGACTTGATCAAGATGCTGTCCCGGCAGGCAACTTGATATCAAGTGATATCAACTTGAAATTTTAGTCAAGATTTGATCAAGATGTTGTATAACATCATTTTAAGGTCAGTTTGGACAGCAATTTCTTCCAGCGGTACTTGGGTGAAAATATGAAGTTAATACTCACACTGAAATTGGTTTAATGTACAGGTGCATCTCAATAAATTAGAATGTCATGGAAAAGTTCATTTATTTCAGTAATTCAACTCAAATTGTGAAACTTGTGTATTAAATAAATGCAATGCACACAGACTGAAGTAGTTTAAGTCTTTGGTTCTTTTAATTGTGATGATTTTGGCTCACATTTAACAAAACCCCACCAATTCGCTATCTCAACAAATTAGAATACTTCATAAGACCAATAAAAAAACATTTTTAGTGAATTGTTGGCCTTCTGGAAAGTATGTTCATTTACTGTATATGTACTCAATACTTGGTAGGGGCTCCTTTTGCTTTAATTACTGCCTCAATTCGGCGTGGCATGGAGGTGATCAGTTTGTGGCACTGCTGAGGTGGTATGGAAGCCCAGGTTTCTTTGACAGTGGCCTTCAGCTTATCTGCATTTTTTGGTCTCTTGTTTCTCATTTTTCTTTTGACAATACCCCATAGATTCTCTATGGGGCTCAGGTCTGGTGAGTTTGCTGGCCAGTCAAGCACACCAACACCATGGTCATTTAACCAACTTTTGGTGCTTTTGGCAGTGTGGGCAGGTGCCAAATCCTGCTGGAAAATGAAATCAGCATCTTTAAAAAACTGGTCAGCAGAAGGAAGCATGAAGTGCTCCAACATTTCTTGGTAAACGGGTGCAGTGACTTTGGTTTTCAAAAAACACAATGGACCAACACCAGCAGATGACATTGCACACCAAATCATCACAGACTGTGGAAACTTAACACTGGACTTCAAGCAACTTGGGCTATGAGCTTCTCCACCCTTCCTCCAGACTCTAGGACCTTGGTTTCCAAATGAAATACAAAACTTGCTCTCATCTGAAAAGAGGACTTTGGACCACTGGGCAACAGTCCAGTTCTTCTTCTCCTTAGCCCAGGTAAGACGCCTCTGACGTTGTCTGTGGTTCAGGAGTGGCTTAACAAGAGAAATATGACAACTGTAGCCAAATTCCTTGACACATCTGTGTGTGGTGGCTCTTGATGCCTTGACCCCAGCCTCAGTCCATTCCTTGTGAAGTTCACCCAAATTCTTGAATCGATTTTGCTTGACAATCCTCATAAGGCTGCGGTTCTCTCGGTTGGTTGTGCATCTTTTTCTTCCACACTTTTTCCTTCCACTCAACTTTCTGTTAACATGCTTGGATACAGCACTCTGTGAACAGCCAGCTTCTTTGGCAATGAATGTTTGTGGCTTACCCTCCTCGTGAAGGGTGTCAATGATTGTCTTCTGGACAACTGTCAGATCAGCAGTCTTCCCCATGATTGTGTAGCCTAGTGAACCAAACTGAGAGACCATTTTGAAGGCTCAGGAAACCTTTGCAGGTGTTTTGAGTTGATTAGCTGATTGGCATGTCACCACATTCTAATTTGTTGAGTGAATTGGTGGGTTTTTGTTAAATGTGAGCCAAAATCATCACAATTAAAAGAACCAAAGACTTAAACTACTTCAGTCTGTGTGCACTGAATTTATTTAATGCACGAGTTTCACAATTTGAGTTGAATTACTGAAATAAATGAACTTTCCCACGACATTCTAATTTATTGAGATGTACCTGTATATGCAGGCCAAAGTGTTTGACATTCGGTTTACATCAAATCAATGTCAAGGTTTATATGTCAAATTGATGTCACATGATGACATTACAATGACATCAATGATTTGTGTGTTTGATTGATATTTATTATTTAATATAAATTCTTTGTCAGTCTGATTAAGTAGCATTTTTTCTTAACCTAGGACTCGGACTGCTTCGTTTCGCCACATTTCCTTTTGAAGCGTTTCCCAAAATCAAACTGACGTCAGAAACTTGATGTCCATTTCATATCCACACATTCATATCCTTTCTAATGCCCATTCAATGACGAAGCTTTCTCTGCTGTTTAAAACCACACCTGTAGATGGCGCTATGCTACAGGGGAGTCTCTTCTTCAAAAGCACTGACAATTCTAAAACGAACCATGACCTTGTGTTCAGCTCATGTTCTATCACTCTCAGGTGGGTACATGTCATGTCATGTAAAACAAGCTTGGGTAACTTTTAACACTTACAAGAATGTGTTTCAATAAACAACACATTCTCACACCCAGCTCGTCACATATTGACACTTGGTTAGGAACCTTTGGCGTCAATTTTTGACGCACAGGGTACCCCTTTAGCGTAATTTTTTGACATGTAGTGTTATAATTTGACGTGTAGGGTAACAACTAGAATAATCAGGAGCCAGTTCTCAGCTCCACACACACAGGAACTCAAACCAACCACTTCACTACAGATAGACTTATAGACTATAGACCTGTCTCTCTCCTTCCATTCATAGGAAAACACTTGAAAGAGTTGTTTTCAACCAGGTATCGTCATTTCTTTCACAGAATAACCAACTGGATGCTAACCAATCAGGTTTCAGAAGTGGACATTCAACTGAGACTGCGCTAGTGTCAGTCATCGAAGCCTTGCGGATTGCAAAAGCTAATTCCAAATCATCAGTTCTCATTTTGCTGGATCTATCTGCCACTTTTGACACTGTGAATCATCAGATCCTCCTGTTCACCCTCTCATCACTGGGCATCACTGGTAGGTCTTTCAAGGTGACCTGGGGAGGGGAGGTTTCCAAAGCACATCAAATGCTCACTGGAGTTCCTCAGGGATCAGTTCTTGGACCCCTCCTCTTCTCCATATACACTACATCACTGGGTCCCATCATACAGGCACATGGTTTCTCCTACCATTGCTATGCTGATGACACACAGTTCTATCTCTCATTTCAACCACATGATCCAATGGTAGCTGCATGGATTTCAGACTGCCTGACGGACATCTCGGCATGGATGAAAGATCATCACCTACAGCTCAACCTGGCAAAGACTGAGCTTCTGGTCTTCCCTGCCACTCCAACTCTACAGCAAGATTTCACCATCCAGTTAGGTTCATCAACAATTACCCCATCAAGTTTGGTCTGAAATCTTGGTTTAATCTTCGATGACTAGCTGACTTTCAAAGACCACATTGCAAAAACTGCTCGATCTTGCAGGTTTGCATTGCACAACATCAGAAAGATCAGGCCATTCCTAACGGAGCATGCTGTACAACTTCTTGTCCAGGCCCTTGTCATTTCTAGACTGCAATGCTCTTCTGGCTGGACTTCCATCAGGCACAATCAAACCTTTACAAAATGATTCAAAATGCAGCAGCACGACTGGTCTTTAATGAACCCAAAAGGGCCCATGTCACACCTCTCTTTATCTCCCTGCACTGGCTCCCAGCTGCAGCTCGCATCAAGTTCAAGACATTGATGCTTGCATATAGAACAGCCACAGGCTCAGCACCCTCCTACTTCCACTCACTTTTGAGAATCTACATCCCCTCCAGAAGTCTGAGATCTATGAGTGAGCGATGCCTTGTGGTACCATCACAGAGAGGCACAAAATCACTTTCCAGAACTTTTTCGTTCACCATTCCTGGCTGGTGGAATGAACTTCCCACCCCTATCCGGAATGCTGAATTCCTGACAATTTTCAAGCGACACCTGAAAACACATCTCTTTCGTCACCATTTGACTTCATCTTAAAAAACAACAACAAAAAAAAAACTTAACTTTCTCTTTCCTTAATCTCTCCCTGTCTAGCTTGTACTAATCTGAACAATGCCTGAAACTTTGTATTTCAAGCACTTCCCACGTTTATTTGCCTCTTTATGAATCACTTATTGTATTCCTCAACTGTAAGTCCCTTTGGATAAAAGCGTCTGTTAAATCAATAAATGTAAATGTGTCACGCCTGGTTTTGGGGTTTGTTTCATGTTCTTGTTTTCATGTATTTTATTTTGTAATTTGATTCATGCTGTTAGTGTCATGCTTGTATTTCTGCCTTGTGTATGTGTCATGTTCTGACTGGTTGTCTAAGTCATGTGTCTTGGTGCTCATTGGTTGGATCTTGTCATGTGACCCTCATTGTTTTGATATAAATAGCCCTCATGTTGCCTTTGTCGTTTGTTGAGTATTGATGTTGTAACACTGCTGTTGGTGTGTCTGTTTATGCCAAGTCAAGTCTGTTCATGTTAAGTCTGTTCATACCAAGTCAAGTCTGTTCAAGTCCAGTCCAGTCCAGTCCAGTCCAGTCAAGTCAAGTCAAGTCTTTTTGGATTATGTTTTGCCTTTGTTGAAAATAAACTGCACTTCGGTTCTCACTACACTCGCCTCCAGTGGACTATTCATTACAAAATGTAATAATATTGACGTTATTGCATATATGTTGGGGTGAGATTTTTCAATGTAAACAGTCACAACAATTTTATTTACATTACACTATTTACACCTTTATGAGCACATAGCCCAACCCCTGCCCCTAAACTTACTATTTCGGATATAACAGGCAGATTCAACTATAGTTCTAATTTATTCAAAAATATTAATATTCCAAGTCTTCTGAGGCAAAACGATTGATTTGTGAGAAGAATAGATGCGAGCACCATCTCCATCTGCTGTAAAGTTCATCCTGTGTGCTGCAGTCTGTGCACAAATTCAAAAATTGCCACCAGAAGAAGCTTTACGTCAGCCTTAGTTGTGAAATGTCATTGGCTCTTGTGTGTCTCGTGACCGACTGCGTCATGCTACGGGAGTTTCTTTTTGAATGAAATGCGAGCGCGTTAACGTAGCGGGACCATTTTCAGTGATTAAAACCTTATGTTTTACTGTCTTCTTCGCATAAAAATATCATATGGCTTCAGAAGACTTGGAATACAATACGACTTGTTTGTAATACTTTTATACTGCTTTTTCATGGTCAGTTTTTGCAATAAATACCCGTGACTGCTCTTCTATTTGCCTGTTACGTGTTTTATATTGTTCAGAAATGGGTAGGTTTAGGTGCCCCAATGAAAGTATGAATTTATACAAAATTATTTCTAATTTTACAAATGCATGCAAACCATTAAATTAAGGTAAACAAGTCAAAACAACGGAGGACCCAGCAAGTCGAAAAGTGACGCTAAAAGGGTACCCTGTGCATTAAAAAAATGACACTGAAGGGGTACCTTGAGCGGCAGAAATCAATGCCAAGGGGTCCTGACCAAGCGTCAATATGGGACATGTTGTGAGTAAGAATGTGTTGCAATAAAATATGACTTTGTGATATGAATATTTCTGGTACTTTTTTGTGTATGCACGGCTGTACCATGTGGTTTAGAATGTGTGTGAGACACAACCGCTTCCATGGCATGCCGCTATTTCACTTGGTAGTTGTGTTCCATTTTTTGTACACAATTCACTGTATAACGCGGATGAATTTGGCCAATTTGAATTAAACAATCAGGAAGTAGCACTGCACAGCTAATCAAATTCAGATTGTGATATGGACTAACATCAGTAATTATTCATCTGTTGTTCTGTGATCTTTGTTCACAATCAAAATAGGTGCATTTCTTTTTGAATTTACATTTGTATGGTTGATTTCAAGTTTGTTGAATAAAACTTTTCTTTCATTGCATTGCTTTTGTGTCATTATTTTGGTGGTCGAAAGAACATCATTGTGTAGATGTCAAATGAACGTGAAGTTTTTGATATCAGTTTGATTTGCATTTTTGACCTGTTTTTTTTTTTTTTTTACGCCAATGTTTGATGTCAATTTGATGTCTTTTCAAAATCAAGGTGCCTGCTGGGATGTAGAGACAACTATATGTAAACCATCTGTAAGACTGCAGCTCTGTAGTTTGTGTGAGCATCCCGACCTGCCCAACATAGTATAGTAACATGTTCTTGACGTTGTTATTATATTATGCATGTTATGCATTTACAACAAATTATTATCTTGTTAATCGATAAATCTGATAATTACTTCCTTGTGTCACAATCTGGACTGACGAACAATACCGGACAGGAAACAAGGGGCAGAACACACCATAAATACTCAACTAAATGAGGGGATGACAAGACACACCTGGAAACAAATTAACACAATGAGGACAGGAACAGGAAAATAACCACATATGGGCATCAGAGGGAGGGAAACACAAGACACAGAAATACAGGACTGACATTTACTCCCCCTCCCGGAAGGCGCGTCCCGCGCCTTATCAACATCCAACAGGGAGGGGGGGGTGGGCGCAGAGAGCGGGACCCATGGCAGATCAGGGGATTCAGGAGGCCATGGAGGATCAGGGGACTCAGGAGGCCATGGTGGAGCAGGGAACTCAGGAGGCCATGGCGGATCCGCCTCCGTGGCCCCAGCCCCCGCCCTGGCCTCTATGACTGGAGCCCTATAACCCCTCCACAAAAAAATCCTTGGGGGAATTAATGGGCTCTGAGGCCCTCTGTGGTCCTGACATGGGGATTGCGGCCCCCTTAGGGCTGAACTTGGGGACTGGAGCCCTCTCTAGGCTTAACTGGAGATCTGGAGCCCCCTCTAGGCTTAACTGGGGATCAGGAGCCCCCTCTGGGCTTAACTGGGGACCAGGAGCCCTCTCTAGGCTTAACTGGAGATCAGGAGCCCCCTCTAGGCTTAACTGGGGATCAGGAGCCCCCTCTGGGCTTAACTGGGGACCAGGAGCCCTCACTGGGCTTAACTGGGGATTAGGAGCCCCCTCTGGGCTTAATTGGGGATCAGGAGCCCTCCCTGGGCTAAACGGGGGATCAGGAGCCCTCCCTGGGCTTAACTGGGAATCAGGAGACCTCACTGGGCTTAACTCGGGAACAGGAGCCCTCCGTGGGCTAAACTGGGGAACTGGAGCCCTCCGTGGTCTAAACTCGGGAACTGGGTTGCGCTTTCGAGGAGCTGGCACTGGAGCATACTCAAGGGCTGAAGCCGACACTGGAGCGGACTCAGGGGCTGGAGCCGACACTGGAGCTCGCTCTGGGGCTGGAGCTGGCTCTGGGGCTGGAGCCGACACTGGACCGAGCTCTGGGGCTGGAGCCAGCACTGGAGCGAGCTCTGGGCTGTAGTGAGCTGCGACCGGCGGGCTTGACTTTGGAGTGGCCGACGGGCTTGAGGGAGCCGCAGCCAGCAGGCTTGACTTCGGAGCAGCCGGTGGGCTTGAGGGAGCCACAGCTGGTGGGCTTGAGCAAACGGCGGCCCGCGAACTTGACTTTGGAGTGGCCGGCAGGCTGGTGAGAGCCGCAGCCAGTGGGCTTGACTTCGGAGCAGCCGGCAGACTTGATTGAGGATCGGCCGGCAGGCTTGAGTGGGGAACCGCGGACGGGCTCGACGGCGGGCTGGTTCTGGCTCGGGCCCGGACACTCCCTAGACACCGGAAGACCCCTTCCCTCCAACTTAGTCCAGTGGTGTCTGGGAAGTCCACGGGCCGACGGTAGTTGGCCCCGAGCCAGAACAGAGAATTGATGGTGGCGTCACCCCACGTCGTCGCTGCGGCGAGCCCGCAGAATTCACAGGCATACTCGAAGAAGGGGAGATCTCGGTGGGCTAGGGCAGAGAAACATGCAGCGGTATCCATGCCGCGGGGAGAGACAAAAAGGGAATAAAAATACCTTCTCAAAAATGGAAAACAAAACCTGGGGAAAAAGGGCGCTGCTTATTTACTTTTGGTCCGGTATTCTGTCACAATCTGCCTACTATGTAGGAGACAGGGAGATGAAGGAGCGCGGAGTCGAAGGACAATTAACAAACAGTCTTTATCCTTCACATCAGGCAGGAACACACACGTAGAGAGAGGACTGACAAACAATACCGGACAGGAAACAAGGGGCAGAACACACCATACATACTCAACTAAACGAGGGGATGACAAGACACACCTGGAATCAAATTAACACAATGAGGACAGGAACAGGAAAATAACCAAATATGGGCATCAGAGGGAGGGAAACACAAGACACAGAAACGTCTTGGTTTACGTACGTAACCCTCGTTCCCTGATGGAGGGAACGAAGACGTTATGTTGTGATGACATAGGGGATTTACTTGAAAGCCCCAATCATCTCTGACTTTAAGAGAAAATGCCAATGAATATTGGCTAGTGGATTTTGCATACCTGAGCCACTCCCCGTAAATAAATAGGTGGCAAGTGCATCCACTAATTAGGTTTTACGCTGAGGAGCCGAGAACGAGTCCCTGGCAACCAGCGATGGTTCAAGATTGTGGCATGGGGACATAACGTCTCCGTTCCCTCCATCAGGGAACGAGGGTTACGTACGTAACCAAGAAGTGATCTGTCGGTCACTACGTGTTATGTCGTGACGACATAGGGGTCCTATGGAAAGCGCCACAACCTGAACCCCGTCACAACCATATAGCATAGCAAATGTTGGCAAGCAACCGCGTGTCAGACAAACGCTACGCAAAGGTCGTAACCTTCCCACCGCCCCAGCGCAAATTCGCTGACCTTGGTACCACGCAGGGACCACAGGTGAGTACATCGCTGCTGGAGATAGCCAAGCCGCTGTTCCTTTCCCCACAGAAATTCTCAACAGGAGGGATTTCGACCTTCAATGAAAGATTTGCTTCAAGTCTTTCCTATTTGTTGTTACAGCTTGGCAGTAACGATGGGGAAGCGAGCCTTCTGGAGAAGGACGCTACGGAGGCCACATGCTACCCACAGGGAGGTGACATGTGGAGACACTGATATGGACTGTCCCAAGCCTGGGGCAGTACTACATATGGATGGCCTCTGGGGCAGGTCCTACTTAGGAGTAGGGAGGAGCGGCTGCCAGCAGAGCCTGACAGAACGCTCTGTCAAAGGGAAGACACAGGTTTACCGAGAGGGAAACCTTACCATGGAAGAATACACATATGGGATTGCCCGCAGGGAATCAAGCCATATGGACACCTAGCCCAGTAAAGGGGCTGACCGGGGACCCGGGCAGGCTAACACCGATACTGGGCCTGGCGTCAGACTGCTCCGCCCAGTCTGACTGCCGGGGGTGCTGGAGGATAATCAACCAGGGTTCGCTGTCCGGGGAACTTACTGGAGGAGGAAAAAGGCGCTCGCATCCCCGGGTGAGGGGAAATGGCGCAGCAAGCGTGACACCGGCCAGCTCTTCCCGCCACTTACCTGTTACCAACACACGGGGAGAAACTGACTCAATGCGGAGCCTGTCTCGCGAAGGTATTCGGTGTCGCCCAACCTGCAGCTCAACAGATGTCTGCCAGAGAGGCGCCGTACACCAGCGCATAGGAGGAGGCAACACTCCCTGTGGGGTGAGCCTGCACCCCCAGGGGGCACGGCTTGTCTTGGGATTGGTACGTCAAGGTGATGGCATCCACTGTCCAGTGGGACAGCTTGGAGACTGACATCCATAACAAACCGAGAGCTGCTCAGAGCTTCTGAAGCTCCGGGGTGCGGTCCACGTATATGTGCAATGCTCTTACAGGACACAGCCACGCTAAGGCTGGATCTGCCTCCTCCAAGGGCAGTGTTTGCAGGTTCACCACCTGATCGCGAAAAACGTGGTGGGAACCTTGGGCACGTATCCAGGCCGGGGTCTCAGGACAACGTGAGAGTAGGCCGGCCGAACACAAGGCACTCTTTGCTCGCCGAAAATGCTAGGAGGTCCCCAACCCTCTTGATGGATGAGAGCGTGGTCAGGAGCGCTGTCTTCTAGCAGACAGGAATTTAAACTCGACTGAACCCAGCGGCTCAGAGGGACCCCTCTGTAGTCCAGCCCGGACAACAGAGAGATCCCAGGAGGGCACCGGGGGTGGCCTAGGAGGATGTAACCCCCTGGCACCCCTCAGAGACCTCACGATGAGATTGTGCTTTCGCAGGAACCGGCCGTCCACTGCATCCTGATGTGCTGCGATAGCAGCCACATACACTTCCAAGGTGGAGGGTGACAGCCTACGCTCTAACCCTGCTTGCAGGACAGAAAGCACTACTCCAATCGTGCATCTTCGGGTGTCTTCTCAGCGAGAAGAACACCAGTTTGCGAACAGACTTCATACAGGGCATAGGCTTGCCTCGTAGAGGGAGTCTGCCGCGTCTCGTCCAGCCCTCGGTCAGGGAGTCATACAACTGGCCACGGGAGGACTCGAGGAAGACAACAGGCTTACCTGAGCTCCCTCGAATCGACTCCAGAAAAGCTGGATCGTCTCGGGATGGAGTCGCCATTCCCTGAGGAACGTGAGCTGTCGTGAGAACACCTCGGCTGCACGATTGAGCTCCCCCAGGATATGGACGGTGCGCAGTAACTTGCACCACGTCTGATTCCAGAGGAGGAAGAGATGGCGGGCGAGTTGCGACATGCGACGTGATCGTAGACAACCCTGCCAGTTGATCTACGAAACGGTCACAGTGTTGGCCATGAGGACCAACACGTGCTAGCCAAGCAGCAGCAGCCAGACCGCCGCAAGGCCAGTAGCACTGTCAGCAACTCGAGGCAGCAGATGTGCCAAAGCAGTCGAGGTCCTGTCTAGAACCCCGAGGCTGCCTGCCCCTTGCATGTAGCGCACCAGCCCGCACTGGAGGCATCCATCGTGACAATGACATGCCGACACTTGTTCTAAGGGCATCCCGACCCATAGAAAGACAAGGTCCGTCCCTTGAGCCAGCGGCGAAACAGAAACAGAAGATTCTCCGCCTGGCCCTGCTCCAGGGGAAGGAGTGGTGCTGTCCTCGCCATCTCCCAAGAAAGAGCAGCTTCCCACATCTCCGGGTTGCCCGTGTCAGGGCCGCATTGTCACCTTCCTGGACGATTTAGGGGCCGGCTGGGATACGGGGGGCGCCGCGCTCCTGCGAGAGGCTCGACACGCTGGCCTAGGTGTTACCTCAGCACAGAGCGGAGCGTCTCTGGGGGGCACAGGAGGGCACCCACGGCAACAAGCAGACTGGGGCTTGCCCTGCAGCGGAGCGGTGGCAGATGGTGCATTACGCCGGGGCAAGATGTGTTGGATGGCCGAGAACTGCTGGGCACAGTCCTCGACAGTGTCGCCGAACAGTCCAGCCTCTTGGAACACAAGTGTGGACATCGCCTTCCCGATGGACTGCGCTGTGACTTCCATCGCCCGTAGGGCGCGGTCAGTCGCCGAGCACAGTTCCTGCTTCAACCTCGGGTTGGTACTACCCTCGTGCATTTTAATGCCTTGGCTTGGTGTACTTGCAGGATAGCCATGGCATGCCGAGCAGAGGTAGCTTGGCCCGCAGCGCTGTAAGCTTTGGCCGCGAGAGCGGCCGTCAGCTTACAAGCTTTGGACGGGAGACGAGGACGATTCTGCCAAGTGGCAGAGTTTTGCAGGCGCAGGTGCACCGCAACTGCACTCTCCACCTGGGGAATGTCAATGTACCCCCTAGCCGCCCCGCCATCGAGGGTAGCGAGGATGGGGGAGACAGACGAGCTGCTTCTGGCTGTAAAAAGGGGCCGTCCACAACTTCATCAGCTTCTCGTGCACTTCCGGGAAGAAAGGGACCAGGGCAGGGTGTGGTCGCGAGCCACGACCCGTGCCGAGGAGCCAATCATCTCGCTGTGAGGACTCAGGACTGAGAGGTGTGCACGCCTCCAGCCCGATGCTCGCGGCGGCCTGGGAAAGCACGGCCGTCAACTCTGGGTCCGATTCGGCGGCGGCCGTGACACCCGAGGGGGGCAGCCCCACCAGAGCACTAGCCGATGGTTCTCTGCTCGTGGCAGAGAAGCCAGCGTGGGTAGTGACAGAGGGAGCCCCTCCCATCCCCGTGAGGAGAGAGAGGTGCGATCGCAGCGCTGCCATGGTTACACGCTCAAAACGAATGCATAAACCATCCACGATCGCAGCTTCAGCGTGCTGGATGCCCAGACACTGAAGACAACGATCGTGGCTGTCGACGGAGGATAGGAAACGACCGCAACCAAGATGACATGGCCGGAACAGCGTCTTTAAAAAGACACGAACCGACCGTGATTTGCTCTTTTAGGAAATCTGCTCTTTTAGTTGAAGTGCCCAGGGGAATCGTTGCAAACAGGGACACCGCTGTTTGCACCGTGACGCCAACCAGAACAGCTTCCAGACAGATGATGAATGGCTTTGTGGAGATCAACACGTTCTTCCACTCGGCTCTGAAGCAAAAATCTAATGAGTGGATGCACCTGCCGCCTATTTATACCCGTGTGCACGGGGAGTGGCTCAGGTATGCAAAATCCACTAGCCAATATTCATTGGCGTTTTCTCTTAAAGTCAGAGATGATTGGGGCTTCCAAGTAAATCCCCTATGTCGTCACGACATAACTCGTAGATAGGGAACACAGGGGCTGACACCTTGATTATTGGGGAAAAAGTCATTTTTTTCTGTATTTTATTGCAATCAATCAATCAATCAATCAATCAATCAATCCCAAACAAGAAAACAAATCTAAAAAAAAAACGAAAAAAAACCAAACAATTTTAATAGTAAAAACATGGTTAAATAGTAAGTATAAAATGTAAGCTATTTCCTGGTCTGAAAATGCATTAAACAGCACAGACATCTGTCAAAGCACTTGACAGGGCAAACCATATTAAAATATAAGCCTAAAGAGTTTATTTAAAGCACTTAATGTAACATCACGCATCCTCATGTTTTGGGCAGTTTTGGATTGTGCATTTTTCCTGCACTGCTCACACTGTGACCTCTGCTATTTTTCAGATGTTTTATCCATTAAAATGAATTATTCACTGCTGTAAAATGACGGGACTGGCAGAGTTTGTCCATGCACAGCACAGAGACCAGATTAATTAATGAAATGAAAAGTCATTGTTAATTACTTTCACTAATGATTATTAGTTGTTTGTGATCTGATGCCAGAAAACATTATTTTTGCGGTTGCATTCAGCAACGTCAGTAGCACAGAAATCACACTTTTTGCACACAGTGACACACCTCTAAAATAATGCAGAAGAACATGCACTGCATGCACAGGAAACTTCTAACAGTTTGTATATCAGTCTGATTCAAAACAAAATTTATAACATTTAAACATACATTTTTGGATTTATGCTGAAATGTATATGGACATACACAATATGAATTTTCGGACAGAAAGAGCACTAAATGTAAAAGTATTTATGCATGCACTTTATAAACGTATAAATTGAAATAAATGTAAAAAATAAAATAATAAATAAATGTGACAATTTTAGTTTCAAAATAATATTACTTGTAAATATTCCTTTCAAATTAGTTAAATCAATGTAATGGAATTGAAAATATTTAATTGTCATTAATTACATGCAATAAAATCAACTGAGAGACTTGAATCTTTGTAAACATTAGTACATTTCTAAAGGCATTCATACACATACACTCACTGGCCACTTTATTAGGTACACCTTGCTAATACCGGGTTGGACCCCCTTTTGCCTTCAGAACTGCCTTAATTCTTCGTGGCATAGATTAAACAAGGTGTTGGAAACATTCCTCAGAGATTTTGGTCCATTTTGACGTGATAGCATCACGCAGTTGCTGCAGATTTGTCGGCTGCACATCCATGATGCGAATCTCCCATTCCACCACATCCCAAAGGTGCTCTATTGGATTGAGATCTGATGACTGTGGAGGCCATTTGAGTAAAGTGAACTCATTGTTCAAGAAACCAATCTGAGATGATTGGAGCTTTGTGTCATGGTGCATTATCCTGCTGGAAGTAGCCATCAGAAGATGGGTACACTGTAGTCATAAAGGGATGGAAATGGTCAGCAACAATACTCAGGTAGGCTGTGGCGTTTAAACTATGCTGAATTGGTACTAAGGGGCCCAAAGTGTGCCAAGAAAATATCCCCCACACCATTACACCACCACCACTAGCCTGAACCACTGAGATAAGGCAGGATGGATCCATGCTTTCATGTTCTTTACGCCAAATTCTGACCCTACCATCTGAATGTAGCAGCAGAAATCGAGACTCATCAGACCAGGCAACATTTTCCCAATCTTCTATTGTCCAATTTTGGTGAGCCTGTGCGAATTGTAGCCTCTGTTTCCTGTTCTTAGCTGACAGGAGCAGCACCCGGTGTAGTCTTATGCTGCTGTATCCCATCTGCTTCAGGGTTCGACGTGTTGTGCGTTCAGAGATAGTATTCTGCATACCTTGGTTGTAACGAGTGGTTATTTGAGTTACTGTTGCCTTTCTATCATCTCTAACCAGTCTGCCCATTCTCCTCTGACCTCCGACATCAACAAGGCATTTTCGTCCACACAACTGCCATTCACTGGATATTTTCTCTTTTTCGGACCATTCTCTGTAAACCCTAGAGATGGTTGTGCGTGAAAATCCCAGTAGATCAGCAGTTTTTGAAATACTCAGACCAGCCCGTCTGGCACCAACAACCATTCCACGTTCAAAGTCACTTAAATCCCCTTTCTTCCCCATTCTGATGCTCAGTTTGAACTTCAGCAAGTCATCTTCAGCACATCTAGATGTCTAAATGCATTGAGTTGCTGCCATGTGATTGGCTGATTAGCAATTTGTGTTACCAAGCAATTGAACAGGTGTACCTAATAAAGTGGCCGGTGAGTGTATACAGTTCAATACCTTAATAATGTGCATTTTTAGTGTCTATACCAGAGGTGCCCAAATGTTTTACTATGAAGGGCAGAAAAACAAAACCTTAGTGGCACGCAGTGTTGGGTGTAATGCGTTACTAAGTAACGTGTTACTGTAATTAAATTACTTATCCACTGAAAAAGTAAAGTAAGGGATTACTGTTCATTTTTAGGTAATTTAATTACAGTTACTTATAAAATACTTGCGTTACATACAGTAAATAAATAGAAATCTAAATTTACCGTCTAAAGAAAAAATTGAATGCATCGGCTTTAACCCTCCGCACTCGTTCACTTTCAGATTTTCCTGATTCACAGAGAAACCTTAAATACTCAGATACATATAAGACTAAAATCAATAGAATCCAAAAAGCTTTAGGTATCTACTTTTAAATGAACGAATTCAAATCAAAAACTAATATTTCTGATTATGTAATCCCTATGAAAGTAAAGTGAGACCTGTATTTCCCGTATCTGAAAGCTTGAAGTTTCTACTTTTAAATGAATGAATTCAAATCGAAAACGAATACTCCTGATTATGTAATCCATATGAAAGCGAGGTACAGTCTTTCCCGTATCTATAAGCTTGAAGTTTCTACTTTTAAATGAACAAATTCAAATCAAAAACGAATATTCCTGATTATGTAATCCATATGAAAGTAAAGTACAGTCTTTCCCGTATCTAAAAGCTTGAAGTTTTTTACTTTTAAATGAACGAATTCAAATCGAAAACGAATATTATCTGATTATGTAATCCGTATGAAACTAAAGCGAGGTACAGTCTTTCCTGTATCTGAAAGCTTTAGGTGTCTACTTTTAAATGAACGAATTCAAATCAAAAACTAATATTTCTGATTATGTAATCCCTATGAAAGTAAAGCGGGACCAGTCTTTCCCGTATCTGAAAGCTTGAAGTTTCTACTTTTAAATGAACGAATTCAAATCGAAAATGAATATTCCTGATTATGTAATCCGTATGAAACTAAAGTGAGGTACAGTCTTTCCTGTATCTGAAAGCCTGAAGTGTCTACTTTTAAATGAACGAATTCAAATCGAAAACGAATGTTATCTGATTATGTAATCCGCATGAAACTGAGGTACAGTCTTTCCTGTATCTGAGCTCATTATATGCAGTCACCTGCGCACAAACGCCGTCACCTAGATAAAAAAAAAAAAAAAAAAGATTAAAAAAAAATCAAGATTCATCTAATTTTCATCATTTTTGAAAGAAGACCTACTATGAGGAATTTTCCTCATAAGAACAGCGCGATCTGGCATGGCTTTATTAAGCAGAGAATATCATTTCTGTCATTTATTCTTACCTACATTTGTTAACGTGTTATTTTTACATAAAACGTTTAAGTAAACGTTTAAGTTTGTTTTAAAGGTAAACAGCTAAACTATTCTACGTTTGACTCGAATTGAAAGCATAAAGAGTTTAATTTCTATTAAGGTTTATAGGGATTTTAAGATGTAGCCTAATTAGCGATTTGAATAATTAAGTTACTTATTGAGTAACTAAGTTACTTTTCAGACAGAGTAATTAGTAAAGTAATTTAAATACAATATTGATGAAGTAATTAGTAACTGTAATGAATTACTTTTTGAAAGTAACTTACCCAACATTGGTGGCAGATAAATGTACAGTGAGAATTTTATATAGGCTATGCTATACAGTATATATACACACATATGCACAGGTTTCTTTTGAGTCAAATTAGTTAAATGTGTTAACTAAATGTTATGGAATTTAACATATTTAATTACTGCCATTAATTAAATGCGATTAAATCAACTGATTAATAAATCAATATTTTGAATCCAAAAAGATTTGTAAAAAAGTTGTTCATACTGTACCCATTTAATATAATATAGGGTCCTACCACATTCAAGGCCCAGAAAGGTAGAAGAATTGTTGAATAAAGTCATTATTTTACTTTTTTGTGCAACAAAAAGTATTCTTGTAGCTTCAAAATTACGGTTGAACCGCTGATGTCACATGGACTATTTTGTCTGTGTTCTTGGTACCTTTATGGACCTTGAACGTGGTAGAACCCTTGCTGTCTATGGTGGGTCAGACAGGGTTCCCACTCTTTAATGAACACCAGATTCAAGGACTTTCAAGGACCTTTTAAAGCACCATTTATTTTATATCAAGCATCTATCAAATTCACACCCCAGCATATGCAGTGTCATGAAATACCTTACAGTTCTTAACATTTCACTTACACTTAACATTTACATTAAATATTTCAGAGTAATATTGTTTTGAATGTGTAGGTTTCATACATTTAGACAGTTCTGAGCAGTCGTGTTCAAAGGAATTTAATGAAATCCATTGAAGTCAAAACTGGTAATATTCAAATACAATTTCTAAAATATTGATAAAACATGCATCAAACTGGTCTTTGCTGTATTTCTTGTACAAGATTTAAATTTGAATGAATTTCGTAATTGTTAAATTAATAAAAAGTGGTTAAATGTTGTAATAACACGGTAAAACCTGTTAACATTAAAAATTTGCACATTCTCTCAATAGAGACGTTACTCTTTAATAAATAAACTTAAGTCAAAATTATTTTGTAAATCACTTATTATTGTAAATCCCATTTTTTTCATCTTTTACCTAGAGGAATGCAGCTGCTCAAACATGCAGCTGCTCAAAACTTCAATATATATTTTTTAATATTTCATGAACATTTTAAACCTTGTACATGTGCAAATCTGCAAAAAAAAGAAAAAAAAGAAAAAAAAAGGAAATAAAGAAAGTAAATAAAAAATAGGACTTTCTATTTGCTTTTAAACTGTAAACACTTTTCACTAAGCTGTTTTTCTTATTTTTCAAGTTCTACATTTTCTCCTTAGCTCCATGTCGCAGTAAGTTTTGGGAGTTCATTTTTAGTCCATCTCCCATCCTGAAAAGTCTGTCTTGCAGAGATTGACTAAAAATGAGCTCCTAAAACTTACTGCCAGATTCTGGAAGATAAATTCTCCAAACAGTGGTACAAGAGGATTTGGTGCTGGTCCTTCATGAGTCACTCTCAACTTATGTGTCTATAAAGCCTATAAAAATTAGTCTTCATGTATTTCACAACACTTCAGCATGTTATTTTTATTAAGTGAGGGTCATTTTTTAGGATTTTTTACCCAAGCAAAGTCCCTGAGAACCTGACACATTGCACTTGTGGAGACTCCAGGAAGGTTGCAGTTCTGGAAAATGATGGCGCTGGAGACTAAATGGTTCCTGATGGTTTTACACCTAATTCTTCACATTAATTCTTAATTATTTTGCAGTTAACATGCGTCTTTTCTTCTCACCTGTTTTTTCTGACCCTGCTGACCCAGTGAGCATTTCGCTGACCAATGGTCATGCCTTAACTTTGCAATTTCTGTAGTGCATTAGTTTTGAATATTTCTCATGGGGATTTAATTATTTTTGACTTTTCACTTTTCAGTAAATCTCTTTTTTGGCTGATTTCATCTATAACAGAAAACCTGCCTAATAATTCTGCACACCTGAATATAAGGAGTTTTTCACTTCCAGCCTTCATGGACAATTATATATCACTTATAAATGATTAAATACAAAGTTAATAGTAGTTATTAAGATTGATGTGGTTTGGTATTGGTAAAATGTGCTTGGAAAAAATATGATCAGAATATCAACGTGCCTAATAATTATGCACGCACTGTTAGATGTGCTCACTTTACACAGAGTGCGGGTGATCACGAAATTGAAATTGAAAATGAAACCGCGAGCGCTCATTCAAATTTGATTTTAATACCCCGCATATTGATAAAGCGAAAATTATATACAATATTAGAATGTTTGTGGGAGTGGGACACACGTTGCGGGAGTGGGCGGTAATGGTCAGAAACTCAGAGGGGGCTTAAGAAAACTCTAGGCTGCGCATCAACACACATGCTAAGTTTTATCGCGCTACCCCATCTCCACCCCCAATCATTAGTGCCGTTTCGTTGTCTTTAACAGCACATATAGGACCATTTTTGAAATAGAGCCATAAACAAAATTTATTTTGAATTTAATTCAAGCACTTTCAAGGACCTATGTTTGTTTTCAAGTACTTTCCAGGCCTTGAATCCATATGTCTGAAATTCAAGTACTTTCAAGAAGCGTGGGAACCCTGGTCAGAAAACTCTCGGATTTCATCAAAAATATCTTAATTTGTGTTCCGAAGATGAACAAAGGTCTTATGGGTTCATGACATGATGGTGAGTGATTAATGATAGAATTTTCATTTTTGGGTGAACTATCCCTTTAATAATGTATGTTTCAGTGTCTGTATCAGAGGTGCCAAAGCTTTTTACTATGAAGAGCCAAAAATGTAACTTTAAAGGGCACCTATTATGCAAAATCCACTTTTACATGGTGTTTAGACATAAATGTGTGTTGGCAGTGTGTGAACACAACCACCCTACAATGATAAAAATCCACCCACTCCTCATTTTTTAAACCAAGTCAGTCTCACTAGGCCTGCCATTTTGATTCTCACGCAGTGTGACGTCACATTGCGTAGGGCTGGGCCACGGGGGTTGATTGACAGTTTCATTGCCATAGTTTCCGCCCTCAGTGGTTGTAAGCTGTCCTCCATTTTCTCTGCTCTTGAGCGGCAGTAACGCCATCAATGTCTCACAAGCATTCCCGGTGCTCTGTGTTTGGATGTAAGACTGAGCATGAGTCTTCATTTTCTTCCAACATTGGAGCTGCTGAGGACGCTGTGGATTACTTTCATTTTTTGTGTGCGTATTTGTGTGCGTACATTAAGAATTTTTAACTGATCAGCGGCACGCTTGTGAGATTAGTTTGCGCTGTTTGTAGCGCGAGATTCGTTCGGTAGCGTGGTATCGCGGCTCGCTCCATTGATCCACTCCGATGACAGGTCAGCGCGGCGCGAGCTCTGTAACATCGCGCTGTTTTGTCCCACTTTCAGTGCATTTGGCTTCCCATATGTACGGCTAAACACCAGTTCTCTCGCTCTCAGTTATGTTGCTTCTACCGGCTGTTTATTGCTGTAGATATGTAATGCAGAGAGACATATACGTGATGCCCTCTTCTGGAGACGGGGCAGGAATATACAGCTCATTTGCATTTAAAGCGATACACTCCAAATCAGCTCTTTTTTAGACACACCCCAAAAATGACATATTCCAGCTGTTATAACAAATGATCTGTTGGGTATTTTGGGCTGAAACTTCACAGACACATTCTGGGGACACCTAAGACAAATATTACATCTTGTAAAATGGGGCATGATAGGTGCCCTTTAAGGCTGCGGGCTGATAGCAATTGCTGCATTATGTTCAACTATATCATTGAAAAAATAATAAAATAAAATAAATGAATCAAATTCACTTATATTTTCTATATTTCAATGGAAAAACTAAATTAAATGTGTGCTTGAGTCATAGATATAATACATATAACAATGCTACATGTACTGCGTTAGGCTAACCGAGACTTGTCATAGCTCTTGCATACTGTTGCTCTTTTGTTGGTTTTGATTGCTTCTATTGTCCTCATTTGTAAGTCGCTTTAGATAAAAGCGTCTGCTAAATGACTAAATGTAAATGTAAAAATGTAAATGTAATGTTACCATTTGTTTTCACTGTATTTTCTTGTAGGAGCTATATTTGCATTAGTTGCATTAAGGTGTTGATAACTCATTTTCTCTCTTCTTTAAGCTAGTCCAATATTGGCAGCATCCACTCTAACACCTGTCACCCTGCATTGAGCGGCTGAAGCGCTAATATAGCATGCTAACGCACAGTCGATGACTCACATGCAAACTGGAGGCTCGCTCTTCTGCTAAGAATTGCTCCCTGTGGGTTGAAGGCAGTGCACTGGTATATTCCTCCATCCTGGGCTCGGTCCAGACTCCTAATGACCAAATTTCCCCCAGATAGCCGCCGACGGGAATCGGTACTGAGATTAATCAATGTACCGTTCAGAGACCACCTACAGACACACAAACAGACAGATGATAGTGCACACAGCTCAATATGTTGTGATAACTGCTGATTTTGAGTGATTTTTTGTGATAACCTTTGAAATTGATTTTAGTTTTGGATGTACAAATGTCATATGGAATATCAATGAATCATTACAAAGTGGATTCAGAATGGTAATACACTTCATCCCTGATTCATTTCAATAAGAAATATTTCAAAACCCCAACAGTCTGATGGCCTATGAAAATGTTGTGAAGAAAAGCTACATTTTTCTCCTTGAACGTCCTGTTTCACTTGGAAATGGATCATATTATACAGGTAAAATCATTTGCAAATGGCAATTCATGGTGAGTTTTTGTGCTGAAAGATTTCCAGCAGCTCTTTTTGCTGTCCTTTTCATTGTGTGATGATTAGCGCCGGAGAGTCTCATCAATTCCACTTTCTCACACCTCATCTACGCCTATCATTAAGACCCAAGACCCGAGCCCACCTGAGGCCTTAACAACTAGCATGCAATTCAGAGGCCAGCTTGCTAATGTGGACAGATTTTCAAAGGGCGCAAGATCATTTAAGGATCCTGAGGCCTCACTAGTCATTCACTCTGACAGGGTGTCAGCTGGGTTGAACTCCCATAGTTCAACTGTGTGTCTGCACACCCCAGGAACAGATGCTGTGTGCTAATTTACTAGCTTGAGCAGTGGATGCAAATAAGCTAATGGAGGTGTAAATACAAAAACACTCTTATAGAGCTGTGATCAAGGCCCCCTATTGTCCACGACAATATACAAAGGCTCTATGATTTTTCCAGTTATTTGCGATTTACCAGACAAGGATTAAGCATAAGGATTTTTGCTAAAGGTCCTTGCACACTGAATCTGAAATTTTCGTATGCGTTTTTTTCAATTTTCTCATATTCGTCATCCTTTCCTATCAAAATGCTTGCTACGGATGCGAAAACGCAGAAAATCGAACCTGTCTTTTTTTTTTTTTTTTTTTTTATGACGGAGGAAAGCAGTGTGTAAACATGATTGACACAACATGAGGTCGTATTTATTTTTTAACGTGTGAAAATTTTGGATGAGAATTTCGGTCTCAGTGTGCAAAGACCTTAACACTTTACCAATTCTCACTATTAACTTGCATGCATTTTACTAGCATATTGGCTGTTTATTTGTACTTATATAGCACATATTATTGCTTTATTGTGTATGACCATATTTTAGATCCCTCAATCCTACCTCATACCTAAACTTAATAAATACCTTACTAACTATTAATAAGCAGCAAATTAGGAGTTTATTGAGACAAAAGTTGTAGATAATAGTGAGAACCTGACCATAAAATAAAGTGTGACTGAATTTTTTAAAATATGCTTTACTCAATTTCTACCTGATAACATATTTTATAGTTTGGCATAACAAGTAAAATGTATATTTATTAAAAAATGAATTTAATTAATTTGCATGACTTTTCCAAAAAAAAAAAAAAAAAAGAATTCCAAGACTGTAGGAAAACTTAAATTATATGAAATAATAAACATCTAGATTTTTGGTTGCTTTGGCTTATTTTGTTTTGTAATGTAAAATTATCTTGAGGGCCCTTGAAAGTTTGCTGAGGCCCCCTAGTGGGTCCTGGTCTTGCAGGCTGACAACCACCGTTATAGATAATTTTAAATTTTTTATTTATTCTACTTTTTTAAAAATTAATATATGTATAATTATTTGTAGTTTTTAATTATGCAAATAATTAAAGTATATAATAATAATAATAATAATAATAATAAATACTATATAATACAATACAAATATAATACAAATTAAAATAACAACAACAACAATAATAATATCATAATAATAAAGAAATTCAATAATGGTTTTAATTTAATAATTCATATTCCACATGCACGAAACAGTGTTGCATATTTACATTATTTCTCAACTTCACTTCAATAATGAGGCAGAAAAAAAAAACAACAACTAACATTCAGATGAAAATGCTAATTGTTCATGTAGTTCATATTTTTAAAAATCAAGCTTTTTCCACTTCACAAATTTGTGTTGTCTTCCAAAGGGTTTTTTTTTTTTTTTTTTTCTCCATGGGAACACAAAGCACAGTTTACTGACAAGGAAGGCCATGATCTGGTTTTCTCCACCCACGCTGTGAAATTCACAAATTTATTCTTAAGAATGCACATCAGCTGTCAAGTGTGCCTTTAGTGAATGGCACAACAGGTTAACCATACATCCATAAATGAGCAAATATGATGGAATATCACTTGACTCAATGCATTGGTTCCAGTCACAGCTTCTTACCATTTTCACCCATGTATATTTATTTTCTTTTCTTTTCAGCATGTTTATCTCTGAGAGCAGCTGTATATGTCATGAACATAACAGGGATCAGGGTAAGGGCCAAGAACAAAACGCTCTTGACATCTCAGAATGCAATAGCTTTCTCGCTCCGCTCAAATCATCAGCTGCTTCTAATGTGAGGTCTTTCGCGAGCAATGCAAATAAGAGCCGTTCGACGTCAATAAGCGGTTTTCTGTCGGGTAAAAATAGTAGCGAGGCAAGTGAGGCCCGATCAAGGGCACTTGACACACAGCGGCAAATAGGTGACATCTGCGCAGGCTGCGATAGCAGGAGAAAACGGAGATCGAGTGACGGGAGCTGTGAAGTTGGGTTACGTTTGCCTCAGGGCTTTTCTGGAAAGTGCCGAGTCTCCAGTGTGGCTAAGGCTGAACTGGAGTCGACCCTGCTGTTCATATCAATTTTGTATGAGGGGGGGCGGCATCATTGATATGACTGCTGGTGTGGGATCCAAAGCACCAGGCTCATCTGCTCATCTCTCTGCTCTCCTCATGGTGCTCAAACCTTCAACACCTGTGGACCGCCCTTGAGACCAGTCTCTGGCTGTGGCAGCCAGCGTATGTTCCAGGGGAGCAATCTCTGCTTCCACAAAACACACACACACACACACACACACATTCACGGGCCAGCAATGCAGGCCAGACACTCTCAATGCTTCAAAACGGTTTCTAAGAAAAAACAAAACAAGAAGACATAAAAATGAACTGCATTTGTTTTTGCAACTTAATGCTATTGCAACTGAATGCTATTAAACTAAGCAATTTGACTGGGCTAATTTTTCAGAATTCCTTGTCTTGAGATTTGTGAGTGGGAGAGTTTTCAGACAGATGTTTTAATACACTTTCTGATTTAAACAATTTAAAACACTGATTCAACTTTTTTTTTTTTTTTTGATTCATCACCAAAAAATGTTCAGATAAGTGTTTATGGTGTTTTTTTTACCCCCTATAGCCTATTAAATATTCTAGTAAAATGTATGTAGTTCATACTGCTGCATCTTATAGTGTTATATTAACACATATAACAGAAATTAAATTTTTAAAAAATGGATTACATCACTTTTCTACATACTCTTTCATTAGATTTCAGTCCAACTAAAACAATTTGTCTTTTTAAAATTCATGTGAACAATTTAGTCCAACTCAAATTGTCATCTCATTTTGTTCTCAAATGAGAACAAAGTAGCAAATTACAGACAATAGGAAAAATATAATGGAATAAAGATACAGCGGTTCTGAAAGATATTTTTAAGATATTATCGATGAATTGCTATGATGCCGAGGTTGCAGCAGATGCAATAAAAAGCTGGATTTAAGTCCAGCAGTAAGCTGGATTTAAGTCCAGCAGTACTTTGCTCACATTTTATTTTAATGTCCAGTTCTCACTATTAATTAACTATTAACTACAGCATTTGTCTCAATAAACTCCTAATTGCTGCTCATTAATAGTTAGTAAGGTAGTTGTTAAGTTTAGGTATTGGGTAGGATTAGGTATGTAGAATACTGTCACAGAATATGTGCTTTATAAGTACTAATAAATAGCTAATATGCTAGTAATATGCATGCTAATAAGCAACTAGTTAAAAGTAAGAATTGGCCCCATACTAAAGTGTTACTAGTACTTTTATTATAAAGAAACAAAACACTCTAGGAGAATTTCTTCCAAAAACGGAACAGAACAACCAGCAAAGCAACGACGAGAATGGACCAAGAACTGAACAAACCATGGGGTTTAAATACAAACCAAACTAATCAAAGAAATACACATCAGGTGTAAACTAATCAATGAGTAAGCAAGGAGACAAAACTAGAAAAAAGGAAACATATAAAACCACAAAACAGAACAGATGTGTACTTCCCTATTCTCACAAAAATTAGAATAATTAAAACTTGAAAGTTATTGTCTTGAACGGGCCTTAACAGACCCACAGTACAGTAGATAATATAGAATTACTACATAAATTGAGACTTCTTGTTTTAGCTTTAAGTATGGATTTGGAATCCAAGTTGTAACCCATCCTAATAAACTGATTTTGCAGCTGTTCATCAGTGGATGCATATCAGAAGTTTTGTTTGTATCTAGTTTTGCAATTTCACTTGAATAATTTGTGGTCACAAATAAGCAGTATAAAATAGGGTGCATGGTTGTGTGCAAGTGAAAACGTTGTCACTTTCTATCACCAACGAACCACAAGCAGCACCCAGCAAAATATTCCAGCACCATTGCAGATCATCACAAGCACTAACAAAAAATTTAAAAATTCTACTCAACAACTAAAGATGCTTCCTCTTTATTTGAAATATTACTGCCACATGCCATTTCACAAAATGGAGTGAAAAGTGAAAAATGTTTTGACAGTAAATGACACCTATGCTGTTTGGCTGAAATTATGGCTTCTCTAATCCAAATACATCATGAAGACTGTCCAATCTATGCAATACATATTTTTAGTAAGCTATATCCCCTAGCCCTATTATTCACAAAATGTAATAAGTCTGCCAAAATGGAGCACAAGGACTTTTGTTCTTCATGCTTGAAGTCAAAACCATCATTTGGTCTTTATTGCAGCATTTAGCTGTATTTGTATTCACGGAAGAAAGATGCATCTATTAAGGAAACTCATTTCTCATGCAAGCTGCAGCAGGACAGGAGTTTGGAATTTCTAATATAACTTTGAAAGACTGGATATTTTGAATTCAGGGTTTGATGTATTCTTTCAAGCAATTACCTTGTCGTTTGCACAAATCATTTTAGCACATGCTTCGCTTAAACTCTGCAGACTGACTCACTTCAAAAAGATATTTTTTGTCTGCAATCACACTTCACTGAAAAATTTATATGGATTAAATCAAGTCTTTTTGGCAATTCATCGTTGATATCTCATGCTGCCAGTAAGCACTGGGATTTGATAAAGTTTGTCAAATCTTTATTCTTTAGAGTTGCTTCGTCAATATTTTTTTATCTGGGTGTCAGGAAACTTGGGTGGTAAAAATCATATTTTGACAGTTAGGGGAGCAAGTGCTGCTTTGTTCAAGAACCGGCCGGTGAGATAGTGCAAGAGTAATTTAAAAGTGCATCTACCTTCAGTTTTTATGAACCTCACAGTTGTAGCCGGGCAATTTATTCTAGAGATCTGACAACTCAGGTTCCCTGCTCAATAGCAGGAAGGAGCCAGAGAAGAAGCGCTTCAGCCCTATTTGCACATCAAGAGAGGTGTGCAGGTTAAGGCTCAGGCACCGCTCTGCGTAATGTGTGGCACAGCAAGAGAAAGAGCAAAAAGATGATTAGAAGAAAATGAGGAACGCATAGGCCTGTAAAGTAAGGTTATAGTAAGGCTAAACATCACCCATGCGCTTTCAATTGGGGGAGGAAATCTGTTCCTTAACTGAGAAGAGCACAGCAACCACTCTGGATGGTGATTAAAGATTTGTGTCTTTAGAATGTCTGTGTCTAACTTCCTGTTTACACCTGGTATCAAGATGCGTTTTGGTAGATTGGATCACGTGTAGACATAGGAGACGCATTCCCTTTTACCCCTGGCTTTTTCATCCATCTCTTTTTTCCACTTTCGACCACTTTCCTGATTTCTTTGAGGGGAGGGTGAATATGGGAGTTTTCAGATCTCTCAGTCTAATATTGTGAAATAAGCTTGCGCAATTTACTTATGAATGTAAAAGGAGACAACGGAAAATTATACGGATATGCCGGGTAATCAGGAATGGTAAGAGAACATTGTGCTTTTGTAACCCAGGCTCATTGGAAATACATGTTGTGGCGATGTTTCTGCAACACCGATATTTTGTACCTATATTTCGCGGCAGTTTCAAAGTGAAATATCCAGTGAGTGGCGCTAAAACGTGCATTCAATACGTGACTGTGGCCATGTTTTTATTACGTTGGTACAGGAATGTATTGCTGCGTTTTACGTTAATT
The DNA here is from genome assembly GCA_039654775.1 of Spinibarbus caldwelli. Classification (NCBI taxonomy): domain Eukaryota; kingdom Metazoa; phylum Chordata; class Actinopteri; order Cypriniformes; family Cyprinidae; genus Spinibarbus; species Spinibarbus caldwelli. Next base: position 21,604,390 of record CM077260.1, read on the forward strand.
ACGTTGCTTCAGGTATGTATTATGGTGGTTCAGAATTCAAATGTCCGAGGAGTGTCGCTAAAGGTTTAATGCTCTATTTTGTTGGAAAATAACACACACTCTACACCAAACCCAACCTTAAACCTACCTGATAGTGTTAATGAAAGCAAAAGTGATATAAAAGTATCAGCTTTCTAATCTCACAGCATGTTAAAATCGTTTTGAAGTCATAATATTGTGCAAGGAATTGTGTGAAATTTATGCTTTTTTAGTCGAAACTCTGACCCTGTAAATCATAATTTGTGTAAAAAGGATTCATTTCAACTGGAAACTGCAGTGATGCGTACGTATAGGTACGTTTTTTGAATTTTGCAGTAATGTAGGTAGAGGCACATATTTCCAATGAGCCTTGGCTTTTAACATTTCAAACCAAACTTAAGATTTCAGCTGGCAAAGTTTAAATCCTCTGGCTAGCACGCTTCAACAACACATCCCATAATGTTTAAGAATTATAGCAGTAGGAAGAGAGGCACCACTCTTTTGTGCCTGTTCAAATGCATTTGACCACATTAATGTTTATGAAAGCAATACAGTCAAATGCATTTTAAAAACGGTCAAATGTGGACAAGCTCAAAATGTTTCAGACCCCATTTACAACTGTATTTAGCATTGTCATCTTGTGATCGACAAAAACACAACCTAATGCAAGGTGTAAACAGGGTCTAAGTCCAAATAACTCACTGTATATGTCATACACAGCAATCTGCAGTGAGAAAAAGAGATGAGGTCAATGATTTTCAATGAGAGTTGCTGTTTTCTGGTGACATAAGTGATTGGCTGCAATTCAACAATGCTAAAATGTTTCACTTTATGCAAATGAATTGTGAGAAAAAGGAGCAAAGACAGTGGAGATCATGTGATCCATCTCCTGTGAGATTCGGGATGTGAATAGTAAAGAATTTAACGATTTTGATTCCTCTTAACGATTCCATTTCCTTAACAGTTTCATTTAGTACTTTAAAGGAATAAAGGGAAAGAAAAAAATGCTAATTTCTTGAAGAAAGAAATGCTTTCAATAACTATTTAAGCTGTAAAAGGAACTGATTCATTAAAAAAAATACTTCTTTTTTTCTTTTCTCTTTCTTCTTCCTCTTCTTCTCTCTTTTTTTTTTTTTTTTAACCAACAATACATCTAATTTGTGAGATTTTACACAGACCACCAACATTATTAACACCAAGTCCTAACTGGACACTTGACGCCACAAGACGTGATAAAAATCCTAATCAGCCAAGTTGGCTATATACGTGACAAGCACCAGGAGATTCTGTTTCTCTGTTTCTGGAATGCTTTCTATTTCTGCAACATCACGGCTGACAGCTGACTGCATTTTATGTAATATTAAAATCATTTCATTTTAATTTGAATATCATTGTGCATGACTTTAATAGCCATAAAGAATGTAACAAATCATAATTTACCACATATCTTGAAAATAAATTAAGAAAATTTTAGGAAATATTGTATCAGTCACTGTGTGTGTTTTGAATTTTTATTAATTTAATTATTTACTTCCATTTCATTGTGAGTGTGAGACAGCAGTGCACTTGCAGAGAGCCCACCCACACTCTCTTCTGACTAGCTCTGATTAGTGATTGATTTTGTTGCATCCTGTAGCCGTGTTGGGTCTGATACGGACAGAAAAATTGCTTGTCGCTGAAATCTTATTAGGTCGTGTCTGGTTTTGAAGAGACAGTAATGCCTACTAGCGAAGAACAGTACAGCAACCTGGTGACCTCAAAAACACTTTCAGTGTTGAGAAGGGCATAAGAAATTCTCTAAGCGAAAAAAAAAAACAATTCTAATCAGCTATTTTCAGACTTTCTGAAACAGACTGCAAACAGTAAGCATGTTTCAACCCAGTATTCAAAACACATTTTGAATAAAAAATGTACACATTGCATTTGAGAGATCTAGCCTGGTTTAAATTGAATGATGCATGGCACATAACATGCGCCACATGTTTAATTGATGTGCATGTGTCAATGCATTCATTGAGCCCTGCCAGCGTGAATATAAAAATTGCAGTTTTATGGCTCTTCTGTTGAGATGGAGCCCAGGAAGACACTATGAGGTACAGCCTCGAGATGTGAAATCCATAATCCATTAAATTACAGGAACATTCCTGACTAACCATTGCCATCAGATAATGCAGATGTCAAAATGTGACACACTGCGCCCCGGCATATATCTAATCTGAACATACAGCAAAAATTAATGGACTGTTGAGACATACCCAAAAGAAAGATCATTTTGTTGTCACGGGCAACTCTCACCATTGCAAGGGAGTGAAAGTTGTGAATTCTGTACATCTTGGTCATTAAATTCTAATAATATCATACAGTACTTCATGAATAAACATAACATCATGCATGATTGGTGTTGCAGAATCATTCAAATTACTGAGAGGAAGAAAAAGGTCTCAAAACTCTGTGAGCTGCCTACATAGGCAGCATTAAAGCGTTAAAAGCACGCTTTAGATGCGAAGATCGTTCCAAATGGCATGCAGCACTTATTTATTTTTTCTTACAGATACCTTCATTTAGCCAAATTCTAAAGCAGCATCTATGTAATTTCTTCACAGAGAAGCTAATATAATAATGCAACAAGCTCCATAAAAAATCACTTAAAATACATTATAAAAGATTGTCAATTACAAATTTTTTTTAGTGCTGGGCAATGATTAATCGCGATTAATCGCATTCAAAATAAAAGTTTGTTTATATAATATATGTGTGATATATATGTGTGTACTGTGTATATTCATTATGTATATATAAACACACACACATACAGTATATATTTTGAAAATATTTACATATCTTTACACGTATATGTTTATATGCATATACACTGTAAAAAAATTACATTTTGAAAAATTGTGGGAACTGACAAATAAATATTGACTCAACAAAGTGCTTCCCAATAATTATCCCCAAACAAAAAAATGCATTGTAGTAATTTTAGCTGAAGGTCTTAAGTTAAAATTAAAAATTTACATTCACAGAACATATTAAATTGTGCTCAGCCAATCTATGAAGCAGAAGTGAACAAGCCGAACAAGCTTTTCAGCAAAAAACGTGTGTACGCATGCGCCTGAGAGAAACCATTGGTGTAGTGAATTCAAATTGAGAGTGGAGTGGAGCTGATACCAAAGGGCGACAAAACATCATTTACAGACGGATTTTCTATCATTAAAGTTATGGTGAGTATACTGAGTTTTGTATTTATTAAGTCATGTTTCACGTACTACATTGTATTTTGAAGAATAACAGTGAATTCACGCCTTTACTGGTGTCATGTTGGCGTTTATAACCTAGTTTAGCCCACACTGATCTCTCGGTAGGGGTGTGCGGTATATATCGTCTGTGATAATATTGTAATTGTTGTTTTAACAATGTGGGATTTGACATTATCCTGTATATCGCAAAAACCAAACAAAACATGCCTAAATTACAGAGCACACAAATTAATATTACATTACAACAATTCAATAAAAAAGAAGTTAATATTAAAGAGACTTGCGTTTTGGACACAGTATTGTCTGTTTTTGCTCTATTTCGCCAACAAAAATAATTCCAAACACAGCCACAGCACTGTTTTGCATCTCTGAGCAACATGCTGTGTTTCGTTCTTGAATAAATCAACCTTTTAAATGATTCGGTTCAATCGCAATGACTCACTTATTAACAGTGATTTGCTGCCACCTACTGGCGGTTTTAATTTCACATTTAAAATATCTTTTCATTTTTAAAATAATTGTAAATATAAGTATTCAACGTTTTATGTTTAAAATATCAAAAATTTTTTATGCATGTGTAACTGCAGGTTAAATGCATTCATATTCTGCACTGAACTAAATTATTTTTTATCTCACTTTATGATGAATATATGAAATGTATGAGACACATGGAATACGTTTCTGTTACGGGGCTGATGAGACGTGAGACGTGTGGATCCATATGCAAGCTTTTATTTAAAGACATGGTCATAAATACAGGCAGGGTCGACACAGTGGCAAACAGGTATGGCAGGGACAAGACAAAGAGTAATCCTATGGCAAGCGTGGGTCTTCAATCGGCGAACAATATCCAACAGGGCAAGGCAGAGAGAGTAAATCCAGGTACACAGCAATAATCCAAACGAGGTGAAAACAGAGTCCGAACGGCAAGGCAAGGGTTAATCCAGGAAACACGGGCAGAAATCGAAACACGAGAAAACAGGCAAGGCAAGGCAAGGCAAGGCAAGGCAAGGCAAGGCAAGGCAAGGCAAGGCAAGGCAAGGCAAGGCAAGACTAAGACAACTAAGAGGGCTTCTTAGGGTAGCTATCACTAGGATATTTGCGTACAATACTCGGCAGTGAGGGAGAGGAAGTCCAAGGCTTATAAAGAGTGTCTGATGGGATTCAGCTGTGCATGTGTGATCAGTGCATTCAGCTGTGTATGTGCAATCAGTGCAATGGATGATGGGAATTGTAGTTTGAGGTGATGTGCAACAGTAGTGTTGTGCATAGTCAATGTGGTGAGCGAGTGACCTCTGGTGGTGGGTAAATGGAAGTTCATAGGCCGGATTCGTGACAGTTTCTGCTATAACTATTTTTTTTTTTGTTCCCATTAGTGTAACTACGAATTTCACAGTGAGTATTTAACAGTAGTTCTTATTGGATATATGTTTATTCCATATTAGTGTCAAATATTATTAGCTCTAAGATGTAATTTGTGAGGAGTTGCTTTATTGAGTGTTGCCATGAGACATGGCTCGGTGTAATGTAGGCTGCTAATTCTAATGTAGACTTAATATTGACATTGCTATTTTAGACCGGGTTTTTATTATATTTTTTTTTATTTTTTATTTATTTATTTTTTTTACAGAGTACAGAGCCATTGGAGAACCACACAATTGTAATGAAAATGGGAATTCTTGAAATAGTAAGCAGCAGCAGGTGCACTTCAAGGGCCCTGTCAAGTGTGCTGAATGTATCCATTGTCCTGGAAGAGGAGGTGGTGCTTGACAACTTAGGAGACTTTGAAAATGCATTTATTGTACTTTTTTGGATTATTATATGCACTCATCCTGGAGTATAACAAGGATTTAAAGGGATAGTTTACCCAAAAACTCATTAAATACTTACCCTCATGTCGTTCCAAACCCGTAAGACCTTTGTTCATCTTCAGAAAACAAATTAAGATATTTTTGATGAAATCCGATGACGAAATTTGTTTGATGAAATTTTTGATGAAACAACGGTCTTATTGATGTGGAACGACATGAGGGTAATTAATGACAGAATTTTAACCTCAAAGTACCTCTAATGAGTTTTTTTGGCAAACATTTGAAGTGTAAGGTTCAGTTTCATGAGCTCAAAGTATCTCTTGTGAGAATGGTAGAGTTCATGTGAAATTACTCTGAACACTGGGTGAAGTAACCTCCCCATTACTTAAATTTGATGGTGTTTTTGACATTGTTAATATGTGAATGTATGTGATTATTATGTTTAATGTTTAAATAGTTAAGATGCAGTTTCATGAGCTCAGAATACCTTTTTGAGAATGGTAATATTTAGTGACATTGATCTAAACACTGGTTGAAGTAACCTCAGATAAATTATTACCATTATTAATTAAATAGTTATTATTTTATGGTGTTTGACATTTTTTGCATGTTTGTGAATGTATTAATGTATAAGGTTCAATTCATCAGCTTTGTGTATCTTATGAGAATTAAAATGCATGATTTTGTAAGGTATACTGTGTAGAAAATTTCAATGTATTTAAAATTTTTCACAATATTGTTGTATATTTCATTAAAAGTATTAAAATATGGCAGTGTTTAGTGTATCATCATTTAATAATTTTTTCCTTTTCTTTTGGGACAACAGGGAATAAACTATTCAGTAAGGCTGCTTTAGCAATATACATTTACCAATATACATTTCTAAATTAGGTAAAACAAAAAATGTATGCTACTACTATTTAAAATATTTAATTGGGCCAATAACATGGTTTGGTAGACTACTTTTTTCCCAATTGGCTCAACATATTATTTCTCATTGAGCCAAAGTTAACAGAAAAGTTAACAGACTGTTAATGCGATTAATCATTGCCCAGCACTAGTATTTTTCATTAAAAACCAGAAAGTACTGACACAAAACAAATAAACTAACAAAATGGAATATTTTTGTGCTTTTATATTTATTACCAATATTGATAACAGCAAACAAACACTATTTCTAAGCTCCTGTGAAGGCATTATGAAGCTCACTAGATTAAAGATCGAGAAAAATAGAAGCAGAAAATGCAAACGTACCTGTACTGAGGGGAAGGAATGCCCTTTGCGTCACAGGTCAGTGTAGCCTCTTCCTCCAGTGAGCCCACTGTCAGATCACTGGGCTCCATTCGCCATTTCGGCCCATTGAAAGACTTATAATCCACACACTCTGAGAACAAACAACAGAATACAATTACATATTTGTATCTTAATGCACAGTTTAACCTGAAGTGTGTCATTTTTCCAATATTAAAATACCTTTTCATATTAAAGGAATAGTTCACCAAATAAAGAGCAGAACCATACCTGTTCTTTTACTAAGGAGAGACAATTATATGTAAGCCATACTGTAGGTTTGTTCCTTCAAAAGATGTAAACGCTACAGCTTTTTGACACTATTAAACCATTGATCTGTTTGCTTGAGTATCCTAAGCAGCCAGAGACAGTGACGCCAACTCAGCCAATGGTGTTAGTTTAGTGGCGGGAATAATGCCAGACTAATTTGTTCGAACCAAAGGCTGATGGGTTTAAAGTCACCATGAATTCAAGATTGACCATTCTTATTGTTATGGAAAATTACAGGGTTTATTATAAATGATTTATCTTGGTATTCATTATTATTTTTTTCATTTTTTCATAACATTTAATCAAAAACTTCCTGTCCTCTATTCTCTGATGACAAGTGCACCATTAAGAGGATGACAACGATCCAATCAATTCCCAAAGGACAAAATCAAGACCCATTTTTATCTCATTCAAAAAGCTGTTTCATTGGATATACATCACAATAGAGAATAATAGAAGATTGCAAAATAAAAGAAACCTGTTTGCTAATAATTTTTGCAATTCATTTATGTTACGCTTACTCTAGTAAAAAACAAAAATGACACACTTCAGCTTTAAATTCAGCTTATTTGACTTTAACAAAACAAAATTCAATAACACTTTATAATAGGCAACACATATTCACTATTAAAAGAGTTTTCCCTCAATAAACTCCTAATTTGCTGCTTATTAATAGTTATAAGGTAGCTGTTATGTTTAGGTATTGTGTCAGGTTAAAATATGCCTATAAGTACTAATAAACTGCCAATATGCTAGTAATATGCTTGCTAATGAGCAACTAAGTTGTGGGAAGTCGTGGCCTAATGGTTAGGGAGTCGGGCGGTTAGGGAGTCGGGCTTGTAACCTGAAGGTTGATTGAAGGAATTGAAGGTGGGGATTGTGAATGAACAGCACTCTCTCTGCCTTCGATACCATGACTGAGGTGCCCTTGAGCAAGGCACCGAACCCCCAATTGCTCCCCGGGCGCTGGAGCAATGGCTGCCCACTGCTCCGGGTGTGTGTTCACGGTGTGTGTGTGCACGTTTGTTCACTACTCACTGCTGTGTGTGTGCGCACTTGGATGGGTTAAATGCAGAGCACCAATTTCGAGTATGGGTCACTTTCACTTCTTTCACTTTCAACTAGTTAATAGTGAGAATTGGACCTTAAAATAAAGCGTTACTGAAAATTCTACTTGGTATGGTGTTAAAGGCATAGTTCATCTGAACATGAAAATTCTGTCATCATTTGCTATGGAACATAAAAGACGATATTTCACAAAACATCACAGTGGCTTTTTATTCATACAGTAGAAGTCAACCAAAACTGATTGTTTACCAACATTCTTCAAATGATCTTCTTTTGTTTTCTGAAGTGGAAAGTCATACAGATTTGGGACAACATGAGGGTGAGTAACTGATGGCAGATTTTCCATTTTGTGTGAACTATCCCTTTAAGAATTTTTTAAAAACAAGTTTGTGGGTAAATATTCTGCAGATGACAGAAGCTGCGCAGTAACACGCATGCATAAAGAGTGCAGAAATGCAGACCATATGTGGTGAGATCACACCAGGTGTGTGGGTTCTAATCAAGTGCTATGCTCGCATCACTCAGTTTCTGCTTAAGATGTTATCAAAGCAGCAAATTCACAGGAATCTTCACGTTTAAGTGTGACATTTGTTCAGAAAATGGGAACTAAGGCGCTCTCATATGACATTTACATTGTGCACATTGAAGTTATACTTTACAATACAATGTCTTTCTATTTTTTACTCTCCTCAACAAACTGAAATACAACATCTCTATTCAGTTATTTGTTACTTTTAAAGGATTAGTTCAACTCAAACTGACAATTCTGTCCAATGACTTTCTTTTTTTTTACAGAGGACAAAAGAAGAAATTTTGAAGAATATGTTGGCAATTGAAATAAACATGGACTGAAGCTTTTTGAGCTTTAAAAAAACCACAAAAACAGAAAAAAATAGTAACTTGAGTGTGAGGAACAGGCTGAATCCGGTTATATATATATGTGTGTACAGTATATATATATATATATATGTGTGTGTGTGTGTGTGCGTGTGTGTGTACAGAAGAGACTGTAAAATTCTTAGAGACCACAAAAGACTGTAAAACTTTGACTTTTGTCATTGCTTATCTCATTGCACAACCCAATTATGAGCTGTCATCAGATGACTGATGATCTCTTTTTAAATAATTTTTCTATTAATTAAAACTAGAGTATTTTTTTTTTTTATGGATGTCCCAATTGGGATACAGGATTTGCAATTTTCAGAGAGTTCAATTAAATGTTCATGTAATATTTTGGTGAGTTAAAACAATATTGCAATATCGATATATCAATCGCAGGTCCCTAAATCGAATCAAATCCCAATCAGATCGCAGCATGTTTTGATCAAATATCATATTGCTTGCTGTTTTTTTTTTTTTTTTTCCCCCAGAGATTCTGTTTTAGATGGTATCATGATAAAACGTCAAATTTTTACCTCTAATAAAACAAATCAAGTTTTGAGTTGGATTTTTTTTTTTTTTTATGAATCGGTTCATTCAGTTCACAAAACCAGTCTGAATGATTCATTCACAAATCAAACCGGTCCTCAAGTTCAGCTCACAGACTCAATGGTCCCGTCACAGCCGTTAACAGCTCACAGGAGGTGAAAAATGACTCAAATTTCAATCTGTTCCTCACTCAAAGCTATCGTATGGCTTCAGAAGACCTGAAATACAGCACACATGTTGTACAGACCACTTTTATGGTGCATCCTATTTGAAGCTTGAAAGCCTCAGCGGGGATTCATGGAAAAGAGCAATCAGTAAAAATACTCAAAATATCTTCTTTTGTGCTTTTGGGAAAGAAAGTCACAGATTTGGATCGACACAAGGGTGAGTAAATGATCATTTTTAGGTGCATCATTTTTAGGTGCACTATCCCTTTAAGAGCTGTATATTCTCAGTGAATTCTTATTCACAGAAATAACATCTGTAGGAAGTGGAGCCATAAACTGTGACATACTAGTTCAATTTCCTTGTAGGACACATTGTATCGAAGCCTCAAAAACCTTCTATGACACAACACAATTCATTTTCAAAATGACTGCACAGCTTAATTGAAAGCCCCTCCACCACATCCAAAACACGTCCTGTTCCTGTAAGCCTGATTCTGTGCGTCAGGGTCTATTACTGTCTTCCGCTCATAATCAAGATATGGGCTGATAGCAACAAATGCTGCAACAACAACAACCAGGTTGACCACATACATAATGCTTCAATAAACAAGAGGACGCTTTTTTGGGGAGCACTTGTCACATATATACAGTCAGATTTCTCTTTTTTAACTCCGAGCTTCAGAACATTGTTACGGTCTACCTAAGAAAAGATTAAGTTAAAGTTAATAGAGACATAGTTGTGAATACACCACAAGAGCCACAGAGGGAAGGAATTACCAATTCATTTTACCTGCAAGATACTCCATGATTGATAGCAGCAAAAACTGTTTCCATAGTAACGTCATCTTCAGCTGCCAAGGGCGAGTGTTACTTGAATCCAGTGCGCCGTGAATGAACGGCTGCTCTCTCTCTCTCTCAAGAGAGAAAACCACCTGACCTGTTGAGGAACAAATTATGAGAAATTAGAAATACTTTGTAGTCCAGGTAGTCCAGTCTATTTTTCTCAATTTACTCTAAAAATGAGTTTTTATGCAAAAGAAAGCCATGAGGTAATGAGCAGTGGCTGCTGTGTGCTTACAATACACATTATGGGGTGAAATTATCACAGCGCTAATGCAGCTAATGTGGCTTAAAAGATCACAAGTGAGATCACTTGCATTCAGAACAATACTCTTTTCCATGATGCAAATTGATATTGATCGGCTGGAGAAACTAAAGCAGATTTTCACAATTAAAAAAGCCTATAATCAATAATACAAACAAATAGGTCTGCAGATTTATGCAAAATATGAATGCTTTTCACTTAAAATGTAATTTAATCATCTATATACACAATTAGTAAGCACCCATATAAACAATATGAACACAAAAAAGCATTTTAGCTTAATGTGGTTTAATACATTAATGTCCGGTTTCACAGACAAGGCTTAAACCCAGTCTCAGACTAAAATGCATGTTTGAGCTGTCTTAAAATATGTCAGAGCTACTGATTTGTATCAAGATGTACAGCAATAATGTTTTCTAAGGCACATTACCAAAAACAAAAAAAAACAAAAACAAAAAAAACAACCTACTTGAATGTCCTATTTTAACTTAATTTAAGGCCTATAATCCTGGCTTAATCTAAGCCCTGTCTGTGAAACCAGGCCTAAAACAATTATATTGAAGGGTCAAACTCAGTATACACATTATTAATAAAACATACTATGCATAGGCAAGCAGATGAACCCACGATATGAACACAATGCGTGCAAGTGTTTCTCATATTCTCACTATTATAAAGACAAATCTTAATGTGCAATTTAGCTCAGGGCTCATCTGCTTGCTTTATTTAGTACGCATAAACATATGTCGTATATTTAATTTAATCTTTTACTATGACTGTTTTATTACATTAAAACATGTCAAGCGTTTTAGGCCCCGTTTACACTAGTGCGTTTTCATTTTAAAACGCATAACTTTTGCTACGGTTAAGCCAATCGTTTACACTACTCCGGCGTTTTCGAGGTCGAAAACGGAGACTTTTAAAAACGCTGCAGACCCCGTTTTAGTTTGAAAACTCCGGGGTTGTGTTTCAGTGTAAACGGACCAAAATGGAGACTTTTGAAAACGATGGAGTGGCTGCCCACATTCGCTCTGCGTATCCTTGATGACCGTGTAAACAATAACATCAAGCTCATTGTTGTACACATAGATATGTATGGGTAGATTCCCCATTCGACCGCTCTAAGCACGCAGACGCGTCCGTCATCTAAATAATAGGGAATCTACCTAAACAGTACATATCTATGGTTGTATCTGCATGAATGGTCATGTAACATGCGTTTTTGGTTGTGTAGTGTAGACAGGGGTCATTTCTAAAACGCAGCGGAAACGGCAGTGTAGACGAGGATAGTTTTCATTCTAAAACGCCGTTTTAAAACAAAAACGCACTAGTGTAAACGGGGCCTTAGATTGCCCCATGGTTTTGTGGTCTGCATGAGATTCAAATGATTTGTGTAGCAGCAGTTTGTTTCTGATTGAATTGGTTCAGTTAATGATTCAATCACTCTTAAAGACAACCTATTCTTACTACCCGCTGAAGTAACAATGTAACCTGCAGATACAGTCAGAAAAATCCCAAATATATGAAAGAAACAGAGAAAACACAATTGGAAAGTTGCTCAGCCAGTCAAATATGAGGACCGGACTGGTAATTTAAACCAAATTTTAAGAGTTTAAACTAAAACAATCTTTTATTAATTTTATAATTTTTTTTTTAAAAACTAAACCAGTATTTTGCTAATAAAAGGTGTGCACATGACGTCACGGCACGTTTCCATTACCCTTCAAATTGCGCAAATTAAAATTGCGAATTGAAAATACGCCTAATGGAAACGCGTCAATTTCGCAAAATCTCCCATATATCACAAAAAAGTTTTTACGCTCGCATGAGGTGGTTTTTCAGGCAATTCGAAAAAGGAATATTTCGCAAAACTGCAATGGAAACGTTTTTTTTTTTTTGCATTTACAGGTCACATGGCGTATGTAAAAAGTCATATAATCATTCTTCAGTGTACTATAACCTCCAAGAAACACTTCATATGTGGTCGCTCTCGAATATAAGGGGCTTTCCCTGCCATTAATGCTTAGACAATTTCAGTGGCTCTGATACGGCCACTGAAGCTGATTGCGGCCACTCTAGTCAATGCACGTGTTTATTCCAGCCACGCCACGGATGTTTCTGAAGTGGCCCTCTGTGGTGCTTCTGTAAAGATACACGCTTACGCCTCCTTTGAATAAATACATCCAAAATCCGTCAAATCTCACCAAAATCCGTTGCCATGACTTATCGCGAGAGGCAAAAGGTTACGTCTTAGTCGCATAACATTGGTTAATGGAAACACCGTCATTTCAAAATACTTTTTTATCGATATTTATAAAATATCGCCAAAGTTTTGTGCAAATCTGTAATGGAAACGCACCTACAGTAGGCAAATGTCACTGTGGTTACACCACTGATTTTCTTTTTTTTTTTTTAATCAGAAAACTGGATTGCTCATGATGTCATAGCATATGAAGCCACCTCACTGTCATATTGCGATTCCCACATATTGTACGTATTGAATCAATGGGAAATCATCTGATTTTAATGAGAAAACATTACCTACTGAGTCACAGTTTTATATCTGAAATCTCCCTGTACAGAAACTGTAAATGATTCAACAATGATTTTGTTAACAGCATGCATTTTAAAGTCATTATGATAACAACTTAAATGTTGATTAAATTGACACTTGATTCAACAATATACACATACACACTTCATTCTTATGCAAACTAAACTAATGCTAGCAAAAAGTCATAGAATTTGCTCTGTCCTGTAGCTTTTTAACTGTCCCTGTTTCCAAGAGACTGAAGTGGATGTTGGTTAATAAAAAGTCATCATAAAATACATGCATCACAGCTTATTCAGAGTAATAAAGCTGACTGCATTTGGACATGAAACTTTATTTCCAAGCATTTATAATGTCTCTCTGAGCAAGATGTTGCATTGGCAAACTTTTAACTGAAAACAAAATATGTACTATGTTGTAAGCAATCTTATGCTAACACTTGAAGCAACTACTCACCAATGCTAGAGGGAAGCTATAAATCCATTTACCATAAAATCACTGCAGAAATTGTTAAAAAGTCTGGAGATTCAGTCTGGTTAAAGGAAAAGTTATGTCCAAAACCTATGTCAGTTGGCCATCACCTTTTGGATGAGTCAGGATCTACACAATACAAATGTGATGGTCTGCAGGGTGTGCTTGTTTTTTAAAAATGACACACTATTCACAACAGCCAGTGAGTTATGGGGTTTGGATGGCGTTCAGTCGATTATTTTCTGCAATGCCAATCTGCCAAGCAACATTTTAAATCAATTTATGGAGCCAAAGACAGTGAAAAGAGACAGAGGGAAGGATGTAGTATACTGCGGATGTGAGAACAGAGAGATTTCAAAACACTGGATCTCAGCTGGTTTTGCTTTTTGATTTTACACTGGGGATCAAACTGCAATCCAACATAGAACCAAACAACATACATTTATTAATATTATTAATAAGAACAATATTACCATTCAAAATTTTGGGTTTGAGTTGGTATGATTCTTTTTAAATGTTTTTGTGAAAGATCAAAAATACAATAAAAAATGTAATGTTGTGAAATATTTACAATTTAAACAGTTAGAAAACAGTTTTCTATTTGAATATATTTTAAAATGTAATTTATTCCTGTGATAAAATCTGAATTTTCATCATCATTAATCATGATGTCATTAGTTTTCAGTGTCACATGATCCTTCAGGAATCAGTCTATGCTGATTTGCTGCTTAAGAAACATTTTTATCATTATCAATGTTATTAAAAAAAAACAAACATTTTGCTGCTTAATATTTTTCAAGATTATTTGAAGAATAGAAATAAAGCAAAGCATTTATTTGAAAACAATTTGTAACAACATAAAAAAGTCTTTACTGTAACTTTTGTGCAATTTTAATGTGTCTTTGCTGTTTTTCATTCCAAATAAATAAATAAATAAATAAATTCACACTGACTGTATTTACAATTAATATGAATTAAATATTAAATGTTCATATCAGTAAACTTACATTTTTACATTTAGCATGTACTGTACTAATTGTTACGCTACGGAAAATATACTATGGTTAGTATTTGGTTACTATCTCCTCGATTCTGATGATTTTTTTTTTTTTTTTTCTCAGAAGCAAATAACTTACTGCACAAAACATTTCTGGATGGCACCAAGTCATGTTTATCCTAGCTGCATATTTAATGTTATGCTGGTCATATTTTCTAAACCTTGTGTAGTTTTGTCCATGCTTTTCAAGGATAAGAGCATGTCATACAATCTGTCCATGTTGGCATCTGCCTAATCTGACTAGTTTCTACCAAACGGCAGATTAATTTGCACCCACATATCGCAGGGTTTGATCAGAATAGACCTGTGACCCACTTTTGGGCTGCGGTCCACCAGTTAAGAACCTCTGCTGTAAGACGCTCAACGTCAGTTTCTCATAATACACTTCAGAGAAGCGCTTCACACAATTCACTGACGTACAAAACACACACGCTCACACAAAACCGAGTAATATCCAGGCCACTGAAGACTTATAAGGGCACTCCAAGAATGATAATTATTGCCATCTCGTGTAGCTGCCGGAGCGTGGGACCTCAGGAAGGATTCCCCTCATCTTTCAAGTTTTAGGCTGGTTTTAGCAGGAGTAAGTGTGTAAAATGGGATTTAAATACTCTGGATTTTGTGTGAAGAACACTGCATGTCATGTTCCTTCTTGCTAAGCAGTCTTGAAGTGAAATCCTCAACGGCAGTGAGCCTGTGAGACCTTCTCATCACACTGAACCGTCTAGTTCATTCCCATTAATGAAAAGTGTGCGCTGTGTAATTAGGGGCTCTGTTATTTGCAGCCTAATTTAATGCCTTTTAATACAAACAATTCAACATCCCTCCAAATAAAACACCCTGAAGATGTAAAGCCGCATCAACAATGCTTAATGTTCAAACTCTCTGAAGCGAAGACTGCTTCAAAAAGCAATCTCCACTTAATTACACACAACTCACTGATTCCTTGATTATGTTTGCTTGTTCCTTGACTAAACATAATTACGGGTCAATACAAAAACACTCTTTTGAATGTACAGTATATGCATCCAGATTAGTGTGAGTTTCACTAAGTAAAATTGTCGAAAAATGTTCATTGACCACCTTTTTCGTGACTAAAACGATGAGACGACATCAACATCAGTAAAACATTAACTGTGACTATGTTATTGATGAAAAAGACAATGTAGTTTAAAATATAAAACTTAAAAACAATTCAATAAAACAAAAAGTGAGGTTTTCTTCATCAAAAAGAGGAAAGAAAATGTTATAGACTGTTTTTAACAAGCCTCCATAGGTTTTCATGCTAAAGGTTGCCAGATGTCAAGAGATTAAATCCCCCAATCAGAGCTTTTCTCTTAAAAAGGATACATTTTCTATGGAATTATTTTTTATCCCGTGACAAAACAAGCTTACATAATTCCTGCCCCGTGGATTACTTAATCTTCACAACCTGGCAACCATGAGAACATTGTGTTCCTTCACATGGCTGCTGTGACTAAATCTGCAATGAAACCTTCTCAGTGATGAATAAATCCACACGTGGATCTTGGCTATATTGTTTGCGATCTTGGTTGGTGCATAAATGCACTTACGAATCGAAGTCTGTTTCTGCCACAAAATCAAAAATCAAAAAAGTTAATTGCAACATCATGTTAACATCTCCCAATTCTGAGTTTATTGCGAGATATTATCAGACTTGCAAGGCGTAAACTCAGAATCTAAGAAAAAAGTCAGAATTGCGAGAAAGAAGTCTGAATTGTGAGATTAAAAAGTTGCAATTATCTTTTTAATTATATTTTATCCAGACACAAGCTTTCATATTCACGCAACTTTTGTAAGAAATTACGACGCTATCTCACGACCAATTCGTACGTATTTTACGAGGTGGATAATTTGTACGACCTCACTCGTACGATTTTGTATGATTTTTCTAAACCCCAGTGACGGGTAGGTTTAGGGGCAGGGTTAGGTGTAGGTCATTCGTACGAATTCATACGAATTGTGCAACTCGTAAAATACGTACGATTTAGCAAAAATCCTATGAATTTGTACAAGTGAGGTCGTACGAATTCGTACGAATTAGCCACCTCGTTAAATATGTACGAATTGCTGTGAGATCGGGCTGGAAATTAACAACAGAAAAGTCTTTTAATTGTTGCTTTAATAGAAAAACACCAGTAATGATTACAATTTTGAGCAAAATAATTGTGATTATCTGTTTAACTACACAGCATGTCTAAAATATGACAAAGTTTTCACTGATTAAAACTAGACTAAAATTCCCAGACTTTTAGTCAACTAAAACTTGTCTAAGACAAAAAATAGGACACGCTGACAAAGTGATAAATAAATAAATAAATAAACAAATAAATAAAAAGGACATCTGACATAGGACTAAAACTAAAACTAAGACTAAATAATAATAAAAAAAAATAACAGCCAACAAAATTAACATTAGTCCAGTTCCAAATGCAACACTCAAACCAAGCTGATGTAGCTGAGATACAGAATATAATGAAAAAATGTTCAAGTGTAGCAATAAATTGACTTTTAGTAGTCTTCTCTCCTGAGGACAATATTCTGTCAATAGCAAGTGTAACAAAATGCATTACGATGCCCCGAAGTGCTTCAGATAACTGAAATATCAGACATTAAGACAAAAAGAAGCATTCTAATAAGCAACACAGACAGACAGTCCATTTGTGACAAATAAATCTGTTACTGTCCCGTAACGTTGCATTTATAGGTTAGTTAGCTGACGTCTTCATGGCACAACACTTTGTTCTGTATAATATGCGGGTGAGATCTTGCTGGTTTATGTTTTGATGATCCTCTGCGGGGTATAAGAGGGATTATTGTGTCGCTGGCCGGCCTGACTGATTTTCTCAATTACGAAGCTGTTGAGCGCAGTTTAGCGGGACAGATGTTATATTTGTATTCATTTATTTCATTATTTTACAGGGTGGATGACACATGAAATGAGCCTGAAACAAGAGATGAATATCTATTATGTCCCTTATGTAAGGACACAGATATAAATGGTATAAGGTGTGAAATGGTTTTTAAAAAAAAAAGCTGCTGAAATCAGTCACAAAATGACACCGAACAGCAATATATCATTATTTAGAAATTGACTGTAATGCTAGAAATCGAATCAAATAATAAATCAGTCTATATTGGCTAATATTAATGTTCAAGTCAAATGTGTTGACATGCACAATCCTACACTGGTTATGCTTAATAATATGACAGCATTTAAGGTCATGTACAACAGTTCTTGTTCATTACTGTTTAAAGCAACTGGTATGCATAGATCGGTGGTAGGCAACGTCAGTCCTGGAATTTGTATGTTATAGCATCTTATTAAGTGTGCATATGTCTCATGTACATATCTGTTTATGGCTTTGAAGTCACAACTGTAACACAACCTGATACATTTTTTTGATAGCTGATTTTTTTAATAGTTTTCAGTGTATTGTTGTGCATGTAAACACACATACAGCATATTTAGTTGCTGCATATTTAAATGCATATTTAAAATATAAGGCTGAGCAATGTATAAAATATTCAAATAATATTTGCAATGATGTTATTAAATCATATAACACTATAAATATTGCAACAAATTAAATAAACTGTTAATTTGGTAATTTGATTCTTCATTGGAACTTGAAAATTTAAGGGATAGTTCACCCGAAAATTATCCAATGATTTACTCACTCTCAAGCCATCCTAGGTGTATATGACTTTCTTTCTGATGAATAAAATCGAAGTTATATTAAAAAATGTCCTGTCTGTCTGTCTGTCTGTCTGTCTATCTATCTCAGTTTTCAATGCTTTTTTAACATTTTGTTATATTAGTGCAAATGAAAATTATTACATTTTTAAATTACATTTTAGTTCTTGCATTAAACATTTTGAATCTACTTGACAGAAAGGCCTGTAAATGATACATACATTCGCCTTTTTCATATATATATATGTGTGTGTGTGTGTGTGTGTGTGTGTGTATGCAGTATACAGTATCTCACAAAAGTGAGTACACCCCTCACATTTCAACAACCATTTTAGTATATCTTCTCAAGGGACAATACTATAAAAATGAAACTTGGGTATATTTTAGAGTAGTCAATGTGCAGCTTGTATAGAAGTAAAGATTTACTGTCCTCTGAAAATAACTCAACATACAGCCATTATTATCAAAAAAAGCTGGCAACAAAAGTGAGTACACCCTAAGTGATAAGCGCTATACGTCGTTTAACCATGCAAAGCAACATGTCCTATTCATCATGTACATGTTTTTGTCTGCTTAACAGGACTATACAAATTTGTGTATCTTGTATTAGAGCAGTTAAAATTTGGTTCTTTGAGTACAATTCTCTCATACTGACCACTGGATGTTCAACATGGCACCTCATCGCAAAAAACTCTGAGGATTTGAGAATTAGAATTGTTGCTCTCCACAAAGATGGCCTAGGCTATAAGAAGATCAGTAACTCCCTGGAACTGAGTTACAGTACAGTGGCCAGTGTCTCACAGAGGTTTTCCAAGACGGGTTCCACTCGGAACAGGGGATCAAAGGGTCGATCAAAGAAGTTAGGTCCTCATGCTGTGAATCAGGTGCAGAAGCTGGCTTCAAAAAACAGATGTATGAGTGCTGCCAGCATTGCTTTAGAGGTTGCAGAAGTGGAAGGTCAGCTTGTCCGTGCTCAGACCATACGCCACACACTGCAACAAGTCGGTTTGCATGGCCGTCGTCCCAGAAGGAAGCCTCTTCTGAAGCTGGCTCACAAGAAAGCCTGCAAACAATTTTGGAGTTTGCAATTACTGGAAAAGTTTGCAATTACTGGAACCATATCATGTGGTCTGATGAGACTCAGATAAACTTGTTTGGTTCAGATGGTGTCCAGCATGTGTGGTGACGGCCTGGTGAGGAGTACCAAGAAAATTGTGTCTTGCCTACAGTCAAGCATGGTGGTGGTAGCATCATGGTCTGGGGCTGCATGAGTGCTGCTGGTACTGGGGAGCTGTGGTTCATTGAGGGAAACATGGATTCCAACATGTACTGTGACATTCTGAAGCAGAAAATAATGCCCTCCCTTCAGAAACTGGGCCGAACGGCAGTTTTCCAACATGATAATGACCCCAAACACACCGCCAAGATGACAACTGCCTTGCTGATGAAGCTGAAGGTGAAGGTGATGGAGTGGCCAAGTATGTCTCCAGACCTGAACCCTGTTGAGCACATGTGGGGCATCCTCAAGCGGAAGGTGGAGAAGCATCATGTGTCTAACATCCAGCAGCTCCGTGATGTCATTATGGAGGAGTGGAAGAGGATCCCAGCAACAATCTGTGCAGCTCTGATCAGTTCCAAGCCCAGGAGAATTAAGGCAGTGCTAGATAACAATGGTGCCCATACAAAATATTGACACTTTGGACACAGTTTTGACATGTTCACTTAGGGTGTACTCATTTTTGTTGTCAGTTATTTGGACAATAATGGCTATATGTTGAGTTATTTTTAGAGGACAGTAAATTTGTACTTCTATACAAGCTGCACATTGACTACTCTAAAATATATACAAGTTTAATTTGTGTAGTATTGTCCCTTGAGAAGATATACTAAAATTGTTGTTGAAATGTGAGCGGTGTACTCAGTTTTGTGAGATACTGTATATATACCACACAGGATATAGGATATAAAGATATATCGCTCAGCCCTAGTGACCTACTAACACCAACTGTCAAACTGAAACCCAACAAATGGAGAGATACAGCGATGAGCAAGGCCCGACTTTTGAGGCACAGTTGTAGTGGATGTGGCAATATTAATCTCACTCTGAAACACAAAGCCATTAATAACAGCCTATGAATTGCTTTCTCTTTCTCTGGAACCAGAGAGTGGCCTCTACGGGTACCGGAGCACATCATCAAAATAGTAAATGAGGCTGGCGGCAGCGGCGAGGGAAGCGATACACAGAGGCACCAGATTTGTGATAATCATCATTCACTCTGTCCCTTTGCCTGTAGGCACTTTACATCAAAACAAATGACAACTGCATCTCATAGTGACATGTTAGTTTAAGCAAATGCATAGAAGACAGCTTATCAAAACCATTCCCGACAGAGAAACAGCCGTGTGCCGACGCTGATACCAGCGAGATTTGGGATAAATGTGCACATTATTGCATTACTGTAACGGGTGAAGTCTGTTTTCCTGCGTGATGTCTGTTTTTTCCTTTTTAAATTATGAATAAATGTTTGATGAACAGCTTGGCGAACAGCTGGGTTGTATTTAGCAACAGGTGAGATGACCAATCTAGCAATTGAGAGAGGGCGGATGAATGCAAACCATTTCTAGGAACACAAAACTATACAAATTACAAAACGAGAGAGATGAAAGAGATTTAAATTTTTGTGTACTTCAGTCACGGCGACATTAAAAAAGCTGATTTGACATGTGAATTACTAAATTATCAACATGATCAAAACATTGCTGAAAAACCTGTTGTACACAATCTACTATACACCTTCTGTCGTCTGATTGATAGTTCATACTTTTTTAGCAAGATAAAAGGCCTTTTAATGTAACTCTAAAAATGTTCCCCTTCAGGTCATGGTCTTGCTGTGAAATCTTCAAGGATTCAAGTAACCGCAAGAATAACTTTTATATTGTTATTTCAAAATGAACATTTACTGAACTGAAGCAAAAGGTTTCCTTGATTAACTCTACATCATTTTTAGAAAAAGCATGTTAAAATTTGAAATCTAATATGATGCATAAGGCTTTTGAAGAATATTTATTTGTTCATCTCTCAATCATCATTGCATCGTACTGAAATATGTTTTGACCCCCACAATAAAACTACAGAGCAAAAGCATTTAATTTTTTTTTTTTTTTTTTAAATTGTGAAGCACTTTGGGCAATAAAATTGGGTTAAAATGTACTATACAAATAAATAAAAACTGAAGCTGAAGTTGAAATATTAGGAAACAGAGCGGCACCTGATTATGTGCATTTTATGTAAGATTTAATCCTACCTGAATTGAGGTGTTTTTTTCCCTCCTTGATTATGTGTTCCACTCTCAATATAATACTATATAAAAGCCTGATGTATCATATTTGATACATACATGAATATTTTGATAAAAGCTTCAGTAAACTGTTCCATTTAAAAAAAAGAAATCTATTTCATATTAGGCTTTACAAGGTTAACCTATAGTTTTCCTCCTTTTAAAATCAATGAGAATTCAGAAACTTATTTTCACAAAAAAAATTGCATTCTGTCAAGAACTATTATGTTTTTTCCCCTTCCTCTCTTTCTTTCCTAAGTACTGACCTTATTTAGCTCTTTCTAAGAACTTTACAAAGCTACAAATCCATTTAAACCTCATTTCTTGAAATTAGAAGAGCTATTAAAGTGTTTTTTACTGACAAACAAAATACTTTTAGCCGAAAATGGAGGTACTTATAACAACCCATATTTTGTAAATGATAAAAATCATTAAAACCTTCCATTTAAAAAAAGTGTCTTTCAGGATTTTTCTGTCACATTGTGTTGTTAAGTGCTGATCTGTTGTAATTAGAGTAGGCATGCGTTTGTCCTTAATTTATTTGCTCCCTTAAGCCCAAAGTCAGAGACACTCATTAAGATAACGAATGGCAGCTTTGGAAAGAGGTCTCAGGACACAGAATTCTTCCCACTCCTACATGACTAGACGACTAATAAGTCTCATCATGGCTGCTCCCTGTGCACAAGGAGTTTTAAGAACAACGCCGTTTTTTAAAAATGTCAAACCACAAGGGCACTTATGCTAACAGATACCTAGAATTACTTGTTTTTGTGCCATATAGACTCTGCAAGAAATGCAATTTAGTTCTTGGCGTG
Source organism: Spinibarbus caldwelli (assembly GCA_039654775.1). NCBI lineage: Eukaryota > Metazoa > Chordata > Actinopteri > Cypriniformes > Cyprinidae > Spinibarbus > Spinibarbus caldwelli. The sequence goes on from CM077260.1 coordinate 21,626,757, forward strand.
AATAAATTGAGGGGAGTGCACATATATAAAGCAGGTCATTTGAAGATTCTCCATGGTGTGAATTTTACGCAAGTTGTCTGTGGCGATGAATGACTTCATTTCACAGCTTCAGTATTATTAAAGGTCCACAGATTTTTTTTTTTTACTCTACACGTGTGGAATGAAATGAGCAAAACGCTGCATTAAATCTGACCCTCTCCTCACATGCAATGCAGAATGCATGCTTCATGTGTATGAGCAACAGAGTCCTCGGCTGAATTTTATCGCGGATTCCTATTAAATCTGTGGCTGCGAGATGAAAGGACACTTGGCACTTCTAAGCGGTGCGGAAAGTGAGGGACATTTCTTGACTTCTCTTGACTCCATGTGATTCTCATATTGCATGCATACTTCAGATGAATAATTCAAATGAAATTAAAAACCAAAAGTTCACATTAAAAATGCAAAGCCATATTACAAGTATCATTTCTGGAGGAAGTGGTTGCTCTTGAAGAGAGCATGATATCAGTTCAACCGCAGTACATGGTGAAATGTTACATCATATGAGAAGTATAAAAGACATAAAATGCCTCGCTGATACAATATCACTCCACTTTCAGGAAACACAAACAGGCATTTTGGATACATTTATGCTATTTTTTACATTACAGTATTCATGTTACGTGATTAAGAAGAACCCAACATGTACTTTATGGATATAGTTACCGTACCATGCTGAGCTACTTGTAAATACACTTTACACATGATTCAGAAATGTATTTGGTAAAAATTACATTCTTGCAAAAACTATGGGTTTTTCTTTTTTATCTTTCTTTCTTAAGTGCTCATTCAACTACTTTTCAAGAACTTCACAAAGCTACAATGTCCATTAACCTCCTTTCTGAAACTTTAAAATGGTTTGATGAATGCATGAAGTATGCATGCTTGGAAAAAGAAACCTTGTGTGTGTGTATATAATGAAAAAAAAAAAATGTTAATGACCTGGTTTTAATATGATCACAGAATCAACCTAAATACATTCATTTATACCAACAAAACTTTTTTTTTTTTTTTTTTTGGGTTAAATCAGGTAGAAATAGCTCTTTTAAGGCATGCAGGTTACTACTTTATACAGTGTAGTATATATTATTATTATTATATAGGCTAATCTAATAACATATTATTATGGCTAATATAAAATGCGATTGGTGTAATAAGGACATTGTAATGTAAAGTATTAGGCACTTTTGTTCTGAATGTCATTCTCTCTCCAGGGTCTTTCCTCTCACACCAGCAGAGCACCTGTGCATTTCTGCAGGAGATGCGCAGCTGAAGCTCTACCTGAACTTCACTGCTGCAGAGCTCCTTATACCCGTATCTGTCCAATACAACCCGTCAATCAGCATCATTCAGCACACGCTGCTTAACAGTAAACCAACACGAGCTGATGGGTGAACTAATATTTGACCTGCTGATTAAAGCATCTGCTGCTTCAATCACTGATTCACTGTGAATTCTGATGCAGTAATATATGACACGCAATTATACGGGTGAACCTGAAAGCCATGCAAGGTGAAACAATGAACAGACAGAACAATTATAATAACAAAACGCTCAATTCTGATATGAAAATTTCTACTTTACCCGACTAAGGTGTTTTTTCTTCTCTCAGTACGTGTATTTCTTCAGTCTGTGCTCCACAAGCGGCAGATGAGAGGTGCTGACATCGCAGTCACTGAGATTTCGGAAAAACCATTTTGCCCAAGTCTTTGCGTCCAGAGATAGAGACAGAGAGAAAGAGAGAGAGAAGAAAGCGCAGGTTTCGCCCTTTCTCCTTCGGTTCTTCACCCCTGAATATATTCCAGCACTGCTCCCTCGCAAATCTGTCTGCAAACTGCGCGCAAACCCAGACAGTCCCTCTCCTGTGCCAAGCTCACCTCGCTGGATTCACAGCCATACAGAGAAAGAGACAGACGTTGTTTGCGGCCAGATTTACATTCAGCGTGTCCAGCCAGCGCTGGGTCCAGCAAATCAGCAGAATGATAGCGAAAGACTAGAGGCACACACTTTATGAACAACAGCGCCACCTTCTGACCGAAGCGCACAACTGGCCGTTATGAATACAGAAGCGAATCGTGAGGAATTTTCACGTTTTGGTTGTGGTTCCATTAACGATTTCTTCCCACATCTGAGTAATGAATGAGTGAATGAATGAATGAAATAAAATATTGCATTTTAATTGCATTTTATTATACATTATAAATGACTTTACTGTCAATATTGACCAATTTAATAAGTGCTTTCTGAATAAAAGTGTTTATTCATTTTTAATAAATAAAAAATGGTAGTGTGTCACGGTTTTCACAAAAAAAATATAAAAATAAAAATATTAAGCAGCAAAAACTGTTTTTTAAAGGATCATGTGACACTGAAGACTGGGCTAATGGCTGCTGAAAATTAAGCTTTGCATCCTAGGAATAAATTGCATTCTTAAATATATTAAACATAGTTATTTTAAATAATATTTCACAATATTACTTTCCTTACTGTATTTTTGATAAAATAAATGCAGCCTTGGTGAGCATAAGAGACAAAAACATTAGCCAGTAGTTTATTTATTTAATAAAAAATAAATATATAACTAACATTTAGCCAGTAGTTTACTTTTCTTAATCAGTAATTTAATCAGTCTTGTTTTCCAGTGTAAATATCTGAACATCCCTAAACATACTTTCAAAATGAAAAATAAAATATCACAACTTGTTTTCAGAGAAACCAAATAAATGTAGTGATATTTATTTATGATTTGCCAATGGGGTAGGAAAAATAAACATGTTTTCCCTTTGAATTATATTTATTTTTCTTATCCCATTGGCAAATAATTATTTCTCTGAAAAAAAACGACTTAATGCTGCATGTCATTTTGCTTTTGAAGTAAATACGTAAATGTATTTTGTTTTAAGGATGTTTAAATATTTATAATGGAAAAGTATGATTTTTCTTTCTTATTTGAATTCTTTCTCTTTTTTTTTTTTTGTTTGGCCACATAATTAGTCAGTTACAGAATGAAGCCCATTTTTAGGATGCCTCCCAAAACATTTTTTACAGCGTGGGCTGTATAGCATTGCTGTATAGCAAAAACGGACTGACATGCTTTATCTCTGACACCTACAGCACAAAGCACGCTGAACTTATGTCAAACATGACAGGCTTGCAGTTATGCTCAAAGCCTTGAGAAAGATTACATATCTGAGTCTGCTCAAATTGACCTTGAAATGAGACTATTCAATCCCATTCAGGAACAAATGGCATGACTCTATGGGTGCCACTGGTCCACAAGTGCAGTTGGACCTGGTGTCAAGAGTGTCAGGTCTCTGCGATTGAACTTGTTAACTGGTTTGAGCTCTAAATGGTTACACTATTCTAGGGTTAACAAGTTATTCAGGTCTCTGCAATAAACAAGCCCCTTCACCCTATCACGCACACAAATCTTTCTGCATTTCGTTTGTGCGTCAGTCAAGAATTTCTATAAAAACATCACTGTCTATCAGCACAGACCCCACAGGCCTGCATTGGAGCATAAAACACACCCACGTTCGCCCACAAAAAACACTGCGTTTTATTAGCACTTCCCAGACATATCCATCCATGTCACCCCATTATAATTGTTGTTGGAAATAAATCTCTGAACAAGAGCGGAAGATTAGGTGATCTTTGGAAAGGTCGAACAGCGCTCCTCCGGGTGTTGAGAACAGGTCAATTCCAGAGACAAACCCCAGTAAAATAAGCTCTCTTTATTAAAGCCGAAGCCGTGTTCTTCCCCACTGCCATTAAACACACATTAATCATGCTTACTTCAGCCCAGGATACTTTAACACAGCCCAGCCATCATTAATAACGCTCCATCCAGTCCTGCGTTGACATTTCCTTTAATTATCTCCGTAATTTATTCATGTACTGTATCAGTGGCGCTTGTTGTGCGAAGCTGCCTGCGAGGAATATTTTACTCAAGCCTCTTCAAGACACAGAATTAACTATGCTAATGAGGAAGCTGGGAGGCATGACTGCTATTTGTGCATGTTAAGCCGGGAAGCCATTAGGCCCCCGATACACACGTGCCAATTGAAACAGGTTTGAGTTTGTTACTGTGTCAGAAATATTTTGAGCATTATATTTGTGTTACTAGGAGGTAATTTTGTCATACATTTTAGTTTGTTGAGTAAACACTTCAGCCACATTCAAGGCTTTGAGCTTTGCACTTACATTAATGTTGTCTGATTACTGTTCCGAGTGTTTTGGTATCGTGTTTGCACATTACATGACAGATCAACGACCGAGAGTCACACAATACACAATATTTTACTCAGAAGAATACCTGATAACTTTGTCTCATTTACAAAACGCGTGCACAAGAAGTGATACTGGAAATCTCGTAAGACTACAGCTCTTCCCCCTTAAATTTCCTGTGTCTTGTATGTTGCTCTCTCATTGGGCATCGGCATCACCTCAGAATTCAGGCTGTCACTGAATGAAAATCAAGCCTAAAATTGTGTAGTGTTAGTGAAGATTTTATATTTTCAGTCCATCCCATCCATTTTCCAAACTGCTTTATGCCCCGCGGTCATCATTGTAACTTATTATATTGTACAATTGTAACTTATTATATAGCATTCTTTAAAAAAAAAGTGTTATACAGAATATATGTATGCGAAGATTGGCTTTTACAACATTTCATTCTTGTCCTTGAATTTTATTTCATTTAAAGCAGTGTTTGGAATTTTCTGTTTCTTTACATCGATTCTCCGGTCCAGTAGGTGGCATCAAGTGACTGCCTTTATAAGTGAATCACTGAATCGTTCGCTCAGATGAATCAGGAACTAAAGGCCACTTCCGTGTTGTTTGGAGATGCAACAGACAGTCTGCATTGACTTCGTTTGTAACGGTTTCCTTGGTGCTTGCAATACACCACACTTTTATTTTAGTGTGAATACACTACTACTTGCACTACTCTTTGTAAAAAGTGTGGTAGAATAGTGCAGAATGATGGGACTCACCTGAAGTAAGGAGAGAAAAATGTGGAGTAAAATTACAAAATTAAGGAAACATATTCATCTAATATGAAATGCAAAATAGTCACAGGTGTAAAAAGTACCTGAAAGTAAAGGTAGAGATACCTTAAAGGGGTCATCGGAAGTTGATATGATTCTTTAGGGTCTTAATGAAATTTTTACCTTGTCAAAATCAACTCTGTTTTCAGCACGCCATTTTAATCCATGTTCCTTTAAATGCTAATGAGCTCTGCTGACCCTGCCCCTCTCTTCCGTGGGGTGACGAGCAGTACTGTTTACTTCAGCTGCGGAACTTGCTAACTAGCATGTTATTAGGAAAGGCGATTTGCAAAGATTCATAAAAGAACCTTATACTCACTTCTTCTGTAGGTGAGGCTGGATCACGCATGATTTGAGCGAACATAAATGCATTTAGGCAGATCGGAGGGTGCATTCCCTTCAAAAACAAAGATAATCCACTGTGTCTTCAGCAGCTCAGATGTAATGATGACTGCTATGTTCATTATTACATCCAGCAACAAAGCACCACAATCACTTAGGAGGGGAAGTCGTGGCCTGATGGTTAGGGAGTCGGGCTTGTAACCTGAAGGTTGCTGGTTCGATTCTCGCACCGGCAGGAATTGAAGGTGGGGATTGTGAACAAACAGCACTCTCTCTGCCTTTGATACCATGACTGAGGTGCCCTTGAGCAAGGCACCGAACCCCCAATTGCTCCCCGGGCGCTGGAGCAATGGCTGCCCACTGCTCTGGGTGTGTGTTCACTGTGTGTGTGTGTGCGTTTGTTCACTACTCACTGCTGTGTGTGTGCACTTGGATGGGTTAAATGGAGAGCACCAATTTCGAGTATGGGTCACCATACTTGACAATACGTCACGACTTTCACTTTCACTTTCACTTATTCTTGTCTACTCCTGCTCCGGTGTCGAAACAATGGCGGACTTATGACAGCCAAAGACTATAGAAATACAAAGACGGTTCACTCCTATACTTATGAATGGGAGAAACTGCAATGCGCAATATGGCGGGATAGTCCCGCCTTCTCAATGAAAGAGCCAATCGTTGATTGGTAAAGTCACTGTGTCAGTGCAGCAGCCATTAGAAGCTCTGGTTCCCATAGAAACCTGAGGCTGGACCAGCCGACGCGCATGCACAATCATAAGCTCATTGGAACTGCACATGCGCATTGGCTGGTCTAGCCTGAAAAATAAGCTTTTTAAACGCTGTTTGAGCATAAGAAACAACATTCATGGAGCAGTTCATTTCAGATTTTGTTGCTGATTTGAAATATGTAATTTAATTGCGAGTTCAGCAAACAGTTTTTGAGATTTCTGGGTTCCCCCATTCTTTTAGATAGGCCTTGGTCTTGTTTGAGCTGCCCGAAGGGGTTGCAAATATGGCGGCCGAGTGAACGGACTTTCCTTGAAAGGGACTTTGTGACAGCTCACTCAGGGTGGGTCTAAGGTAAAACACTAGTGTCAATCAACAATTGTGAGAGGGCCTGGGTCTGTGTGACCTCACACAGACAGGCATCTGAGAATGGCTTGATATGAGAAAGGGGAAATGATTTAACGAGATTTAAAAAAAAAAAAAAAAAAAAAAGTGGCTCTTTATCATTATAGGGTGGTTGTGTACACACACTGCCAACACACATCCCTGCTGAAAAAAAACAATAGAAACCATTACAGAAATCCCAATGGTTTATATTGTTTTTTTCAGAAGGGATTTCAGTTCAAACAGCTTGTAAAAGTGCATGTCGCATCTGATGACCCTTTAAAGGGATAGTTCACCCCAAAATGAAAATTATGTCATTAATTACTCACCCTCATGTCATTCCAAACCCGTAAGACCTTCGTTCATCTTCGGAACACAAATTAAGATATTTTTGATTAAATCGGAGAGCTATCTGACCCTCCACAGACAGCAACGCAACTGAAATGTTCCCAGGTCCAGAAACGTAGTACACCAGTAAAACAGTCCATGTGACATCAGTGGCTCAACTTCAGTTTTATGACGCTACGAGAATACTTTTTTTTGGGCAAAGAAAACAAAAATAACATAACGTATTCGACGTAATCAGCATTATTTACGTTGGGGAGAAAGCGCGCATGAACGTATAATCTGCGGGGAAGCATGCGTATTTGTTACGTACGCTGTGCTACGTAAGTTCGTTTTTGCATATGTTATTGCATATGTGTATTTTTGTGTGTACTCTGTCTTTTTTTCAGGTGTGAAATCTGATTCACTGAGGATCTGCTTGTCATTCGGCTGACGTATGATGCTGACGTATAGGATCGCGCCGCCAATCGCTGTTGATTGTGTAGTTTAACAGCTGTCTAACTTCAGTGGCGGGGAGTCTGGTTTGGGAGAGGGCTTGCTCTGTGAGGACGGTTTTCTCTTGCGAGAGACCAGTCTGAGAGACTGATTGATGTTAATTAATGTTTTGTTGCTTTGCAGGGCTATCAGTTCTCTTTGTTTGCTCTTGTGACTTTGTGCGTTTGATATATGCGTCATATCAAATGTTTGTGATGCGGTTCCTGTGATTATTCTGTGCGTTCAATACATGTGTGATACTAAGTGCTGCTCCTGTCAAACTTCCCCTTTATCGTGAGTGAACGCTGTGTGTGCTGGTTGGAGGGGTTGTGAGACAAGTAAGCAGGTCGTGACCTACATTTCCATCACGTAGAGTTTTTGGTATAGACGCACTAGGCTTATGAGATGGTGGTTATTAGGTATGTTTTGTTAGCGAGTATAGTTTAGTGATGGCGTCCTGTACGCTGAAGAGGTGTTTTTTTTTTTTTTTTTTTTTTTTTTTTTTTAAGTTTATTTTGAGTTAATATTTAGTTAGTTGGGGTTTTGTTTTGAGGTTTATTTATTTATTTATCTAAGCATCTCTCTTTCTCTTTCTCTTTCTCTTTCTCCTTCCTCTCCACCAGAGTGTTGGTTGAGTTACTAGTCGAGTTGTAAACATTGTAAATTTTCATTATTGGATTGCTTTATTGCATTTAAAGAAAAGTAAACATTACCATTAATAAGTGGTTGGCTGTCTTTTCCTTTTTCTCTCTTTTGCAAACCTTTTACCATCTTAATACACACACATGCTAAATTTTTATTGCTTCCAATAATATTCCTAGACAAAAATAACATCTAATTAACGAGGGACGTAACAGTATGTATTGTGATACTCTCTAAAATGGCGGAAGACGTAACTCGGGGGAGAAGAATGGTTGAGTAAATTATTTTTGTTTTCTTTGCGCAAAAAAAAAAAAAATAATAAAAAAATAAAAGTATTTTTGTAGCGTCGCAAAACTGAAGTTGTCACAAGGAGTGTTTTACTGGTGTATTACGTTTCTGGACTTGGGAACATTTCAGTTGCGTTGCTGTCTATGGAGGGTCAGATAGCTCTCCGATTTAATCAAAAATATCTTAATTTGTGTTCCGAAGATTAACAAAGGTCTTACAGGTTTGGAATGACACGAGGGTGAGTAATTAATGACATAATTTTCATTTTGGGGTGAACTAACCCTTTAAAGAGAAAATGACTCCTTTACAAATCATTTCTTTTCTAAAACAGAAATAAAACACCTCAATACTGCAATAAATCAAGGTTGACACAACAGCCTCTTAAAGATCTACAAACACTCAAGTCTCTGTTAAGCCCAAGTGGTCAAAAAGGGCATTAGTAAATCAATATCCTTCAAAAAAGTCTCTCTGCAGGATAACATCTACACGTGGTCAGAATTGTTGGTACCCTTGGTATATGATCAAAGAAGGCTGTGGAAATAAATCTGCATTGTTAATCCTTTTGATCTATTATTTTAAAAAAAATCACAAATCTAACCTTTCATTGGAGTATAAGAATTTAAAATGGGGGAAAATTCATTATGAAATAAATGTTTTTCTCTAATACACACTGAACACAATTAACGGTACCCTTTTATTCAATACTTTTTGAAACCTCCATTTGCCAAAATAGTATAGGAGTTTTCTCCTATAATGCCTGATGAGGTTGGAGAACACCTGACAAGAGATCAGAGACCATTCCTTCATCCAGAATCACTCCAGACCCTTTAGATTCCCAGCTCCATGTTGGTGCTTCTTCTCTTCAGTTCACGTCACTCATTTTCTATAGGGTTCAGGTCAGAGGACTGGAATGGCCATAGCAGATGCTTGGTTTTGTGCTCAGTGACCCATTTTTGTGTTGTTTTTGAGGTTTGTGTTTGGATTATTGTACATTTGGAAGATCCAAACATGGCCCGTTATAAGATTTCTAACAGATTTTTTTTTTTTATCTGTTGGTATTTGATAGAATCAGTCATGCCATGTGTCTAAACAAAATGTCCAGGACCTCCAGAAGAAATATAGGCCCACAACATTAAAAATACAGCAGTAGATTTCTTTGTATACATGGGGTACTTTTTATCCCTGTGTTCACCAAACCCATCTTGAGTGTTTGCTGCTAAAAAGCTCATTTTTACATCTGACCATAGAAGCCAGTCCCATTTGAAGTTCCAGTCGTGTCTGACAACTGAATATGCTGGAGATTGTTTTTTGGTGAAAGCATTTTCTTTTCTTGATTTTTTTCTTTTTTCTTTTTTTTTTTTTTTTCTTGAAACCCTCCCAAACAACATGATGTAGGTGCTGTTTGATCATTTTTTTTTTTTTTAAGGTTTTCCGACCCCGAAACTCAGCCTTTTTCTGCAATTCTCCAGCTGTGATCCTCGGAGAGTCTTTAGCCACTCAAACTCTCCTTCTCACCGTGCATTAGGACGATATAGACACACGTCCTCTTCCAGGCGTAACATTTTATGTTGATTGGAAATTCTTAATTATTGCCCTGATGGTGGAAATGGGAATTTTCACTGCTCTAGCTCTTTTCTTAAAGCCACTTCACTAATTTGTGAAGCTCAATTATCTTTTGCTGCACATCAGAAATATATTCTTTGGTTTTTCTCATTGTGATGAATGATTAATTTGGAATTTGGCCTTCGTTTTCCCTCCTATTTATATTTCTGTGAAACAGGAAGCCATGGCTGGATAATTTCATGTTTATAATCACCCTGGAGTGCTCAATATTGTGAATATGAATGGGAATAATATTTCAGATAAATTTTACTCATAAGAATTTCTAGGGGTACCAGTAATTGTGTCCAACATGTATTTGAGAAAAAAACATTTATTTCATAATGATATTTCCCCCCATTTTAAATTCTTATTCTCCAATGACAGCTTAGATTTTTTTTTTTTTTTAAATAAAAGATCAAAAGGATTAACAATGCACATTTATTTTCACAGCCTTCTTTGATCATATTTACCAAGGGCACCAACAATTCTGACCACGTGTGTAAATAAAACAATATTAAGTAAAATAGTCAAAACCCACTTGCACATGCTGATTTCGACCTCATGACTGGCTGCAGCCATGACCTCATCTCATATAAGGGTATGTTTACACAACAATGATGCACTTTGTGTTTTTGAAAAGTTTCCAATACAGATGACAACATTGTCAAAATGATCCCTGTTCACATGGATCTGCGAAAATGACTAAAAACTCTGTATTATGCACGCTGGGCCAGTAGTTGGCTATATCACTCTCAGGGTTGCCAGGTCTGTGTAACAAAACAAGCCCCACTGGTAGTTAAAACCAGCCTAATCACATTCCAAGAGGTCAAAACCATCTTTCAGGGGTTTCACATAGGTTTAAATCACGTTTGTTCGTTGTTGTTGTTTTATTTTTCCTCTGACTCAAGGTCACAGACTAAAACACAACCTGTGGCAGCATTATAAAATTAGCCTAATTCTGTGATTCAGCAACTAGCTGCTAATGTACTCACATTCACTTAGACCTCTCTGGCTATGTTTTATTTTTGATTAAATTGGACTGAATTCATTCCGATTTATGAATCTGAATGTAGTGTTTACATGAACGCTAAATAAAGTGATCTGGTTGATGTTTATATGTCACAAGCTTCAAATCCGAATTTATTTTTTGACATGCATACTGCGCAAATATAGAGTTTCCCCCAGTTTGCACATAATAACCACTCTCCTGTTCTTTATTTGTTTTAAACAACAGAATTAATATTTATCCATTTCTGGATAAATATTACATATAAACTCCTGTGCTGCTTATATTTACAGTATCACACAGTAAAAATGTGCATCCTGTGCCCAAAACCAGTATGCAGAAAAAGTTAGGTGCCATGTAAAATGTTATGAGTAAGTGCATTACAGGTGCATCTCAATAAATTGGAATGTCGTGGAAAAGTCCATTTATTTCAGTAATTCAACTCAAATTGTGAAACTCGTGTATTAAATAAATTCAATGCACACAGACTGAAGTAGTTTAAGTCTTTGGTTCTTTTAATTGTGATGATTTTGGCTCACATTTCACAAAAACCCACCAATTCACTATCTCAACAAATTAGAATATGGTGACATGCCAATCAGCTGATCAACTCAAAACACCTGCAAAGGTTTCCTGATCCTTCAAAATGGTCTCTCAGTTTGGTTCACTAGGCTACACAATTATGGGGAAGACTGCTGATCTGACAGTTGTCCAGAAGACAATCATTGACACCCTTCACAAGGAGGGTAAGCCACAAACATTCATTGCCAAAGAAGCTGGCTGTTCACAGAGTGCTGTATCCAAGCATGTTAACAGAAAGTTGAGTGGAAGGAAAAAGTGTGGAAGAAAAAGATGTACAACCAACCGAGAGAACCGCAGCCTTACGAGGATTGTCAAGCAAAATTGATTCAAGAATTTGGTTGAACTTCACAAGGATTGGACTGAGGCTGGGGTCAAGGCATCAAGCGCCACCACACACAGACGTGTCAAGGAATTTGGCTACAGTTGTCGTATTCCTCTTGTTAAGCCACTCCTGAACCACAGACAACGTCAGAGGCGTCTTACCTGGGCTAAGGAGAAGAAGAACTGGACTGTTGCCCAGTGGTCCAAAGTTCTCTTTTCAGATGAGAGCAAGTTTTGTATTTCATTTGGAAACCAAGGTCCTAGAGTCTGGAGGAAGGGTGGAGAAGCTCATAGCCCAAGTTGCTTGAAGTCCAGTGTTAAGTTTCCACAGTCTGTGATGATTTGGGGTGCAATGTCATCTGTTGGTGTTGGTCCATTGTTTTTTTTTTTGAAAACCAAAGTCACTGCACCCGTTTACCAAGAAATTTTGGAGCACTTCATGCTTCCTTCTGCTGACCAGCTTTTTAAAGATGCTGATTTCATTTTCCAGCAGGATTTGGCACCTGCCCACACTACCAAAAGCACCAAAAGTTGGTTAAATGACCATGGTGTTGGTGTGCTTGACTGGCCAGCAAACTCACCAGACCTGAACCCCATAGAGAATCTATGGGGTATTGTCAAGAGGAAAATGAGAAACAAGAGACCAAAAAATGCAGATGAGCTGAAGGCCACTGTCAAAGAAACCTGGGCTTCCATACCACCGCAGCAGTGCCACAAACTGATCACCTCCATGCCACGCTGAATTGAGACAGTAATTAAAGCAAAAGGAGCCCCTACCAGGTATTGAGTACATATACAGTAAATGAACATACTTTCCAGAAGGCCAACAATTCACTAAAAATGTTTTTTTTTTTATTTATTTTTTTTTTTTATTGGTCTTATGAAGTATTGTAATTTGTTGAGATAGTGAATTGGTGGGTTTTTGTTAAATGTGAGCCAAAATCAACACAATTAAAAGAACCAAAGACTTAAACTACTTCAGTCTGTGTGCATTGAATTTATTTAATACACGAGTTTCATAATCTGAGTTGAATTATTGAAATAAATGAACTTTTCCATGACATTCTAATTTATTGAGATGCACCTGTACTTCTTATAAACGTAGTGGAGCAAAACTACAAAAATGTAGTCAAGTAGAGATTAAAAGTTGCTACACTTTAAAAAACGCTGGGTTAAAAACAACCCAACTTGGGCTATTTGGCAGCCCAGCGCTGGGTGAATATTGGACAGAACACATGCTGGGTTATTTTGACTCAGCTGGTTGGGTTAATGTTTTTACCCAACATGCTGGGTTGTTTTATTTAAGTCAACTATTGTTTAAAAATTATTATATTGCTGCCTTAAAAAAAAAAAAAAAAAAAATCACACACAGAATTAGTAGAGGATTAGTAGAGCAATAATCAAACGATAAACGTTTATGAGGCAAGAACACATGGACAGAATACAAGGCAAATTTAATTTATTTGGGTGAATACAGCATAGTTTACAATATTACATGTAAACTCGTTCAACATGAATTTTAGAAACAAAAAATTTAACATTTAAAAGTAGCATTTTAATTTAAGTATATTCAGCCGTTCTCTGTAATCAAAATAGTGCTAATTCGCGTGCTGGTGTGTCGCCGAAATCTGAGCCGATGAAGGGCTGCTGTTCGCGGGGGAACTGTGAACTTCAGACCGCGGCCTCGCGTTTCACTCGTAGCTGAAAAATGACTGACTCTAAAACCTGCCCATAAACATAAATCTCAGTACTGAGATTAGAGAACATATTTTAACATCAAATTAAATTGAACCCTGTATTATAACAAATAAAATCCATTTATGTTATGCAAGGCAAAAGGCGTTTCCACTGTGTGAAATGACCACTGCTGATGCAGTTGACTTCATTTTTATGTTGTGTTGCGTAAAATAATGTAATTTACAGCTCAGTAAAGACTTTATAAATGAAATAAAACGTATTCAAACCTTTATTTCGCTGAAGAAGTGCACCAAATCGGCAGTGGCACTGAGAACCGCTCTCTCCTGTAGTGGACTCAAAAAGCCCGCGATCTGACTGTAACTCAGCAGCTGGGTTGTTTCTTCAGAGACAGGCTCAACCCAGCGGTTGGGTAGAAAAAAATAACCCAGCATTAAAAATGACCCAGCAACTTAGTTACAGAAAAACTACCCAGCACCTGTGTAAAAAAATAATAATAAAACAATCCAATAAAATAACCCAACAGGCTGAACCAAGCATTTGGGTAAAAAAAAAAAAAAATAACCCAGCATTTTTTAGAGTGTACTTTTTGATGCTCATTCAAATTACAAAGTTTCCAAAAAGATACTTAAGTACTAATTACATTTACACAAATACTTTACACTGCTGAAAACAGCAGGCTACATTAATTACATCCATGCACAACACGACTTGAACTGTGGAGTGGGATTATTTTCTTTAAAGATTAATGATTTTCACAAACACAACCGTAACCAATGACATTGCTACAAAATACAGCAACAACTGCAACATTCTGTAGTTCAATCCAATCAAATCCAGTTCGCAGCAGTGCGTGCCAAGTGCCATAATCACTGGAATGGAGCTCAGCTTAGTCTATGTGTAATTACCCTCTCTTGCCTTTAGCTTAAGTTTACTTACGTGCTGTCAAGAGAAGCATATCTATGAAAGCAATAACAGCTCCTGGCAAGACTGTCAAACCATCTGGCGTAGAGAACAGGGTGACAAAAACAAACGCAGACAGGGACTTGGTCTTCATCCAGTTTGGAAGGCATAGAGAGAAACCTCCGCGCTCCAGGCAAAGCTTACTCAGCATCACTAAAGGAAATGCACGCAAGGCCATCACCGCACAACACTGACCATACATCTCATTTTTGTTATTCTTCTCTGAGGTGATGACCATAGGAGGACAATTACTCATGGAGCCCACAACTATCTATTTGTACTCGCCGAGGGCGGATGTGTATTCTGAAAATGGTAATTTGCGTTTTGAATTGCTGTTTGACTGTAGTCATATTCCTTCCACAGACGGTTTTGTCTAATGGAAATGCATCATGCATCATATTTAGTACAGTGTGAATATATTCCTAAATTCCAGTCTCTTGCTTTATCACTGTGTTTTATTTTAACTGTAAAAGATATAGCTCATTTTCCTCGGAATGTAATATGCATTCAGTCTGATGAAGCTGGATGAGCGTCCCCATATCACATCCTACCCTATTAAAAATGACAGCAATTTAATAACATTCCCAAATGCGTAAAAAACTCATAGGTACAACTTTTGGCTTTAAGTGGCGATATAATGCACATTCATAAACAAACCGAGCAAGACACTTTACACACTGTAGATGTGTTGCAATTTAAAACTCCCGTCACAGCATTTTGCTTTGCCTTGCCTTGAGGCTACACTCTTAAATGAAAATATGCTCTCAAGATGAAGATTTTTCCCTGTTAAAGCATCTGAAATTCTCGTAAATGAAGGAATAAGCAAACAAATAAATAAATATGTGAAAATATATATCCACTCAATAAGCACTAAAAACTTTTTTATATCCCTCCTTGTCAGTTTGAGGCCCATGCTCTTCACAGTATTTGTCTCTTATGCTGAATTTACATCTGCAATGTGAGCCTTATTTCCTCTGGGTGCCCTAACCCTCTCCTTAGTTCATTATCCTGCCTACTGCTAGTCGGGCCGCATAAGACTAATGGCCCTCTCTGCTTCTCATTGCGCACTGCCGTGCAATGGTGGAGGGGTCTGTTACGCCTGAGTAGGTTGAATTTACCTTCTCCAAGAGAGTCCATGGTGGACTTTAATGAGAGGACAGCATCCTAGACATAAATCCGTATTGGGTTGGTCTGTGGAGTTGGTGGGATGCGGGATGACAATCGGACCACGTGGCCCTCTGAGGCACATGACAGCGATAACTTATCCCAGACAGACCGCGGCTCCGTCTGTGCCTGTGTTCCCGTTATGGGGAGGGAAATGAGATGGGAGCAGGTGGCGGGTCTAAACACTTCCAAATGTCAATCTGGCCTTGAGATTCACGGCACAACATGAGTGGGAGTCAGGCAAAGCTTCGTTGACTCCAGTAAATTGAGATTTAATCAAACCGCTCTTAATTGAAATCTTTTCTCCAAACACTGTTTAAGTCCGACCTGGTGTCGTGCTTTTGTGACAAAAGGCAAGAGACCAGAACAGTTTTCTACCATTATTTGCTGCAGTGTTTTACAAAGTAAAACAATGGTGAAACAAGGTAAGACAGAAATTCACATCATTGTTAGATTGTCAGTAAAGCCTAAATAGCAATAGTAATAAATAAAAAAATATAAAATAAAATACTATATATATATATATATATATATATATTTGCATGAAATGTTGTATTAAATTGATCAAAAGTTAGATAAAGACTTTTGAAAAAAGAATCAAATAAATGCTGTTCTTTGTATTTATCAAAAAAATGTATCATAGTTTTCACAAAAATATTGAGCAGCACAGCTGTTTTCATAATTGATAATAGGATATGTTTCCTGAGTAATATCAGCATATTATCACATTATCACATTATCATGTGACACTGAAAACTAGAGTAATGATGCTGAAAATTCAGCTGTGCCATCACAGAATAAAATTTAGTTTCCTAGAACTAAATACATTTCTAGTTCCTGCGGTGCGAACACACCAAAAAGCAGGAACTTCCTCCAGTAGTTCTAGGAACTATGAAAAGGTCTCTCTAATGCGAAAGCATCTAATGTTTGAACCTTTTTTAATAGTTGCATATGGGTCCCTCAGCTGTCGTCAGTGTGAAAAGATGGATCTCGAAATCATACAGTCACTGATGGAAATGGTTCAACAATGCAGATGATGCTGGAAAAGTCAACTTTTGAATGGGGTTATTTTTAGAAGTTCAGCTATTATCTTGTCTTTTGGACTATATGTAAACCTTTTTTAAAATAAAATATCTTATTCAGGATGGTACTAAATAAAAAATAACATGCATTTTGTATAATCCTTCTTATTTTGGTAAATTAATATAATAATATAATATGTAAAACCAAGTTTTTCATTAAAAACAATTTATTCAGACTTAAATTGCATCACAAGTTTCTCATTTGAGGCACTGGCTTAATAGCATGAAATCAATATGGGCGATAAGACCAACAGAAATCATCTAGCTGATTCATTGTTTCCTGTGCTTCTGTGTCGCATTAAAAAAGTGTGAAAAACACATTTTGGTGGTATAAATTCTAGTTCGGTTTGGAAGCAACCAATGTTGGCAATCATATTCCTCCTCATGTTTTCAAACCAGCTTTTCTCTTTCTCTTGTCTCACCTCATCCTCCATAATTTTTTCCCCTTGTTCACATGGCCATCTCATTTGTCAGTTATTTAACTGGGGCTCAGTTATTAATCCGCCTGCTCATGGAGATGGATCACAGTCAAATTGTGGTCAAAAAAGCTGAATATGCATCTCGAATAAATATTTCAGCACTTATTTTCACCAGACTGCTCTTTTCTCTGCTTCGGTGCTGAGGCAGGATGTTTGTGGTTGCATTTCTAAACAGCGAAACAATGAGGCTGTAGAGCGCAAAGTGTAGATCAATATGCTAATGTGCTGCAACAATAACAGGCCTCACAGACTGCATTCACTGGAGCTGAATCTAGCTTTGGAGTTTTTGTTTCATAAAAGCATTCACAGCTGGAAATTGTGTATTGTCTGGTGCAAAAGTCTATCGCCCGCAATTTTAGTGTGATGCAACTTTGAGTAACCCGATACACACAATTCTAGTCGAGCTTAATTACGTGAATAATCTCCATATTAAATGACCCCAGGGCTCAGGGAGAGCTGCAAGGTTGTGATACTGGTGCAAAAATTGAGGAGCTCGAGGCTTGTTTAAAAAAGACCAGACTGTATTGTAACTGTTTCTCTGAAATAGATTTATCATTTTCTTGTACAGTATATTGTGAGTGGACTTCCTCTGGAAAGCTTTCCAAAAACAATAACTCTGCTGTCACAATGCAAGTTCCTCCCGTTACATTTTAACATTGTGTGGAACATCCTGGAAATACATTTGATATAAGCAGTAAGATTTCTTTTTTCCTTTTTTTTTTTTTTTTTTTTTTTTGATGACACATAATTCACAAACCCAAGAATAATCTAACCCTAATCATATAGTTTTAATTGGAATGGTTTAGACATACATTATCTTCATTTATACAACAGTTTTTTCTGGTCCTCGAATCTGATTGGCTGATAAGAGTGTGATATTCTAGTGATAACAGCACTCCAACCATTTCACCGTTTGTATCACTCTGCTTGAGGTATTTCTCACAGCAAGTGTCATGGCAGATGCCCAAATCCACTTTAATTTTAAAAATAATATAATTTTGTGTCACGGAATGTAGTTTTAAGAGGTTTTTTTTAAACGTCAAATATGCACTTTGTTAATAAAGATAATATCTGTTTGAAAATTTGCTTTGACATTTTCGGAGATGTGAGCTCCAGGGCGTCAGCAGCGGCCATTCAGTGCTCATGAGTAGCACACTACAACCACTCAGAACATTGCAAACACTCAGAACATGTTAGTAAACGCATAGCAACACATTACAATTCAGAACACAGTACCAACCATGTATCAACACACTAAAAAAACAAGCAGAGCTACCACAACTGCTGTTAAACAACACACTAGCAAACGCATACGCAATGCGCTAAAAACACTGAACACCCTAGCGACCACAAAGCAAATGCACTAAAAAAACACTCATAGCAGTACACTTAAAATATTTTAGAACATCCTAGCAACTACAGCACACTAAAAGCCACTTACTTAGCAAATGTTTGCAAATGAACTCACTTGAATAGGAATCCATGTAATTGGGAATTGCATGTGAGGGCAAAAGATTTTCCAATGCAGATTCTGCATCAAGCGAATTCATTCTATTGACCAGCAGAAAGCTGTTTGTTTTGAAATGGACTTCTACGTCTTCATAAATCGCTACACTATTGACAGTAGACAAAGAAACTAAATTTTGCTAATGTGTCTACACTTTTAAAGCACTCAAGCAATGGCTTATAGGAACCACCCAGAACACCCTACTGTAGCAATACTAGGGCAAATTTTGCACATCATTTTCTTATGAGGATGTAAAAATATAATTTATTTGGTTGTTGGCTTGATTTCTCTATAAAGTCCTGTATGCTCTTGAATTTCTCTGGTCCACTTCACTTCTGTGTGTTTGAGTCAAATGAAATGTTTACTCGTATAAGCAGAGGATGATATGGTCTTTAGTTTTGTTTATTTTCGGTTTGAATGCGATAAAGGAAAGGAACGGAACAAACACAGGATTTAAACACAGGAAGTCACACTTCTCATAAATTTCCACTGTTTTTGGTACAGGTTTAGGAGAATTATGACAATTTCCTAATACAAACTCATAATTAGGTAATTGTCTATATTATACTTTATGTATCAAATCTCTTTATTTCCCCTGTTCAAGCTATATCAAAGTCTCATCCAACACACTTACAAGAAAGCAGTTTTCTTCTGAAAAGACTCCAATATCAAAAAGGGTAAACAATATTTATTTCCTACATGCTGGAGTCACTGATCATCAAATTGAGGTTACAAGGCAGCCAGAGAACTGTCAATCATCCTGCCACACACTTGTAGCCTACACATGTTCAGTACAGAGCGGCTTCATTCACCATATTTACCAAAGGGTTGACACTAAAAGCTTTTTGACAGCAGCAATGAACGGCCACATAAGATCATGAATGGCCTCGTCAATGCAGTTATTTGCTTTCTCGCGCTGGTTGTTAAGTCACTGGAATACTCCTGTCTGGCAAACGAGCACCACCAATTCTCAAATACTCATGTAAATCAGTTTATGAAAGACATGTAGAGATAAAATGAAACAACTGTAATTTGGAATGACTGAAAGTAAACCTGCTTTATCTAACAGTACGTTACTGAGACGAAATGACTGATTAAAGGAATAGTTAACCAAAAAAGAAAATTTGCTGAAAATGTACTCAACTTCACGCCATTCAAGATGTAGATGAGTTTGTTTCTTTGAGGTAACAGATTTGGAGAAATGTATCATTATATCACTTGCTCATCAATGCAGTGAATGGGTGCCGTCAGAATGAGAGTTCAAACATCTGATAAAAACATAACAATAATCCACAAGTAATCCACACCACTCCAATCCATCAGTTAACATCTTGTGAAGTGAAAAGCTGCATGTTTGTAAGAAACGGCATATTTCTGTAAGATCTGCATATTTCTCTCCTGATTCAGATGAAATTACATTTTCACTGGATAAAGCAATATTATAGATTGAGGACTCGTGTTTTATCAGTGAAAAACATCTTAATGATGGATTTGTTTCTTACAAACATGCATTACTTTACAAGATAAATAGATGGAATTGATGGTTAATTGATGGATTATTGCGATGTTTTTATCTGTTTGGACTCTCATTCTGACGGCACCCATTCACTGCAGATGATCCATTGGTGAGCAAGTGATGTCCAATGCTATATTTCTCCAAATCTGTTCTGATGAAGAAACAAGCTCATTTACATCTTTGATGGGTTTGTAAATTTTTAGTAAAATTCATTTTTGAGTGAACTGTTTCTTCAATATACTGTATGCTTGCAAACTGGAAAGCTCTGAAATCCTTTTTTCATGCAATGAATAGTATATAATGCAGTACAGAAGAGATAATCATAATTGCCACCTAAACACTTGTTACCATGGTTTCTTCCCTTAAGTGCAATGAATTAAACAAATACCGAATTGTCTTTTAAGCAACAGATGGCCTGGATCAAACATTTTATCGCTACAAATCTGAAGGTTACAAATAATTCAAGGCAGATACACAATGACGGAACTAGTGGCAGTGAGATTTATGGCAGTAATAGAATCAATTTTCATCAGTAAAACAATCGTTCTCTTCTTACTCTTTGCTGTTTCAGAGAGGGTTAAGAATATTTCAGGTGAAGATTGGAGGGGATGTGGAGTGTTGTGCACAGTCAGTCATTACTAATGATTTCCGGGCCTCCGAATGGTTAAAATTAGAACAATCGAACTAATTAATTAAGCACTTCTTAAAATAAGCAGCGTTGGTGGTCCTGTACAGCAAAAACACAATAGTGGAAAGGCAGATCAGAGACCACTCTCTGGGAATATTTTTGTTTCATTAGCATGCTGCTAATAAGAACGCCCTGTAGCCAATCTTAAATGCTTCAGCGCCTTTCAGAAGGAGCTGGCTGAGGTCTGCACACTGGCCGGCTTCAATGTTCATTTGCTATTCTTTAATTGTACATTAATTATTAACTCACAAAATCCTTCATTAAATAATATATTAAACCTGACTGTATGTTTGTGTCCTGCTCAGTGGTGAATAATACTTAAAATTGTGTGTGTGTGTGTGTGCATGCTTAAACATTTTATATAATCATGAGGTTTATCATACAGAAAATGATCGTACTATACAAAAAAATTGAGATCCATCACAGTCACATACAGTATGTATAATACTTAAATATGTAAATAAATAAATGGTTAACAGAACGAGAACTCCTCTTTTTTTCCTTAAAAGACTTGCATGTTCTATAGAAATATGAGAATGGGATTCAGATAAGACAACAAATAGATTTCTTTCTTTTTCTTTGGCAACAGTGTTTCATAGTGAGTCATTTATTTCCCCACTGATTTAACTAAAGTCCTTAACAGTGTAACAAAGAATTTGTCTGAGCACACAATAGCAGATACATTCCATGAACAGGAAGACAAAACAGGGCCTGAAAATCATTAAGGAACCCTGCAACGAAATTTTGGGACAGTCCAAAAACACTTATTAAAAAAGAAATGTAAATTTACACCATTGTAGCATTAAAAATATATATTTTATGCACTACCTTGAGTAACAGGATTAAATGGTTGAGTATTATGAACAATATTTTTAAATATTGAGAAAATGAAAAAAAAAAAGAAAAAGAAAAATTACTTCCCACCATACTGTAGTATGAACAGTAACAAATGATTTTACTTCTTGTCAAAATTGACAAGAAAACAAATCAAGTCAAAATTGCCGAGAAGGTTTTGAGCTGGACATTTATGTTTAATATCATTAACTTACATAACAAACGGGAAACCGAAGTATGCAGTATTCCTTCATTAAAACTTCACATTGGGCCACATTTTCTCTTATTTTTGGTAAGTTCTGGATTTGCTTCAATATATTTGATTTTCTTTTAACTATAGAGACAAGACTGTCAAAGACCATCTCAAAGCAAGTGAGTGCCCTCTAGTGTGCAGTATCTTCACTTATGCTGCCTGTGAGTCGAGTTCCGTGTTATTGACAGCTCAGAATTCACATAAACAGGTTGCCTGGAATTAAATTTAGCTGTGAAGCTTCTGCAGCATGATCCAAGAGCGTCAGAGATGGAGGTAGATGACAGTTAAAGACAGCTCTGAGTAAAGCTGTCTTGGTTACTTGAATTTGATTTCTTACAGGGGTCATGAAATGCAGTTTCAGAGTTTCGTGAGGTTAGTTTATAAAGTTTGCAATGATTTTTGCACTAAAAAAGGGTAATTTTATTAATCTATCAATCTATTCTTTGAGCTAAAGTGACCAGTAGCAAATTAAAAATTCTCCATGTAATTTCTTTCATGTCTAGATGCTTGCATCTCATATGAGTGCACATTATTTCAAAAATATTTTTCAGAAAGGCCTGCTATTTATTATCAGTACAACTTTTTAATGAGGAAAATGACTTGAGTACACTTTTAATATTACCTTGTTTATACTGTTTTCCAATTCTCTGTCTCATCACAGTGCCAGAGGTTTGAAAAGCTTGTCTAAACCCACATTCAGCTCTCTGTCCTTCTCTACATGAGTGAGCGAGACATGCCAAGCGCCATCAGAGACTCTGCAGGCGTCGTGAGTCTCCTGACTGTGTTATCTCTAACAGCAGCCTGCTCTTACTAAAGCCTTGAGCAGTTCTAGTATGTTGGAGGCGTGTGTGATTGTTGATACTGAATGTAAGTGCTGCTTCTGGGATGTGCTGTACATGCTCAAGTGCTCCCATGCCGCTTGTGTGGTTTGTTTCTTACACTTACACTAGAGGGCAGTACTATATTACTGGAGGCAAGGCATTCATTTACACTTTTTACAATCGGTAGGACCAATGTTTTGGTCACTTTTTCCAAACCTCTTATTCACACAGTGAGCACAGCAGCAATCTGTGTGGGCTAAAATTTAAATGATTTTCATTGTTTTTGGAACAAAATATATTCAATGACTATATCTCTCATATTATATGATTTCTTGTCTCAGTCAGACACAACCACTGCCAAAAACTCTATGTACAACCTACAAGCCAATTTTCACGCTTACTATTTAAAAAAAAAAAAAAAAAACTAACAAAAAAAGTTAAAAATAAAGTTCAAAACCTAACATAATACAAAACTAAATAAGACTAAATAAAGCAATTTGCTACAATTCTATAGTAACACCATATTGAAATATATTCTTATCTAAAAAATTAAATATTATCCAATCAATTAGATGTAGCTGAAAAGCTACACAGGTGTTAGGTGTTAAATTCACACTTTTGACTTTTTTTTATCACAATTGAGAGTTTATATCTCGCAGTTGTGACTTTTTCACACAGAATTGTGAGATATAAACTCTTCAGGCCTATTTCTTTTATTTCTTGCAGTTGCGAGTTTATAACTCGCAATTTCAAGTTTACATCTCACAATTCTGAGAAAAAAACGACAGAATTGCAAGTTTTTATCACACAATTCTGAGAAAAAAGAATTGCAAGACGTAAACATACAACTGCTAGAAAAAAGTCAGAATTGTGAAATACAAATTCGCAATTACCTTTTTTATTCATTGGTGGAAATGGGCTTCCATAGATTGGGGCAAGTTGACACATTTTTGGGCAAAAATGTGTTTTAAATGTTCTACATTTATTAATTAGAATTTCTATGTATAATGTTTGTTTTCCCCCATTTAGTTTTTTTTTTTTTTTTTTTTTTTGCTATTTCATTAATTGTTTTAGAATTGTTCTGCTGTTTCAGTTATGCCCATATAGTGTGAAAACATGTCTACAGAAATTGACTTTCAAAAAGAATTCTACCCTGTCCTACCCTGTGGCATCTGTTTAGTTGGCTTATAAAATAATCTTTAAATTTTGCATTATATAATTAAAATGAAACCACTTTTTTGGTCATATTTCTGGTCTTTGTGCTTTACTAAAAAGCAGCAAAGTAGTGCACTGAAGGTCAAAGTTCAGAGAAATGCAAAACAGCCCTGGCTAGTCTCACTGCAACATATGAGAGATACTCCAAATGTAGAAATATCTAAAGACAAAAGGTTTTGTTAAATGTAGAAGAGACCTTTTTTTCCTGAATGATGTGATTGATGTGTCTTAACTAATATCTATATTTGTCTGAGTGCTAGCTTAAAATACACACATCAGACATGATTTACAATGGAACGAGCAGAACAGCGCAGCTCATTAAGTGACTTTGTGCATTCCACAGAGTCAACATCACCATGACAACAAAAAAGGCATCTTTTAGGACAATAGTGGCCTAGGCAGTGAATGAGGTTTGAGAATGTCCCTCGTGTGCACTCTGATCCTTCTAATGCAAAACTAGCTTTCCACACACCATAATCCACAAAGAGGGGGTCTAAACCCCAGAGGAGAGAAACACATTTGCATTATCCATAATTACAGGGGTAGATTTTTTTTTTTTTTTTTTTTTTGGTGGTGGGTGGAATAAGGGGACAAAAATGTTTGGAAGAGAGTGAATTTACCAACCAATGTATCTTCTTTTCTTGACTTTCAATCACTACTTATACCAAATTTGAGGGAACACTTTGCACTTGAATAAATGTAGTGTTATATTGAAGCAGATCATCCTTTAAAGCATTGTAATTGCACAGTATGAATAATGACAACATTTCTGCGATAGGATTCAAACAGAGCTGTCCAGCCATTGCATGTAATAACTAAGAGAAAGCAGAAGGACCAATTACGTGCATGGCTGGACATTAACTGCCCTCCTGCACCGAGATTAAAAAGCAATTACAGCATGTTACGTATAGTAGAGTTCATTTTAACTCTGATTAGTGGTTTCTGACACTCTAAGGACATTCATATTCACTTATAAAGGTAATTCAGGGAAGATAATACAGAGGGACAATCAGAAAACCCTCTTAGACTCATAGTGTTGACCTCTGCTAGTTTATGTTCAGCCTGGGTAAGCAAAGTAAATTACACATCTCTTCGGGAGCTCTCGACCTTCCTTCTGGTGGAGGAAAAAATCTGAAAACATGAATGGTGAATAGCACTTTCAACCCCTGCCTGCAAAAGCGAGCATAAAATCCCTAACATGGGCGTACAAACACATCAAGGCCTCTGAATTCTGAGCCCGTGGGATAAGCACTTTGCAGCCGTGCACTCGCTGGTGTCCCGCGGACCCTGCAGTTTAAGTAGACTTGGTTTAAACAGCATTCAGTGAGCTCTCAGAGGGACCTGAACGGCTGCAGCTACAGTTATAATAAGTTTGGAAAGCTGTGGAAATGACTGGAACTCACTTCAGTTTAGTATCTGCTTAGATTGACAGTGTTGGAGGTTATCGAGTCAAACCAAGCCAAGATTATTTATAAAGCAAGTTATGTTGACCCAGAATGCTGTAAAATAGGAAAAGAGATAGAATATAAAGAAATAAATAGAATAAAAAATACACTATCTATCTATCTATCTATCTATCTATCTATCTATCTATCTATCTATCTATCTATCTATCTATCTATCTATCTATCTATCTATCTATCTACACTCTAAAAAATGCTGGGTTAAATACAACCCAGCGCTGGGTAAAATATGGACGAACCCAGCGATTGGGTTGTTTTGACCCAGCGGTTGGGTTACTGCCCAGAAGGTTGGGTTAAACATTCAACCCATCTATTGGTTGAAAACAACCCATGTGTTCTGTCCAATATTTACCCAGCACTGGGTTGTATTTAACCCAGCATTTTTAGAGTGTATCTACCTACCTCCCTACCTCCCTACCTACATACCTACCTACCTACACTCTAAAAAATGCTGGGTTGTTTCAACCCAACTTTGGGTCAAATATGGACTAACCCAGCTGTTGGGTTAAATTTTGACATTAAATTTTTAACCCAAAAGTTGGGTTAGTCCATATTTGACCCAAACAACCCAGCATTTTTTAGAGTGTACCTACCTACCTCTGTGTGTGTGTGTGTGTGTGTGTGTGTGTGTGTGTGTGTGTGTTTGTGTGTGTATGTGTGTGTGTGTGTGAGTGTGCGTGTGTGTGTGTGTGTGTGTGTGTGTGTGTGTTTGTGTGTGTATGTGTGTGTGTGTGTGTGTGTGTGTGTGTGTGTGTGTGTAAAATGCTAAATGTTAACTGTATGTTAACTGTTACCATATGCAGTATGTTTAGATGGACAAAAATGTTATTTAATGGTCAAGTGCTATGGGTTTTGGAAGTAAAAAGTATAAATCACCACATAATGAATGTAAAACTGATATTACATTCAACAAGATAATATATGTACTTTTACAGTATTGTTATTTTTTTCCCTAAAAATACAAGTCAATTATATAAAATAAGCTATTTTGAAGAATGTGGGTAACCAAACAGTTGACAATAGCCATATTATGGAAGTCTACCGTCAACTGTTTGGTTACCCACATTCTTCAAAACATTTTCTTTTGTGTTTAACAAAAGAAAGAAATGGAACAATTTAAGGGTGTGTAAATGTTGACAGAATTTTTATTTTTTATTAATTTTTTATTTATTTTTTTAATTAATTCATTTATTTATCTATTTAACACTTGGTTGTCAGTATAGTTTATATAAAATGCTTATTTTATTGTATTGCATTTTATTTTATATTTTTTTTTTAAATTTTTGCTCAAATAGGTTGTTATATTATATTATATAAGTTAATGAAATGCTGTTATGAGTTGTAAAATGTGCTGGCGCAAAAATGTCTCCCGTAATCCCTTGAATTACAGTAGACTATTTATGATTATCTAGCCTACTCTTATTTATTAATTTAGGCTATTTATCTATGCATGTATGTATGTATGTATGTATGTATGTAAAATGTAACATGAACAGTAGTTCAAGTTATTAGAGTTCTCCTTTCAAAAAAGTCATAAAATCCTCTCACAAACGTCTGTTTTTATAGTGGTCGACGGTCGTTGTAGTTATTGGTACAGCGTTCCTGTTGCGTGCGGGAGGGATGCTCTCAGTCACGGAGTGCGTGAAGAAGTTTGTGCGGCTCGCGTGTTGGTGTCATCCTGCTCATCTCTTGTGACAGGAGCCCGCTGGAGCTGAACGCCGACTGAAATCAGGTAAGGCACTTTTAATTAACAGGTGGGAGAATGAATAATGCAAAGGATCGATCATTTGTTACACAATTCTTTATCTCAAAGTGCGTGTCACTTCTCTAACTCTCATCCGTCACACATGGGCATGAGTTTAATTCAGAGTTAACTGATGGCATGTTAAGTCATGACTCGAGAAACCTCATTTGTTTATTCTAATTAATCTCTTTTTCAAAAAGAAACATGCCTGTGCACTTGAAGTTACGTAACTGCAATACACCTGCTTAGTCTTATATTTCGCCTATTTATTATTATGTAGGCCTATTTATTTATTAATAATCCAGGCATTTATAGCAAAATAATTTGATTTATAGTGTGTTAACCAGGCTGGATGGAGGAGCAATGCAGTGAGTGTATTGTGAAGGTTGGGGCTCTTCTCATGTACATGAGGCTGTAGTTTGTTCTCTGAAATCTGTCTATTCAGGCTGCTGCAGATTTTCACAGAGAAATAGGTCGAACCTCTTTCATTGTGACCCAACTTGACTGGGAATGGGTAATTGGCAAATCCAGAAATACTCAAATATCCTTCTGAGACCCTAGTATCAGACACGAGCTTTACATCAACACCACAAACATGCTGAAATACAAATGTATCAGTTCTTTTAATGCAGCAGTACACTGAACCTCAATAGAACATTGGAGAATGAGGCCATTTTATCAGTCATTTTCACTGTGAAAAATGTTTTGTTCATCAACCTAAAATGTGCTTCAGGTGGTAAAAATTTTAATTGAATATCACAGTTAGAAAAGTTCAGCAGGTATTTAAGTAGGCTATTCAATAATAATAATAATAAGTATTTAGTGTGACTGAATCAAACTGATTACTTTATTTTACACCAACAAAATGACAACGTATTATTAAAATCAATCAATCAACGATAGATTAAATCTATCTATCTATCTATCTATCTATCTATCTATCTATCTATCTATCTATCTATCTATCTATCTATCTATCTGATTTTGGGTGAACTAACCCTTGCAGAATAACCCTCTAAAGACAAGACAGCAATAAACACTTACATAGCATACAAAAACAAAAACAAAAAACAGTTCTTATAGAAAATGTGCTTTGACCATACAAAATGTGAAGAAACTACTCTGCATCAAAATCCTGACAGTCCTTAAAGAGGTACATTGGGTTCAGTCATGATTAATCTCTATCATTATGTCCTCAAACCTTTCAGCTGCTGGAGTCTGATGCACATAAATACCATATAAACCTGTAATCCAATTTATCAACATCTATCTGAACTCCACACATCTCTCTATGTCTGCCGCCACCGGCAGATTTTCTGCTAGGTAATGTCTGTGTTTGGATTCTTGCACCGTCTTAGGGATAAACTTCTTTGTGTGATTCCTGCTGTGGTGAGAATGGATTTGGGGTGATTTTCTAAAAGTCAGTGAGCAGTGGAGACTGTGCTGTTCTCAGTAAACACAGAGTTAATCCCAAGAGGCACTAGGGCTGAGTGCCCACTTAATGGCCATTTAACATTTAGCCAACTCCAAGTGCACAGGCTGTTCATTATAGACCTAACAGTCTTTAAGAACATTGATAAATATCTTTTTGTCTCTTTTGTAATTTAATTTTTTTAGCATTTACAACCTATATTTATAACAACAAAACTGGAATAAGAAATCTCAAATTGAATTTTTGTGACATTTGGGTTGACAGAGCTTTGCTAAGCAGTTGCTGAGATGTTGTTGGTGTTTTTAGCACATTATTATGAAATTTTATAGGGTGCTGGAGGAGGTTTTGGGGGTGTTAGTAATTGTTAGGTGGTTGCTTAATGGCCCAGTCAAAACAGAATTTAAAAGACGAAAATTATATGTCCTCTTTCCTTAACAAGTCTTTCTTCTTGCTGTGTTAGTGCGTTTAAATTCTTCATATTTTCCGATCTCTTTCAATCTTCTGCAGAAGAGAGAATTGAATTGTGATGACTTTCACGACAAATGAATCGTAGTTCAGTCGTAGTTCCTCTATGTTTCAAGGCATGTGATTGGCTGGTTATTACTGATGTCATGCAAAGTTGACAATGAGTGTCATATTGCCAACAAAACATGATTGGATTGGTTTGATTTTTTTCAACTCTAAAGTAAAGTAAATAACCTTGAGTTTGTCCAGGCACCATCATGGTATAATTCCCTGGTCACTTATACTGTAGTGACCAGATGTCTCCGTTTTCTGGGGACAGTCTTAAGTTTTTGGTGTCTTGTTCCCAGAAATGTCCCCAGTTTACAGCATGTCTAAAACAGCCTGCAAATATACTGCAAAAAACTCGACCAACATACTGTAGCCCGCTGGTTACCAGAGCAATAGTGTAGAAATTATATTTGTAGAAAGCACACTTTGTGCTCAAAATGAACATAAAAAACAAAATAATAAGCTCAATTAGGGAGAGTAAAAATCCATTTCCAAAAGCACACATATAAAATAACACTTGATAAGTTAGTAATTAAAGGTGGGGTAAGTGATTTCTCGTAGCCAATGTTGACATTTGAAATCACCAAAACAAACACGCCCCTACCCCAAAAGGGTCTCACCCCTATTTTGATAGCTCCGCCCCACACATACGAACACATCCCAGGCAACGATCAGTTCTGTGAAACAAAG
Source organism: Spinibarbus caldwelli (assembly GCA_039654775.1). Lineage (NCBI taxonomy): Eukaryota > Metazoa > Chordata > Actinopteri > Cypriniformes > Cyprinidae > Spinibarbus > Spinibarbus caldwelli. The sequence continues at coordinate 21,656,615 of CM077260.1, forward strand.
CAAAACTCATTATAATCAGTGATGTTGTCTACACTGGATGCCGCGCCACGACACGACAAATCCCCGTAAAGTAAACTGCTGCTGCATTCTATTTATGACACATTGACACAAATTTCAAATGATTTTCAACGGTTGCTTTGTCGCGTCCAGTGTAGACAGACCGTCATGTCCGTTATGTGCACTGATGAGCGCTCTCTCTCCTCTTCATCATGAGTAGACACGCCCATTACTGCTGATTGGCTACAAGTTTGTTTTGGTACTTGGCCCCGACTCAGTTTTCTAAATCGTTTTTGAAAAATTACATACCCCACCTTTAAAAAGTAATTTCAAGTAATTATATTCCACATCTCTCTGAAATGCTTGATTCTGACGGGTCATTCGCAACATTCCGAGTATCTGAAGTCAACCCTTCTTTCATATCTGTTTTATCAGACTGCAGACTTGCTTTCTCTTGTTTCATACAAACACAACTGGTACCATCTTGCGGCTCACTTTTCAACTATATACAGGTGCATCTCAATAAATTAGAATGTCGCGGAAAAGTTCATTTATTTCAGTAATTCAACTCAAATTGTGAAACTCGTGTATTCAATAAATTAAATGCACACAGACTGAAGTAGTTTAAGTCTTTGGTTCTTTTAATTGTGATGATTTTGGCTCACATTTAACAAAAACCCACCAATTCACTATCTCAACAAACTAGAATACTTCATAAGACCAATAAAAAAAAAACATTTTTAGTGAATTGTTGGCCTTCTGGAAAGTATGTTCATTTACTGTATATGTACTCAATACTTGGTAGGGGCTCCTTTTGCATTAATTACTGCCTCAATTCGGCGTGGCATGGAGGTGATCAGTTTGTGGCACTGCTGAGGTGGAATGGAAGCCCAGGTTTCTTTGACAGTGGCCTTCAGCTCATCTGCATTTTTTGGTCTCTTGTTTCTCATTTTCTTCTTGACAATACCCCATAGATTCTCTATGGGGCTCAGGTCTGGTGAGTGTGGGCAGGTGCCAAATCCTGCTGGAAAATGAAATCAGCATCTTTAAAAAGCTGGTCAGCAGAAGGAAGCATGAAGTGCTCCAAAATTTCTTGGTAAACGGGTGCAGTGACTTTGGTTTTCAAAAAACACAATGGACCAACACCAGCAGATGACATTGCACCCCAAATCATCACAGACTGTGGAAACTTAACACTGGACTTCAAGCAACTTGGGCTATGAGCTTCTCCACCCTTCCTCCAGTCTCTAGTACCTTGGTTTCCAAATGAAATATAAAACTTGCTCTCATCTGAAAAGAGGACTTTGGACCACTGGGCAACAGTCCAGTTCTTCTTCTCCTTAGCCCAGGTAAGACGACTCTGACGTTGTCTGTGGTTCAGGAGTGGCTTAACAAGAGGAATACGACAACTGTAGCCAAATTCCTTGACACGTTGATGCCTTGACCCCAGCCTCAGTCCATTCCTTGTGAAGTTCACCCAAATTCTTGAATCGATTTTGCTTGACAATCCTCATAAGGCTGCGGTTCTCTCGGTTGGTTGTGCATCTTTTTCTTCCACACTTTTTCCTTCCACTCAACTTTCTGTTAACATGCTTGGATACAGCACTCTGTGAACAGCCAGCTTCTTTGGCAATGAATGTTTGTGGCTTACCCTCCTTGTGAAGGGTGTCAATGATTGTCTTCTGGACAACTGTCAGATCAGCAGTCTTCCCCATGACTGTGTAGCCTAGTGAACCAAACTGAGAGACCATTTTGAAGGCTCAGGAAACCTTTGCAGGTGTTTTGAGTTGATTAGCTGACTGGCATGTCACCATATTCTAATTTGTTGAGATAGTGAATTGGTGGGTTTTTGTTAAATGTGAACCAAAGACTCTGTGTGCACTGAATTTATTTAATACATGAGTTTCACAATTTGAGTTGAATTACTGAAATAAATGAACTTTTCCATAACATTCTAATTTATTGAGATGCACCTGTATAAAATGAAATTGGGGGACTTCAGTTTTAATATTACTGTGATACTGTCACAGTGTTCATCTTGTTGGCTGGACAATTGTTTTGTGAGGGATTGTAACTTAATAAACGGGTAGGATTTTAAAACACATCAATATTTCATGTCCACGTAATTATTTATTTGGTGAAAAACTGTGTAATATGTGGTATGACTGCACATTATCATTATCCATCAAATCTGCTTGCTAGGATCTGTTTTCCTTGAGCTAATAAAATTCACCTATTTTATAAATAGATAATAAGTGACATTTTAATTACATTATGACCACTAAAATAGGAAATGTCCCCTATTTCCTTTTTAGAAATCTGGTCACCTTAAAGGAATCACTCAGAAATTAAACTTTTGTCATCATTTACTCACCCTCATGTTGTTCCAAACCTATATGAGTTTCTTTCTTATGTTGAATACAAAAGAAGATATTTTGAAGAACAAAACAGTTGGTGGTCTCCATTGACTTCCATAGTAGGAAGAGAAACACTATGAAAGTCAATGGGACCATCAACTGTTTGATTTCCAGCATTCTTCAAAATATCTTCTTTTATGTTCAACATAAGAAAAAAACTCATACAGTTTTGGAATGACATGGTGGTGAGTAAATGACAAAATTTTCATTTTTGTGTAAACTACCCCTTTAATTTATACACTGTATTATCTTATATTTTAAAAAAAGTTAGCTTGTTTGTTAAAGTGTAAAATCAAGTTCAAAATGTCCTTGTTTTGCATATAAACCGAAAGAGTTTCCTCTAAGCTACTGTATATGTGTTGTGATGAGACACATTAACAAAGGAAAGTCCTAGCTTTTTGATATTCAGACAGTGCAAGTATTCTATCTTGTTAGTATTCCAAAGTTAGTAAAGAGAGGGAGTCTTTTTAGGATTTTCGAGCAAAAGCACGCTTTTACATATGGCTTTCTCTCAGACAGGTCTGGTGTATAGTGCTGACAGTGTCCTGCTGTGGGGTTCACAGTCATAGCTCTGTGTACACTGGGGCCTATTAGGGAACTCTTCCCCACAGGACAGTGAGTAACAATAAAGAGGTTCTGTATTTTTCATTATTCAGATGAATATGAATCATCACCGAGCCTCTCTAACAAACTGTGAAAGGGGTTGTTATCTTGAGATCTGATGGAACTAGCAATTTGGCGTGGTGTGCATGTACTGTCAATCTCTGCTTTTGAAATTTTGGATGCTTTGCATGTCAACTATATTTTCTGGCTACTGTTGGGCGTTCTGAAGACTGGTTTTGCAGCATTCTCTCTTCACATCTGAGGCCATAAACATGTTTTCTTTCTAAACTGATTCTAACATCCTTGTGCAGCCTGATGTATCCACACAATCCCCATTAGTATTTGTGAAAATGAATAACATTAGAGATGTGCAAATGTTAATGAATCCATTGAGCTTCATGGAATACTGCATTCATGGTTTGATATGTATGGACATATTTCTACACACAAGATTTGTTCTTCCATTCAAAGGCGCACACAATGGAACGGAATAGAAAGCGTTATTTCTTAAGAATGGTTCATAGTCCCTTTTTACATTTCTCAAAAGCAGAAGTCATCATAGTTGGGTGAACTTCTATAGTAGTAACTGGAAACTACAGCAAATATAATTTTTGGATTCAAATTATGATTTGAACTGCAATCAAATTATGATTTCAGATTATAGATTAATAAAGACTAAATAAAGTATTGATAATAATGTATTGTGTAAGGACTGCATGACCTCAAAACACTTTTACCATAGTGCATGACTTTTAGACTGCAACATTTTGATGTTTGCTTCACATAATCATTTCTGTGTATGGCTTTTCTAATGTAGTAAATATGCTCAGTAACTCACCTGATACAGCAGTTTGAAGTGCATGCATGAGTCCTGTGAAACAGAAGTCACAATAAAAGAGCTGAAATGACATGATTGGTTAAGTAATTTATTTATTTTTTTTCTCATGTTTGCTTTTGTTAACACTACTGGTTAGGTTTAGGTTAGGGTTTAGTTTAGGTGATATATTATTTTCCCCTTAAATAACCTTTTAGTGTCACTTACTGAACATGTGATTCCCAAACTGCACTATTAATAAACTTGGAACATTATAAAATGTTGCAAAATGAATCTGTTTCTGATTTAAAAGGCTCTTTTACCATCATTTACTGGACATTTGACTTTTAAAGTGTTGTGAAACTATCTATTGTATACTATCCATTGTCAGCAGAACTTGCCAAGAAGCACTCTGTTAAAAAAACAAAAACAAAAACAAAAAAAAACCAGCATATGCTGGATAGGTATGTTTTGAAGCATGGCAGCTGGCTTGAGCTGGTTTAAGCTGGTCCTTAGCTAGTCATGTGCTGGTCCTATTAGCTTCAAACCAGCTCAAACCAGCTGCCATGCTTCAAAACATACCAAACCAACAAATGCTATTTTTTTTTTTCAACAAGGTTGAGAGATAAACACTTCTGTTAATAAGTTATTGGTCAATGTCAGTAGTTGCAGTATTGGCTTATCAATGGGATTGACAGATATATCTGTTTTTAACTTGACAAGACGCTCAAAAATAGCGTTTGAATACAGTATGTAAGATAAAACCTATAGTAGTCAATGACTAGTCAACCATCATGACCTAAAACATAGTTTTCATTGTCTATCCTAAGGTACATCAGTATACACGTAAACATTACATATACATTCCTACGGCTTCTAATAGCATTTCATTTATTATATACCAACAGCAATGTTTTTTTGCTATGAATCTCTTTGGAGTAAGCATTATACTGATTTTCTGTCATCAAAGTGAGTAGATGGAAATGGGGTCGTGACCTCTCCCGCTGGCCGTAGCTAATGTAATTACCATCTCACATGGCTTCCACAGCTTTCCATGGCACTTCTGAGGAGAGGAAACAATATTCTATAACGATGCCACCCATTGAGCGAGATCTGGGCTGCTCTGTCTCCAAACACACACGCAAATACAAATACACACACGTACAATAGACACCCACTCCCAATGTCCTGTAAACTCTTTGCAACCCACTTGGAAAACGTCCTCTCCATTGACAGGCACAATGGCCCACATTCCTCCTAAGTGCGTATGGACATGGTTTGCTGGCACTTCTAGTGTACTTCAGTCCAATTCAGCCTGTCTCACACAGCTCAACAGAAGCTCTCACTGTGTGTCCCGATACAGAATAACCTTTCTCGCTCACACTTCCCTCTGAGGCCACACATGACAGTCTCAAAATAATACCACTTTTCCCCCTGACCGCCTACCTCCCCATATTGACAATGTTCCTCTTACACTGGAACATGAAGTAAATAAGTTTTCCGTTCATCCCTAAGACATCCCTCTCTTTTGGCGTGATTCATATGACTCAGTCAAATCCATTGAGGGTACAGAGATGATAATTTGATAGTCACACTCTGGTTCAAATGAAAGACTGGATTCAGATGCTAGTTATCTCACATATTGCCCGAAGGGAGCAACAAAAGATGTCAGTCATCACAGAATAGGAAAGTAAAGAACATGGCTGCTACTAAGAGACGTTTTTACAGGTCACTGCAGGTTATGTTAGGCGTGACCTGGTTTATATTAGATCAAAAAAGCTTCACATCACATTGATGTTTTAGTGTGTGAAAGGAGTCAAATATTGCTTAGATTTCTGACTAACTTTTTTTTTTCCATTCTTGAATCTTTTTATCATTTCAGGTCTGTTCCCCAGATCTGTTCCTTTTATATTGAGCTGAATAATATTCATATGCTAATGAGGCCCCTCTCTTGGGGTCCCTCTTCTCAATCTAATCTCACTAGCACCTCCTGAAGTGTGTGTCGCTCACAGCCCCTTAACACCTGTATTCACTTTCCTGTCGCATAACAGACCACATTATGCGATGAGAAAAGTCAGTTAGAGCAAATTTACACCTAGCAGTGTTAAAAAATTCAACAGAAATGTTTGGACGTTTTTATGTGTTCTATTGCTTAAAATTCCAAACAAAATATATTCATATCTAAAATGAAGTAGGAGAGGACACGTTTATAGTGATTTTTACCATGGTTAAGTGCTGGTCTTTGGCACAATGCAAGAAAACAAACAAACAAATAAATAAATAAATTAGTGGTGTCAAAATTAACGTGTTAACACAGGCGATAAATTTTTTCAGTTTAACGCGTTAAAAATATTTAACGCAATTAACACAGGAGGCGGGGCTAGGGTTGGCCACCCCACTCTGCTGCTTCAGTCTCTTTTTTTTCTTGTCAAGAAGTGCATTTATTCAGTCACAGAACATCTTAATGACCACATCAAATGGGAGACATTTCAGATACGTGCTCCAATTTCACTTCAGGACCAGATGCGAGTCAAACGAGCGTGGAAATGGTACTGTGCTTGTAGTGCGTGCTCTTCAATTGCTGTAAAAAGTATCTTTTCATATCAAAGCATGAATGAAACTACGTGCATGCAATGTCGTGGTCAGTTAAGTCATTAAGTTACCAAAAGGGCGATTAAAGCTGCCTTAAAACTGTGCATGCATGTTATATATTACAAACCCGATTCCAAAAAAGTTGGGACACTGTACAAATTGTGAATAAAAAAGGAATGCAATAATTTACAAATCTCATAAACTTATATTTTATTCACAATAGAATATAGATAACATATCAAATGTTGAAAGTGAGACATTTTGAAATGTTATGCCAAATATTGGCTCATTTTGGATTTCATAAGAGCTACACATTCCAAAAAAGTTGGGACAGGTAGCAATAAGAGGCCGGAAAAGTTAAATGTACATGTAAGGAACAGCTGGAGGACCAATTTGCAACTTATTAGGTCAATAGGCAACATGATTGGGTATAAAAAGAGCCTCTCAGAGTGGCAGTGTCTCTCAGAAGTCAAGATGGGAAGAGGATCACCAATTCCCCCAATGCTGCGGCGAAAAATAGTGGAGCAATATCAGAAAGGAGTTTCTCAGAGAAAAATTGCAAAGAGTTTGAAGTTATCATCACCTACAGTGCATAATATCATCCAAAGATTCAGAGAATCTGGAACAATCTCTGTGTGTAAGGGTCAAGGCCGGAAAACCATACTGGATGCCCGTGATCTTCGGGCCCTTAGACAGCATTGCATCACATACAGGAACTGTAATGGAAATCACAACATGGGCTCAGGAATACTTCCAGAAAACATGGCCAGCCTGCAGTCCAGATCTTTCACCCATAGAAAACATTTGGCGCATCATAAAGAGGAAAATGCGACAAAGAAGACCTAAGACAGTTGAGCAACTAAAAGCCTGTATTAGACAAGAATGGGACAACATTCCTATTTCTAAACTTGAGCAACTTGTCTCCTCAGTCCCCAGACGTTTGCAGACTGTTATAAAAAGAAGAGGGGATGCCACACAGTGGTAAACATGGCCTTGTCCCAACTTTTTTGAGATGTGTTGATGCCATGAAATGTAAAATCAACTTATTTTTCCCTTAAAATGATACATTTTCTCAGTTTAAACATTTGATATGTCATCTATGTTGTATTCTGAATAAAATATTGAAATTTGAAACTTCCACATTATTGCATTCTGTTTTTATTCACAATTTGTACAGTGTCCCAACTTTTTTGGAATCGGGTTTGTATATATGAGTCACATTTAAGAACATTTCTCTGAAATGGATTTCAAAACTCTCCTGGAGCGCCGCAGCACTGTCTCCCTCATATAACACACCCGATTCAACTCGTCAGTTCATTAGTAGAGACTTTAAGACCTGAAGAGGGTCAGAAAAAGTAAAAAAAGTTGAGAGAAAATGCGATCTCATATGAGATACATCAGTAGTATTGGTATCAGTAATACTGGCCTTCAGTCATTAAAACAAATTAAACAAATACTAAAAATAAACTGTCTTTATTGTTTGTACATTAATTTGAAGATTGAATATAAAATTATCGCAATATAAAAGTATATTTAAAAACTTTAATGTTAGGTGGAATTAATTGCGGTTAATCGCGATTAATATCAGAAAAAATGTGCGATTAATTAGTTATTTTTTTTAATTGATTGACAGCACTAAAATAAATAAGTAAATAAGCAAGCCACATTAAAATATAATTCATGTGATACGCAAACAAGGATGCATTAAATTGATGAAAAGTGAAAGTAAAGACAATCAAAATGTTACAAAATATTTATATTAAGTAAATGCTGATTTTTAACTAAAAATGTTATCTGTTTCCACAAAAAAAAAAAAAAAAAAAATTAATTAATTTATTTATTTATTTATTTATTTTTTGAAAATTCAGCTTTGGCATCACATGAATAAATCAAATTTTAAAATGTTTTAAAACAGAAATTGATTATTTGAAATGGTAATAATGTTTCACAGTATTGCTGATTTTACTGTATTTTTGATCAAATAAATGCAGCATAAAAGGATTTTCTTTCAAAAACATAAAAAAACCCAAACCCTTCTGAATAATGTAGCCTATTTCACTTCAAACATGGCTCATCCAAGCTGATACTTTGACCTTTTAACCTTCTGAATACAGATATTTCAATATGCTAATATGCATGAAATTCACTTGCTTAATTCAGTACTCAGAAAAGAAGATGAAATTCAATCAACTTCAAATGATCAATATATCTTTTTTCCTATACCAAAGTCAAAAACAGCTTTCTGTCTAAAGCTCTTTTTGCCATTAAAATAAATATGTCCTGAAGGTATAGATTTAGATGAAAGACTGGACTTATCACAACACTGGCCTTTTCATAGTTTAGCTACTCATTAAACCATTTAAACATTTTTTACTTATTTGATACTGTAATTATTCCATTCCATTTACTATTATAATTATTCCATTCAATTTAACCTTCCTGATAAACACTGCATATTTGTTTTTGAATCATAGCATACCACAGCACTTATAGGAACAACATTACACATTAAGTGTAGATTTGTTTGGGCACAGACCTTGCCTCTCGAAAGATTAAGTAAGTGAAGTGTGGATGTTGTTGGGGAATATGGTTGCTGGGCTGGGTGTTTTCTTCGACAAGCTGTTACATGTGGCAAAAATGATAACACTGTGTGAAGCCTCAGGGATTTCTGATTACTCACCACTCTCATTCTCTCCCACAGTGTCTCATTCACGCACGCAGACACACACCCTTCACATTTACAATGCATGCAGATATATGCTGAAACACATGTGCGTTCAGAATATATTTTGAGACAAAGGTATAGAAATACCTTTTGAGTTGGAGTGTGTAACACATATTCTTCTATTGTCACAAAATTGTCACTGAACTATGCTATTCAAAGGCAAGTTTCTGTGATAAAATGAAAGGAAGATTCCAGGTGTAGTGATGAACTAAAGTTTAAGCTTCATTCTCATGCTAATTAAGAGGATTTCTTCACTGTTCCCCACCCGACTTCTCAGGTTTGGTCCATATTATAATTTCTAACCATATTTAATAATTACCTTCTGAAATTAGTTTTTAGACATTTTTAGATTCAATTTGAACATATTTTTATAAAAATAAGAATTAATAATCAGTAATTTGGACTGTTGCTTGGCATGATTGGTCATGTGATCTCAATATGGCGGCTCCCTTTATTGGGACACCTGGGGTCCATTTCAATAAGGAGGTTCAACCAACTCTGAGTTTAAACTTGAACTCTGAGTTGAATTACTGTGAGATGGGAAACTCAGAGTTTTCGGTTTCAGAACGGCTGAATTGTGTTAGTTCATTCAACTCTTGAGTAGGCTGACTCTGAGTTTAACATGTGCACCACGACTATGAAAAGTCATGATCACCATGGCAACAGCACTCGACAAAAAGACGTCCGCGTCCACGTCAATACATAACTTTAATTCTTAAATTAACTGTTAATAACTTAACAACTGTTATAATATCAAAGGAGAAAACTGTAAATTATTGAACTAATATTCATTTTAATGGTATCCCATGGCAAAAAAAAAAAAAAAAAAGGAAAAAGAGAAAAAGAAACAAGAACGTGGCAGCAGCTAAAAATGAAGTATAAAAACACAATTCAATCAAGGTAAAGCTTTAAGCATAATAGGTTCATGGGTGTAGGCTAAATGACTTTACAAACATTTGACATTAAATATCATTCAGTGTCTATTTCAGTGCACTGCAGCTTTTCCCACATAGTCTAACACTCTTTTCACATAATTAAATATTCTCTAATCCAGCCTGTTACATTTCTTAATTAGAGTAATAAAATTAACTACTGACTTGTACTCAGTCGACAGCAAGAAGGCAGAGGGAGAACCTGCACCAGCACCACTAGCAGATGAAGAGGAATTTTTAAAATTTTGGAATTTACTGAAGAATAACTGTTGCTTTTGTATTTGTAGGAAATAAAGATGACCAAAAAAACTGAGAATAATTTGTGTTTATTTAACAGCTGTGGTGGTGGTTACGGCATATATCTCGTAGGCTACTACCCCTCCATCTGGCATCCTTCTATTCCATACAGTAATCAGTTTCATTTTCAGAAGGTGCAATGGTTGGGATGTGCTTGTCATCAATGCATCCAACCACACTGGAAATCCTGAAGGAAATTCTGATTACTTCCAGAGGTCACAGAAAGGTCACATGTTATCAAGTGAACGTCATTTATCAGATCAGCCTCATTTCAACCGACTGCTACACCACTGACCTACAGTCCTGTGAAACTCCTCTTTGACGAATTTGTGCCCAGGAAAAAAATTCTCAGAATGAGTGTGAGAGAGCGACGCACACTTTCCTTATCGGTCTGCATCACTGATCTATAATAGAGATTAGATACTATATATAGATCAGTGGTCTGCATACAGCCTTACTAATGTGCTCTGCATCGCCGATGTTTTAAAGCGGGGGTGTCAAACTCATTTTCACTGAGGGCCACTTCAACATTATGGCCGGTTGTAACTGTAAGACTGTACAAATGTTACTACTCCTTAACATATTGTTAAATAACTGTTTCTTTATTTTATTATTACTTATTTAAGTTACAAATATTGCATATGCATTTGCATAGATGTAAAAAAATATATGTTATTGCTCTGTATTATTTTAACATAAATCCTTTTAATTTATCAGGTTAAGAAATCCAAATTACTCCATAAATCAAAGTAAATAAAGACAAGTATCATCAAACACAGATCATTGCATTAACTTTGTTAAAACTTTTTTGTTACATTTATGGTACAACAAATAATTGTGAACTGCTAAGAACGTGTGACATATAAATGAGCCCGGTGAAAGTGCGTATAGCACGATTTTCTTTTTCTATTTGGCGTGCATTATATACGCAGAAACTGACTTTGGCATGCATATGATACCCACGTGTTTGGCGTGCATATGATACGCAATCAATGCTTGTAGTAGAAAAAAAGAAGCGACAGTTGTACTCAACCCCACTCCCCCCACCCAAAAATAAATAAATACACACTAAAGTACTAAAAAAAGTATTTTTTAATTTTCATAATTTGCAAAGAATGTATATAGTGCCAAAATAAATAAATAAATTCATTAACAATTGTTTGCAATTCAATTCAGATTTATTTGTATGGCACTTTTCATGATACACTTCACAGAAAATGAACATCTCTACATTACATTTAGTAGTTTACAGCACTTTTAATAGAAGAAAAAAAAAAAAAGAAATTGCACAAGTCAATCTGCGATACCAAACAAGAACACAGGGGGATGCCAAAAGTCACTAAATGAACTACCTTGACCTGACTGATTCAGATTTACTAAACCACTGACTACTGCGTAATCTAAAACACATTCAGCCAGCATGCAGTACAAAACACTCATGCTTTTAAGCCAAATAGCTTGCTGATTTTATTTATTTATTTTTTTTTTTACTGACATCTGTAGGTGAGTACTATTATCTTCTCCACCTCTGATGAAATCGGCCGTGTTTTCTCTGCATTAGCGCTGTTTTGAACTTATTGTTTGAATGCATTTGCTTACTGGATCCTTAGACTTTCCAGGAGTTTACCGGTTGATCTGATCGCAAAAAAACCTGGTTCTTTTTATTTCATAATGTACTGTTTTCGTTAAAATTGACTGATTCAAATTAGTAATTTTTATTTTATTACTCTGCACTAGGGTGACCATCCTATAGATCTATTGCAGGACAGTAGATGTGATTTTGTGGGACAATGCGGGAGACGCGCGAAACAGATACATTTAGACTACTACTCTTATGCTATGTGAATACTGATTTACATTAGTTGGCATATGCGCCAATGTATTTTTCTGCCAGTTGATGCCCACACTCCAGGTTGCATTTATTAAACTGAGGTGAGAAGATAATTTTTGAGTGCACACATGTAATGTGTGTCCGTTTTCTGTGAGGGTGAATGAATGGGAATCCACCTGCGAGCAGAGAGATTTGTGCTCGCGTATTTGATGCGCTCTCGCATAGGCAATATAATGCGCTCTGGACATTTGTCATTAAAATAACTCAATAAAAACTACCTCAAACAAACTATTAAAACGAGGGGAAAGTCGTGTCTGAAAGCTGCAATCGATTTTTTAAAGGGGTCATATGATGCGATTTCAAGTTTTCCTTTCTCTTTGGAGTGTTACAAGCTGTTTGTGCATAGATAAGATCCCTGAAGTTGCAAAGACTAAAGTCTCAAAACCAAAGAGATATTCTTTATAAAAGTTAAGACTCAACCACGCCCTCCTAAAACGGCTCATTTAAACGCCCCCACATGTCTACGTCACGGTGTGGGAAGATTTGCAAAACACTGCCCAAATGTATATGCAAAGAAAGAAGGCCAAACTATTATTCTCGCTGTAGTATTGTTGCTGCCGCCGCCATGTCGTGGAGACGCTGTGTTTCGCTGTGAAAGCGAAACTACTTTTTTTGGGCTTCCAAAAGAGGACACAACTAGAAATCAGTGGTTAAGTTGTATTTACAACGCTGTTCCAGAACAGTTCAACTCAAATACTAGTTGTGTGCAGCGCATTTTACAGAGGACTATTTCTTGAACCTGGGAGTAGCCTGCCAGCTGTGCTCAAAGACTGTTTCTATAAAGTGGGGCAATTCCAACTTTGCAAGGACAGTCCGGCGCTTCTGACTCACAGCCTGTAAATATGTTTTCTTATTTAAAGAATTTGCCACTGACGATTCAAATGCGAGTTTTGAGCTGTGTAGAGTAGTGCTTGTTGTTTGTCGTTTCTCCGATCACAAATGTAGACATGGTAGAGACAGTATAAGTCATTATAACCAGCAATTATGTCCCCACTGGATGCAACAAATGCCTCGTTTAAAGTGGGTTTTATTGTTTTAGTCTTGTCGCGCCGGGACACGGCATCACAATACGGTGAGGGGCGAAACATTTCCGTCACTCGCTTGAGGTATTCGGCCAATCACAATGCACTGGATAGCTGGCCAATCAGAGCACACCTCACTTCTCAGAACGATGAGCTTTGTAAAAATCGACACATTTCAGAAAGGCGGAGCATAGAGGAGCAGCAATAATGTACAATATGTGGAAAATAATGTGTTTTTGAACCTTAAACTGCATAAACACATTGCATTACACCAAATACACAAAATAATGTTCTTTTTAGCAACGTCATATGACCCCTTTAATTCGTTAAATGAATGGAGAATATCGTGTTTTTCCATTTCCGTCGGTGGTGCTCGAGCACTGAGGTCCCACTTATTCCTTTGAGCCGTCCACGCAGTCATCATCAACCGAAAAACCCCACACCACTAATCCTAACCACTGAGTATCATATGCACACCAAAGTCAATTTCTGCTTATAAATAGAACGTCAAATAGAAACAGAAACTTGTGGTATTGATACACACTTTCATAATGTACGATATAAAGCTGCACAGATTTTTATTTTAAGACAATCATATGCTCTCGCGGGCCTCATAAAATGATGTGGCGGGCCAGAATAGGCCCGCGGGCCTTGAGTTTGACACGTGTTTTAAAGAAAACTACCATTTAAAATAATAATAATAATAAATTAAAAAAATAAAATATAAATAAAAAATAACATATATTTATTCTTGTTTCCATAAAGGGAAAAAACTAATTTAAGTGCATTTTTCTTATTTTGCAAACTATCTGCCAATGGAGTAAGAAATTAAAAATATTCTTGTTTCCGTTTGCATTAAGATTATTTTTCTTACGGCAATTATATTTCTTATTAATTTTACATGTTTGCACTTAAAAGAAAAATCCCCAAGGAAAAAAGACTAAAAATCTTAGAGTTATATATAAATACTAAATATCTTATACACTAAATACTAAATATCTTAAGATATTTAAACATCGCTTATGCTTTAAAACGGGGGAGGAGACCGAAAGAAACTCTGGGTTTATCGAAGGAAACCTGCTCCCGACCAGCTTAGGTTCACAGAGTAAGTTACCATGGTAACTGACTCTGAGTATAAGTTACATCTCTTTCAGAAATGGGCTTGACTTACACCGCTTTCTCGGGTTTGACAAACCTCCCATTTTGAAACGGAAAATCCAGAGTTTCCCTCATTTCAGGGTTAACATACTCAGAGTTTTCACTTAACCTCCTTTATGAAACGGGCCCCTGCTCCATGTAAAAACACTTTAAGAAAACAACTTTTTCATTAAGTTTTCATCTCTTTTGAGTAGGGGTGGACGATATAACATTAGACAGGATTAACTGGTAGAAATTTGTCAACCGGTAGAATTTTTGGATTATCATCTCTATTGCGGTTCAACGCTCATGTGACGTTGCCCTGCTACGTGGTCACGAAAACCACAGCCACAAAAGCAGTCACGAAACGGAAAATCGTTTGCAAGCACTTTTAAGTAGCCCTAACCCTAACCCACAGTTTAAAAAGAAGTCGATGAAATGCAATCAGCAGCGAAAGAGAACTCATTTCACTATATGCGTGCACTGTCTTTGTCAAAATGCCAATATTTGCGAGTATCCTTGTACACACAGTAATTTAGGCTTAAGTGAAAGCAAACAGCTGAGAAATAAAGCACATTTGTAACAGTATATTGGATCCGGGCAGCTCTTAAAGTGACAACAGTCTAATATTCCTGTAGTTTGCCATTCATCTTAATCAAACAACAAAAGAGAGAAAATGTGTCACTGCTCTTAACTAAGTCACTTTTGTTACTTTAATAATAAGAAATATATATGTAATTTACACAGTGAAGAATACTGAGTATTTTATACATTTAATTACTTCATACAATGTATATACTAGCATTTCTTATGTGTTCTACTGTAGTTTTTTTTGTCCTATTGCTTGTAATTAGTTTCTTATTCTTTTTAAATCGCTGACTGTTTACTTGTCTTCAATGAGCTTGATATTTTTTTAGGTTAGTATTAGTTTTTTGTAATATTGACAATGGTGAAAAGAAAATTTTGATATCATAAAGACCCTATTTAAAGCAAAAATAACTATATCGTTATATATATCGTTATCATGAAATAAAATTACTCATATAACGATATAAGATTTTGGTCATATCACTTACCCCTAATTGTGAGTATCATTTTATCACTTTATTACCGAATAGATGGGGTAAATTTGGCTTCTAACTTTTATGGCTCTATTTTAAGTGATTGTTTAAACTTAACATCTTCATCAGCATCTCCTTCTCTATTCATCCTGCTTATTTGCTTTGTTTTCTTTCTTTTCTCTCCCCCTCTCTCTGTTCACTTTGGGTCTGACCTGACACACTGCAGTCCTTCTAGACCTGCTGTTAATAGGGCCTTTCAGCAAACCACCCAGACTAGAACAAACACACTCATTCATGCGTTTCCAAAATGCTAATGCGGCTGGTACCCGACACATTTTCCAGGAGTTCCCATGTCATGGCATGTTGTAATTCCTCATATAGACAGCCATTAGTGCAGGCAGCCAGTGGCCAACAAGGCCTTGACATAGACTGGCCCTAGTGGCCCCTGGTAAATAGGCACCTAAACGCCTTTGGCACAGACAAGGAAATGCAGCTCTATTTCTTAAGTGCTTGAAGGTTATATTGGTGCAAGGGGTTTTTAGTAGTTGCTTTTAGTAGAGAAGTCACTAAATGATAATCTTGTGGTTAATCAGCATTAACCCTTTACGGTAGGTTGTAGCACATAATTTCCTTCTCTTCTAATCAGAGAATCAAACTGCATTGTTGTAAGGGCTACAATAATTTGCTATTTTTTGGTCATTATAGATATTTTTAAGACACCTAAGGTATTTCTGGAATTTATAAGAAATTACTATATAGCAACTCATGTGTCAATTCTAAACCAAAATGAAACTGCAAAAATGGGAATTTTATTGTTAATGTGGCACAATTATATTAATGCAGTTATTTATTAATGTCCAAGCGTTTATAGAATTATATATAATTATGCATGTAAACACAATTATAATTATTTTAAATACTATGATGAAAAAATGTTATATTCTACTGAAAGGCCAAGAAAAAGAATGCACAATATTAATGATTTTAATACTGAGTTTTTAATAATTGAATTCTAAATGTTTGAATATATCACTTCATAAAAGAATTATTCTTTAATTAGAGCAGAAATTATTATTATTATTATTATTATTATTATTATTATTTAAAATACTCTGTGTAATAATGTGATAATTACAAAGACAGGAAGTAACACATTCAATTAAACATTCAAATTTGAAGTGAAATTTTGAAACCCTATACTTCAGAAATCTTTGCTTTATTTACAACGTTTTTTCTACATTATCATATTTCTATTTTGATAAGACTTTTATTGTTGTTATTGGAGCTATTTAATATAAAAAGTGGAAATTCCCTGGCTAGAACATAATGCATATTAAAATATTTTATGTACTGAATTTATCGTTCTCTTCAGTGTTGTGGAGACACATCTGGTTTTAACTCTTGAGTCTTGCGTGAATTTGATTGATAGGCAGTGGTTTCCTGTTTATCTGCTGCGGGGTTCCATCATAACATGTTGTGAAGATAATAATTTAAAAAAAAAATGTTCGGTATAAATCAAGAACGAAATGCTCAGCAAGTTGGGGCAGAATGCTGGCATCCAGATTTTTACAGCTGATTATCTTAATTCCATCATAGAACAAGGAGCTTTGAGTTCAAAGCTACCATCAAGTTCTTTTTGTTATATATGCATATAGCACTCTTATCTGAAACACAGCAGCACTTAAGCATCTATTTGGCAGCACAAAACAGCTTCTCTGGAACTCTGAACTCTGAAAGGCCCATTCTTATCACCCGTACTACTTTACATTTGAGAAATGAACCAAACGTTTATGAGATCTGATTCTGGCCTCCTGATCCAGACAAAATATTCATTTCTCAGTCATAGTTTTGTTTTGTGTACACAGACAGTGCAGACCCATCATATGAAGAAATAAAACTAAGAGTTTCTTTTAAAGATTCAGGTTTCATAACCTCAAGCCAGATCTGATATTTCTGCTTTCACAGTTCGCATTCTTGTCTCTAAGTAACGTGTGTCTATCATCAAATCAAAGTATCTGGCCCATTATTAATTAAAGTTCCTTTCTTGTGATTTCTTCATATACTCATTGTTTTTTAGAAGCTACATGAAAACAGTAGTCTTATTCTGTTTATTTATTTACATATTTAATCTGACTAAATCTGATACTAATTATATTTGGAAATAGGCCAAATCAGATTGAAAAATATTATATCTGGACAACGTCCACCTTGTAGTGAATGTATCCCCAGGAACGTGAAAAGTGCTTGTCATTAATATATTAGTATTTACATCATAAATGAAGTTATTGTTGTTGATTTTTAAAAGGATCGTTCACCCAAAAATGACAATTTGATGAAAATTTACTCACTCTTAGGCCAAAATGTAGATGAGTTTGTTTCTTCATGGGAACAGATTTGGTGAAATTTAGCATTACATCACTTGTTTATCAGTGGATGCTCTGCAGTGAATGGGTGCCGTCAGAATGAGTCTAAACTGCTGATAAAAACATCACAATAATTCACAAGTAATCCAGACCACTCCAGTCCATCAGTTAACATCTTGTGAAGTCGAAAAGATGTGTGTTTGTAAGAAACTCTCCAATGAAAAAGTCATCTCATCTGAATCAGGAGAGAAATATGCACAAACCAAGCTCAATGATGTGAGAGGACAACAATGCATGGACTTTTCACTGTAAGAAGCATTATTATGTATTATAGACTCATATTTTGTCCAGAAGCAATGATTTGAAGTTAAAAGTTAGGGTGAACTATTCCTTTAAATAGTCCTTCCAAATCTTTTAAAGCAAACCTTAGTTTTTTGCAGTTTTGTGCATTTGGGAAATGTCTATAATATTAATGAATTACATGTATTTTGCAGTAAGGATTTTCTATTACCACACATTTCATAAACTAACATCATTTAACTTATGAATAAAATCAGATATAGCATTGCCCTACCTCAGGGTAATATTGCATTTTTAGGTGTCTTTTTTTCCTCTACCAAGACTGAGATTACAATATCTCTGCATCTTAATGTGGACTTGCATACAATAGTATGGAAATGTGGCAGTAGTTGCATAAGAGAGACTTCTCTTCTCTGGCTGTGTGTTATTGAAATGATTAAAGCAGACAAGGTGCTGTGCAGGAGTGCTGACAGCCCAGGATGTTTCTGAATGGTAGTGAGATGAATGGGAGGTTCCGTCACTCTCTTCCTGTCTGTCCCAGATACTTCCCAACTTTCACTGCGTTGCTGTGAGTCACAGATTAAGAGATTTTCCCCTCCTCTCTCCTTCTTTCTCGCCCCGTCATCTCTCTCCATCCTGCCATCCTAAATGACTGCTTGCTGATAGAAATGCTTGATGCATTTTACAAAAGCTCGCAGTTAGCATTAAAAATGCTGTGTTGACTAAGCTGTATGTGAATGGAAAGATGTGCAAAAATGGCAGCAGGTCTGACTATTTGGGAGAAATAACACATGAACTAATACAGCGAAGTAATACAGACCATTACAGGCAGTTTTAATTGTGCTGTTGGAACTGTAATGTAGCATTGCTGTTTTCAAAGTGGTTTTGCTTTAGTATCCAAATTTAACACAGTACTACTGTAAATGGTATGTAGAAAAAGTACTTAAAATGAAACATAGACTTTTTAATTTATTAAATAGTATCAAAATAGCTATTACATTTATAAATGTTTTTTTATTTGATTATTTATTAATTTATTTGATTGAATTTGAATTAAATTTCTATTTTCAATTATAATATAGGATTTTTCTTTTTTTAAAATTAATAATCTAGATATTTAAATGCAATGACAGACTAAGCAGAAAAAAAATATAAAATCGTATAAATGCATTTGTAAATGGCTTCTAAATGTTTTCAGTTCTGTTGACTCTCAGCCAATAATTTAACACAAAACACACTGTGATCCTCACAAGCTGTGTCATTCAAGTGAACCCGCGTTTACTGTAAGATCATGGTTCATGGAACAATCTTCTGTTATCTGGCATTGTTTTGTTCATGGTTTATGAGTATGAACAAATGGCACTCTGCCATGTTGGCATCAGCATTTTGTTTTTTCATTCATATGCTTAAGACGCATTATGCTGTGGTGTATCGCAGGTTCCAACCTGCAGTGTCTATCTTTATTGATGTTTATTTTTTTTCTTCTTATGTTAGGCATAAATTTCACAATTATTTTAACTTATAACAACTATTTACCAATATAATAATAAAATAAACTTTTAATATATTATTATTTAATTACTTTTAATATTTTTAAACTAAAGTTTAATTGAAAAAATTTAGTTAAATATTTCAGTAATTTTCTGTAACTTTCATGTATCACATATTTTTATTTATTACTTTGCTGTGTTCTCTGCAATATTATTGTATTTACAAGAACAGCGAGTAGGTTAGTGAGCCTAACATCTGGCAGATGTTTAATAATGAATGGATTTAGCGAATTGACTGGATAATGGGACACACCTCATGAAACTGGGATGTTTGGTCTCCTATCCCGACATTTAAAACATTAACTCAATTATAAGATGAAGAAAGACATTAATGTCTTTGTATAAAGTTCCATTGGTCATGTCAGACTGAATTAAAATGAATTAAATGGACTTGTAGTCCAAATGCTTCCCTATTATGTAAGCCAGCCACTATAGCTTATCGTGATTCAATGATATTCTTTTGAAATGGGTTTTCTAGAAACAGGATAGGTAGCCACACGCTTCCCATTGACTTGCCATGCCTCTGTGTTTGTTTAGCCCTGGAGTCACCTCCCTACTTCTGGTATTACTGGTTCTAGCTTTCCGTGAGCTGTCAGAGGTTTGTTATAATGTACATGAGTGTTTGTGCTCCAGCGAGTGGAGTTCATGCTTGTTTGGTCTGACTGTATTGGTGCAGGTCAGAGGGACCATAGCATGTGAGAGAACGAGGATATCCCAAGGTAATTGGATCTGTCTGTTTTGCATCTTATGCATTTTGTGGAACTGTTATTTTACTGCTTACTACACAGAAAGTATCTCTTTTGATGTAATTTCTTCCTTTATGATGAGCATGCTATAAAACTTATGGTATGACAGTGTAACTTTGGAATTTTGGTAGCAAACATGCGCATGCTGATTATATAAATAGGGAAAAAATGTAAAAACTATAAACTAAAAAATGCTTGGAAGCTGACATAGAAGTCTTTTGCATGTTTCAACATGCAAATCATGTTTCATGCATATACACATGTGTGCATTTCAACACTGTTCTGTCTCAGAAGGAATGCTGTTAAATTTTGAGCTGCATGCAGGATTCGTGACTGATCTGCTTTGACATTTGATGACAATATCAGTAAGGTCTGATAATTAGTTTTGATTTGTTTGCATTTGTGTGCATACAGTAGCTTCAAAAGTATTTGAATATGAATATGAAGAATATTCAATATGAATAAGGCATATGATAACATGATCCACTAATGTTTTTACGTCTGGAAAATGTTACAGTATTATATATGTGTTCACATTAAACAGCAGGTTTTTTTAGCATTTAATTTTTTTTTTATTTATTTTTTTTTAATTGAAAAGCATGCTTATCTTTTATGCAATGACATTTATAAACAGTATTCAAAAGTATGGGGTCAGTACGATTTAAAATAAATTAAGAATTTTATTCAGCAAGGATGCATAAGATTGATCAAAATGACAGTAAAGACATAATGTTACAAAAGATTCTATTTAAAATAAAATCTGTTCTTTTTAACTTTTCATGTTTCTTGAGCAGCAGATCATCATGTTAGAATGATTTCTGAAGGATCATGTGACACTGAAGACTGGAGTAATGGTGTTGAAAATTCAGCTTTGCCTCACAGGAATAAATTACATTTTTAAAAAATATAATCAAATAAAAAACAGTTATTTTAAATTGTAACGACATTTCACATTCTTACTGTTTTTACTGTATTTTTGATCAAATAAGTGCAACCTTGGTGAGCAAACTTTTAAACTTGAAAAAACTGCCCCCAATTTTTGAACAATAGTGTACATTTTTAATTGTAGCTTGTTCATATACTATATATTAGTGAGAAAAATAAAGAAAGGAAATGGAAAAGAAAGAGAGAGTGGGAATGTGTGTATGAGTTGTGACTTGTCCAAAAGCCTCAAAGTTTTCACATGCGAAACCAGCCAACACAAATAACCACGGCATGACGAATCTCAAAAAATTGGTTTCATATGTGACAGGTGTCCTAATGTAACTCTGACACTGCGGTTGTAAGACTTCAGTACAGGTCATCTGTGGGCTGACATACATGCTTCTAATTACAGGTGCTTTCATGTTGTGGCATCTAGCGTGAATGAATGTTACTGTGTCAGGGCTTATTAGTTGTCCTTCTAGGCCACTTGGATTGTCTTTACTTCCTCTCTGGCATTTTTAAAGCTTTGTTAGTGTTGTCTAAATATTTTAACGATGTCGTAAAACCTCCGGTGTGAAGATAAAGAGTTACATTTGTAGTATCGTGAATCATGATTAATTAATGAGTATGTTTGCTCCAGACAAAGGTCAAAAGGCAGCTGTCACAGCAGGCTGTGTTTTGTTTGCAGTGACACTGGTATGCTATGAGCATGTTGAAGTTGACAAGTCTTTGGAATTTAGAGGCAGTGTCCTGACACAATATAGGCTAACTGGCCACTTAATTGGAGACATGGCTTCATTTAGGATCATATGACTCATTATGTGTATCTTGAGCATCTGCTAATCATTAAATGATGTCCTGTTGGAGGCAACATCTATAAACCTCAAAACGGTTTGAGGGTAAACTTCTTTCTATCTATCTATCTATCTATCTATCTATCTATCTATCTATCTATCTATCTATCTATCTATCTATCTATCTATCTATCTATCTATCACTGTTTAATGTTTGGAGTCAGTAAGATTTTTAAAAAATCTTCTTTTGGTTACCAAGACTGCTTTTATTTGATCAGAAATACAGTAGAAATGGTAATATTTTGAAATATTATTACAACTACAACAATTTTGATATAATTTAACATGTAATTTATTTCTGTGATGCAAAGCTGAATTGTCATCATCATTACTCCAGTCTTCAGTGTCACATGATCCTTCAGAAATCATTCTAATATTATGATTTGCTGCTCAAGAAAAGTTTTATATTATTATCAATGTTGAAAACAGTTGTGCTCCTTAATTTGTATTATTTATTTATTTATTTATTTATTGTGAAAACGTTGATTGATTGATTGATTGATTGATTTTTCAGGATTCTTTGATGATTTTTTTTTACAGCATTGATTGGATATATATATATATATATATATATAAAAGTCATTACTATTACTGTCACTTTTGATCAAATTGTGTCTTTGTTGAATATAATAATTTTTAAAAGTATTAAAAGTATTAAATTCTATGATTGAATCATTTGAATCGTTTACTCGACTGATTTGATAAAGAACACTGAATCATTTACACCATTGAATCATTAAACACGCAATGCACTACTACGCAATGCAACATTTCCACTGTTGCTCTGTTTTGAACAACATTCACCGGTGACGCAAAAACAAAGTAACTGGTATTTTGTATCTAAAACACAAGTTAGGCTACTCTATATTAACTTTTTGTTTATTGAACTGTTGTATAAAAGCAATACCAGACAATCGTTTCCCCTCCTTGTTACTCAAACAGCTTATGTCAGCATTGCTAGTTGTAAAGTGAATTTCTATATAACGTTGACATTGCGGTGTACACATTATATGCAAAAAGTATAGAACTTTGTGTCCACTGTCTATACTTTGCTTGCTTTGTGTGTACATGTCTCAGTCTGGAATCATGTGTTGTTGCATTATGTATGTTCAGCTGTACCGAGACATACTGTAAAGTGAGTGTGTCCTTCACTCTGTTATTAAGGCTTTGTTTGTACTTTCTACATGCCATATGGTGGTAGAAAGCATGAAGTACAATAGGCAGGTCGAGCAGCCCACAAAATGACACAAAGCACTAAAAAAATCATTATACTCCACTCGTTAGTCATAAAATTGAGCATAAACATAAAAATTGCCTTATATGATTGTGATTTCAATACAAGCTGTGTTTTATCAACAAGCAGTTGTGTGTTGTGTCTCGGCACAATGCAATCGGCGTGCATCCGCCGACCCTATAAAACAGCATTAGGAATTAAGACAATAGTCTTCATTATACTAAGAGGATTTTCACTGTTGACACACTGCATGCTACTATCACTAATCAAAGCAGTTTCCTACTTGACTTCTCATCAAACCACACTTTTGTGTTTACGAATGATTACAGAAGGATAAAATGATTTCAAGGTTTGTTTTTTCAGTCAAATAGCTCAGTGGCAATGTCTCTCCAGACTGCTGTGTTTTCATGTTGTTCTGATGCGTTGAACTGTGTAGGCAGGAATTCCAGCACTTTCCGGACTATTCTTTAATGGTTTGTGAATAGCTTGGCGGATCAGGCTTTATTTGGATCTTTGTCAAAGGTTTAGCGAGCCTCCTATTCCAGTGAGAGGCTTTGCCGACATATGTCTCCTCACTGGATCCCCTTTTAGTGCTTTGCTGGAGTGCCGGGGCATGTTTTCGGACTCTCTCTCTCTCGCTCTCTCTCTCTCTCTCTCTGTAGAAATTTGAAGAGCATGCTGAGAGTTTGGATGCTCAGTCTGAATGCTGTTTAATACTATCACTGCCACCTCTGGGATTTACTGTCTTGACTGCATGTGTGTGAGTGTGTACTTGTAAGTAAGCAGAGTTTCCTTGTTCTGTTTACTTGGCTGTTTGTTTGATGGTTAAAGTGTGTGGTGACAGTGAAGCAAATGAGAAAGGTGTACCTGTAAGCCTCAGCAGTTTTCTCTGATGTTAGTCTGTGGTTTCTTTCTGTATTCATCCTCTAGGATTAATGGATGAAATATGCAATCATGTGCTTCAGTGAGTTTGTCTTCCTCAGGCTCATTGTTTGATTAACTTGCTGCGCGTGTTGTTTTTAATTTGTTCATTTGAAATAGATCTGTAAATAATTACAGTATGATTTGAAGTGGATGTATTTGGATCAGTTATGCTGTTGCATTTGATAAATGTGACATTTGTTTGCCAGAATTAAAGATCTCAGTGGTTTTGTGTTTGTCAATGGTGTCAGAAGTTCACTCCATGTTGTTATGAGAAGCATCAGGAACTTGTGAGGATCTGCAATCTTTAAGATACAGATTCAGTTGACTAGCTACAACATTTGAGGCTCTTTAAATATGAGTATATTATATATAAAAAAAAAAAAAAAATAAATAAATATATATATATATATATATATATATATATATATATATATATATATATATATATATATATATATATATATATATATATATATTATGAGGGGCCAAACAGGAAATAATTATATAAAAATCTGAATATATAGTTATAAATCTGAATATATAAATGTAAATCTAAATATATAGTTATAAGTCTGAATATATAAATGTAAATCTGAATATATAGAAGTAAATCTGAATATATAGTTAAGTCTGAATATATAAATGTAAATCTGAATATATAGTTATAAATCTGAATATATAAATGTAAATCTGAATATATAGTTATAAGTCTGAATATATAGAAGTAAATCTGAATATATAGTTATAAATCTGAATATATAGAAGTAAATCTGAATATATAGTTATAAGTCAGAATATATAAATGTAAATCTGAATATATAGTTATAAGTCTGAATATATAGAAGTAAATCTGAATATATAGAAGTAAATCTGAATATATAGTTATAAATCTGAATATATAGAAGTAAATCTGAATATATAGTTATAAGTCAGAATATATAAATGTAAATCTGAATATATAGTTATAAGTCTGAATATATAAATGTAAATCTGAATATATAGTTATAAGTCTGAATATATAGAAGTAAATCTGAATATATAGAAGTAAATCTGAATATATAGTTATAAATCTGAATATATAGAAGTAAATTTGAATATATATTTATAAGTCTGAATATATAAATTTAAATCTGAATATATAGAAGTAAATCTGAATATATAGAAGTGAATCTGAATATATAGAAGTACATCTGAATATATAGTTATAAGTCTGAATATATAAACGTAAATTGTGAGTATATGGAGGTAAATCTGAATGTATAGTTACAAATCTAACACTAACACTAGTTTTCTTTTTTCTATTCTATCTACTTGTTTCTCTAAAAAAAAACAAAAAAAAACACTAGGTTTCTTTATTCTATATTCTATCTACTTGCTACGTGTACTGCATTAGGCTAACTGAGACTTGTCACAGTGCTTGCATGTTGTTGCTCTTTTGTTGGTTTTGATTGCTTCTGTTGTCCTCATTTGTAAGTCGCTTTGGATAAAAGCGTCTGCTAAATGACTAAATGTTAATATAATGTAAATATATGTGATGCGATCTGGGAAAACCCGTCGGATGTCGCGCTGGGACATTTTCAGGAAATTCGAAAAATAAGTCGAATGTCAATTTTTTTTTTGTCAAAATTAGGTTTTTATTAAAATATTATTCTATAACATCTTGTCTATCGTCTCTGAAAATATCTTGGCAAAATTCACTTGTTTAGTACAGAAAAATAGCAATATATTGCAGCAAGCAGAAAAGACTGTGTCTTTCTCTTATGTTAAGGACGCGCTGAGGAGGTGCTTTCCCTTAACACCACAAAAACTGTTAACCTATCAGAATAAACCACGTAACATATATAATAAAGTTGGATCAATGCACATTTCCCGCCAGTCCTGTTTAAACTATGGCATGCAAAGTTTATTTATTTATTTATTTATTAAGTAAGTAAATAACAATTTATTAAGTATTAAGTATATTATGATATGGCGGAACACGGGAGAACAGTCTGAAGTAACATTAGCTGCTCACTTGCACATCTCAGTCTGCTCAATCTTGGTGATGGTAGTGCCCTACACGATGTTATAATGGACTATTTCGCATCCAGAGATGAATAATCGGAAAATGAAGTTACTAAAGAGGAAGAGTCCGATGACAGTCTGTTAGCCTATATGCACAGGTGCGCGAACAGTTCTAAATGTAAACTACAAGGTAGCTACACTATTGGTGCTATCTAAACATACAAGGGGTGATCAAAAGTTCAGAGTCTATGCCCATCATGATAAACAACGGAAAACTGTCCTCTTCAGGGTAACGGTTGTCTGTTTCTGTAATGATGCAGAATAGCACTCCTGACAGACAGCTCTCGTTAAACCCATGAAGTGAAAGTGAAACCCGTCTCCCTTTAAACCCGTTTTTCTCAAAATTCCATTCCTGAAAATAATAGCTATCAGCCAACTTCAGATAGCCATAACTTTTGTTACGTTCAAGCTATGGACAAAATAAAAACAGTTTTGGATAGGGCTTGAACCCAGCTTCCATGGTATCAAAACCTAAAAAGGTCAAATTTCACCATGTGTTGGGTTTTCCTATATCGCATCACATATTCAGATTTACATTTATACATTCAGATTTATAACTATATATTCAGATTTACTTCTATATATTCAGATTTACTTCTATATATTCAGATTTATAACTATATATTCAGATTTACTTCTATATATTCAGATTTATAACTATATATTCAGATTTACATTTATATATTCAGACTTATAACTATATATTCAGATTTACATTTATATATTCAGACTTATAACTATATATTCAGATTTACTTCTATATATTCAGATTTACTTCTATATATTCAGATTCACTTCTATATATTCAGACTTATAACTATATATTCAGATTTACATTTATATATTCAGACTTATAACTATATATTCAGATTTACATTTATATATTCAGACTTATAACTATATATTCAGATTTACTTCTATATATTCAGATTTACTTCTGTATATTCAGATTTATAACTATATATTCAGATTTACATTTATATATTCAGACTTATAACTATATATTCAGATTTACATTTATATATTCAGACTTATAACTATATATTCAGATTTACTTCTATATATTCAGATTTATAACTATATATTCAGATTTACTTCTATATATTCAGATTCACTTCTATATATTCAGACTTATAACTATATATTCAGATTTAAATTTATATATTCAGACTTATAACTATATATTCAGATTTACATTTATATATTCAGACTTATAACTATATATTCAGATTTACTTCTATATATTCAGATTTATAACTATATATTCAGATTTACTTCTATATATTCAGATTCACTTCTATATATTCAGATTTATAACTATATATTCAGATTTACATTTATATATTCAGACTTATAACTATATATTCAGATTTACATTTATATATTCAGACTTATAACTATATATTCAGATTTACTTCTATATATTCAGATTTACTTCTGTATATTCAGATTTATAACTATATATTCAGATTTACATTTATATATTCAGACTTATAACTATATATTCAGATTTACTTCTATATATTCAGATTTATAACTATATATTCAGATTTACTTCTATATATTCAGATTCACTTCTATATACTCAGACTTATAACTATATATTCAGATTTAAATTTATATATTCAGACTTATAACTATATATTCAGATTTACATTTATATATTCATACTTATAACTATATATTCAGATTTACATTTATATATTCAGATTTTTATATAATTATTTCCTGTTTGGCACCTCATAATATATATATATATATATATATATATATATATATATTTATATATATATATTTATATATATATATTTATATATATATATATATATATATATATATATATATATATATATATATATATATATTTTTTTTTTTTTTTTTTTTTCGGAAGATTGATAGCCTACATCACATTTTGTGTACAAAAAGAGACTGTAACTGTAAAATAAGTTTGTTTTGATTAAATTATGTAAATATAAAGGCACCTTCAGATGCAAATACTTTTAATTATAGCAATACATATTTTTAGCAACACTAAAGTATCAACTACCGTTCAACACATTTTGCTCATCCAAAAATATCATGATTTCCACAAAAATATTAAGCAGCACAATTGTTTTCAACACTGATAATAAGAAATGGTTCTTGAGCAGCAAATCAGCATATTAGAATGATTTCTGAAGGATCATGTGACACTGAAGACTGGAGTAAAAAAAAAAAAAATTCAGCTTTATCATCATGGTATAAATTACATTCAAAATATATAATAATAATAATAATAATAATAATAATAATAATAATAATAATAAATATTTTAAATTATAATTTTTTATAGTATTGCTGTTCTACTGTATTTTTGATCAAATTAATGTAACCTTGATAAGCATAAGGGACTTCTCTCAAAAATATATATATAAAAATCTTTCCAACCCCAGACTTTTGCATGGTAGTGTACTTATTCAAAATAACTATCTCAGGAAATAGTGCACCAATTTAATCCTGTTTGCCATTTCATAACCTTAAGGATTTTATGAAAAATCGTGTACAATACACATCTTGGAGCTATTTTAATAATTTTTCAAATGAATCTCCATGTTCTGCATCTTCATCCTCTACATCCAAATGTTATTAATTACTGTATATGTTTTTATTATCTGTCAATTTATACATATTCTGAAATAATTTTAGAGGCATTTTGACCATAGTGGGTCCTTTCAGACAGCTTTCCACCCCTCCAACCTGGTCTTTATATCCCAAGTAATATCTTTTCATTTATGAAAGCTACTGAAAAACCTTCAACAAAAATCATGAAGCCAGTCTTTTTCTGAAAATATATGTGAAAGTGAAAGTCGTGACGTATTGTCAAGTATGGTGACCCATACTCGAAATTGGTGCTCTGCATTTAACCCATCCAAGTGCACACACACAGCAGTGAATAGTGAACACACGCACACACACACACCGTGAACACACACCCGGAGCAGTGGGCAGCTATTGCTCCAGCGCCCGGGGAGCAACTGGGGGTTCGATGCCTTGCTCAAGGGCACCTCAGTCATGGTATCGAAGGCAGAGAGAGTGCTGTTCATTCACAATCCCCACCTTCAATTCCTGCCGGTGTGAGAATCGAACCGGCAACCTTCAGGTTACTAGCCCAACTCTCTAACCATTCGGCCACGACAAATGTGATTTCAGGTAATAACTCAATATAGCTGCCTAAAATTGTGATATCTAAAACTTTTTTAAAACAGATAACTACATTAATATGGCTTACAAATACATGTTACTGCATAATAATTTATTACAGTATTTTTTAAATATTCAACTAAGCTTATAAGGGCCATTGACACAGGACCTAGTCTCTCTGCATTTTTGTTTACTTGTTTTTCTATGTAAACATGCACAAGATGGATGACTATCGTTGACTATCATTCTCATTCATCTCGATATCAACCATCACAGTTTTATATAATTTCACTTGGCCCTTTTAGATTTTTTAACAGAACCACTATCATTCTGAAGACACAATTTTCTCTTCTGCAAAATCTCAGCATTTCAGGGCATTACAGTTATCAGTGCAATTAGTGTGCTGATTCCTCGAGTCCATTCAGGTGTTTTGATTGCTCTTCGTGAGACAGGGGAAGACTTATCCACCCAGCCTCCAAATTATGAGCTAGGGGCGAGAGTGAGACAATCGATCACCTCTGGCCACTCCTGGATGAGGAGAGTTAATCTGAGGTTGATGCTGGTAATTTGTGGAGGCGGCTTGACTCTTTGCGGCTTGTGAGTGTAAACGATAATGTGTGGAATGAGCCTGCAGCACAAGCGCGCTCACGGTTCATCAGCCTTCATGGAGGCGTGAAGGCAAACAACGCACACGAGTCAGCGAAATAAACAACGTCAAATTCTTTTCTCAGCGGATGGCTTTCATTTTAGCCTTGCGACCTTTGTGTCTTGACTTTGCACATGCTAAAAAAATTTCTGAAGCTATTTACTTTTTCTTTTTTTTTTTTAAGCTGCACATATTACAATATTTTCCATAAACCTTGATTACATGTGACTATAAATAAATTATATCTCACTATTTTCTTTGAGTTTTTTAATGATGATAAGTAGGCAGTATTTTGTTGAGTTTGTTTTTGAGCTCGTACCGTGGCTGTTTTAGGCATGTCATGGACTGCTGACACCCAAAGCTTTTCATATTCTTTATATTCTGCGTAATTGCTGGATAACACCAGTAAAACTTTAAAGCCTGGTATTTGCAACCTTGAATGGATTTCAATAAACATAAAGTCAATAAACAATCAATAAATTCAATTTTATTAATAAGGCATTATAGAGCTGTTACCAATAAAATGAAATTAGTATCAGCTTAATTAATTTTTGCACTGCCAAAGTTTTTAGGTTTGCACAGACTGTGTAATGCTTGAATGCATTTACACTGCAATTACAATTGCATAACATGCTATGAGAATAGTGTTTTAAAAATGAAATTGTGCTTTAAATATGAAAAGAAAACGGACAGTAGCTGGCAGCAAGTAACTTGAGTCTTGAGTGAGTCAGTCATTAGTGAGTCACTGAGTCATTCATTTAGCCGATTCGTTCAATAGGCTGATTCATTTAGAAATGGAGCAAGTGACTGTCTGCATCACATGACATTTTATAACCTGAACTAACCTCAGTCTGTCCTAAAAAGGTCAAATTCTCTGATATTTTAGGAAGGTATTGACGCTAATGAGTAATGAGGGTCTGAATGGGTGCTTATGATATTATTTCCTGCTAGTATTTAACTGTAGGTTTTTTGCACCACATGACTTGATTGCATGATTTTGCAGATACATGCATTTAAATATTAATAAATAGCAGTGATTAACAGTGAAGCCAGTTTTCTTTGGCAAAAAAAAAAAAAAAAGGCCTTTACGTACCCCCAAAATATCAAAATCAGTTTTAATACGGAAATTAAAAATGTTCATCACAGAAAAGGTGTACTCAAGTCACTGTATGTATGAATTGCAAGTTTAATGCTTTTAATAGCTAGGGGGAAAATAGTGTCACATCATTGACCCAGTTCCTATATTTTACTGCAGACTGCATTGATGTTTTGCATCAGTATATTCTTGCTTTTGCTTGAGGTGAAAATGTTTTAAAAGCATCTCACCTGCTATAAATCCAAACTGTTGTAAATACCTAAGACTACCGGTTCAAAGTGAACAGCTCTTCAAATTCCCTCTCAGTTTTTCTGTAAAAAGATTTATTACAATTTGTTCTGTGTTCTTATTCTTGTACTCTTTTATGTCTCTTTAGATATTTTCCTTGGAGGAGTCAGTGAAGAGCTCTTGCTAAAAGAACAACTTTGTGAGGTTGTTTTCTTCATTTCCTTCACCTTTGTCCTTATCTGCTGGCTGGGATGAGGGGGCTCAGGAGCCTTATTGTCGGGCTCCTGTTGGCCTTCTTCCCCACTGCCTTTGGTCTTTATTTCCCTCCTCACGGTAAGTGCCAGGACAGTTAAATTGCTCTCAGGTGTTTGTTCTTATCAATGCAACTTCAACTTGAGGCTATGATCATTATTCAACAGTATTACATGTTATTATCCAGTAAACTCTTCCAGAAACAAGCATCCTTTTTAGCACAGACGACCATCTCAACAGCTCATTTATCCTGTGATATGTTTCCTGTAGTGGAGCAGCTGCCGACCATCACCGCTCAGACCTCAGGCTCTCTCATTGCCTTGCCATATGATGAGAACTTCCTGTTCAAGTGTGAAGCCAAAGGCAACCCAAGACCTACGTGAGTGAGATGTCCGGCACTTAAGGATGTCAGAAAAACTGAAGAAATATCCAAATGAAATTGCCTTTAATGGGCTGAAAGGAGCTTAGCCATTTCTTTGTGCAACATGTGGAAATTCAAAATGAAAATATGTTTTTTTACTGTCAATGTATTTTATCACCCGAGTAAAACAGACATTGCAAATCACATTTGCACAGTGAAGATGAATTTATGTATAAATAAATTATATCAAATTATGTTTTGGTTTTGGATTCCAACTTTTTAAAATATTTATTTATTTATTTTTAATTAAATTATTTAATACATGTCAGCAAGACTTTAACTATAGATTCAGATCTAAAGAAACATTGTTTTGTTGATATAATTTATGAATTTGGTGAAAGGAGGTGTGCGGAAAGAGAGCTGAAACACAGTAAACTTAAAAGTAGAGGAAAAAAGAAGAAGAAAAATAAGATATGCATCAACTATACACGCTCAAAAATAGTTAAAAATAGAAAAAAAAAAAAAAAATTATGGGCATCCATGAAGAACCTTTAACATCCATGAAACCTTTCTCTCAATTTTTTTTTTTTTATGTGCATGCCTAATAGGCGTCTGTTGTGTGTTTTAATTGACCAGATACCGCTGGACGAAAGATGGGATGGATTTTGACCCGCATAAAGACTCTCGGCTCATTAAAGAAGAAAGTAGTGGGACCTTTATGATACCCAGTACTAAAGAGAAAGTGAAATACCAGGGAAAGTACAGATGTTATGCCTCAAACAAGCTTGGAACTGCAATATCAGAAGAATCAGAATTCATTGTGCCTAGTAAGTCACAGTTCATATATCCCGTTACACATTATCTCGGCTGCTGATCATGAAATGAATATAGCAGAAATCTAGAAATTCTAGTGTTTAGAATTTCCTCAGATCTGTTCCAAGAAATTTGCATATTCCATGTAACCCCTTAAGCACATCCAAAATGAAGCTGCTCAACTGATTTTTAATCTGAATAGTGTCTTACTGACAGTTTCACTTGTAGGCTATCTGTCTTACACAAGTGACTGCTATGAATTTAAAGGAGTTTATTTGTGTTGTTTTTGTGCTTACTCACAGTGTACCCAGGTTTCCCAAGACGAAGACAGAGCCAGTGGTGGTCACAGAGGGCGATTCAGTGGTTTTGGAGTGTAACCCGCCACAAGGAACTCCACCTTGGCAGCTGTACTGGATGACCAATGGTAGTTCAAGACACTTTAAATCACATATCAACAAAACAATGTTCCTTTAGATGTGAATCTATAGTTAAAGTCTTGCTGACACGTGCATATAACATTTGCCAAATAGAGGGATCTAAGCAGATCATTTTAATGCTGTGAATGTCTTTTTAGCCTGAATATCACTCCTTTACATCTGGGTCATTATTGTTAACCAAAACTAAAATTAAAACCATAAAAAAGTCACTGAAACACAAAACAAAATGAACAAAACTTGAGTGAAAATGAAAACTGTCAAAATGTTAACAGAAAATATAATAGTATATTAATGATACAAAAACATCACTGCTTCAGATTTCCTCAGCTGTTAAAGAAAACACTATTGTTTGTGATATGTCAGTCATCTCCTTGTTTTTGGCTAAACGGATAAACAGATGCATGCATATATTTCAACCAACTGTATATAACTATTTTTTCTGGTGCCAGACTGGAGATCTACCGCCTCCGCTAATAACAGACTTTTGATGATAAACGTTACATGTTGCAATTTGTAAAGAATGCTGGGAATATGTGACATTTAAAGAATTTGATTCTTTACGTCAAGCCAGTAAAACAATAAATCAGTCAATCTCAAAACCTCACACCTGAAAACAGAACAAAACGTTACAAGTAAACAAAATGCCATTTAAACCAAACATTAAAATTTATTCAAAATGCAATAATATGCATACAGGCCCAATAATATGCAAAATTCAAAAGTGAGAATTTTGGTTTCTAAATGTTTTTTGAATTTATTATTTTTAAAGGCATAGTTCACTCAAAAATGAAAATTCTATCATCATTTACTCACCCTCATGTTGTTCCGAACCTGAATGAGTTATGAGTTGAGATGCGATATTTTGAAGAAAGTTGGTAACCAAACCAGTTTTTGGTAGCCATTCACTTCAATAGTATATATATTAAAAAAAAAAAAAAAGAAAAAAAAAAATTCTATGGAAGTTAATTGGGACCAGCAACTGTTTGATTACCATCAGTCTTATAAATATCTTTTGTGTTCAACAGAAGAAGGAAATTCATGAAGGTTTGGAACAACTTGAGGATGACAGAATGCAAATTTTATTTATTTATTTTTTTGGTTGAACCATCCCTTTAATTATATTATTTTTAATTTATATTAATTATTAGACATAGACAAAGAAAAAAGAAGAAAAAAAATGCTCTTACTTTTTGTTTTGTTTTCCTAAATAAATAAATAAAACTTCCTTAAAACAAGATAAATTTACTTGAGAAGAAAAGAAATATTAGATTTTAGGGTAATCTAATGAAATATATTCAGGTTTGGGTTTAGTGAGGGTAAGAAATATAAATTTGAATTATCTGTATGAATTAATTGAATTGATTGAATTGAATTAATTTTTTTAACCCCCATTGGCTAATATAATTTTTCCTTGTTATAAGCATGAACCTTTCTAAATTTCATTAACTTTCTGTGAGCTTACTGCATGTAATTTTTCTTCTCAAGTAAATGTACCTTGTTTTAGATATTTATCCTAGATAGCAAGACAGTTGATTAAAAAAGCAATGAGTGTTATTATTGTACATGTCTTCACTTCTTGAGCTGAAGAGGTGGCTTAATCATGTTGAGCCACCTACACTTCTTGAGAGGAACAAGAATGCCTGAGCATTCAAAGCTCTACCCATGATGCCTGTTATCTGCTGTGCAGTCTGTCAGATGGGACTATTTCTGGGCGGTTTGGATGGTTGCCCTCTCCGATGTCCTGTTGCTCATGTTAATCTAACCCTCCTCTCTGTATTGTTCTCAGATCTTCGACACATTGAGCAGAATGAGAGGGTGTCCATGGGGCTCAATGGGAATCTGTACTTCTCTAATACACTGATGGAAGATAGCCACGATGATTACTGCTGTTTTGCCTCCTTTTCCAGGTTACGCACAATTGTTCAGAAACCCCGCATGGTCCTGAGGGTCAAGCCAAGTATGTGGCAAGAATCTCATAAATATGATAGCATTTAAAGCAAATCAAACAGAACATTGTATTTTTCACTAACCTTCAAAGGTTTGGGGTCGGTAAGATCTTTCAGTGTTTTTGAAAGAAGTCTCTTATGCTTACCAAGGCTTCATTTATTTGATCAGAAATACAGTAAAAAACTGTAATATTGTGAAATATTAAAACAATTTAAAATAACTGTTTTCTATTGTAATATATTTTAACAAGTAGTTTATTCCTGTGATGAATTTTCAGCATCATTATTCCAGTGTTCAGTGTCACATGATCCTTCAGAAATCATTCTAATATGATGATTTGATGCTTAAGAAACATTTTTTTATTATCGATGCTGAAAACAGTTGCTGCTTAATATTTTTGTGAAAAGATATTTCAGGATTCAAAAGAGCAGCATTCATGCAACATTAAAAAGGTATTTACTATCACTTTTGATCAATTTATTGCGCCCTTTCTGAATAAAAGTATTCATTTCTTAAAACAATCTTACTGACCCCAAACAGTTTAAAATGAATTGTTGTCTGTACTGTGTGTATATACATATTTTCACAACTAACCTATTAATCACCATATCAGTGAAGACCTGTTATGCTGGTTTTGGGTGAAGTAGGACGCATTCTTGCTTTCATGAACAGCTGGACAAAAGCAAAGCAGAATGTGACAAGACTGTTTTAAAAAGTATTTTTAGCTTGACAGAGTGTTATGAAACTGTAGCTCATATGACACTGGAAAAAAAAAAAAAAAAAAAAAAAAAAAACTGTGAGATGCACAGCAATATATTTTTGAATGTATTAGATTACTTCCAAAATCAATGTTTGAATGGCTGTATAGTGGCGATTCTTTAAAGTAGATGTAATTTGTAGATGCAACCTGGTTTTAGTGTATTGTCAGCATGCTGTGATTTAGCATGGTAATAATTTAACAGTAACTGTCTTTAATATAATCTTCTTTAAAATCAACATAACATCAGAGTTACCCTGTTTACTTTCTTAAACATTCCTGGTCTTATAATTTATCAGTTCATGTTATTAAAAAAAAAAAAAAAAAGAAAAAAAAAAGGTAACACATATTCTCTATTAACTAGGACTTTTCCCGCAATAAACTCCTAATTTGCTGCTTATTAATAGTAAGGCAGTTGTTAAATTTAGGTATGAGGTGTGATTAAGGGATCTAAAATATGGTCATGCTGAATAAAGCATTAATATGTGCTTTATAAGTACTAATAAAAAGCCAATATGCTAGAAATATAAATGCTAATAAGCAACTAGTTAAAAGTTTGGTCCTTAAAATAAAGTATTACCAATATTAATAATAATAATAATATAAAAAAAATATTGGTAACACTCAGTGGTGTATAAAGTACCTGAAATCCATACTCAAGTAAAAGTTCAGATATCTTACCAAAAATAACTTTGGTAGAAGTTGAAGTCACCATTTAGAATATTACTTGAGTAAAAGTCTTAAAGTATGTGATATATATATATATATATATATATATATATATATATATATATATATATATATATATATATATATATATATATATATTCATACAGCTTGAGTAGCAAGATTGTTTTCAGTTTTAACTCTTTCTTCCATTTTGTATTTTTGGGTAAGAATAAGAAGCACTTCATCCGGGACTTAGTACCTTTCATTCCAACATAAGAAAAATTTCTGGAATCTGCATCTGAAATAGCATTTAGATTTATTTACACAGTTTATGTCTCTCAGAGGGGACATGGATGCATTTAAACTACAGATGCATAAATAGGCCTAATATTTTGTTTTTAACATAAAACGTTGAATACTGATATTTGAAATAGTCAAAATGTGAAATTAAAACCGCCAGTAGGTGACAGCAAGTGACTGTTAATGAGTGAGTCATTGAGATTCAACTGATTCAATCAAATGACTGATTCATTCAGAAACAAAGCATTTGACTGTGTTACTGAGTGAATCACTGAATCATTTATTCAACCGATTCGTTCAAAAAGCTGATTCATTCAATAAGTAAACACCGTGCATTGCTCAGAAACGCAAAACAGTGCTGTGATCTTTGTTTGGAACTATTTTCGTTGGCAAAACTGAGCAAAAACAAGCAATATTATGTCTAAAATGTAAGTCACTTATCGCTTTACTGAACTTGAATAAAATGATTATTAAATGAGTTCATGATGTCTGCAGAAAAATGGTACTCTATGTGTAATATAGATAGATATAGAAGTTAATTATATTAAATTATATAAATATAAAAAGCATACAGAAGCATTTTTGCCGTCTACAATATAGAATGCCTGGAATTTTGAATTTGAATAGACTTACAAATCAACGTGCGTGCACTCTGTGTGTGATTTGGTGATATAGCCTACTTGAAAATGTCAGATGATACTGTATCGCTCACCCCAGACTCGACTTGAGTGGAAAATGAAATCATCCGCGGTTGTGCACGCACTTGTTTGCACATGTGCAAGGTGTTTTTAAGAGTCTAACTTGCAAACGCCAGACCACTGATTCGTCAAACCTGCTTTCCTGCAGTCCATGTTCTTCTGACTTCTGACTATTTTGTAGTAAGTAACGAATATGCTTTGGGGAAATGTATCGGAGTAAAAATATACATTTAGGAAATGTAGTGGAGTAAAAGTAAAAGTTGGCTGAAATATAAAAATTCAAGTAAAGTACAGATACTCCCAAAAAAAATACTTAAGTACTGTAACGAAATATTATTATTTCATTACAATACACCACTGGTAACACTTTAGTTTAGGTACCAGTTCTCACTATTAACTAGTTGCTTATTACCATGCCTTTTATTAACATATTGTCTGTTTATTAGTACTTATAAAGCACATATTCTGCATGACCATATTCTACATCCCTAATCCCCCAATACCTAAACTTAACAACTACCTTACTAACTATTAATAAGCAGCAAATTAGGAGTTTACTGAGGCAAACTTCATAGCGAGAACTGGACCTTAAAATAAAGTGTGACCATAATATTAATATTAAAAATATATATTAACATAAAAAAAACTAATAAATTCAGTTGACCACCCTGACTTATCCTTAGTACAGTTACATAGTATTTATTGTTTATATGCTATATATGTACTGTTTATGTGCTATTTATTACCATTTAAATGTGCTGAAAATTCAATTATTTCAATTTCTTATTTTTATTTTATTTTTTATTTATTTTTTTTTAGGCCAGGGGGATGATGACATGAAGAGTGGTGAGTCACAGAGTAACATATTTTGTAAAATGTGCTGTTTATATAAGCAAAAACCTTCATTTAACCTTTTTTTGTGGCTTTTATTATCATGATTTTATGTAAGGGCTTTACTTTGTGCCACAAAAAGTTTAAAGCGATAGTTCACCCAAAAATGAAAATTTGATGTTTATCTACTTACCCCAGGGCATCCAAGATGTAGGTGACTTTGTTTCTTCAGTAAAACACAAACGAAGATTTTTAACTCAAACCGTTGCAGTCTTTCAGTCCTATAATGGCAGTCAATGGGCATCTTTGAGAGAAAAAAAAACAAAAACATGCACAGACAAATTCAAATTAAACCTTGCTGCTCGTGACGATACATTGATGTCCTAAGACACGAAACGATCGGTTTGTTCGAGAAACTGAACAGCATTTATATCATTTTTTTACCTCTGATACAGGCAATGTCCAACTCTCCTGAGCTCATCCACAACATCCGGCGCATGACGCGTCAACGGCTCTGGAACATAGATATATATACATAGATATATAATGAGGCATCTATATATATATATATATATATATATATATATATATATATATATATATATGTGCCAGAGCAGGTTGACGCGTCACGTGCCGGATGTTGTGACAGTCGGACATTGAGGTATATCAGAGGTAAAAAATGATATAAATACTGTTCAGTTTCTTGCACAAACCGGTCGTTTCGTGTCTTAGGACATCAATGTATCGTCACGAGTTTTCTTCAGTTTTCTTGAGCTGTGTGCTTTTATAAGAATCATTAAAATGTGAAGTGTCACTTTCAAAATTATGTGAGATAATGGCCTGTTCCTTGAGAATATATCTTGAATTTTTATTCAGACTTTGGTCTATTCTTGTTCAGACATGAAAGTATGTTTCTGTTTTTATCCATGTTGAGGTCATTTACCATCATCTGTCCCCATTCAGTTCAGAAGAGGAAGCCGAGCATTTTGGTGCCCTCCAGTCATTCAACAACATACCTAAAAAAAGGAGAAGAGCTGGAGCTGGAGTGTATCGCAGAAGGACTGTGAGTTCACTTCTCTATAGCCATGTTGGGTTTATAAACGCTACATGGCGGCAATGCATTTCCACTGACAGAGAGAGTGACAGCGGTCTATTTTGATCTTTTCTCAGGCCTACACCAGCGATAGAATGGATCAAGATGTGGGACAACTTACCGAAGCGTACACAAATCAAGAACTATGGAAAGCTTCTGACTATACCAAACGTCACAGATCAGGAAGAAGGGAAATACATGTGCAAAGCCAAGAATGATCTTGGTGAAGCTGTGCATCATTTCCAAGTTGTTGTGGAGAGTATGCAAACATTTACTTAAGCATGAATTTTATTTGAGTATTTGACGATTCCCATTTATTCTAGTTAGTAAATCTGTTTGACAAGAATAATTGGTAACAC
The DNA here is from genome assembly GCA_039654775.1 of Spinibarbus caldwelli. NCBI lineage: Eukaryota > Metazoa > Chordata > Actinopteri > Cypriniformes > Cyprinidae > Spinibarbus > Spinibarbus caldwelli. The sequence continues at coordinate 21,696,729 of CM077260.1, forward strand.
TTCAAGGTTCCATTTGTTAACATTTTTTTTTACACATACTACTAAGAATGAAACTATGAAATATTATTTATTATTCTTAGTTAAAATTAATTTCAGCATTTACTAATAATTATTAAAATCAAAAGTTGTACGTCAATATTATTTATTGACCTTAGATAACATTGGCTAACAATAAACAATTGTATTTTTGATAACTAACATTAAGGCAGATTATAAATACTGTGACAAGCATATTGCTCTTTGTTAGATAATTACTGTATAGTTAATGCATTAATTAATTGAACTTATTGTAAAGTGTTTTCAAATTTTAGAATATTTTGGGAAATGCCAGGGAATTTGTAACTTCTGGTAGCTGGAAAAATGGTTTATTTTATAGAGTTTAGTCTCTATAAAATTATTGAAATATCATTATCCAGTATTCACAATCACAAACAACAAAAGATTCTATATATATAAACAGCCTATTTAAGTATTTCTATATGAAGCATATATATAATTCTCACTAGCATGCAAATTTATAGCATATTGGCTGTTTGTTAGTACTTACAAAGCTAAAAAAAAAAAAGGCCTTATTCTGCATGACCATATTTTACAAAATTTTAAGTCATGTAATTTATAAACACAGGGGGGCAGTATTGCTCTAGATAGGAAGTTGCTTTAATTCCATATTCCATTGTTATGTTGTGTGTCTCAGAGCCGCCCAGCTGGCAGGAGGAGCCAGTGAAGAGTCTGTTAGCAGAGATTGGATCTGACATCCACATCAAGTGTTCTGCTAGAGGAAAACCACAACCCACAATCACCTGGAAGAGAAATGGCCAGCCTCTTGATGGTGTGTTAAACCCCTTCCACTCCAGCCCTTATCATGCCCATTTGACTGAATTTGTCGGCTCAAAGCCACTGCCAAATGTGCAATTACTGGCTGTGAGAACAGTCTGTTGTTCCTTTCCGTTAGACTTTGCAAACAGCAGTGAATATGTGGCCACCTCTGTTTTTATACACAATTTACATGCTCTGGTAAAATGATATTTCAGCAGCAGAGTCTTCTAAATATGTACCTCATAAGCAGTGTTGGTACTTTCAAAAAGTAATTAATTACAGTTACTAATTACTTCATCAATATTGTATTTAAATTACTTTACTAATTACACTGTCTGAAAAGTAACTTAGTTACTTAATTATTCAAATCGCTAATTAGGCTACATCTTAAAATCCCTATAAACCTTAATAGAAATTAAAGTCTTTATTCTTTCAATTTGAGTCAAACATAGAATAGTTTAGCCTTTTAGCTTTAAAACAACTGTAATACTTAAACGTTTTTATAAAAAATGTAACCTTCTTTGGTTAACAAATAGAAATACTCTGCAAAATTAGGGCTGTGACGATCGCCGCGGTTGTCTATTGCCACGGGCGGTAGTGCACGTGATGTCACACACTCTTTAACAAGCATAATACAAAGTAATAATATAAATGTAATATACAAATGTAATAATATAACAGTTGCCAATTGTTTTATTTAGACTATAAGTCTATGCTAATTCACAAATTACCTCAAACGCCATACACAGCGTTTCCTTTAGATTGGCAGGTTTGAGCACAGGAAAATACATTTTATTCTGCATTCAGCAAATTTATTTCGTGTTGAGCGATGGACCTTGTTGGGAAATCAAATACTACATCGCCGATCTGGAATCATTTCCATTCATGTCACCCATCCGCGTTTGTACAAGTGTCTTCAAGTTCACGTGATCGCAAACGCTCGGCTGGTCAGGTTTGTATTGGTGGGGCTTTCTCCAAACTAGCCAAATACAAATGAGACAGCGATAAATGTAAGATGCTACCAAGAAATGTGGCAACATACGCCGCGATTCCTATTAGGACGTAATGTGTATATATATGTATATATATCTTTATATATATATATATATATATATATATATATATGTGTATATATATATATATATATATATATATATATATATATATTTTTTTTTTTTTTTTTTTTAATGTATAAATTTAGGCTAATTAATATCATACCACCGCGCCACCGGCGGTAGTTGGTCCATTATCTGCCACCGTCACAGCCCTATGCAAAATATCTGAATAACAAAAAAAGCTTGAAGGTTAAACAATACATTTCAGTTTGGCAAGATGTTCAGGAAAAGCCCAACTAGTAAAATCTGTACAGGTTTATGTAAAAATAACACATTAAGAAATGTAGGTTAGAATAAATGACAGAAATGATCTTCTCTGCTGAATAAAGCCATGTCAGATCGCGCTGTTCTTATAAGGAAAATTCCTCATATAGGTCTTCTTTCAAAAATGATGAAAATTAGATGAATCTTGATTTTATTTATTTATTTATTTTTGTATCTAGGTGAGGGCTTTTGTGCGTAGGTGACTGCATATAATGAGCTCAGATAAAGACTGTACCTCAGTTTCATACGGATTACATAATCAGATAACATTTTCGATTTGAATTCGTTCATTTAAAAGTAGACACTTCAGGCTTTCAGATACGGGAAAGACTGTACCTCGCTTTAGTTTCATACAGATTACATGATCAGGAATATTTGTTTTCGATTTGAATTCGTTCATTTAAAAGTAGAAACTTCATGCTTTCAGATATGGGAAAGACTGTACCTCGCTTTAGTTTCATATGGATTACATAATCAGATAGGCCTAATATTCGTTTTCGATTTGAATTCGTTAATTTAAAAGTAGAAACTTAAAGCTTTCAGATACGGGAAAGACTGGTCTCACTTTACTTTCATAGGGATTACATAATCAGAAATATTAGTTTTCGATTTGAATTCGTTCATTTAAAAGTAGACACGTCAAGCTTTTTTGATTCTATTGATTTTAGTCTTATATGTATCTAAGTATTTAAGGCTTCTCTGTGTGGTTAAAGCCGATGCATTCAATTTTATCTTTAGACGGTAAATTTAGATTTCAAATTATTTACTGATTTAACACAAGTACTTTATAAGTAACTGTAATTAAATTACCTAAAAATGAACAGTAATCCCTTACTTTACTTTTTCAGTGGATAAGTAATTACAGTAACGCGTTACTTAGTAATGCGTTACACCCAACACTGCTCATAAGTTTATAGCTGCTATAATGATGTGAAATATTACAATATAGACAACACCGGGGCTAGCTCAATTTCTCCGAGTTGGTTTACTATTAAAAGTCAGTTTGTGTATAGATGCATAATTTCTATTCTTTGCTGTTGAACATTTCATTGCCCCTCAAAAAAATATAAAATTTTTGTGATTTCACGTGAACAGTAACATTTTATTAAGATACTACTATTTCAAAATTAATTCAGCAAGGATGTATTAAATTGATCAAAAGTGACATTAAAACATTTATAATGGTACAAAAGATTTCTATTGCAACTTTTTCACTGATAATAATAAGAAATGTTTCTTGAGCAGTAAATCATCATATTAGAATGATTAGTAATGATGCTGAAAATTCAGCTTTACATCACAGGAATAAATTATGTTTTAAATATATATTCAAATAGAAAACAGTTATTTTAAATTGCAAAAATGTTTCACAATATTACTGTATTTCTAACCAAATAAATGCAGCCGTGGTAAGCAAAAAAAAACAAAAAAAACATTCAAAAACATTACAAATCTTACTGACCCCAAACTTTTGAATGGTAGTGTACTGTAAAAGCCCATGTGACAACTAACCCCAGTCTCTCCTAAACACTTTGGTTGCCAATTCAAGTTTTTCTCTCCAGATTTTCCTTCTACCAATTACAAAGTGCTTGATGACAGAATAATCATCCTCAGAGTGGAGCAGAAAGACACTGCCGTGTACCAATGTGAGGCCTCCAACAAGCATGGGACCCTGCTTGTCAACACTAACGTGCTTGTCATGAGTGAGTACTTCACTTACCTGTGTAAATTAGAAGAAGATGAATATCATATTGTGATTTTCAGAGTGCAATAATAGGTCAGCGCTACTGATGCGCAACCCACCTAATTTACATGCATCAATTAATCATACCACCAGAAGAGAGGCTTGTGGTCCTCATTGAAGTTTTCTTGCCTTTGATTATGATATGATGCTCTTGCTGACATGTAATGGCTTAAGGGTTAAGCAGCTGTTGCTTCGTAATTGACGTAGAAGAAAAACATGAAACGTGTGCATGAATGTGTGTCTATGAACTACTTTGGTCACTGTTTCCTGTTTGTAGCTGGCAGAAGAAGAGAGCTCTTTTATATGCTAATAGCTTTTTTACAGTTTAATTGTGATTTCGGGAGTGTGCCTCGGTTTTAAACTACAGCACAGAAAGTGAGCCATATGCTGTGCTGACTGTTTGATGTTTGTCTGTGTGCATGAATGTTTTGACTAATGGTCTGGCTTTCCCTCAGATCATCCCCCTTTGATTCTGACACCGAATTATCTGGAGTATGCGACCATGTTAGGCAAGAGTGTGATTATGGACTGCAAAGTCTTTAGTTCACCACCTGCCACCATTAACTGGTGAGTTTGGTAAGAGTTGCGATTTTCACACCGTGTCTTAACCAGATGCAACATGACAAGCCACAAGTGAGCTGTCTCTTTTCTGTTTATCAGAGTTTTGGTCTGCGCGACAAGTAACGAGCGATGCTACATTTTGTCGGTCGCTTGGTTTCTTTATTTGTACATACTGAAATCTCATTGGACTGAAGTAACGTATTCATGTAAACATCAAACTTGGTCGAGGAGAGACTAACTGTAAAAGAATCAGAGATTATGAGACAAATTAAACGTAAACCATGAAAAGCATAAGCAAAGCTGGTGAAGAAGTCATGAAAATACAAGATACTGAATGTAGTTTTACGCTCTTTCGCTCAGTGCGTTGTGCATGTGAAACAGAGATAACACCTCTGATTGGCTGTTTTGGGCTTGGTTGTGTTGCGTCACGCACCATTTTCACGCTCAGTTTCTTGTCACAGGAATCTTGTCACATCACGCCTGGTTAGGACACGGTGTATGAGTGTTAATTGTGTGTTAATTTATGGTACCTATCCATCAATTAAAAAAAAAAAAATACTTAGGCCTATATTTAAGATTTATGTATTTTAATTGCATATAAAATATCCATTGATTTGGATTACATTGTTTTAACCTAATATAAACATATTGTGATGCATATTTGCCAATTATACATAAATGAAATAAACTGAATGTGTTTAAATGCACAGTAACCAGGTTTATACATTTATCATTGACAAATCATGAGTAAAAATGTATATGTAAACTAATTACATAAATGTAAACTGAGTCTTGCTTGTTCCAAAGCTAACCATATTTAAAACATTTTCATGTTTAAAAGTAAATAAATTAATACATTATTTAATAAAATGCAATTCAATTCAGAAGTTTTCACACTTTGTTTTGACATAGATTTATGATGATTCTAAGGAATTTTAATAAATATATTTTTAATAATAATAATAATAATAAGAATGTACAAAAGATTTCTATTTCAAATAATATGTACAGAATGATTACCATGATTTTTCATATCCATTCTGTTTTAATAAATGTAATTATTTTTATATAACTGCCTACGAGGCTAAAATAAAATTAAATAATTAAATAAATAAATAAATAATATAAAATAAAATTTGTTATCTGTATTATTGTCCTGTAATTCTAGCTAAACATCCTTAAAATATTTTATTAAATTACATTATAATTAATATTTTATTAGAAGTATACTAAATGATTTTGACAGGGTTTTTAGCATGGTTTTACTGTAGCTGGTCTCCAGATTATGGGTGAATGATAGTTGTTGAGTGCCTGATAACAGCAGTACAGAGACCCACTAGGGTCAAGTAAATTAAGTGAAGGAAAAGGGACAAAACATTGAGAAAAAACACTGCAAGATCTATAGGCCGTTTGAAATGTCTGTTCTCTCTAGCGGATCCTCCTTTTGCACTCGTATTTATACTCTTTTCTTCTTTGAAAAGTTTCCTTTCAAAAACCTTTGGTCAATTTTGAAAGTCATTGTAAAAAAACAAACAAACAAAAAAAAACTAGGCTACATTGAATTCAGTTTTATCAACAGAGCATCTGTAGTCATTTCAGTAAAGGCCCTTCCCATGGGCCTCTATTTCAGAAGAACTCTGAAGGGTTCAATGTTTGTTTTGTAGGAGAAGAGAAGACCCAGAGGGCTCTCTAGATGGAGAGAGATATTCTCTCCTGAAGAATGGCTCCCTGCAGATTCACAAAGTCGAGATGGAAGATATGGGCCAGTACAAATGTTTGGCAAACAACTCTGAAGGCGCCGCGAGCCTCACCACTGAACTTTTCATTAAAGGTTAGCCACCTTCCTTAATCAAAAAGCTTTCGGGCTTCCTGATCATTACTGAAACCAAAGGTCTTCTGTTGATAGATTCAACGAGGATTGTTGAACCTCCTCAAGACATGAAGGTCATAAGAGGATCAATGGCGGAGCTGGAGTGCCAGGTGGAGTGCGATCCCACCCTTAGAAGAGAGCTGGAGACCCTGTGGATGAAAGATGGGATGAATATCCTCTCAAACTTCTCTGAAAGGTGGGTGACCTGTTTTCCCTAAGTAGTAGGATGAGATAGATTGTCCCTAATGGTTCAACTTTGAATTCAGTGAAGCCATTTAAGTAAATCCTGGTTTCAAAAAGGGTTGTGCTGTCAAAACAGAAAGGATTAGCATGAGCTATGACATTTTTGAAGTACAAATATTTTATTTATAATTTTATCAGTGCTGGAATCATGGATTAAGTACTTACACTTTGTAGTCGTGTAACAGAGCCGAGCTAGATGTAATTGTAAGCTTTTATCAGTAATAGTAAGCTCTTATGGGCGAAATGTCTCTCTTGAAAATCAAAAGGTACTCCAGCTAATGAGCAGGAGCTTTAACCTCTTTTCTACTGGCTGGAATATGATGCCCAACAGGATCTTTTGTGTAAATGCAGTGTGTTTTGTTGTTGTGACTGTTAGTCTTCTGTTCTATTCTGTTCTGTACGTGAGACTGTTCGTGCTTCCAGGCAAATTATGTTTGCATCTCTACCTCAGGTCACCAATTAGCAGGCCATGATTCAGTTCTGTGCTGCAGATTAGTTCCAGTCGAACCGCAAATCATTTTTTATTAATTAAAAAAATTGGAGACAAACAGTGAACATAAAAGAGATGTGCATTGATTGTCATGACAACATTTAACACAGCTTTTATTTGGCATTTCAAACATAACAAAAGCCACAGATCCGCCTGTGACAATGTGTCTATACCGTCCTGAAACAAACTAGATCACTTCCATTTAATCAATGGAGCTGTCTGCACTATAAGTGGTGGCTTCATTCGACGGATGCCTGGTTTCTATTTTTGTAAGCATAGCAACTTCAACCACTTTATTTTTCCGGTCTGCCTGGAAATTTGGGAATTGATTGCTTTGAATTTTGCTTTGAAGTTCATCTGTGATTCATAGTCAATAAGACTTGTAAAATATCAGGTTATTTGACCTTTTATGATGAAAATAAAGGTTAGATCATGTTGTAGAATGTAGGTTGTAGTCATGTGGTGTGACTCCCACAGAACCTACTGATTATTTGTTAATAAAATACTGATTACATTGAAAACAATGATTGTACACTCAAATTCAAGGTGTAAGGAAAACATTTTATTAATTTATACTTTCATTTATACTTGATTACATCACATTTTAGAGGCATTCCATTTAAATATAGTTGAAAATGGTGTAAAAGTTTTTAGAACCACATTAAAGACGAAGAATACATTTCTAAGAACTTGGCACATATTTTTCAACTTTTTTTCTTCATCCTGGACACTCTTATTTGTCAATGACTCATTGTTTCTTGCCTTGTTTTACCATTGACTATTGCTGCCAACATAGAAAGTTACAATAAATATTCCTGGAATGCACATTGCTTATTTCATTCAAGATCTGAAACAATGTAAGATACTTTGAACTTTGTGAAAGACATTTAGAGAATTGGAACTACTACATGAACAACGTATTTGTGAGTCTGATGTCTCATTTAGGAATTCATGAATTTTAATTTGACAACATTTTATCAACTAACTGTTATTTTATATTGTACCTATTTTGGGTTATTTGCAGCTATTACACAGATGATGGAATCCTCCAGATTGTCAATGTGAGCCACAGTGATCAAGGGAATTACACCTGCGTTGTTCGAACATCACTGGACCAAGATACAGCTTCTGCATACATAACTGTGTTAGGTACGATTGAAGGACCTTTTGAGACCAGAATGAATGCCAACTAGATTCTGTTGTTATGTTTATATATTACTTTAATACCACAATAATAGACCTGCTTGGAAAAGTATTCAAATAATAGTGTAGCAATCTTTGCAAATATTGTACAGAAAACAAAACATATTGTGTAGACTTTGTGATCATTATTGCACCAGTTATTTCTTTAAGCGATTCTGATTCTCTATTGAATGGTCTTAAAGGAATCCCAGCAGGCACAAAACAGGCACACAACGTCATAAGACGTTGATATTTGGTTAAATTTTGGTTGCGACGTCGGGTGACCAAAATTCAACGTAAATTCAATGTCTAATGTCAATGTTAAAATGATGTCCAATACCGACGTCAGCTGACGTTGAGATTTTGTTGTTTTTAGGTTGTGCAACCAAAATCCAACGTTAAGTCAACGTCAAATTGACGTCAAATATTGACATCAACCCGATTTTCATTTTCAACCAAAATGCAACGTCTGTCTGACGTCATGTCCAATGTCAACCTGATGTTACATAGACGTCTGGTGCCTGCTGGGATAGTTCACCCAAAAATGAAAATTTTGTCATTTACTCACCCTCAAGTCGTTCCAAACCCATATAAGTTTCTGTCTTATGTTGAACTCAAAATAAGATATTTTGAAGAATTTTGAAGAACCAAACAGTTGTTGGTCCCCATTGACTTCCATAGTAGTGAAAGAAATACTATGGAAGTCATTGGGGACCATCAACTGTTTGATTACCAGCATTATTCAATATATCTTCTTTTATGTTCAACATAAGAAAGAAACTCATACAGGTTTGAAACAACATGAGGGTGACTAAATGATGACACAATTTTTATTTTTGGGTGAACTATCCCTTTAAAAAGTTATGATATGTAGCTTGTTTATAGTGTTTGTGTCCTAAATGTCACACAGATGTCCCAGATCCGCCGGTTCAACTGACACTCACTGATCTGAAAGACCGTAGTGTGAGGCTCCACTGGGCAGCTGCCAGTGATCATAACAGTCCCATAACAGGTAAAACACATCTTATAAAAGTACTGTACTGTCAGGGTTACAGAACAAATGCAAAACGCTTCCATTAGTGTTCCCTTCATATGTAATGGTACCCATTTTCAGTGCTTCTGTAGCTGGCTTTTGCTTTAAGCAGATTCCTCTGAAGTCATTTTCATGGACGTTGCTCGTACTCAAACATTGCTCTACAATATTTCAAGAGGGCTCCCAGTGGGGCCCAACCACAGTGTATTGAGAGTGTGCACTCTGCATATTCAATGACCGCTGCGCTCTGTTCCTATGACTAGAGTTCATCATCCAGTATGAAGAGAACCACTGGGAGCCAGAGAAGTGGAAGGAGCTTCTACGAGTTGCAGGCAGCCAGTTCTCAGCCCCCTTGACGCTCTACGGCCACATTAACTACCAGTTCAGAGTCATCGCTGTCAATGCTATTGGGAGAAGCCATCCCAGCATGCCCTCCGAAAGATATAAGACACCTCCCTGTGGTAGGAATACCTGTGATCCTTGAAGACTTGCTTTCGTTACGTGTTACCATCCAACGTCTAGGCTGTCCTTGGTTCACCTTGGATTTGTTTGAAGCGTGTCTTTGTGGGGATTTACTCTGAGAAAATTATACAGATGTCTATAAAAACTCCATAAATTTTAATGCTCTTTTAAGCAAGCGCTAACTCAGACTATCAATGACTGCACGCTCGTTATTATGTGTAATACACATTGGCAGTGTTAGAGGGCAATGGTATTATTGACTGAGACAGATGTTAAATAATTCATATTCACATTTGTACAGCTCCTGACAGGAACCCAGAAAACATTAAGATTGAGGGTCACCTGCCACATCAGATGGACATCAGCTGGGAGGTAATAAAATGCAAACAGCATTGTCAAACAACCTTAATGCATATGCATATATGCATGGTTTAGAAGCAAATACTCTCACACAAGAAGACTTGAGAACTAAATGCTCCTGGAGCACCTAAGAAGTCTGGTGTCTTGTAGTTTTAAAGCAGTAACAACTTAATTTGCACTGGCAGTCAAGTATATGAGCAAATCTCCTTTCACAAGCCAATTTATGCTCTATTTATGAGTCAAAATTCCTTCAGATTGCAAGTCTGAAAGAAAGCCAAGCGAGGCACCCTATAAACTAGGTTCCCATGCCAGATTTCGCAAACCCATCAGAAAATGTCTCTCGAACTCTTCCATTCTTTCCAAATTCTCAGTAATGTTTGCAGTGCACTGACCCACTTTTCCCTTTAATCACCAGCCGCTCTTGCCTGTGGAGCACAACGGTCCCAGTCTGGAATACAAACTGAGCTACAGGCTCCTGGGTGTCGAGGACATTTGGAAAGAACAGATGGTGAAGAGACACTCATTTGTGGTGCGAGACACCCCAACATTTGTCCCCTACGAGGTCAAGATCCAGGCCTTCAACCGTCACGGGTGGGCACCAGAGCCCAGAGTGGTGACTGGTTATTCTGGAGAAGACCGTGAGTCAAACAGCATGTTAATGCATTCATCTCACAGTCGTGTGACACTGCCACGATTAGCCAAAAAATAAACACTTAAGATTAGAAGATTAGTTGGGAGAGTGGTCTAATCCACTCTTTACCAGGATCAGCCATTTCTGCTGAGCTTTTACATTGTGCTTTTAGGGATCAGACACATTCTTTGCCAAGCACTTATGTGATTATCTTTTGTTTCATTCCATTTTCATATTTTTCAATCTCATGCCCTTGTCTCTAGTCGACATTTGGCATTGTCTTGAGGATGATGCAAGCGGTTGGGCTGCTTTTGTCCCTGTTATTCCTGCATCACTGTAGATACACAGAAACACGGTTGCTTTAGCTGTAGGTAGGTCTTGACAGTTTTCATCCAGTTGTTGCAAAGAGCAGGGATGCAAATTTGACACTTTTCAGTGATAATTGCTGTTTTTAATCCAAAATACTCTCAGAAAAAAAAATGTGCAAAAATTGTACCTTTAGGGGTACAACAGTTTGTCAGTGGGGCGGTACCCTCAAAAGGACAGCTTTGTACCTTCTTTACCCCTAAAGGGTGCATATTACCCCTAAAGGAGCACCTTCATTACCCCTAAAGGGTGCATACTAAGGTACTACTATGCAGCCTTTACGGGTAAAGAAGGTACAAAGGTGTCCCTTTGAGGGTACTGCCCCAATATCAACCAGTTGTATTAATTTTTTTCAGCCAGTCTAGGTCCTTTGTGTGATTCATGTAAATCCGTTGAGTTTTTGAAATTGGGATGAAATGAGAATCACTACTTTTGAGTTGTCAAAAAACGTAAAAGCAAAAAAAATAAAATAAAATAAATAAATAAATAAATAAAAGACCTACTGTAGCTTCTGTGCTTAAAAATGCAAATGCTGCCCCACATGAACATCTCTGCAAGTGAGTGAGTTTGTCGCTTATAACATGCATTTTAAAATGCAACACGTGCGACCATCTTCCTAAATTTGTAATTAAAATTGTTTATAAATCTGTTTATAAATCAACAAAAAGTTCTCTCTGCGGTTTTCTGTCAAAAAAAGCTCTTTGGGTTATTGTTTAAAAGCAAATAAATGAAGGCATACATAAATTAGCATTGTAATTTAGTATTACAACAACAATAATAATAATATTAAATACTCATTTTTATTTTTAAATACAGTAGAAATACATGTATTTATTGGTTTAATTTTATTGTTATTAATAATAATTTAATTAGAATTATTATTATTATTATTATTATTATGGTATAGTAATATTAAATGGGTTCCATAAAACAGTGTGAATGTGGACTTAGACAACTGAAGTAAAAGAGTATAGGTTGAGTTTTTCACTATATCTTATATCCACTATATCTGTAAATCCACATTTTAAAGCTATAGGGGGTTGCATCTTTGTCACTTTTTTTATTTTTATTTTTTTTTACAATGAATTTGCATTCCTGAAGGAGACCTTCCTATGTACCCACGTGTCTCTGTGGATAGCTGCATGTTAGCATGTGCGCTTTTCCTGGAAACAGTCAGTGTGTCATCTAATTACAGTCCGTTTTTTCCTCAGTGGCTCTAGTTGCTTGAGGAAATGGTTGTGTATGTGTGAATTTGTGAGCTGTTACCCTCTTGCATCAGTTGGGTAAGTTTAGCCTTAAACAGATATGCTTATTTATTTCCCTCTCCAGTGCCCTTGGCGGCTCCCGAAGACGTATCTGTGGAGGTGTTGAACTCTACGCTGCTGAGGGTCAGTTGGTCACCGGTGCCCCAATCCGCCTTGAGGGGCCATCTTGGAGGATACACTGTGAGTTCCCAACTCCTCCGGTTCAGAGGTCCCGTGGTGCTGGACAAAAGCTGATGATCATTCAGCAACAAACAAGCTGTTTGTAGCATTTAATAGACTCTACCGAGTGTTTTCTTATTGCCTTTTTTCTCTCTCTGCCTCTATTTTCACTCTTGGATTCTTTTCCATAAATATATATATCTCCTCATCAACACCCTCTTTCTCTTTCTTCCGTCTCTTGCTCCCAGGTGCACTGGTGGCAAACTCAAAGTCTGCTGACCTCTAAGAGAATTCCCTCAGAGAGACAGTCTCTCACCATCCCTGGAAACAGGAGTCACACCATGGTGCCGGAACTGAAGCCATTCTCTGAATATAGCCTGACTGTCAACGTCTTTAACCGGAGAGGGAATGGGCCCAGCAGCAGTCCCATCTCTTTCACAACTCCACAGGGAGGCAAGAATGCTTTGACAGTAGACACGTTTTGAAATTCAGTGGTTTGGGCATTTGCTAAGTTGTTGTGTAGATTCAGTTGAATTTTACACAGTTTGTTATTCACCCAAATGTACTGCTGAACATAATAAGACTAATTTAAATAGAAAGAAGGTGTGAAAAGAATGACATTGACTTAATTGAAATATAATGCAATGCTATTTCAGCAGTTGAACTAAATTGTAGGTGGTTATTAAATAAAGACTCTGTTTTTTTACACTGAAATACAGCGCCCAACAGTTTTTTCCTAATTTAAGGTACATACTGACCAGTAGTACTTGATATCTTCCTACAGTTCCTGAGCCACCTCCCATCCTGAGAGCCACAAACTTTCAGAAAGACTCCATCACGCTGGTGTGGGCACCTCCGCATGAAACCAACGGATTTCTCACGGGATACTTGCTGCAATATCAGACAGGTATGACTCTCACAGATTTATCTCATGTTACAATCATCTGTCTCAGTGAATTTTATATAATCACTGTTTAACTGTGCTATATTCTGGTGTATATACTTCAAGTTTGGGGTCAATATCATTGGTTATGTTTTTATGTTTTTTAGAAGAATTTTATGTTCACGGAGGCCGCATTTATATATTACAAAAATACAGTCAAAAACAGCAGTATTGTGAAATAATACTACAATTAAAAATAACTCTTTTCTATTATAATATATTTTAAAATGTATTTTTTTTCCTGTGATGGCAAAGCTGAATTTTCAGCATCATTCAGTGTCTTCAGTGTCACATGATCTTTCAGAAATCATTCTAATATGCTGATTTGTTAATTTTTAATTATAATCACAGGTAAAAAAAAATAATAATTAAAAAGTTGCGCTGGTTAACCTAAGTGGAAACGTAATACAGTGTCTTTATTTAGATTTCCTTGATGAGCATAAAGTTTGAAGAACATTGTTTCAAGCATGACGATGCTTTCTTGAATCTTGAATTAACAGCATTTTGTTGATAAGGATAGGGAGTACGTAGGTTTTTGATTTTACTAGATATGATAGTACATCCATAATTTTCAATTACGTAAAGTAGGAAGAACCCCATGACAGATGTAGACAAGTGGTGCTGGGGAGGAGGAAGGCTAAAAAAAATGATCACCATGCTGGACGGTAATAAATAAGGTTGCGCAGACAGAAAATAGAGATCGACTGGCAGATTGTGGCAGTCAGCTACTCAGAAGAATTTCTTGACTGAACTATGCATTTGTTTGAAATAGAAATCATTCTGTCTTTTTTGATGAACTTAATGCATCCTTGCTGAATAAAAGTATTTCTTTAAAAACTTCTTACTGACCCCACACTTTTGAATGTTTTAAATCTTTTAAAACTCAATAATTTTCTTGTTGTTCTTGTAGTTAATGAGACTCTGAGTGAGCTGAAATCTGTGAACATCAGTGCACCAGATACAACACAGTGGGTCTTGCGTGATCTGCAGGAGGACAACTGGTATAAGTTCTACCTGAGCGCGTGCACGCAGGTGGGCTGCGGGTCAGCCATCAGTGAGGAAGGAGGCACCGTCTCTGAAGCGTGTAAGTGTGCCCGGCAGCAACTATAAGCAGAGTCCCAAGAGCTATAATGGATCTGGTATCAGAATCTGAATCGAAGTGCCCATGCTGAGACACAAACATCTGATACAAGCAAAGTTAGTTGTGTTCTAATTAGCACAGCCGCAAGGTGTTCAAAAGTGATTAAGCAGCAGTTACGGAACTCTGAGTTGCTGTTGGCAAGATCTTGTTGCATAAAGGAGAATGATTAGATTATTGCTAAAATGCAAAACTCACAGTGATCTGACGAACAAAAGGGTGTAATGACCAATACATTGACCAATCAATGAGGTGCCTTAGTAAAAACAATTGCCTACTGATGTGTTTCTACTTACTGGATAACTGATTTTGCATCTTCATCACAGTTTTTCTCCAGGCCACAATTTTGTTACGAATTGCCTATTTCTTTCTGTTATGCTCATATTCTCATACTCCATGGGTTTGTTTAAACTGATCTGTCTTCTTATCAACCAACTTCTGTTTCTCATGAACTAGTTACAATGCCTGAACATTCATTTCCTGAAGTTTCTACAATCTCAGCTGAAACTTCGACAGAGAGCTGTATGTATCACATACTGTAGTTTATAGCATTTTGCAGCTTACATAGTAGTAGTTTCTATTTCGAAAATGTAACATTTTGAAGCATTTCAAATGCCTTCTGACGTTTTCAGTCAGATAAATGCAATTTAAAGCTAATTTATCAGTAAAATGTGTCAACTTTATGGACATAAAATAATATTTGATATTATAATATTAGTTTTATTTTTACATGTCTCTACTGTCTTTTTAAGATGATCTGTCAACATCTGAGGTGACATATTCTGAGTTGAGTATGTACCAGCAGATTTGTAGCTATTTCTGTAAACTGAAAAAGGAATTAGTATATTAACTAATGTCTAAAATAACTCCAGATGAAGTTATTAGTTACATAAACTTATAACAGCATGGAAAAATATTTAGGTCTTAACATTAGTCATACTAGTAATAGTGTCAGTAGTTGCAGCACTAATTTTACTCACATAAATAGCATAAGTTATTGCTGTTGAAATTCAAAAGGCCCAGCATAACTCTATATTCAATGAAGGAGATAATTGTGTACATTCTGCAAAATAAGCATAATCTTCCATCAAAAATCCACAGTGACAGCTGGTTCAGGTTTACCTCAGCTTGGTTGCTGTTGGCAATTGCTTTTGTCTTTTAAGAGTTCCTCTGTGAGGCAGAAGTACTGTCCCTGAACCCCTGCTCAAGACAGCAAATACATGCCGTCTTAATCAGGGTTGACAAATCAGTCTCTCTGCTGACAGGAAAATATCACTCAACGGTGTTCATTTTGTAAAGAGTATGTATACTCATAGTACAAATGCAAAAAAAACAAAAAAAAACCAAAAAAAAAAATACGTTTTGTAACTGCCTTGACAGTACTTTTCCCTTGTTAGGCCCATTTATTTTGCTACTCTGTCAATGATTAGTTGCATTTTAGTATTTGCATTTAGCATTGTTTTTTCCCCTGCTGTCCATGACCCTATCGGACACATGGGTCATTTTTAAGTCCCACTGGTTGATATAAACTGATATAAACAATTCCTATCCATGTTGATTTGACACCATAAATAATGATTTCATGATATGCAAAAGCTTTCTTTTTCTTTTCTTTTTTCTGGACAGTCTGGACAGGGAGATTAAAATTTTCCACTGCTGCAGTCAATTCTACAGGGAAATGAATGTGGTTTGAACTCTCTCTCTCTTGCAGGGCAACCTTTCTCTTTCACCTCATCTAATACAGACACTCCTTTTGTCAATACCACCTTTCCTACCTTAGGTATTCATCCATTCATCTACCTAAACAATCATTTTCATAACTCCATACTTAAGTGAAATGGACATTTAGAGTCAACATGAAAACTTGCCTAATAATTTTTTATTTTTTTTTTTAATAAATATCCTCTTTCACTCTGAAATGTTACAAAAGAGCTGTTTCATGTTGACGTTAACAGTGTTTTCATTCAGCTTTCTATATCACTGTATTATTGTATGTCAGATTCTAGCTGGAGACAGCTGGAGAACCAGAGGAGAACGTTCTGATTCACAACTCTATGTTGCCATAATGAATCACAGTAAGAATCTTACTCTTCAAACTGATCTGTCAGGATCCAATGTTTGCAGCATTGTGCAAATTGTAGACATATTTGTAGCGTAGTTTGGAAAGTATCGTTGAGGGCTGCAATTAAAAACTATTTGAACTATTTTAAATCGATTAACATGATGATTTTTTACATTAATCGGCTTTTCTACATTTTGATCAATGTGCAAATTTAAATATGTATAATGTACTGTATATATTGTGTGCAAACATGCAAATATAAAGGTCACAATTTACATGACAATTTAAAAGTTTTCAGTTTGAAATTAACAATTTAAATTACCAAAACAGAAATAATATTGAAGAAAATATATATTTTTTTTTCAGTAATTCCATCTTTTCCCCCCCGTAATGTTCAATTAATGATTTTAAATAAATTTAAGATTGTTTTAATGAATCATGGTTAAATGAGCTGTGTGTTGTAGAAACATATGCCGTAAGGAAAAATCTGTAGAAAATGGATAATGTCTTAGGAGAAATTTATCAGTACCTTTTCAGTTGGGTTTAAAACCCAATGCAATGAAATGCATAATTCAAAATATGTGTAAAATACCTCTGTATAATTAATACAGAAAATCCTTAACAATTTGCTATTTAAGAACTAAAAGAGTTCACTCAGCAGTTTCAAAACCTGCGGTTTGACAATAAAACTCGCAAAACAGCCCAAAATCCAGACCAACTGATAATGAAATTCATTCTCTACTATTTTCATTGTGGATCTTTATTTGCAGCCCTTTTATAAATCTTACTCTGTCAAGTTTTCTAACCTTTCAAAGTGTCGCTTTTCACTATCATAGATATAACCTCTTTCTGCTGGGTTGTGGGCTAACGCTATCTGGTTATGCGGTTATTCCTTCAGGTGATGGTATCTGGCAGCTTTCAGAGGCTTTAAATACATCTAAAGGTTTCCACCTTGTTGAAGGGCTCAGCCCAGGAACTGTGTACACAGTCCGGCTGCAGGCTTCACACTGGGTTGACGTCCCTAGCATTTTTGAAGAGGTTTTCAAGACCAGGAAAGGTGAGAAGTTATAGAATTTAGCCTGTAGAACAGCATTAGAGGTATCACTGACATGGTATAGTATGTGATAGTCTTTCTGTGGGTTCATTAGCACCAGGGTATATAAAAAAAGGTCTCCCATTCCATTGAGCAAGCAGTTTTTTCATCTTCTGAACACAAATGAAGATATTTTTGATGAAATCCAAGAGCTTTCACACCCTGCATAGACAGCAACACAACTGACCCGTTCAGGGCCCAGAAAGGTAGTAAGGACATCGTCAAAATAGTCCATGTGACACCAGTGGTTCAACAGTAATGTTTTCAAGCTACAAGAATACTTTTTGTGCGCAAAGAAAACAAAAAATAATGACTTGTCCTTACTACCTTTCTGGGCCTTGAACGTGGTAGTTGCATTTCTTTCTAGTCAGGGTCAGAAAGCTCTCGGATTTCATCAAAAATCTTAATTCATGTTCTGAAGATGAACGAAGGTCTTGTGGGTTTGGAACGACATGAGGGTGAGTAATTAATGACAGAATTTTCATTTTTGGCTGAACTAGCCCTTGAATATTACATCCTTCTACTCTGTTTTGTATCTGTATAATATACTGTTAACCACTGTAATAATAGAGGCAGTAATAGAGACTCATGATGAATTAGTTTTCACCACAAGTAGCTTAATCTATGAGCAAACTGTACCTTTCAAAACTCAAGTTCCTCTCTAGAATAAATGACCTGAAGACTGTAAGGTCATTGAAGACAGTAAAACAGCTTGTTACCTGCAACTTTCTGATATCAGACAGACATACCTTTGGACATAACGGCCAACATCTACACGTCAACAATGCCTACTCTGTATTTGACAGAAACATGGCCCATCTATTCAGTGCGAGGTAATACAGAAGAAGTAGGATATATAATGTTATTCATAAACACCAGAAGAACTAATGATAATGCCACTGAATTATGTATTAATGCTAGATGTAGCACCTACAGCTCTGCATATGCTTCCAACAGACAAGTGACTGAAATTTATTTGCAACTGGGTTCCTGATCATTTCATTTTGTCAGCAAACCTGCAGCCTCTGAGACAGAAGAGCCGTTTATGCCAGAGAATTGGTGGCAAATGTGTTCAATTTATCAAATGTTCAGAAGTGAACTATTTTTGCTTTAAGGAGTAAACTTCAAGTAATTAAAAATGTTCATGATCCATTTAAATACTCTTTTGTGTTCCAATTGTTCTCATTTGACAAACCAGATCAGAATTTGGCACATGATCCATATTTAAAAATGCCATTTAAAATGTGTTCTTCTAACCCAAAAAGACTCCAATATTTTCAAGTTGACAACATGAATAACATTTTTTCCAAAAACAAACTCTCCCTTGTTCTTGCAGTGCCTAGTAAACAACTCATGGCATCCCAGGAGTGGTTTGTGGCGATGATGTGCGCGGTGGCATTACTAACTCTGCTTGTCCTCATCGGCTGTTTTGTGCTCAAGAACAAAGGCGGCAAGTACGCAGGTAAGACATAAACAGCTTCAGAGGTCACACAGACCTCTGTCCAAGCTCTCAACGTTTACACCTTAGCTTGGTGCTTTAGTTTGCTTTGTGTTATGTGGCTCTGTCGAACCAACCCATAGACTTATTACTAGCAGTGTCAGACACATAACCTGAGATCAGTGAGCTTTATTGGCCTGTCCTCACCTGCTCCTACTGGTCTTCCTTTGTTCTTCACATGTATATTTAACCAATATGAAATGCTTTTAATGGATTCAAGAACAAATTATGTCCTGACTGGATTATTGCAACAGACACTTGCATGCATTAAAATGCATAAGAACCCTTATGGAGCTTATGGAATAAAGCCTAAGGCATTCCTAGACCATTTTAAACTCTTTGTTCTTACATCACTGTGGCTATTAGCTATATTTTACATATAGGTTATTTATAACTTACCAAGCTGAAAATAATTCATGTTTTCTCCAGTAAGGCCATGTCTTACATTCAAGTTCAGCACAAAGTATTTTATCTAAAAAGCAGTCAGTGTCCTTGATGTACTTCCACACAGCAAAATAGAAAATATTCTCCCAAATTTGGAGAATATGAAGTAATGAATGTTTGCTCAGCATTTGCAAAACAAATGGACATCATATTATCATTTTTGAAATGATATTAAGGTAACAAATTTCAAAAGCAACTGAGAAAAGATACACAAAGCATCCTCTGTGTAATTTCACTACAATCAAATCTCCCAAAATAGTATAATGATATTTTATGATAAATAACATCTTTGCATTTTTTTCTTTGCAGTGAAGGAAAAGGAGGAAACTCCCGCTGATCCTGAAGCTCATGCCATGGGTGAAGAATCTCCCTGCGAGTACAGGTCAGAGAGCCACACTAGTTCTGTTATAGATCATGATTCCTCTCACTGAGTTCCTGTAAAATCATTTCTTAATGCCTTTATCTCCTGCAAATAAACCCTACATGTACGCCATTTACTTGGAGCCACATGGAAAGCATTGCTCTGCAAACTTGAACTGACACTGTGCTCACTAGCCACCACACAGGTAGTGAACAGCAGCTTTGTTTAGCATAAGTAAGATTTTTAGTGTAGCGGTGTATGTTGATAGTTGTTATATTGTGTTTAGCCAGAAGTACAAATTTAAGAGTTCCTCAGTCATAGAAATAGCTGGAAATATCTGGCAATTTTCAAAAGTAAACATTTAAGATGTTTTTCCAGGCCTGGAAATGTTATGGAAGTAAATACAAAATATTTTGTATTTTGTATTTATTTCCACGTCAAGGCAAATTAATGAAACTTTCTAGTGAATATGTAAATGTTTTTTTCCCCCATGGACTAGATAAATTTCAATATTACATATACAAAATTTTACTCTTTGAGAGTGTTTAAGTCAGAGTCTGTTGATTTGCATTGTTGTATTTGCATTGTTGAATTGTTATTATTTTAAAAGATTAGTATCTGACATACAAATGGAAATCCGTTGATATATTAAAAAAAATTTGAGCCAGTATTTTTTATAAAGAAATGAATACTTTGATTTAGCAAGGACACATTAAATAGATCAAAAGTGACAAGACTTGCTTTATTAGAAAAAAAAATCTATTTCAAATAAATGTTCTTTTGATCTTTTATTCATCAAATAGTCTTGAAAAAAATCCAAAAAAATATTCAACTGCACAGCAATTTTCAACACCGATAATAATAAAAATAATAAATGTTTCTTGAGAATTGAATCAGCATATTAGAATGATTTCTGAAGGATCACGTGACACTGAAGAGTGGAGTAATGATGCTAAAAATTAAGCTTTGAATCACAGGAATACATTACATTTTAAAAGATATAACAATAGAAATGTTATTTGAAATTGTAATAGTTTTTCAAAGTATTACTGTTTTTTACTGTATTTAATTAAATAAGCCTTTGTGAGCATAAGAGACTTCTTTTGAATATATATATATTTGTGTGTGTGTATATATATATATATATATATATATATATACACGCACACACACACACGCACAGATAGATAGATAGATAGATGGATGGATGGATGGATGGATGGATGGATGACTGGAAATGTGATGGAAATTTGTTGGATAAAAAAAAAAAATGTGTGTAGTTAATGTTGGAAAAACAACAACCAACCAGGTGCAAAGTGACAAGTGACACATTAAAAACCTGTGTGGAAAACATACCAGAGGCGAGCGAAAAGGGCAGCTGTGTGCAGTTAACTTGTATACTTGCAAACGGAGTAGCTTGAATCCATAAATGTGTTTCCATCTCATTACACTTAGACACAGAGATTGCCGTTTTATTCCTCCCTCAGGAAAGAAATGCAGCTTCAGCAGCGGCTTGGAGTCTGATCTGTACGCTACCCTTGTTTGGGGAGTTACAGCACCAGACACACTCAAACATCTGCTAACTGAAGAAACCAGATAGGGAAGTGCGTCCCGTACCAGCTGTGGAGTATGACGGTAGCCTCAGAGGCTTTCAAAACTGCTTTACTCTGGCTTACACAAGGAGGCTACTGATTTATTACACTTTTGGGAATAGAAGAGCGGGTTTATCATGTTACACCATTGGTGATATTCATTTGATGTACTGAAATATGATATAGTGCATTGAATTCTGGGATCCTAAGATATTAGAGATATTACAGGATGACTGATTAAGGATTTTGCAAATACTGATAACTAAACTGAGGTAAGAAATTGAGATTAGTCTGTCAGTCAGTTATTAAAAACACACATATACACAAATAAAATGAAAACTGTTTTCTATTGAACTGTATTTTTTAAAAATGTAATTTATTCCTGTGATGGTAAAGCTGAATTTTCAGCATCCTTACTCCAGTCTTCAGAGTCACATGATCCATCAGAAATCATTCTGGTATGCTGATTTGATGCTTAGTTATTAATAAAGGTTTTTATTATTATTATTATTATTATTATTATTATTATTATTATTTATTATTTTATTATTATTAAATGTTGAAAACTGAAAAATTGCTTAATATTTTTGTAGGAACACTGTTCCTGGAACAGTGATACTTTTTTAGGACTCTGATGAACAGAACAGCATTTATTTAAATGATAAATCTTTTATAACATAAATGCATTTGTGTTTATGTTATAAACACAAAGTGCCAGTGCCTTTTGTGTCCCTAAGAAATAATCAAACATAGATTTAATATAACAGCGAATAAATTTGCAATTTAAAAACATAACGATACTATGCATTCTTTCATCAATATTACATAAAGTCAAATGTTATTTTAAATAATTTAAGTAGCATTTATGTAGGGTAAGGGTAAGGTTTTTGGCCTGTCCCTCACTATGATTTTTCTTTTTCAGCAGGACTTTTAATTTGCAAAATGAAGGCAAAATTATATAAAAATCACATTTGCATATTGTTTTAAATATAGTCTAATTGTTAAGCAATGTTTTTGTCACAAGTACGCATTTTTTCTATAAAATTTAAATCTTTTTATTGGTGTCCCCTGATTTCATGTCAGCCCTGTTACCCTCATCAAAAAACTCTTGTAAAATAATGTACATTCTATTGATATCAGTTCTAGGAGTTTACATCATCTGTCAACCAGGATTCCTACACTTAAAACACAAGCATGTTTCTCTCTCACTTCTACAATGTTCTGTTTTTGATGATTTATGAGGCTTGACTGAGGGGGGCCATCATGCAGTGTCAATACTGTTACCATTTTTAAAATGTCAATTTAAACAATTATTTATTACATTTAATATAATCAATATCTACAAGTAAAATCCTTTCAAATTGTACAACATGTGCTTTTGTGAACTTGACTATTAGCTAGAAATGAGCAAATTAGTTTGAAATTGTCAAAGTAGTGACTGTCATCCCTGTTACTTTTCAGGATAACAGGTTTTGACATTTGGGTAACAGGGATCACATAGATTAGGTGTCACCCTGTTTTTAAAAATTGTCTGTATAAAACGCAAACATTTTTAAAGGTCACCCATGGATGTAATTTTAAGCTATATCATTCAGTGGCATATAAGCATGAGTTACATGTTAGTTAGTATTATTGGTATTGTTACTATTACTATTGTTGTTAATGACCAGGATAGAATGATCAGTAAAACTAATTTCTTTCCATAACTCATTGTCAATAATGTATCCATGTAAATTCAATTAAAACAAGAGCAGCAAGGTAACTGCTGACCTTCACCCCAGTCTTGCAATATTCAAGAAAGTCAAGATCTTGGTCTGGTTTCAGATGATCACAGAAAGACCAAGATCTGATCATCTTCCTTGCCTAATAATTGAACCAGATCATTATATTTTAAGTTCTGTGAGGGGACACAGACAAACAGATGGATGCATTATCTAATTACAATACCCTTGAAACGTTAGATCTCTTAGAAATGTAATGTGCTAAATCAACAATAGACTTAAACTGAAAAACTGACTGTTTACTATTGTCATACAACTATGCTAAGTAAGCGCAAAACAATATAATGCAATTTAAAGTTGTAAAACTGTACAGTATTATGTAAACAAATATGTGCAGTGTGCTGAAGAATGTGTGTCCTGTCATCCCTGTTACTCTGGTCAGTCCTGTGACAGTCCTATGATGTCAACCCTGTTACTGTCATCAATTTCATAAAAATGGTAAAAAATTATATTTGACACAGCCTTCCAGGTTTTTCCTTTGTAACTTTAAGTATATTTTATTTTAGACAAAGCCCTTTTTTAGTGTCTCTCTTATATTTTTCCTTAATTGACATGTGGTCACCCTCCGAAATTAGGATGTTCTTGGTCATTTGAATGACAAATATAAAAATATAAAAACAAAATCCAAAATGTGAAACAATCCCAGTGACAAGATGGACTAAAATGCTGCTCATATATGTGAAAACTATCATATAGTTCTAATTAAACTATAGTATCTAGTAACGCTTGTGTCCGTAACAGGGTTGACTAAAAAATAGTCATAAAATAATAAATTACATAGCATTACAGAGATGGCACAATGCAATTTCTTGTCATTTTAAGGTGTCTTCATTTCATGGATATTTAAAAAAAAATGAAATGTTGATTAAACTTATTTTATTTTTTATTTTTCCAATTGGAAAGAGCACCGATTTCGTGGAATGACCCATTTACTGTCACTTTTGATCAATTTAATGCATCCTTGATGAACACAAGTATTGGTTTCAAAAATAAATGAATAAATAAATAAACAAACAAACTAGTGCTGTCAAAACGATTAACCGCCATTAATCGAATCCAAAATAAAAGTTTTTGTTTACATAATATATGTATATGTGCTGTGTATATTTATTATGTATATATAAATATACACACATGAAAGTATATATTTCAGAAAAATGTTATGTTTGTATATTAAATATATTTATTTATAATATAAATTATATGAATATAAATATAGACATAAATACATGTAAATATTTTCAAAATATATACTGTATGTGTGTGTATTTATATATACATAATAAATATACACAGTACACACACACATACTATGTAAACAAAAACATTTTATTTTGGATGCGATTAATCGCGATGAGTCGTTTGACAACACTAAAACAAACAAATAAATAAATATTGATGACCCCAAACTTTTGAATAGTACTGTGACTGTACTATTGTGTTAATGGTTTTCACAAAAATGTGAAGCAGTTTTCAACATTAATAATAATATGAAATGTTTCTTGAGCAGCAAATCAGCATAATATGAGAGAACTTTTGAAGGAATTATTATTTTTTTTTTTGTTTTACTTATTTTAAATAGGAGTTATTTTAAAATGAGTTATTTTAAATTGTAGTAATATTTCACAATATTACTATTTTTGCTGTATTTTTGATCAAATAAATGCAGCCTTGGTGAGCATTTAATGACAACAGGTTCTGCTAAAATTATTTTAGTTTTTATCTGCACCAATTAATCAGCAAAAGCATCTCATTTCTACACGTTGTTAACTAAATATTTTGGAGAGATGATGCAATACATTCCCTACTGTGAATTGTTCTCTTGTTTTCACCAGGACTATTATTTCCAAAATTAAAAGAGGACAAATGTCAGTTTATCCTAATAAATGTTCTGTCTGGATTTATTTTATTGTTATCCGAGATGTTGTGGCATCTCATAGTAACTGGAAGCTTACGAGGTGACCACCTGTCTCCTTACAGACACCTGCTTGCTGGCAGTGTGCCTGCTCTCAAATTGGCAGCTAATTTTGGTTTTGTCCCATCATTCCTTAGGGACTAAAATAACCTGACAGGCTGTTTGTCTACAGGCACACAAAGCGTCTCTTAAGTCGGTCCTCTCATTGGTTGGCATGACCGGCGCTCTGCAATTTTCTCCCTCTCTCTAGTTTTGAGAATTGCCATCAGGCCTTGAAGTCTTTGCAATTAGTAATTAGCAGAAAGCAGTGATTGCATCCTTCCCTTGCACCCTTCTTCCCCACCCGCTCTGTCTGCCAGCCTCGACTAGTATCATCATCCTAGTCACTCTGAGCTGAATTTGACTCATTTTTCATGCTGTTTGACAGTGACAATGATGAGAAGCCGCTGAAGAGCAGCCAGCAATTGTTCACAGACATCAAAGCGGATGATAGCAGCGAGGACAGCTCTGTGATGTCGGAGGACGATGACTGCGAGTTCAACGAAGACGGGTCGTTCATCGGCGAGTACACGGGGTACAAACGTAGGGTGTCCACGGAGGTGAACGGACATGCCCCGGTGACTTCTTAATGCTGGTTCAACCTTAGGAACTTTTCAACTATTTTACAGGGAGAGCGAGAAGTTTGTTTGTAAGATGTGCCATGAATGTGCCTATGTTTTTTACAGAGATTGCTTTTGTGTGAATAGCCACTTCTTTACAGTATTAATATGACGGGTGACGACAGGTTATAGTTCCGGCCAACATGAAAATTATGCCATCATTTATGCATCGCTGTACTGTTTCAAACTGGTACGACTGGCTTTAAGACATTTAGTAGAATGTTTGTGCTGCTCTTTTCTTACAATAAAAATAAATGGTTACCAAGGACTGCAAAGCTCCAAAAAAGGACAAAAATATGTATATACCCTTGTGAAAAAGTAGACTTTAGCATACTTTAAAAAATTTACTTACTATGGAAATAATATACTTTAAAAGAATACTTAATTGCAAACTGACTGTAATAGTTTGTAATGGACACTTAATTATGTTCTTTGCAATTAAATAAAATGTGTTTTAGTTTAAATTTATATTAAATCTATGTAAATTTAAGTGTTTCTTGACCCACTTAAGTAGTGCATCGTTCTATGTAATTTCAGAATTCTGTTTTCATTGAAATATGATTAAAGTGTACTTTTGAAAATATTGACAAGCATTTATGATAAAGTAAAATATACTTTAATGTCATTTCTTTTGAAACTTGTTTGTCATGCATTTCAATACATTTGTAATTACACATTTGTAATGATAGAGTTGCAATTAAATACATTTTAAACTTTAAATGTAATTTTAAAGAAAAATATTTTTTGAATGTACTTTTAAGATATGAAGTACACTACAAGTGCACATTTATTACAATTAAGCACATTTCTTTTTCACAAGGGTATTCAAAGTCTTCAATACAATATGAAATTTAATTCATTGCTCACTGATTATCTCCTGCACCTCACAAATCTCATTCACATTTGTGCATATTCAAATATGGCACGACAAAACATATCACAGCAGGTTTTATATCAATGATGAGAGAAACAATAAGTCATACAGCTTTACCTGACAGTGAGTAAATGAAGAACATCATTTTTGGTTTTATGAAACATTATTTGGCCAACAAGAAAACAATCAGGTTTGTGCACTTTAGAATTAATGCAGATTGCACGGTTGCGGTTGGATTAGGTAACGCCACTATTCCTGCTAAAGAAGAAATAAATAATTCATGGCTTGTCACAAAACTGATATCTTGACAGCACAATTTTCGGTTACATGTTCGCTTGTGTGGGTAATCACGTAACCTCTCTGCATGCCTCTCAGCAAGATACTGACACAATGAAACAAAACAATTATGTTCTGACTCTTCAATATATCTACAAAAGCATATTTCTGTTTAACCACATATTTGATTAAATATGACATTGGCGCTGCCATGGGAAAGAAGTCGGCGAGAAAGGTCAACACTTAATGGTTAGATCCCATAATTTTCTACTTGCAGTAATATGCAAAAATATGTTTTAGTGCAAGCTACTGCCATAAGGGGGATTATGTTATCAATAATGTACTGAGATTGCCTTATTAGCTTATTGAAACTAAAAGACTCGAGTATGATCAAGTCCTTCAATATACTTTTGGTGTCTTCAGCAAATCTTTTACATTTTCTAATTCTGTTTTGCCTCCAAAATCCATGTTCCTAATAATATATCATGTCTGGGCCGCAATCCAATGTAATGTCAATCCAACTTGAAATCCTGCTAACATATTTATTATTACTGAGAGAATGAGAGCTCTTCTGCTGATATATGACATATATATATATATATATATATATATATATATATATATATATATATATATATATATATATATATATATTTTTTTGTACGTTCTTTTTTCTATTTTTAGAAAGATTTAGTTGAGAGATTCCACTGTAGAGATGGCTTTATTTTTTAAAATGCTCTTCTGTTCTTGCACTGTATATATATCTGTAGATATTTTTTGTATTTTTTTCTTTTTGCATTTTTATTTAGCATTTCATTCTGCCTGAAATATTGCTTATACTAAAGACTCAGGAGGTTTTGTTATAGAATATTCTGTGCAAAATATTCATCCTTGTATCTTCAGACCTGAAAATGTTTACTCCCACATTTGTTGTTTTGCTATATTTGTCATGGACAATACAATGAAATGTTGACTATCATGACACATTTTATTACAATGAACCTAAATGATTTCAGTGTTCACCACAGAAACACACAGGGCAATAAAAAATATTTTAAAATAATTCATAGAAACATTTTTCATTTACAGAAACATTTGGCTTTATATAATAGAGTTTTTTTTATTTATTTATTTTTTTTATATTATTATCATTTAGCAGTTTGTGATTCCAGCACAACTAGGAAGTATGTGTCACGAATCCGGCCTATGAACTTCCGTTTACCACCCCCAGAGGTCACTCGCTCACCACACTGATTCTTGCACTACACTACTGTTGCACGTCACCCCCAGACTACAATTCCCATCATCCATTGCACTGAGCACACAACTGTCATCATCACACAGCTGTCACCAATCACACACTCACCTGAGAGCTATTACACACACATAAACACACTCAGATCCTAATCTAGTTCGCCGAGTATTGATCTGCGTATAGCACTCCCTTAGCGCTAGCTACCTTACCATGCCATTCTGTGTTTCCCTAGTCCGAGTCTGCCATTCCATGTAACCTTAGTCTTTGTATTGCCTTGCCTGTTTTTTCGTGTTCTGACCCTAGCCCGTGTTTCCTGGATTTACCCCTTTGCCTAGCCGTTCGGACTCTGTTTGCCCCTGCCTGGATTATTGCTGTGTACCTGGATTATCTCTCTTTGCCTCGCCCTGTTGGATACTGTTCGCTGATCGAAGACCCACGCTTGTCCTAGGAATACTCTTTGTCTTGCCTGTGTTATACCTGTTTGCCACTGTCTGACCCTGCCTGTGTTTTGAACATGTTTCATAATAAAAGCGTGCAGATGGATCTGCATGCCTCATGTCTCGTTGTTCCCGTTACAGTATGCATCAGAAATCCAGGTAAACTGTTTCCTGTAAAGGAGTTGTGGATAAAATTTTTTCCTCAGTAATAAGCTGACACACGTTCTTATGGAGAGTGCCTTATGACCTTTGATCTTGTACTTTGCACGTCTCCACAATACAGCGGTGCACCAATTAAAAGACACACAGTGGTTTTGAGGGCACAACCTCTACAATTACAGCCAATGTTAAAGCACATCCTGATGGGCCTGAACACGTCCCACCTGACTGGGAAGAACCAAAACATGTATAAGAGGGTCAGCAGATCAGGATTACTACATGTAAAACACACTGGCCAAGACTCAATGAAGTAGACAATAATTAGCTTGATCGTTGTTTGGCCATTCAATATTCTTTTGCATATATTGATATACATATTGGTATAGTTTTGTAATAGTGTATAGATCAGAAATCTTTAAAAGAGGGTAAAAAAAAGAGAAAGAAAATGTGTATAAAACAAAACTAATAATTTCAACCAAAGCTATACTATATATGCTAAAGTTTCAAAATATTTCATTGTCTCTCTCTTATAAAAATAAAAATAAGTCAAATTAAAATATGATGTACAGTATGTACAGTAACAATGTACATTAAAGTGTATAATGAAGAATATAATATAGAGTTATACAATATAATTTGAAATAAATGATACCGAAGTAGAAAATAAAGTCACATGTAATTACATTTCTGAGTCCAGGATGAAAGAAATTTATAATATAAATTTGTCAAGCTGTCATGGTAAACTCTGGTTACTACAGTGTCTTAGACTTTTACTTTATGGCAATTTAATGATGTTTATGACACCTGAAATAAGGCAAAATACCTGTTATGGCCTTCACTTATTATTTTTTTTAAATCACAGAAATGCTTCTCCCTTCATCACAAATCCCAATTTGAAAGAAATGTCCAGGGCAATTTCGCAATGTTCTTGTTACCCTTAGAGATGACTCATTTCTCTAATATGCTATTGGAGAAGGAAGCTGTCAACAATAAATCCACCCTACAGTTTCTACGGTCAGACTGGAATAAGTGTCACAGCTAAAGTCAAAAAGACAGAAATATATTTTAAAAAACAACCATTGCATACTGAAAAAATTAAATACTGTAAGAAACAGAAATGTCAAATATTTTTAAGATCTTAAAATTTGTTTTAAAATACATTATTTTGGCTTTTTTAAGTACTATTGGCTTTTTAAAAAATAAATCAGTAACACATTAAGGACCAATTCTCACTATTAAGTAGTTTCTTAGCATGCATATTATTGGCTGTTTATTATAAAGCACATATTAATACCCTATTCTGCATGACCATATTCTAGGTCCCTTAATCATAACAAAACTCAACAACTACCTTACTAACTATTAAAAAGCAGCAAATTAAGAATTTACTGAGGCAAAAGTCAGTTAATCGTGAAGAATTGCCCCCCAAACTAAAGTCAAGAAAGTTATGAGATTTATGCTTAACAACAAACAGTCTGCTCATAGGGTAACAAAGTGTGTATATTCTATCAAAATAATTATTATACAGGATGCATATCTTTCTACTTTTAATTAAGTGTTACTTGCTATTTCTTTGTAATTATTTGTGAAATTTACTATCAATTTGAAAATGAGTGAAAATGACCTCAGTTGTATTCAGCTATTCTAGCCATGTGAGTATCTGATCTCATGCAGATTTTGCAGGTGAATTACCCTTCTTCCATCCAAAGCTCTTCAAGATTAAATAGGCATCCAGTTATAATCAGATGACTCCATGGCTAAAGCACTTGAAAAGCACCCAATGCTTACTGCTGAAATAAAGGTCATTCACAGCGATAATCCCTGCTTCGTGCTGGATTATTCTTTTATCCTTTCTAAAATTGCTTTCTCTGTAGAGCAATGAAACCCACTAAACAACAACAAAAGATTACCCCCCCATCAGTAAACCTTGGCCTTGTCAAAATGAATCGTCTCGTCCAAGGCTATCAGATTTAACGTAACACACAGGTATAAGTCCACAGTGAAACACAGTGAGCACCTAAGGTCAGTGCACCTGAATTATACATGACATAAAACTCAACTTTGATGACCCTTGTCAATAATACTTCCATCCATTTCCAGTTCTTTTAGTGATATGCTTTGCTCAGTTGTTATGGATGTAATTGACTACCACAGGCATGTTTTTAGGACTGAGACGGACTAAATTTAGATTTTTTTTTTTTTTTTCTGAAGAAAATGTATGCTTGATGATTGGGATTATTTTGTTTAATTTCCTCTGCAAGGTAAAATTCAAAAGTTTAAAGGGGTCATATGATGCGATTTCAACTTTTCCTTTCTCTTTGGAGTGTTACAAGCTCTTGGTGCACAAAGAAGATCTGTAAAGTTGCAAAGACTAAAGTCTCAA
Source organism: Spinibarbus caldwelli (assembly GCA_039654775.1). Taxonomy (NCBI): domain Eukaryota; kingdom Metazoa; phylum Chordata; class Actinopteri; order Cypriniformes; family Cyprinidae; genus Spinibarbus; species Spinibarbus caldwelli. The sequence continues at coordinate 21,728,160 of CM077260.1, forward strand.
ATCCAAAGAGATATTCTAGTTAAAGTTAAGAGTCAGCCACACCTCCCTAAAACAGCTCGTTCTAACACACCCCCACATCTCTACGTCACGATGTGGGGAGATTTGCACAACACCGCCCAAATGTATACGCAAAGAAAGAAGGTGTAACTTTCTCGCTCTAGTGTTGCTGCTTCATCGGCGCCATTGTGGAGAGACGCTGTGTGTTTCCATGCGAAAGAAAAAGTACTTTGTTTGGGCTTCCAAAAGAGGACATAACAAGAAATCTGTGGTTGAGTTTTATTTACAACACTGTCCCAGAGCAGTACAACACAAAAACTCGAGTTTCACGGAGAATTGTTTTCTGAACATGGGAGAGAACAAGGCCGGTTGTGCATGTAACCGCTCCAACTCGCCCCACTCCGAGCGGGCTTCAAACCGGGAGACGGGCGCTCTAACAGTCGCTAGAACAGGGGAGTGAGGATTAAGCCCAATTTATACTTCTGCGTCGGACCTACGCTGTAGCCTCTATGGCGGTTTTCATTTATACTTCTGCGTCGTCGTCCACGTCGACGTGCAGTACACATAGTCCGCTAGTCCGCAGTGTCCTCGGGCATGTTGCTTGTGAACCTGCAGTACCACGGCAAAAGCCGAAGAAGAAGCGACTCGTCGGAGAAGCATAGCCGTGACGGCGGCAAATAAATATCAAATCATTAAACCATTATTTAAAACTACAAAAAGGAGACAACAATGGAACAGGAGAAGATGGCATTCTTTCAATCTCCACAAGGACGTGTACCATGGCAGATCAACATTGTTTGTCGCGGACAACTAGTGATGTATAATGCTATGTAGTATAATAAATGACAAGACGCTTGTTCTTTGCTTTGTTTTATTTTAAATAAGAAGGTGTAACATTAAACTATATTGCAGTGCTCATAAATGCACACAAAACTCAAGTGCATATGGAGGGAGGGGTTCTAGCAGACCAATCACTGCGCTTGCGGTCCGCGTAGAATTGACGCCCTGTTAGATTTTTGGAGAGGTGCAGGTCAGGTATGGCGTAGGTTACGGCGCAGGCCTGTGCGTCTCTGCGTAGGCTACGGCGTAGGTTCGATGCAGAAGTATAAATTGGGCTTTACTCACACAGAATTTGCTGGACAATGACTGTTACAGAAAGGCTAAGTGTGGCAGTTCCAACTTTACAAGGACAGTCTGGCGCTTCTGACTCACAGCCTGTAAGTTACGTTTTATTATTAATCTACTACTTAACGTTTATATTCAAACGCGAGTTTTGAGCAGTGTAGAGTAGCACTTGTTGTTTGTGCATGGTGTGTTTACACGGTGCGATGCAGTATAAGTCATTATAATCAGTAATTATGTCCCCACTGGATGCAACAAATGCCTTGTTTGAAATGGCTTTTAATGTTTTTGTGTCGTCGCCGGGACGTGGCATTATGTTATGGTTAGGGGCGTAACATTTCCGTCACACGCTTGAGGTATTCGGCCAATCACAATGCACTGGATCGCTGGCCAATCAGAGCACACCTTGATGTTTTACATCGATGAGCTTTGTACAAATCAACCCATTTCAGAAAGGCAGGGCTTAGAGGAGATAAAATAATGTAAAATATGTGGAAAATAATGTTTTTTTTTTAATTTTTCACTTTAAACCACGTAAACACATTGCATTACACCAAATACACATAAGAATGTTCTTTTTTAGCACCATCATATGACCCCTTTAATATCTTAGAGAAGTAATAGCGCACCTCTCTTCAACAAGTCTGCCAGATGTTTTGAATTAGAACAATCAATGAATGTACTGTATATGGCATAAATGATTCACTTTTGATTGTTCATTTCAATGATCGTTCAAACCAGCATGAATCAATAAGTCACAAGTTGTCATTTTGAGTTGAGACTTACTAGATTTAGATTTTTTTTTTTTTTTTTTCTGAAGAAAATGTGAGTTGTGCTTTGGGATTTGGATTATTTTATGTCTTCCTTTGCCAGGTAAAAATCAAAAGTTTAATAGCTTAAACAAGTAATTGCACACCTCTCTTCAACAAGTCTCCCAGATCTTTTGAATCAGAGCAATCAGAATCAGAGCAATGTCTGATATGGCGTGAATGAATCACTTTCATTCAGTTCATTTCAATGAATTGTTCAAAACCAGGCACGAATCATCAAGTCACAAATTATTTTGAGTTTGAATCAGTCAGTTTTAACAAATTACTCACTCAAGTGACTCAGAATAGTTTGAAACTCTTATTATTATAATAAACATGTAAGTTACTCTAAACAAGTAATTAATTACTAGCTAATAATTAAATCTTCAATAGAGTAACAAGATTACTAATTACTTTGTCTAAAAAGTATTGCATTCCTTATTACTTTCTAAATTTCCATACTATTTCATGTAGATTTGTTGGTAACACTTTTAAGGTTTTAAGGTGTCCTTGTTACACGTTACATGCGCTTACACTTACATAATCAATTATGCATTATTAAATGCAAGTAACACATGCGAGATCAATAAACATCATGCAAGATCAATAAACGGATATCCCGAGCTTTGATTTTTTCGGCGGTTAAAACCCCCGTTGCGTTCAAACACGCGTAGATAAGGAAAAACCGTGTCTACACACAGAGATATGTAATAAAGACCAGACAGGTTCTGACGTAGATCGCACCCGCTAACATCGCACCAAAGTTTCCTCATGGGACAAAAAAACAAAAAACAAAAATGTCCCCACAAGGACAAGGATTTTGAATATTGTCATCTTTGTTCCTGAGACACACACACACACAGAAATCTGAGAATGCTAAATGTTAAATATGTATATGTCGTATATGTTGTTTTTACTTTTTGTTGTTATTTAAGAAATGTTTTAATTTTAATCTAGCATCTAGATAGTATGAGTACTGTAAAAGAACAAATATACATCTCACTTAAAACTTCTCAGTAAAATAATTACACCTACAGTTTTAAACATGTTTAAAAAGATTTAAGCACGCTGTGTGTCACTAAAGCAAGTCATGCCGTCTATTGTCTTTAAATTAAACTTTAGTTTTATTCTTTAATTTCTTTAAAATAGTCTGATGATAATGCACCCAAGTGCTTTTCTCACGAGTAGATAACTCTTTGGATGTGTTTGTGACAAACACATAATTTTTTACTTCAGAAAAGTTTTTGAAATGTATGACTGAACTTTTCTTATTTGACAGACCTACGTTTCAAATTATTTACCCGAGGCGTTTAACGGCCAGAGGGAATACATTTTGTTTTCTAATGTTCACGAAACCTTTATTGGTGTAAATTTCTCACCTAGAACACAAAACTTGTACATTTTGACTATTTGACTCTTTTGTGGGTATCATGTCATTTGAAATGGTTTACTAAATACTCATAAAAGATTAAAGCACCAGCATCTGTGTTTTCAGCATGAAAGAGATGTACAAGGATGTTTCAACTATTATCGTCATATCTTTTTGACCCTAATAAACTGGTAATGAATTTTCTATGGCAAGTGATACAATGTACAGTTCTCATACTATGTGCGTAAATAGCTGTGCTAAAACATTTATGAGTATTTTTCCATGCCAACAGATTTTGTTAGGAATGTGTCGCATCTAAGATGCAAAATCTTTTGTAAATTACATTTTTCTTACACCACTAGTTTTACATTTATGCATTTAGCTGACGCTTTTATCCAAAGCGACTTACATAGCATTCAAGTTACAGTTTTTACATTTTATCAGCTCTTGCTTTCCCTGGGACTCGAACCCATGATCTTGGTGTTGCTAGCGCCATGCTCTACTATTTGAGCTACAGGAAAGATAGCTTTAGTCTAGTTTTGGTCATATTATCAAGATTTCAGATGGCCGTCCACAATCTGTTTATTGGACTGTGTATGTTTTTAGGTGAAGACACCTCTTTGTGAGTTAGAAAGATAATCTGTTTTGATCAATGAACTTTTTACTTAACATTCTAACAAAGTTTACGATGCCGGATCACCTCAAAAACTCATTAGATTGCAAAAGAGTCGCACCCCAGAAACATCTTAGATGTTTTACAACAGCCCTCTTGATCTGATATGGTTGCATCGGTAATCATACCTCCAGGCACACAGCGCCATTCTCATTTCGCCACACTGCGTGAGATGAAATATTTACATATCGTAAGATGTTGTAAAAAAGTTTAGGTGTCTAATTACGACTGAAAATCCAAAGACCCTGCCAAAACATTTGCTTTCATGCCAGTTTGTGTCCACATACACGTGTATGCTTTCAAACTGTTATATACCTCCTCCGCAAGTTTTAAGGTTGACAAAAATCAAAGAGTACATAAAGGAATTACTAAATTAAGTGTGAATAACTAAATAAAACAAAACAAACAACATTTTTTTTCCTACTGATTAGAGCTGTTTGTTTAAAAGGAAAAACTAGACTAACCTAATTTTAAAGTGAAAAGCTTTAGGATGTATGCTGAATGGTTTCATTAATTAAGAAACGCTAAAGATTTATTAAAAATAACTTTCGTTCTAATGTTAAAACATTACTTTGTTTAATTCTTTTAAATCTTTGCTCCTTACGGTGTTAGGGGCCTGGCAGTAGGTGTGGTTTGACTGGGACCGGATGTCACCATTCTGAGTTTTGACAGCAGCGTGTGAGGATGTATCAGCGTGAGATGCTCGGTTCTTTTTCTTTTGTTTAACTTTCTGTCCGTAACAAGGTCTCGTTTTTTAAAATTGTAGCTAATGGTGGCGTACAACATGGATTTTGACAAGTATCTCATGATGGTGTTTTAACGACCGCGTCTGATACATTTTCTTTTAGATCACGGCAAGATACGTGGTTCTTTTTCTTTTGTTTAACTTTTCTACCGTTGTGACAAACTAGTTTTAAATTGTAGCTAATGGTAGAGTACAACGTAGATTTTAACTATACTGACACTTTGCTATTGGTTAACGGTTTGATATTTTTTTCCTTTTACACCACGGTAAGTTGGTCAGCTCTATTTTACTTAACTTATAACAAACTCTAACTAGTTTTAAATTGAAACAGAAAAGCTCCCGTGTTGTTTAACAAATGCACCTGATGCATTTTTGTTTTAGATGAGCGAACGCACTCACCTCTACTTCTTTTTATATAACTTTGTCAAACTCTAACTAGTTTTTAAATTGTTTAACAACACTAGCTCGTCTTGACTTGCAGAGAAAAAGTCATTGCTCGTTTTACGCGTATGTTTGATGTTTTTTCTTGATGTGTGTGTGTGTGTGTGTGAAAAACTTTAATAAAAACTTCCCTTTATCCCATTTAACACTGTTTCACAATTTAAAGTTTAAAGCACATATTTTTTAACAGCTTCAATGGACCACACACAAAAACACATTTCCCAAAACAGTCATAAATTCCTTCGGATCGCTGGACTGGATAAAAACAGATGGCCCCATTTAGATGGGTGGGGGTGTACAAACAGCTGTCCAAAACAGGTGTCCAGTAAGGGGGCGGTGGGGGGTGGAATTTTATGAGGGGCAATAAATCAAATTTTTTTGACATATCCCAGCAGGCACCAGACGTCTATGTAACGTCAGGTTGATGTTGGACATGACGTAGGACAGACGTTGCATTTTGGTTGAAAATGAAAATCGGGTTGACGTCAATATTTCACGTCAATTTGACGTTGACTTAACGTTGGATTTTGGTTGCACAACCTAAAAACAACAAAATCTCAACGTCAGCTGACGTCGGTATTGGACATCAATTTAACATTGACATTAGACGTTGAATTTACGTTGAATTTTGGTCACCCGACGTCGCAAACAAAATTTAACCAAATATCAACGTCTTATGACGTTGTGTGCCTGTTTTGTGCCTGCTGGGATAGTATACTATGGTCTCTCTTGCATTTCACCAACACTGCAATAAACAGGCATTTGAACTAAATTAAGCTTACAATATTTAATACATCACACAGAAAAAGGTAACTTCAGTGTAGCAAACTTACTATATGTACAGTCAGTAAGACAGTTTTTTTTTAAGAAATATTGAAGAGAGACTCGATTTTCTAATCTCTGAACTTTTGAATGCTAGAGTAGCAGTGCACTAGCTTTCCCAACACATTTACTAGAACAAACAGTTCATGAACGTTTAATACTTCAATGTTAAGTATTGGCAATAGTGAGAGTGATGCTTACCTACGTCTTCATTCAATCTTCAGTCTTCATTTTCCTGTCCATGACACTTGATGCCTTGACACTGTTGATGGACTATTTCTGTTAGATCTGATAAATGAGAACATGAAATCACAGAAGCCCAGGCAATCTCAAGGTTTTTATACCACAAAAGAGTGATATTAACATCTAGCTGGACTGTTTGGTCAATTATATTACGGAAATACATGGTCAAGCTTGAGTATTTGCTCTCATAGAAGCCATAAAACAAGCAAAAAATCCCAAAAGTGTAACATACCATCTAAAGCACTTTCAATGCACAAGCCGTCTAAAAAGAAAGCACCAAGGTTAAGGAAACTTGTGAGCGCATAGTCCATCCACTGTGAACAGATGCTGTGAAAGCACTATAGGAGCATTAGGTACAGGAGGTTACGTTTACCACACATAACGCTGTAGTTAAAATGTTTTAGGAAGTACCGCAGTAGGTGATCCTGAACCAATGCACAATGACCCTCCCTTCGGTCAACACAAACATTGTTTTCACACGTCGAACATAAACATAGACCCTAACCCTGACCCTAACACCATTAGATTTAGACGCAGCAGCTCTCAAAGCTTTAATAAAGAAAGAAATCAGCTTGTAAATAAAAACACCAGGGCTTGCTGAAGACGAGGTTTGATCGACCAATTATTCCAGAGAGCAGCGATGCCGTCACAGAATGTACAAGAACGTGGAGGACACATGCTATGGAGTTTTTATTAATAATGAATGCGTAGTTCACGGGGAGGTAAAATATGACAGGTGTCACATTTCAAGATTCCTGAGTTGCTTTGTTAATAAACAGAAGACTTTTAAGAGAAGTATTCTCAAACAAAACTGTCAAGTTGTCAAGTTCAGTGAGAAAAACATAGTGAATATTGTATTTGTTCACACAGCTGCAGAATATGGTTGCCAGTGTTGTTTTAGAGTCCTAAATGTAGTTAGGTTCACACATAATAAACAAGGATAACAACCGCATTTTATAACCAAACTGACTGTCTTAAATTTTGAGGGCTTATAACCACATTTTTGGTAATGTGTCAGATGAACTTGTGCCTTAATTGGACTCATTAAATAATAACAGGTCAGTTGTAATAAGACTAACTGGTGTTATTAAAGTTGCCATCTTTGATATTTACTTTAGTCATATGGTTACAGATTATGTTCACTGCTATCATTAAACAGAGTAATTTAAGTACTGATACTGCACTACCAAATATCACAATAATAAATGCATTTTTTTTTCCCGCTAATATTCCGCTAGTTTATTCACTAATACTTTCTTACCATCATTGGGGAACTACATCATTAAACCAAAACTTTTTTTTTTTTTTTTTTTAAATTAGCACCAAACTAATTAGCACCTTTCAATAATTGGTTAGAATAAATAGATATAAATATATTTTATTTAAAGCCAGTTGACACAGATGTGGAAGATATAATCTCTATATAGTGAAAAATGAAAAGTCAATGATGGTGACAACTGTAACAAATAAAATAAAATAAAATAAAACAGTGAGCTGTCTTGCTGTCTATATAGGCTGCTGCCTATGAAACACATAAGAAGATATTTTGAAAAATGTCTCTTTAGCCATACAGTGATGGTCAATGGAGACAATGTTGTTTTGGACACCACTGACCTTCATTTTTGGACTAAAACAGGTTTTTGATCTTCATTCATCAAAATATCATCTTTTGTGTTCTGTCAGATACATGTTTGGAACAATATGACAGTGAGGAAATTATGACAATGTTTTTGGTACAGTATCCCTTTAATGGATGTTTTCAAAGACCTTTCCTTGTGAAAAAGCAGTACACTTTAGCATACTTTGAAAAAGTACTTATTAATAATACACTTTAAAAATATACTTAAACTGAATCTAATGTTTCTGGAAACTTAATTGCATGATATTTGCAATTAAATGGAAATGTATGCTGTTTTAATTTACATTAAATGCAATTAGATAAATTTTAGAGTGCTTTTTTGACCCACTTAAGAAGGAAATAAGAACATCCTTGTATGTAATTTCTTAATTCTATTGTGTTTGGAATATGGTTAAAGTGTACTGCTGAGCTACTGACAAGCATTTAAACTAAAATGCTTTAATGTCATTTCTGTCTAAACTTGTATGTAATGTATTTCAATATACTGTATTTGCAATTAGACAGTTGCAACTATGAAGGTGCAATTTAGTACATTTAAAATATTAACTTAAAATGTAAAATGAAATCAAACAACACATTACAGTTAAAATAAATGTACTTCTTTAAAGCATGACAAACTATTGTTAAAACAATGACATATGATGTACTTTAAACTAAAAATTTTAATTTGACTTTATTACAAAGTGCAGTCAAATTAAGAAACAGTCATGAAAGTGAACTCTTTAAGTACATTCATATTATAGTATCTGCAAGCACAGTTTTTTTATATATATACTTAAAAATTTAGAAGTACTCTGCAAGTGCACATTCAATACAATTAAGCACACTTCATTTTCACAAGCTGTTTCGATGCATTAGAATTGCCTCCTCTGCAAAAGATGTATGATAATGTCTCAGAATCTGGTATCTAGAAGACATCATCCATAAGCTTTAAATCAGGAGTGCCTATAACATCTTAAAATGCTCACAAGGTTTACAAAATTTCAGAATAGAGCCTGGGTGACATTTAAGAGAAGCCTACAGAAACATTCACATCCTTTAGGGATCTAGGTCCCTCTGTTCCTCTGCTGGTCCTGTTCTCACATTAGACTGAAACTTAATTTGTCTCACTAGAAAGGCAATTATGCAAAGACGCCTGTTAGAAGTCATTACTTCCTGGTACAACATTTTAGATAGTGACTGCGCGATCGCACATGTCAGCAAGCCAATCAGAGCGAACGCTGTGGCATCAGCAGGAACAAGGAAACTCTCAGCCATGAAAGAAATAATGAGAGCCGAACGATGTTAATAAGCTTACATAGCACGACTGGGTAATGGAGTGAGAACCTCTACTGTCACTGTGTTTATCGCTCAGTATTCATGAGGTACTTCACAGTATGGACAAGCACATGTTGTGCATCTTTCACTGCTTTTGGACACACTGAAGGCTAAAAGAAAACAGAAAACAATGTTTTGTTAAATAGGCCTCATTTTTGAGAAAATAAAACATAGCCACAACTTAATAAATAGCATGAATAACGTGAAAAAAACTCTTAATCCATGGCCAAAATATCCTCCCCTCCAATCACAACAGTTTTAATTTAGTAGCCTTGATATACTATTATTACTACTTGATATAAATATTATAGTTCCCTCTCAAGCTTTCACGAGACATCACGGAGACATTTCTCCGTTATGGGAACTCCTTCCCTTCCAACCTTTCCTGAAGTCCTATTGGCTCTCGCCAGTCCAAATGACAATTGTTGTGAAGTATGCAAATGCATGCAAATACTGACGAGCTCGAGAGGCAGTATAAAATGCGGTGCACGCGACAATACGTCAGAGTCTTTTCCTTCACTTTGCTGAACAACGTAATATGGTTTACAAATTTTTTACAGCTCACAGTTGAGGTTCGCTCATCAGAGGGCGGTGCCTGGATTGCCGCTCCTCTGCAGCGTTCAGGTGAGTATGACATTTTTCTTCAGATGCAAGATGAGTCCGTCTGCCCTCGATCGGTGGTGGACCTTAAGGACTCTAGTGATGAGCTCATGCCGACTAATTATCCGCATTCCTCTCACCCATCGAACCTGCAGGACATCAGCCTGGCTTCTCACGGCCCCCTTCCATGGCGGAGCGGAGAGCTGAGTGCAGATACTGGAGCTAAGGGTTCTCATGTCGCCGCAGATGCCGCACGTCCCACTGTCTAAGTGTGCAGCCCCCCGTCTCAGAGCGGCGTTCTGCTGTGTACAAAGCACAATCACTTTGGCTCCTCACTCATTCACACGATACCAGCCCCACATCAGTGGCTGCCGTGTGTAGAGGACACCCTCTCATTCACACGATACCAGCCCCACTTCAGCGGCTGCTGTGTGTAGAGGACACCCTCTCATTCACATGATACCAGCCCCACTTCAGCGGCTGCCGTGTGTAGAGGACACCCTCTCATTCACATGATACCAGCCCCACTTTAGCGGCTGCTGTGTGTAGAGGACTCCGCTCTCTCACTCATTCAAGGCGATATGCAGCCCCGCTTCAGCGCGGCAACCTGCTATGAACAGAGGATTAAGCGCTTCAGTCGCTCTCACCCACTCACTAGCAGTAAAGCGGCCCCCGCCTCAGAGTGGCAGTGAGTCAGTCGCCTGATGCCCTGGAGCGCAAAAGCACGAAGGCGAGGAGTCATCTGATGTCCCTGCGCAGAAATGCGCGCGAAGGCGAGGAGTCACCTGATGCTCCTGCGTGGAAAAGCGAGCAAAGGCGAGGAGTCACCTGATGCTCCTGCGTGGGAAGGCGAGGAGTCACCTGATGCTCCTGCGTGGAAAAGCGTGCAAAGGCGAGGAGTTACCTGATGCTCCTGCGTGAAAAAGCGTGCAAAGGCGAGGAGTCGCCTATGCCCCAGCGCGATTCCTATCAGCCTTCCAGATTTCGCTGGACGATTACGTCAGTTGTTAACGCCCCTACGAATTGGTGTTCAACTAGGTCGTATAGCCGTTCACAGTCTTTAGTGACAGGCGCAGATGCCGCCCACACCGGTTAAAAAGCGCGCCAAAGCATTGAGCAAAGAGGCGCCACGACCAGCGGATTGGCAACCATGACTTCCGTCTGCCGTCAGCTGCCAAGCCGTCATCCTGACAGCCCGGAGAGGAGGGAAGAGTACGCGATCGGCCCAGCCCCCAAGTGCCGCAAGCTGTCTGAAAATTGTAAAAAAGGCATACATTTAAACAAAAGAGCTCTTTCCCTCTCACTCAGTCAATGCAGCGCCTCTCGCCCCGCCTCAGAGCGGTGCAGAGCCGCTGCCCACGCAGGTTATAGTCACGCAGCACTCGTCGGCGTATCCAACGACCAAGCCGCTAAAGCCGCTATGTCAGTGCCCGAGCGTTTAAAATTAAAATGTTAAAATGTTAAAATGTTCCTCGCACAGAGGGACTCGTTCTATCGCTCCTTTGTCGAGCAGACGAATACATCTTGTCTCAGAACCAGGGCATTTCGAGGCAACATTAGAGACTGTACCACGCTGTTGAAACGGGGTGGTCTGCATCTGAATTGATGGGCGTACCCACGCTCTATCACACCGAGTAACCAGCGTGAGATTCCCAGAATAGTTTTCCACGCGCTCAGGAACTGACGCAGTGGCTCTGCACCACTCTGAGGACAGCGGGTTTTACAGCCGCTATTTTGTGTTGCCCAAGAGAGATGGAGGAATCCGCCTGATTCTAGATCTCAGGCTCATCAACATAGCGCTCTGCAAGCGTCCGTTCAGGATGATAACGCTGAAACAGATCCTGGCGCAAATTCGTCCCGGGGACTGGTTGAGTCCGTGGATTTAAAGGACGCGTACTTTCATATTCAGATGCACCACACCGCATCACAGACGCTTTCTGAGATTTGCTTTCGAGGGCACAGCGTATCAGTACTCTGTTCTCCTGTTTGGGCTGGCTTTGGCCCGCGCTCACTCTCGAGGTGCATGGATGCATTTCTCTCCCCCCTCAGAGCGAGCGGAATGCGCATTCTCAATTATTTGGATGACTGGCTGATCTTAGCTCAGTCACGGGACACACTAGCCAGCCATATAGACAAACTGCTTCGTCACTTGGAGTCCCTAGGGCAAATGTGTGAACATGCAGAAGAGCATTCTCGCCCCGAGTCAATCTATAACATTTCTGGGAGTGTGCTTTGACTCGGTGAAGATGCGGGCTTGCCTCTCTCGAGAGCACTCGGTGGCCTTTTTGTCTTCCCTATGCCATTTCAGACTGGGCAGCTCTGTTCACTTGAAGGAATTTCAGAGGCTGCTGGGACTCATGGCAGCGGCATCAGCGGTATGTCATCTGTGTTTACTACACATGCGCTCACTGCTGTTTTGGCTGAAATTTCGAGTCCCATGGATGGCGTGGACTTCGGGCCATTTGCGCATTGCGGTCTTCCGTGGCTGCATCGAAGCTCTGAGGCCGTGGCGCAACCCAGATCTCTTCAGCCGGGGGGTTCCCCTGTGGTTGGTGACGTCGCGAGTCGTGGTCACGACAGACGCATCGACTGGCGGCTGGGGAGCAGTGTGCGAGGGCATGCCGGCTTCGGGGCTGTGGTCAGAACCTCAGAGCCGGTGGCACATAAACCGCTTGGAACTGGAAGCGGTGTTCTTAGCTCTAAAGGATTTTCGGCCGCAGCTGGAACAGCGACACATACTGATTCGCACCGACAACATGTCTGTGGTTTCGTGCATGAATCACCAAGGAGGCGTACAAGGCTCTGTACAAGCAGGCAGCAAAACTCCTACTATGGACGGACCGTCACGTTCTCTCCTTAGAGCAGCGCACATCCCCTGTCTCCTGAACCACGGGGCGGAAATGCTTTCGAGGAAGGGGATTCCTCAAGGAAAGTGGAGGTTGCATCCCGAATCAGTTCGGATGATTTGGAGCTGCTATGGGAGAGCGGAGGTGGATCTGTTCGCCACGAGTGAGAATGCGCGTTGCCCACTGTTCTTCTCCCTGTCTCACTCCCCGCTGGAAGGGGATCGCTCTGACATCGCACTTGCCAGGAGCCAGGCTGTGTGCGTTTCCTCCGATCAAGATATTGCAGCTGGTGTTATGCAAGATCAGGGAGGAGAGGACTTCAGTGATACTCACCACCCCGAACTGGACCTGACAGGGCTGCTGGTGGCGACGCCCTGGCCGATCCCCATCAGGAAGGATCTGCTATCTCGGGCGTTCTCGTGGTGCCGTGATGTTCATATGTTCTGCGTTTTCTACAGTACAGGCTGGAAAGTGGATGTCTACCATCAACACTGAAAGTCTATGTGGCCGCTATTGCCTCGTTTCGCTCCCCGCTGGGTGGGCAATCGGTCGGCAGGCATGCGCTGGTGGTGAGATTTCTTAAGGGGGTGAGGAGATTGCATCCCCCGCGTCCGCCCTCAGTTCTGCCCTGGGACCTGAGGTGATGTTAAGAGCTCTTTCACAGCCACCATTCAAGCTTATAACATCCGTTGCTATGAAGGAGCTATCTCTCAAACTACACTTCTTCTTACCCTCACTACGGCTAAGCACATAGGGGATTTACATGCATTTTCTGTGGACAGCGACTGTATTCGCTTCGGACCCGGTGACTGGAGCGTCACTCTCCGGCTGGCTACGTGCCCAAATCACTATCTACCCCCTTCAGAGCGCAGACTGTTTCGCTGTCTGCCCTGTCTTCTGAGTCATCGACCTCGCATGATGCGGACGCTCAGATTTCGGTGTGCCCCGTCAGGGCTTTGAGGATTTACATTGACCGTTCAGCCAGCTTTCGACAGTCTGACCAGCTTTTCGTGTGCTACGGTGGTTGGGCGAAGGTCCAGGCCGTATCAAAGCAGAGGCTTTCCCACTGGATTGTGGATGCTGTCATGGCTGCTTATACGAGCCAAGGTTTGGAATTCCCTTTGCACATTAGGGCCCACTCAACATGGGCTATCGCCTCCTGGGCGTGGTCGAGAGGTATGTCTATTCAGGATATATGCTTTGCAGCCAGCTGGTCTTCTCAGAATACCTTCTCCAGGTTTTACAAGCTGGACGTTCAGTCCTTAGCTTCCCAAGTGCTGTTGGTGAGTGACTGATTCACGTTTATTCTACCTCTATTCATGTGTGTTTGCTGCCTCGCACAGTTATTACTCTGCGCAGCCCTATATGCTATTGTTGTTGTCTGCTATGTACTCAGTGCAGCCCCTGTTATTCAATGTGTAATTCGATTGGTGTACCATCATGTTGTGTTATACTGCTGCTTAACACAGTTATCTCTGTGCAGCTCCCTCACAACACTGTGGTTGTTGTTGCTTTTGCCCTGTTTCTCAGAGCAGCATACGTTATTACTGACTAGATATGCAAATTTCGTATACCTGGGCTTTAGACGCTCATTGGCTTATCTCCACCTATCAGTTGCGAGCCCACCTAACAAGCGTCGCTATTGGTTATGAGAATTGTGTGTGTGTTCTATCTTTGCTGAGTGTGTAATTTGTATAGGCTGCTCGTAACCTCTCTCATGGCGGGTTTTAATATCGTTCCCATAATGGAGAAATGCCTCTGTGATGTCTCGTGAAAGCTCGAGAGGGAACGTCTCCGGTTACTATCGTAACCTCGGTTCCCTGAGAGCGGGAACGAGAAATCACGGAGATCGCAGTGTTCGCTACTCGACCAGCTATAGCGGCGTTCAGTATCAGATTCTGACGTATTGTCGCGTGCACCGCATTTCATACTGCCTCTCGAGCTCATAAGTATTTGCATGCATTTGCATACTTCGCGACAATTGACTATTGGCTCAAGCCAGTCATTTGGACTGGCGTGAGCCAATAGGACTTCAGGAAAGGTTGGAAGGGGAGGAGTTCCCATAACGGAGAAATGTCTCCATGATGTCTCGTTCCTACTCTCAGGGAACCGAGGTTACGATAGTAACCGGAGCATCTCTCCATGAGGAGATTCCCGTAAGGAGGGATCTCCTCTCACAGGCGGGCGGTACGATCTTTCACCCTTGCCCGGAGTTGTGGAAACTGTGGGTGTGGCCCCTGAGGGGGCACAACTCATAGCTTCTGGTCTCTCAACCGAGGTTGTTGAGACCATCGTCCAATCCAGAGCTCCCTCAAAGAGGAAACCGTACACCCTGAAGTGGAAGCTTTTCACTTCATGGTGCGGAGACCGCCAGCTCAACCCAGCTAACTGACCGATTGGTACAGTTCTGGAGTTCCTGCATGCCCGATTCTCCGCAGGGTTAACCCACTCCACCCTAAAGGTTTACGTTTACGTGGCGGCCATTGCGGCCTACCACGCCCCTCTCGGTGGTCAGTCAGTGGGTAGAAACCCTTTAGTTACACATTTCCTCCGCGGTGCGCTAAGGCTGAAGCCTCCAGTACAGTCCCGTGTTCCCCCGTGGGATTTGGCTGTGGTGTTAGAGGCTCTCTGTAAGGCTCCATTCGAGCCCATTGAAGAGATATCTGATCGTCTTCTCACGATTAAGACTACCTTCCTTTTAGCTCTGACTTCTCTGAGGAGAGTCGGAGATCTGGAGGCCCTGTCAGTGGCCCCTTCTCATCTTGACTTTGCGTCCGGTATGGCCAAAGCATTTCTATACCCTCGAGTGGGTTATGTGCCGAAGGTTCCCTCTGTTACGCCACAGCCTATCGTACTGCAGGCGTGGGCATCTCGTTCCCATAGCGTTTTCGGATTCAGCTCGAGTTCCTGAAGGGGAACGTCCCAGGTTACGTATGTAACCATGGTTCCCCAAAGAGAACGAGACGCTGCGTCTCGAAGCCATACTTCCGGCATCCCTGCGAGTGCTTGCTTCACTCCTAGAAGCTGACACTGGCTCCACCACACGTGCTTTTAAGCTTTCTGGTCATTATGTCACCCCGCCCGTGACGTCTCGCCCATCCATTGGACTGATTACACGTGATTCAGAGCGTGGTCACGCTGAAGGCGTTCCTATAGCGTTTTCAGACGCAGCGTCTCATTCCCTTTGGGGAGCCATGGTTACATACGTAACCTGGGAAGTTTTTGTTAATATTTTCAATTCTATTTTATTTAGTTGTTTTTTTGTATTTAGTTTTTGTATTATATAATTTTTTGTATTTTCTCAAAGTAGTTTTAATTTTAGTAAATGCTTTAGTAATTTTGTTTTGTGTTTTTGTCATTTTTAATAGTTTTAGATTTTTAAAAAATATATATTTATGTATAGTTTGTTTCATTTTCAATTTTAGCTAATTTAGTATCTCAACTAAATGAAAATGAAAAATGCTGTTTTGACAATTATCTGAAATATTAATATTAACTAATATTACATATTTTTTGAGGTTTTACTTTATAGTTATAGTTAACGATAATAACCTTGCTGTACACATGGGATCAGTCTTCTAGAAAAAGCTGGACTAACCATACCATACTAACAGCCAATCCCTGACCACCTGAATAAGCTGCACAGTCCACCTACTATATATGCAAATATATTTTGGTACTGAATTCAAGAATAACCATTTTATAGATGTATGCAGTTTGCGATGGAGAAATACAGACAAAAATGAACAAAATCAGAGATAAATAACTTTGAGTGAAGCAGCAGAAGTAAGTAAATAAACTTCATGCATCCAGGCCAGTAGGTGTCAGTATAAAGTCCATTACAGCTGAAAAGAAGAAGTGCTAGCTAAAAATAACTGAAACCTAAAAATTATTTTTTAAAAATGAGTCCAAGTTAAGGAAACTAAATCTGCTTAATAGAAACATTTTAAAAGAATAGTTCACCCAAAAATAAAAATAGGTTTTTATTAGAACACATTTGGAGAAATGCTTACCAGTGGATTCTCTGCAGTGAATGGGTGCCATAAGAATGACAGTCCTTGATGGATTTGTTTCTTACGAACATGCACTTAACGTTAATTGATGGACTGGAGTTGTGCAGATTACTTGTGGATTATTGAGATATTGAATTGAGTTTTATCAGCTGTTTGGACTCATTCTGACAGCACCCATTCACTGCAAAAACACATCCACTGGTGAGAAAGTGATGTAATGCTAAATTTCTCCAAATCTGTTTCCATGAAAAAGCAAACTCATCTTTCCATGATGTCATGGATGGCCTTAGGGTGAGTAAAATTTCTGTAAAGTTTCATTTTGGGTAAACTGTTCCTTTAAGTATTTGCAGCAGATTTTCACAGAGCAACCGCTAGCAAATTAACAAATACTAAAGTTGCCAAAATGTGTTTGGCTAATTAAAAATGCTCAACAGCAAGGGGCTGGATGGACGAGCCAATATTCCATTTTAATGTGGTCACTCTTAACGGGACCTAATGAGATCTCACGATGAGAAGATTACAAGAAAAAGAGTTTACTTCAAAGTGCCTCAGACACTAATGAGAGACGAAAACATTATGCTACGATATATCCTACAATGAGATGTGAGTGTTCAAGTCTGAATGCATGCAGGCTTTTTAGATATTTCATGCAGCGTTTGCAGATAACATTCATTAAAAATGCATGAAGGCATCAATAAACACGATCATTTGCATATGTTGCAAAACACAACTTTTGATCATTATATATTTGGTTTATTTGACATGGCTGAGGTTAGCAAGGTAAATGGGAAATGTGAGCAGAAAATGAAATAGAACACAAAATTGCACAATCGAACATAAAACAGAAAAGACAAATGGTCAAATAAATAATCCTTGTATGAGTAAAGAATTGTGATGTGGATTTTTAGTGTCTTCAGAATGCTGACTTTAGATTTTTTATTTATTTATATTTTTATGAGCTTACATTACTTTCAAAATGCTCTCCCTTTCAGGATTAGCATTGCTAGAGTATTTTTTAACACTTTTAATTTGTGGTCTAGTTTTTTAGACACTGACTAGAAACCTTTGGGTTCGGAATAGTTATGGAATAATTTGTTATATATTGGAGAAATATCATGATGATCAGAGGAGGGAAAGGAAAACAGCAAAACTGAGATTTAATCAAAAAGATTAATAACAGATTGGCCGGCTGTGTTTAAATCTACTGCACTCCAGCAGTTTTAATAGGATCAGAGACGTGGGGATTCAATGCTTGTAATGTTGAGGTAGAATAAAATGCAGTTAATTGCACCACCGTCACCCATTAAAACGCAGTAATGGGGTCTGTACAATCTTCCCCGCAAAGCTCTCTCCGTCAAAAAGCATTTACCTTTGAAACACAGCCTTTATGGTCTCACAATAACACCTATAAATGATTTACTTCTCTGTCTGGCACTGAAATGCCCACATGAAATGTCTTAACTGTGCAAAACTCATCCACTGGACATTTTTTTTCTCTTTATATAATGTTCCACGTGATCTAACACATTTTTACAGTATTGCATTGTACAGTATGTCAACACACTTTCCAGATGGAAACAGAAATAAAGTGATACTCCTGTGTACAGATGTTAAACATTGTGTGCACCATTGCTTTTGTGCAGTGAATTTTGAATTAACTTGTGTAATTTAGGGGAGAATTATATATTAATGGATATATCAGAATTTGAATATGCTCTGATCAAGCTAGGGTTTTTATCGTTTTCTAAAAAAGAAAAAAAAAAAAAAAAGAAATAAACATTGACTGAAATAAAAAATATATATATATATAAAAACCAAAACTTTTTCAGCTACAATACATTTCTAATTTTTACATTTCTATTTCTTTTTAGTTTAAGTTGAAGTACTAAAATAAATAACACTAAACTAAAACTTCATTTAAACTATATGAACATTTAAAATAAATGTCAAAAACACAAAGGATACTAAAACTTTAAAATGAAAACAGATTATATAAATAATTTAATATGTATCATTTATAATAAAGTCACAAGGATTAACAGGATGGAATTAAAGAGCTAAAGTTAACAATTGGTTGATGAGGGTTGAAAATATACATGAGGATGTCAACTTGAAGTTAATTCTTAAGCATCTTTTGAAATTGATAAATACATGACTTCTGCAATTTTATCAAACACGTTGGATGTTTTAAATTGATGTCACTTCCTGGAGGATGTGAATCATTAAGTACATAACTTTTATTTCATATATAAACAACATCTGCTCAAACCAAAGTAGTAAAGCTTGTGAATTTAATATTTCATCCTAGATATTATTTTACTGCGTGGTAAGAATTACCCATCATTCTCAGTCTGTTCTGTAAAATTTAAAAAAAATAAATTGGGAGAAACATTAGGAAGAATCAGAGGATAGGTCTCTCTAATTTCATTTATCCTTATGAAAAATTAACATTTAAATGTAGCAGTCAGTCTCAGTATAATATCTGTTAGGGAAGCAGACTCAGACAGATGGTTAGAATACAACAGGTGAGTTTTATTGACATCGGTGGAGTCAGCAGGTAGCTGATAGAGGGGAGTAATAAAGTTCAAAGAACAGGCACAGTAGTATGATGAGGGTGATAATGGAAGTTCTCTTGCTCTCACAGGAACTCGTGGATACGGGGAATGGAACGCACGCACATGCACACTATCTCCTGGACAACGGAGACACACTCGTGGAGGTCCTGGGAAACACAGACGATGGAGTAGGGCTGGAAGAAACATGCTGGAGAGGAGACAGAAGGCAAGTAGGATATCAAGGCAAGTAAACAGGTAGCTAGCTGTAGTAGCGTCAGTCTACTTCGAAAGAAACAAGGTTGGACATTGAACTGGTCTGAGATGTGCACTTTTGTATGCTGGCTGATGAGGGTGCTGATGATGTGCACGTGATGGCAAATTAATACTCGGGTGATGGCGTGCATTGTGAGGGCCGAGGACCCCAACGTCATGGTGGTCTACCTCTTCCTCGGGGGGCAGGTCGGGTTAAATGGAACTCCTCAAGAAGTGCGGGATCCAGGATGTCGTTTCTGGGAACCCAAGACCGTTCTTCCGGGCCATATCCTTCCCAGTCCACTAGATATTCCAGCTGACCACCACGGCGCAGGGAGTCAAAAACACACACACACGAAGCAGCAGGAGACATTGAAGGGTGGATGTAACCTTGTTGCAGAGCCTCTTCGATATACTCCTCCATGGCCTTCTGTTCTGGGAGTGAAAGTGGATAAATCTTTCCACGGGGCACTGACTCACCCGGTAAGAGATCTATGGCACAGTCCCATGGCCGGTGCGGAGGTAACTGGGAGGCTCTCTTCGGGTATATGATGTCACTGAAGGGGGCGTAGCAGGTTGGAATATCAACTGACTGTTTCTCCTGTGGGCTTTCGATGGACGTTGAGTTGATAGCCAGCGTCCGGGGGTGACGTGTCGATGGTCAGGGAAGGTGAGGGAAACAGCCAGGAGAGCATTTGCTGCCCCACTTCAGAACCTCACCAGTACTCCATGAGATGACAGGATCATGTTGCACGAACCAAGGGCTCCCTAGAATGATCTCAGCGGTGGATCCCTCCAGAACCAGGAGATGGATGGATTCCTCATACAACTGACCGACTTGGAGGTGGAGGAGACCCGCACTGTACTTGACGTGTCTTCGATTGAGGGGTTTCCCCGTTGTCGACTGAACTTGGTAGGTGGTCTTAGTTGCTGTGGTCAGGAGATTAAGCTGGCGGCAGAGGCTCCCGGAGATGAAATTCCCAGCTGACTCGGAGTTGAGGAGGGCATGTACTGGAACAGACATTGGAGGCAGTAAGGATTACTATGGCAGTGAGAGGCTGCATATTAGCCACAACTAGCTTTATAACACTCACCATAGGTCGAGGAGGACGAAGTGGGCATGTGGAGATTACATGCCCCCTAGCACTGCAGTACAAACAACCTTTGGATCAGTTGCTCGGTGGAAGTAAGGCAGATTAGGTCGATTTGCATGGGTTCGTGGCCTGGTTCTGGAGTGCTGAGAATCGCTGGGAGGCGGAGGAGTGAAGAGCTAGGAGAATTTTGGGATTCCGTAAAACAAGAACGCATACGGTTAGCACACCTAATGGAGAGGTGGATGAATCTCCAAACCGTAGGAATCGTCGTATGCCAAGATCTGAAACCGCACTCTTGGCTCCAATCCCTGCCGATAGGTGGTAAGGAGCGAGCGCTCATTCCAGCCACTGGCCGCTGCAAGGGTTCTGAATTTGAGAGCATAATCAGTTATTGACAGAGCCTTGACGGAGATGATACAGTTGCTCTCCAACGGATGAATCACCGGCCGGCCAAAAACTTCTCTGAAATGCTCAAAACTGTTAACAGATTGGGTCACATTACCGGATTGGGTCCAGATGGTCTCGGCCCACTGGAGCGCTCGTCCTGTCAGCAGGGAAATGAGGAAGGCTATCTTGGCTCTGTCCATGGTATAAAGATGCGGCTGCATTTCCAGAGATAACAAGCATTGCAGGAGAAATCCGTTGCACTCCTCTGCCACACCAGTGAAGGGCGCCGGTTTGGCCATGTGACTGGCAATCACTGACAGTGAAGAGGTGGTGTTGGTGATGTTTGTGACGGGAGGTACCAGAGCTGTTGTGGGGGGTGAGGAGAACTCACCGAAGATTGTCCACGAGTTCCTGGAATGGATCGGGCTGACTCATCCTGCCGTATTCCTCGGTTTTGGTCCGTTCTTCTGTTAGGGAAGCAGACTCAGACAGATGGTTAGAATACGACAGGTCAGTTTTATTGAAATCAGTGGAGTCAGCAGGTAGCTGATAGAGGTGAGTAATAAGTTCAAAGAACAGGCACAGTAGTATGATGAGCGTGATAATGGAGGTTCTCTTGCTTTCACAGGAACTCGTGGATACAGGGAACAGAGCACACACCTCACACTCCTGGACAACGGAGACACACTCGTGGAGATCCTGGGAAACACAGACGATGGAGTAGGGCTGGAAGGAACATGCTGGAGATGAGACAGAAGGCAAGTAGGATATCAAGGCAAGTAAACAGGTGTAGTAGCATCAGTCCACTTCAAAAGAAACACGATCGGACATTGAACTGGTGTGAGGTGTGTGCTTTTGTATGCTGGCTGATGAGGGTGCTGATGATGTGCATGTGCGTGCAATTAATACTCAGGCGATGGAGTGCGTTGTGATTGGGAGGTGAATGAGTCTGGCTGATCCGTGACAATATCATCATGTCTTCCAGTGAAGACTAATAAACTAAACCACAGAGATCTCTAATATTCTTTAGAATTAATCACAAGGAGACGTTATAGAACAGTTCCATTTAGTTCCCTTTCATCTGACTGGTTGAGCACATTCCAAGAATACTGATATT
This sequence comes from Spinibarbus caldwelli, assembly GCA_039654775.1. Taxonomy (NCBI): domain Eukaryota; kingdom Metazoa; phylum Chordata; class Actinopteri; order Cypriniformes; family Cyprinidae; genus Spinibarbus; species Spinibarbus caldwelli. Next base: position 21,750,201 of record CM077260.1, read on the forward strand.
TAGTACAACACTGCATTACCGTTCCACTGTCTGTATCACTGCACAGTTATTTCTTGAAAATACAGAGTTATTGAAATCATGTAAAGGACTCTGTGTTAATACCACAGATTTAAATATTCTGTTCTGCGCACCTACCTAGGACTTCCCATGTAAGCATGAATATACAATGATTGCTTGATGGAGAAACCACAAAAGTCCCTTTGGTGAGCATTCTCTGGTCATCCACTTCAAACATGTGTGAGCCAATAAGGAAAACATTACAGTAGTGACACACTGTGCCCAAAATACCTAGAATTCCCCCGTGCGCATTCTCTGTGCTATGGAGAAAGTAGAACATTATCTAAAAAAAGGCACAAACTAAAAAGACATAAAAACAATAATCTTGCACCAGCACTAACATAATATTAAAATATTTTTAAACTACTCATGACCACCTTTAGCCTACTATGATTTATCACGTTTTACTGTAGGCTTATTTATTGTGGTAAATTTTGTCTAACTTGTAGAATTTATAATAGATAATCTGTTAAGGGAATAGATTTTTCCCTATAGATTTATATTACAACTGTGGCATGTTGTAGCTATTGTTTCTAAAGGTTGTTGTTTCTCATAACAAATGCAATATAGATTAATAAAAAAGTCATTATTGGCCTGGTAATGATTATTAGGCTAGCCTTATTATAACAAATGCTACAGTTAAGAACTATGGTACTTTTTCATAAGAGCAAGTACAAGTCAGAATCGAGAGCCAATGGGTTCTAATCATGAGTGATGGAAAAACCTGGCCTTCAGATATTCCAATGATGACATAGATTAAATCATTAAGTGCCTGATGAACTGTTAAGGAGTAAGAAATAAACAATATCAATACGAGAAAATTTTAAGTTAGATTGACTTCCCATGGCGTGTTGAATTAGAACATTCTGTCAAACTATAGCCTAAGTGTCTAAATAATATAAGATACAGGTGCATCTCAATAAATTAGAATGTCGTGGAAAAGTTCATTTATTTCAGTAATTCAACTCAAATTGTGAAACTCGTGTATTAAATAAATTCAATGCACACAGAGTGAAGTAGTTTAAGTCTTTGGTTCTTTTAATTGTGATGATTTTGGCTCACATTTAACAAAAACCCACCAATCTCAACAAATTAGAATACTTCAAAAGACCAATAAAAAAAAAAAAACATTTTTAGTGAATTGTTGGCCTTCTGGAAAGTATATTCATTTACTGTATATGTACTGTATATCTAAAAAGCTGGTCAGCAGAAGGAAGCATGAAGTGCTCCAAAATTTCTTGGTTAACGGGTTTACCCTCCTTGTGAAGGGTGTCAATGATTGTCTTCTGGACAACTGTCAGATCAGCAGTCTTCTCCATGATTGTGTAGCCTAGTGAACCAACCTGAGAGACCATTTTGAAGGCTCAGGAAACCTTTGCAGGTGTTTTGAGTTGATTAGCTGACTGGCATGCCACCATATTCTAATTTGTTGAGATAGTGAATTGGTGGGTTTTTGTTAAATGTGAGCCAAATTCATCACAATTAAAAGAACCAAAGACTTGAACTACTTCAGTCTGTGTGCAATGAATTTATTTAATACACAATTTTCACAATTTGAGTTGAATTACTGAAATTAATTTTTCCAAGACATTCTAATTTATTGAGATGCACCTGTACATTATATATCCTATGTAAACAAGTAATTGTTAACTAGCCTATTACTTTATTGCAGTTATGCAATCAACCAACTTTGCATGTGTGGTGGATAGCACAAAAGACCATTTTACAAAAATAAACATTTAAGCAAACAAACAAACAAATAAATAAACCTTAAGAGGGAGCATGACCTTATTTATTTTTTCTTACAAACACACGTCTTTTCTCTTTATAAGACAGTGGCTGCATTCGAAATCGCCTACTCAATGAGTAGGTACTTAATTTCAATAAGTACTTACTTATCGAGCGCTGAAAGAGTACGTACTCTACAGCCAAATCTCGTTAAGTATGAATGTGATCCGGACTTCATCCACCATGTTGACGTTGTCATGTGATCTACGACGTTATAACAAGCGCAACAACTTATATTAGCGACACTAAACTATCTGTAAATATTTTGATGTTGATGAAATTTGCTTATTTTGTGGTCTTGTTGAAGAAACAGCTGCCTTTTTATTGTGATTGTAGTATAACCAATACAGTTTGGATTGATTTAAATTTTTATATTTTTAACCCTATTAATATGACCCACAGTTTAATCCTTAAAGATATTATTTGTTATTATGAAAACTCAAAATCGTTATCTCTTGAATATGTTGTTAATTTCTTTATTTTATGGGCAAAATTGTTCATCCACAGGCAAAACTGGCTTAAATCTCCTTTATTTTCCTTTTTCTTTTTGAATTTAACTCTCGTTTCATGCCTCAGGCTTATATATAAAAAAAAATGCTATTTTTTGATGCATTATGATTATAAATATTATGATTATTTAAAGATATTTAAGCCTTTTTTCTGTGTATACAATATCTCACACTATGATGTACGCAAACCCATTATATATATTTTTTTGTCATTATGATTGTTCATTGTTAAAGATACAACCATCTTTCCCTCAGCTTGTATGTAATTATAAGTTCTGCAGTAATAATAATAAAAAGAAGATAAGAGGGACAGGTGCACAAACACATCATAGCATCACTAACTCCACAACCCTACCTAGTACAGTTTTCCACAGAGTTTGTAATATCTGCACAAAGGAGATGTCGGGCAGCTGCTTGAAGATCTCGCCTTTGGAGAAGACTATTGATTTTATACTGGAAAAATATAAGTATTACTTAAAAAATAAGATTACCCCAGAATGCATTGCTAGCCCACCCCAACACTTATGAACAATAATAATGATAAATGCTGACCAATAATTAATTATATTAATATTGTGTGTGTGTGTATATATATATATATATATATATATATATATATATATATACACACACACACACACACACACACACAAGCAAAATGTAATTTGTTTTTTCATATGCCATAGCTATGCATGAATTCACACTAGACAAATGCAGCCAAGGTGGCTACATCTGCATTTTCAGTCAAGTAATGAATTAATGCATAAGTTAATGAAAAAATTATATTTTATTTACTGACAACAACAGGAAACATGAGTAAATGAGTAAAAGAATGAATAAAAGTAACCATGACAATAAATAAATACAAGTCAACAACACATTAAACAAAGCTTTATTCAAACATATTGTTCTGACAGTCATGTATTTACAGGCGGTGAACCCACATCCTACTGCATCTCAACACAGCTATGCCAATTCTGCAGCTGACCACCGTGTCCACCTTCACCTGTCTTTGCCATCCATCACGACTCTCATTGCTGCTGTGAGACTGGAATCTGATCATGGATGGGAAAGGGACATCAAGGCTATCGGGATTGGGGTCCCTGTAATAAGAGCACTGTAAGTCGCTATTGATAAAAGTGTCTGCCAAATGCATAAATGTAAATGTGATTTTTGTAAATGCTTTTTTGTGTGCTCAATAAAGCTGCTTATTTCTTAAAGTTTATTTCTTCAAGGCACTACTATAATATAAATGCATACACATATTTCATACAATTTCAGTTTGGGTCTTTAAAAGGTTAGTTCACCGAAACTATAAATTCAGTCATTATTTACTTGCCTCCACACTGTTCAATCCTTGTGGGGGGGTTTTCTGAACACTAAAGGTGATGGTCAAGTGTGTCCTGCTGGTTTCTGTTCATACAATATCAATCAATGGCGCCTGACTTTCAGAAGCTTCATGACATTATTTGACGATGCTTTTCTGACAATCAGGTTTCATTGACTGATGTTGTATGAACAGAAGCCAGCAGAACAAACCTGACCAAAATCACATCCTCAGCATCTTTTGGACTTTCTCTAGATGCTCTCGCTGGCTTTGGGGTCACTGAGGATGAAGAGACCACAGCAACATCCGGTCCAGATGAGGCAGTAAGAGTAGGTGGAGTGATAGAGGGTCTCATCCATGGAACTGGACCATTTCCAGGATGCTGCTGTGGATTCTCCATCCTCACTGCTCACACCAGTCTGCAGACATTTCAGATCATATAAAGATGCACAAACACAATGCAAAAGCAGTCATTTTAACAGCACAATGTCATTTGATTTCTGTATTAGAATGACTTACTTTATATTTTTCATTTGAGGTTTTCCCATTTTTCCACAAATGACCCCGTCAGCTGCTCCACCACAAAAGCTCTGCAGCAAATGCACAGAAATCAAGAATCAGAAAAGGGCTGTAATAACTCTGTTTGAAATTACAATAACACAATTTACAACTTAGGATTTAAAAGATGTTTAATTCATTTCATTAATATACTCACTGAGAGCCTTTGATGGCAGCATTTCTTCATCAGTCACTCTGCACCGGATAACACACGTGTGTCTCATCTGTCTCTGTAACATCCAGACAAGATTCAGTCACCTCTGTGATTTAGCTGCTCAATACTATATTTATATGTTGAGGTAGTTGCTGATGTGTTAACTGCTTTTTACCCAACACAAATGCTCCTCAATTTATCAACAGTATTAATTGACAAATAAAACAGATACCTTATGTTTAGTTACTCTATGTAGATTTGTTTATGTACATTACTTACATTCATCTAAAGCAGTGTTGACAACAGTGAATTCTACTATAATAGGACATATACATCTCTCACTCAGATGTCTGTTCATGTTATGATGTGCTCATCTGGAATTCTTAGAACATTTTCCTGTCACAAATCAAACAAAGACATTTCATAATGGTCTGTATATAGTTCATGTAAATTCACTTTGGAGATGTGTGTGTGCTTACTGGAGCTCCCCTATTCGCTATAGTTACACAATAAAATGTGTTTTTACAGAAAAATCACAAATACTGTAACGTTACTGTCTAGTGTCTTACACCTTCAGCAATTTAACGGTTTACTCTACAGTAGCTCAACAAATGTGATTTTAACACAAGTACTGGTATTTTTGGTTTGTAATACTCACATATGTAAACACCCTGGTCGCTGTTCTCCATCACGTTCGATGATGACGTATCCTCTCCCGTGGGCTTCTGGGATAGAAAAGTATCCCTCGATCGGCACTTCGGAGTCTGGGCCGAAGCAGTAGGACATCCGGGGATTTCTCGCCTACTCTTTTATGAATACTGTGGTTTCGGACATGCTACTCTTCTCACGTACCCATTTCGCCTACTATATAGTAGGTAAGTAGGCATATTCAAACTATACTTAAGTATACGTACGTCAGAATCTCGTGAGAAATAGTGCTCCATCCAGGTAAATCTCGCCTACTCTTTTGTGATGTGGATATTGGGATTTCATGCCTACTTTTTCTTCGCCTACTGCTTTTTGCCTACTAAATAGTATGGAAGTATGCGGTTTCGAATGCAGCCATTAACTGATGAATTTGACTCTGTCACACCATGCCATTGTTTGGATTTTGTTTGCTCCATTGCTCATGGTTTAGTTAGTTGTCATGGTTTCTGATTTGAGTTCATTAAGTTCAGGTGTGTCTAGTTAATTATCCTCGTTTGGTCTGTGTACTTAAGTTCCTGTCATTTCAGTTTGAGTTTGTCAGGTATTAATGCTAATTTTAATGTCAATGTGTGTCACCATTATTTCCTCTGTGTGGATTTACCTTTGTGTGTGGGTTAATTAAAGACCGTTAAACCTTCATCTTCATGCGTGTTCATCGACATAGTAAACGCCATGTGGATTAGGCCTACTTGTGGATTATTGTGACACCCCAGGCTCATTCGAAATACGTGCCTCTAAATACATTTCTGCAACACCATTATTACGTACCTTAGGCTACTGCACATTTCGCAGCAGTTTCCCTGATAGCACACGTACATCTTGGAGACGTCTATTTGACGTCTGCATTTACATCTGCAAGACGTATTTTTTAGGGTGTTTGCTCATCTGCAAGACGTCTATAGGACGTTTCCTTTTAGATGTCAAATAGACGTCTATTAGATGTCTTTAAGATGTTTATGATTTAGAATGTATGTAAAACTGACATCTGAAAGACATCTGTCAGACGTTTGTAGACAGCAGATGCTTTCCAGATCAAGAGATCTTTAACAGACATCTTGCAGACGTACGTGTGCTATCTGGGTTCAGATTGAAACGTCCAGTGAATGATGCTAAAACGCGGGTTCATTCCGTTACCCTGGCACGTTTTTGTTATGTTGATATATTACTGTATTTTTATTATGCTGCTTCAGGTACGAACTGCTGTGGTTCATTATTCAAATATCCGATGAGTGTCGCTAAGAGTTAATGCTCTATCGTGTTGAAAATATCCCCTACACCAAACCCAACCCTAAACCTTCCCGATAGTGAAAGCAAATGCAAAAATGATATAAAAACACATTTGTTGATATAGCCGTGCTATTTTAACTTCCTTTTACGGATTTGAGCTGTTTGGTTCGTACCGAAGCTCTTCATCTCTCAAGTGCAACGCCGTACCGAGCAAACCTACTGAATCAGAATGAAGCTGTATATGTCACGACAACGTTCAAAAGTATCAGTTTTGAATTCCTAACATAACATTCCTCAAGTAATTATGTGAAAATTAGGCTTTATTAATAGAAACTGTGAACCTGTAAATCATATTTTATGTGAAAAGGAATAAAAGTTGTCTGAGTTTTACTGCCTCTAGTGTTCATTTCAATTGGAAACTGCAGTGATTCGTATGTATAGGTAGCCTACGTTTCTTGAGTTTCGCAGAAATGTAGGTGGAGGCACGTATTTCCAATGAGCCTATGTTGGCACGTTTTTATTAGTCGTTTTGACTCTCATTCTGATGGCACCCATTCACCGCAGAGGATTTAATTTCTGCAAATCTGTTTCAATGGAGAAACAAACTCATCTACATCTTGGATGACCTGATGGTTAACAAATTTTCAGCAAATGTTCATTTATTTGGTGAACTATTCAAGCTCATACGGAGCTTCCCAAATTGGGGTTTGCAAATCCCTGATGGTTTGTGAGGGATCTGAAAGGGGTTCACAAGTTTATGAAGTTAATAATTCATTAATTAAATAATTTTTGAGCTAATAATACATTAATTAAATCCCCAAGAAGTACAAATACATTTTAAAATAAAAACATTGAAAATAAAAGACTGAACATGCAAATATCTTGATAAATTATTCAAATATTAACTTAAAATCTCAGATGGCACTTCTAGTAAATATTTTAGGTCAAAAGGGCCTATCCCCTAAAACATTCTCAGTTATAAGACGGTCACCTAACATTTAGATTCAACTGACTGTTCATTCTCTAGAGCTGCTGAGCTCCGGTTAAATCAAGCAGCGTGAGAGAAAACCAGACATGTGGGCTGCAGAAAGGCGTTTTGAGGAAGCGTGCCATTCTCTCTCTTCTTCTGAATAAGCTGTACCGTGAGGCATTTCTGAAAAGCTTTTAGTGATGATCAACCCACTGGAGCTATTTATTCACAGTGCTATTTGCTGAAGGCGTGTATTTGAATACACTATACATTTTCATAACTGTATATACTGTAGTTGATCATTAATGTAGACCAGCATTAGTCCCCTGATGTAACTTACAGCCACCATAAACTTGACTGCACCACTGTCCCATTCGGTTATCACACTCAATAACTGTTTGGTTGTTCACAAACTACTTTCCAACAGATTTACTCTGGAACACCCAAAGCTTGCCAGAATCAATCGATACAATGCTGTTATGTGTGTTTGTGCTCACTTGTGTTGCCAAACTAAAGAGTCAGATCAAGGCATTTTACAAGGCATATACAAGAAGTAGGTTTGACATAATCTGATTAGATGTGATGATTTATAACCACCACCCTTGTTTTCTTTTCGGCTATGGTTCAGAAATTATTCCAGATGTGTCTTATGTTTGAAATGATAAGTAGATATTTTATGTTTTTCTTTACTTTGCAAAAACCTGCAATCAAATCACAGCTGCAATGTTATTGTTGTCTCTCTGGTGTATTGCATAAGTACAGCTATTCATGAAAGGGCTTTTTATTTTTTTTTTCGTGTTATAAATATTTTCAGAACAAATAAAATCATACAAATTCATTAGTAATCGCTAACTTGTAAAATACTTGTTTCTCATTAGATTGGGTTGTATCATCCCATCTAACTTCATAGTGCTTTAAAGTGTCACTGAAACAGATAAAGATAAAGAATTCTCTTCTGCTCACCAAGCCTGCATTTATTTGATCCAAAATACAGCAAAAGCAGTAATATTGTGAAATATTTTTACTATTTAAAATAACTGCTTTCCATTTGAATATATTTTAAAATGTAATTTATTCCTGTGATTTCAAAGCTGAATTTTTAGCATCATTACTTCAGTGTCACATGATCCTTCAGAAATCATTCTAATATTGTAATCACTACAAGAATTATGTTTTTTAAAGGAACTTTTGTATTTACAAACAATGCATTAAATTGATCAAAATGACTGTAAAGACATTATATAAATCACTGTATTTGTTGCTATCCTCCATTTGCAGTAATGTCAGCTGTGCAGAACTCGTAGATTCTGGCATTTTAAGAAGACGTTCAGTTGAATGCTTTCTTATGCTTTTCGCAGCACTTCCCATAGGTGTGATTGCCTTTTTGGGCAATTTTCACAGACTTTAACGAAACTGTTCCCACAACAACTCGACACCTCAAACTTTTATCACTCAATAATACTCTTTTCTAAACATTTACCATCTTATTTTCAAACCCGTCCAACCCTTTTCTTCTTATTTGCCAGATTCTTAGTGTCTTCTCTTGATTTTTGCAGATGGAGCTGATGTTTGTTGTGTTCTGTTCAATGGAGCTGCCTGCTGAGCATCTGTTTCTCAAACTAGAGACCCTGAAGTATTTGTCTGCTTACAAAGTTGTGCATCTGATTTCTTTTGCTGTCCTGATTAAATCCAGTTTGCTTTCTTCTTTCAAGACAGAATATGCATACTTTGCAAAATAGCCTTGCTTAGAAGAACAAAAAACTGACAAATTAAAGAAAAAAAAAATTTGGTCCATTTTTGGAATCAAAATCGGACTTTTGACATGTACTTCAGCAGCTGAAAAGGGCATTGTATGTGATTTCCACACTTAATTAAGCAGCACAGCTGTGTTAAAACAATACGAAAGGTCTCATGAGAACTAAATTAGCGCATGAAAAAGGGTTATGCAACACATTGCTGTTTTACTATACTGGAGTCAGTGTTGCTGAAAATGGGGCCATCACAAGTAAATAATTTAAAAAGTATTTTATATTTATATTAAACAGATAATAATATGCACTGTATTTTTGATCAGTTAAATGCTACTTTTGTAAAAAGACTTAATTTCTTCTGGAGGCATAAAATAGTGAATCTGAACTTGAAAGGTTGTGCCTCTGTTTACACAATTAAAATTAAAAAAGCAAGGCGTGATAAGTTCAACAGTTTTAATAATTGCTTCTGTTAATGCTACTTTGTACATAGCCAATTTGATTATTCACTGAATGCAAAATGTCTTGTTAACATCATAAACTATTGTCACAACAACTATATTTCTAGATCATGTAATTACCAGTTAGCAACAAGAATTTTCACTAAACAATTAATATGAAGTAAACACAGCTTCTGAAGAAAAGAACATAAATGCATTATAATACAAACACACATGACCTCAGCAATCAACACACAAATCTCTAATGGTGACAACAGGAAAATGCAGAACAATAATTTAGCCTATTCATGCTGCAGGACTTGCTGGGAGCTCACATTCAACAGTATGTATGTATAAATAAATACATAAAATTATATTTATACTAAATTTTATTATAATATATATTTTATTAATATTAAATAAAACTTTTTGTTTATAGAACAAATTTAGCTCTAACATACATTTTAATGTAGATTCAAAGTATTTCTGTGACTCAAAAAGCACTATATAGCCTAACATCTATTATGTAGATTAAAAGTATTTCTATACAGTCAGTCTCACAACCTACTTGGATGAGACTGATTGTATAGTTGAAATATTTACAGTGCACATAGCCTAGACGTTCATGTTTAATTCAACAACCTTTCAGTTATTGCATCAAGACAGTTTCACCAGGAGGCTGGGCTGGGACTGGAGAGGGCCTGTTTGCTTATATCCTGCGGAGGATTTGCAATCAGTTAGTACTCGTGTAGACAATGGCTGGAAAGACAGAGTTATCTGAGCGGACGGGATGGAGACCTGTCGAGACTTACTGCAGGGGGTTCAAAGTGTAAATGAGGTGCCAATGCCGCTGACTGCAGCAGAAGGATTCGCTCTGTTCTGAGGAGATAGAGCCACAGGAATTAAAAGAGCATCTGTCAGACCGAATGAGACCCGAAAGAAAGCTCTTAACGCTGGCAGATGATTGTAAATATCCCTGTGGGTTTATGCCACTCTGGGCATTTTTAACCCAAACTTTTAAACCTGGAGCAAAACCTGGACGTACAGAAAGTTTAGCTGTGTGCTTTGGGCATTAATTTCCAACACTGAGGATGAGGCAATGCTGAACCAATATCGCAACATAAATATCATGCAATATGTGATAATGTCAGAAAAATGAATGCAGTGACAACACAAATCTCTTTAGTTTAGTTTGTAAGACTTTCCTTCATAAATAATCACAATTTAGCAGTGACATTAATTGTAGCTGTAAAATATATATTGGGGCATTAGCACTGAAAGTGACCAAATAAGCAGAATGAGTTGCGGCATATGTTAATTAGAGATATGCTAATTGAAAGAGTCTGGGTTTCTTGATAACATTGCAACTCCTTCTCTTAAAATCATCTTCATTAAAGATGTGTGTTATTTTACTGTTTCCCCAAAACCAAGACTTAAATAGGTTGTTAATAACTTAAAGGCATACAGGAGCTTTCAGACCTGAACTAAAAACAAGGCTTCAATGAAAATCTCTTAACGCAAAAAATAATGCAGAAATAGAGAATAAAACTGTCAAACATGGAATTTGCATATCATTTTTGATGACAAGTTATTAGTACTGAATATAATAAGAAAATAATTTTGGTAGACTAGGTTTCAGACATGTTAATGCTCAAATATATATACTGTAGATCACTAGATAAATGCATATCATCCATGTTGATCATTACAAGGGTTTTGTTTTTACTCCAAACCTGAGTTGGACAAACAGACAGGGGCCACTTGTACTTTTAGGGGGCACAATTTTAAAATTCATCTTAACCTACTTTAATATTATCATTCAGTAATTTTATGTCATGTATCACTCCAATCTCTAGAAGTAATCTATAACAATTTCAACAATTTCATCATGTTTCATTTATTTGACAATTAATTTTATATTGTAGTGTCAGGGGCATCATTTTTGTGGGGGGGCTCTCATGCTTGTCATGTGACACACAGCAGCTACAATACCACTGTATAACTGATATAGGCTTATGTCCCTACTGAAAAAAAAAATAGAAAATTTTTATGTTTTCCACTAAAAATACCATTACAAACATTACAAACCATCAACTTTTAACCATTAGAAAATGGTTTTCTGTAGTGTGTTTTGGGACATATTCCTTTAGGATTTATTGGTTTTAACAAGCCACCAATAGAAGGCAACCAATTACCAGTAGAGACCAACAGGGTCCATTACAGTTTCCAGTAAAACCAATACAAGTCCCATTATAACCAGTGAAACCATTACTAATTTTGCAATGGTGTCTATTGTTTTTTTCAGCAGGGGTTTTATTAAATTGTTTTTATTTTTAATCAATATATCCCCAAAATATATCATCAAATATCTCGATTCTCAAATATGTGTAAGTAAATGCATTTTGCACCTTTATAGATTATGTTAGTTGATCTATAATGGGAGATGGGCAAAGAAGCCTAATTCTAATCTATTAACTATGCATAAAACCCCATCTTTTTACTTAAGTACCAGATATGAGTGTCATACCATAAAATACTTTTTAATATGACTGACTTTGTATTTAATGTGAATTTAATAAAAACATTGTAATATACTAATTAGCCTATAACACTTTCATTGAACAAAAAGAGAGCAAAAGACATTTACTTTAAAAACGCGTGTGTCTCTGGCTCTGTGCCAGCCAGCGAATGCAGATTTGAATTTAGCAGCTGGTGACGTTTTTCTTATATATATATATATATATATTGTTTACAAGACAAACTGCGCATTTCACCCAAAATTGTTTTGCTGTGATATGATTCCAAATTTAGGGGGGCCAAAGGGGGGGCCAAGTTTGTTGACAGGGGGCACTGGCCCCCCCTGGCCCCCCCAGAACACAGAGTTGAGTGGCTTGATTTGCTTATACTGTAAGGATGTTTTGCCTTAAACTCAGAGAGACCTGCGAGTCGTGTCCTGGGGTTAGAGCTCAATGGTACAAGATTCAAAAGTCACAACATCTGTCTATATAAATCTTACAAATCCTTTATTTTGAGCCAAATTCCAACTCAAATCCATCCCAAGCCGACACAGCTGACCTCCCACTACTGTTTCTAGTCAGAGTGTATTCACTCTTGGTTTTATTCTCCACAGAGATATCTGTAGATAATGTCAACTCTCATGTGTGAACATCTCACGGTAAGTGACACATCTATATCAGGATGTCGTTGTTGGCCGTGATTCTTTTTTTTTTTTTAACACTAACACAGGCTCTGCAATCGTCGTCAGACTCATATCTCAGTGTGCGCAATACTGTCTAAACGTTTAAACAGGATTGTCAGACCGGTAGCCCATAAGCGCTACTAAATGGGTAATGGGTAATAAAGTCTCATGGTAGTGATTCAAAATACTCAAAATCCTCCAGGCGGTTTTTAACACCCTGCCTGTATTAACTCTTATGACCGTACACTCAGCAGAAGCACACTAAACCGCTGATGACACCGCAGTTATCATCCACAATAATGACAAACACCATGCAGAAAGCAGTCAGCAGATCTGACCGCAAGGTACAAATGTGCAAATGGAGAATAAAGTTTTCGGATTCTGATTACATCGGATGTGATGTACAGCAGCAAACTCGCCACGAGTTTAAGGACACGAGTTTAGCCTTGGCCTGAAGGAAGGTGTTCTTCAGTCCTAGTGCACTAGTTGTGATCAATGGGGTGGGGAGGGGGATGGTTGGCACAATTGAATATCAGTGAAAGTGCAATTTTGTCCATGAAATATTCATCAGCAGTATTGGAAAGAATGTAGAAGTGTTGGATGATTTATACTCTCAAGCAAAATGGTAATACAACTCCCAGCGTGTCTGCGGTGCCCCAGAGGAAAGTATCATTTTGGTACAAAACGAAGCCTTTTCATTGATTATGCTTAAAGCTGTAGAACTTCAAAAAGGTGGCTTACATGGAGGCAAGATATGAATTTACATCAGCTAGCTCTATTTGAAATAATTTTCCAATATACTGCATCACATTTTATCTCAAGCAAATTGAGAGCTTTTCATGTTCTTGTTAACAGAACCAATAAAGGGGAAAGTAGTGAATTATAGTAGTTTTAAAATTCAGCTGCAGTTAATTTCTGTGAACATGCACAAATATTATTCATGCCTGTTTATGATGGGGAAAAAAGTCCTAGCAGGTAGACATGATGAAAAACCAGTTTCTTGAGATGCAGTGTCTAAAAACTTGCAGGGAAATTCACTTGTCATGAAATGTATTTTTAAAATGATTTTATTTTTCACGAGGTGCACTCATAATCTTAATATGTTCACAAACAGTCATAATTTAGATATAAATAGTCATTTTCTACACTGAATTAAAGGGTTAGTTCACCCAAAAATGAAAAATTAGTCCATGTTTTACTCACCCTCAAGGCATCCCAGGTGTATATGATTTTCTTCTTTCAGACAAATCCAATTGGAGTTATATTAAAAATTGCCCTGGCTCTTCCAAGCTTCATAATGGCATGGGAGGGTGTTTTTGTTCAACAGTCCAAAAGCAGTCAAATTAAGTGCATCCATCCATATTAAAGTGCACGTGCCTGTGAGATATGCTAGTCTTTGTTTACAGGAGCAAAGGAAGCAAAGTTTCCTTACTTTACCAAAGGAAAACCAGTCTCCTCTTGGCTTATATCGAAATCCTCTGACATTTATCTTTACAAGTCCTCGTTTTGTGCTTCTAATTCGTGACCTCCGTTTTGTTTTGTTCTCTCTCTGTCGCGCTTCCGCGTTCGTCACTAATCACTGGCGCTTACGCTACGCATTACGTAGATACGCATACATATGGAGCACTCTCAAACCTTTACTGCGGTTTCCCCAGTGTTGGGGAGTAACTTGTTACATGTAATGGAATTGTGCAATTTAATTACAAAATAAATGCAACTATAATCTGTTACTGAGAAAAATGTGTAATTAAATTAAACAGTAAGTGAAATGTGATTGAAACCAACACTGGTTTGTACTATAACAGCCACCACGATTAACTAATCTTGTTGATTATAGCATTATATTTAGATCTACTCCTGTTGCATCTAAGGTTGCAGTGCTGCCCTGTAGCCGAACACACTCATGTCTACTGAGCACACAATGATCACCTTATTGCAATGCAATTTCTTTTTGTCTTACCAATATTTTCATCATAACTAAAGCATGATGTAAATAAGAAACTCTTTGAGCAGTGTTAACAGTACCATTGATTATAATGGGAGTTTTCATGAAAATGTAGAAATCAGTTCACTGATAAACTCTGATCTTTAATCGACTGACAACGATCTTTGATCGCTTTCTGTATATAAAATAATCACAATATAGATAACAGATGTTTTCACGCTATTAACAGGAACAGTGTAAAGTTGATTGTTTAGTCACTGGCTTGATTCTCTTATGCAAGAATGTTTCTGAGACTTTTCATGCAATCACAGGTAATTTTTATATTTATGTTTTTCAATGTTAGTTTATAAAATTTGCAAAGTTTTTTGCACCAAAAAGGTCTTTCTTTACAGGTCTTTCCTTGCCTAACTTTCTTTACCTGGAAAGGCATGATCGATTTGTTCAGAACGTTGATCCTTGATTACACAATGATGAGGAGAATTGTGACATCACAGTTCTCCCGATTTCAAATCTGGGTGTTTCAGAAGGGTAAAATAATTTATATTTTAAACTGGGGAGTTAGTTCTGAAACTTGCAGTGTTTTACTGTAGAGTAGCTACAGTACTATTTGTCTACAAAACAGTTTGATTCTCCATTTCATGACTCCTTTAAATTCAAGTGATTTTCCTGCTACAATCAAGTATTAAAAATAGCCTGTCTGGTCGAAACTTTACAATGTAAGGACACTGAAATACTTCATTCATTGAAACAGCATTGGAGTGAAGGCAAAACGGAGTGACGTCACGTTAAACATTGTGCGCAGCATGAAACACCTACTGTGCTTTTGTACTGTGCACTAGTCTGCAAAAACTGCCCTCTTTGTTGATATTGCAAAGCATAACACATCCATCAGAAGTAATATCCACAATATAAATAGAGCACGGATGCACCTACCTGCATTAAGCGGGCCAATGAAATGAGCGGACACTAAGGAAGACGCAAACATATGAACCCAGCGCAGGATACTGCAGTATAAATACCATTACTGCACAAAGCCCCACAAGTGCCATTTCCACTTTCACGGTAAGTCAGCTCTGCTGTCTGTCGAGGTTGAGTCACAGCTCCTTAGAGTCACAGTAAATGAGAGCGAGCTGCATTTAAATACAAATAAGAATGATGTCCATGGACACAAGCGGTGGACTAAGGCTGTTTTATATCACTCTGAAATGCACAGTTCAGCAGAAATGCAGCACACATGCTTGTATTGGCTTCTGGTCTTTAAAACATCTATCAAAGCACATTTCACACCAGTTGTTTCAGTAAACCATAAAAGTTATAAACTTGTAAAGAAAGACATAAAAATGCGTTTAAATGATGCATACTGTACCACGGTTGGGCAAAATACATAATTTAAGAATTGGTTCACTTTTAATTCAGAATTTAGAAAGAAGAATTTAGTTAATTAATAACCTACTAAGATAATTATTACATTTAAATATATAATTAATTTGAAATGTCTACCAAATTGTTTTCAGATATCTTTATATTTATAACAAACACTTGTACAAGGCACTTAGTGTGAGATATGAATTCTGTATTGCAGCCTTCATCGAAGCATAAAAATATGTTGATTAAAATAAAAATTTCATGTTTAATTCAATGTTTCAATTTTGAAATGTACTAGAAATTAGAGTGAAAATCATTTATGAAATATTAAAATTTCAAAAATGAAATATTAAAATTTAGTTCCACTTTCTTAAATTTACATTTGATTTTGCAAACTGATAAAAAAAAAAAAAAAAAAAAAATCTGATCCTCAGTCCCAATTAAAAATCCAATTAAATCAATTAAAATTCTCAATCTCAGTTAAATCCTGAATGTAGCACAATGGTAGAGTTGTTGTTAAAGATGGCAATCTAAAAAGTTCAGATCCCAGAAAGAATGATCCATGAAACTGAGTTTCTTAGTTTCCCATTATGATCACCATTGTGCCCTTAAGTAAAGCACTTAACAATAGTCTGCTTTGGGAGAAATGTCCCTCTAATCATTGAGTAATTATTCATTAAATAAAGAATAACCAGTTTAATCAGGATATAATTACATACTATACGTATCTCTCATTTCTAGTACATTCATAAATGTAACAGACATTTCAGAATGATCTGCGGTTTTGAATCTGGACTGAATTTTAAAGGCAGTTTGGGCATTGTGAACGAAAGAAATATGGTTTTACATTTCTATGACAAGGTTCGTATTAAATTAGAATCAGTCACTACTACAAACACCATGAAAAGAGGGCACCGGGGTGATCTATTGTAAGAAAGCCCTTGAGTGAGGAAGCCACGACAATATTTCACTGGAGTGTGAGATAAGTGTTCGCTCTTGGGGCCCTCTTTCACTGTGCATCAGCTAAAACGCTCCGCAGATGCGATAAGCTACTTAAGTGCTATCAATGTGCAGCCCTGGTCCCATTCTTTCAATGCACCATGAGATCTTCTAACAACAAAGGGCCCGATACACCCTCAATCACTGCCATAGACACCAACAAAAACTCAGCAGAGCCTTCACTCTGGGGAGCCATCACTGTCCATCAGACGCCCTCAGCTCAGTTCATCATTACCGCCCTTCAATTTATAAACCTAATGTGCCGTATCTGCTTCACAATGCTTATTTAGCTCCTTTCACTGCATCCCATCATACTGAGCAAATGACTGCATCAGGTAGGGCCTTTAAAATGCCATGCTGTAATCTGCTCTGATACTGCCAGTTATGTGAAGAGCCCATTACGGGCCGAGCCGTGATTGTACCACACACAGGTCAGTTATCTTTGATTACATGGAAGGAAAAGCCAACACCCACTCTTATTATGCCTATAATTCCAAAAAAAGCAGTAGGATTGTATGTGCCGGCTATATAAAGTTATGATAGATCTACAAATAAGACTTTTACTCAGTCACACAAATATTGCCATAGGCAAGGAGAAAACACTAGGTAGGGTGGCCGTTTGCCGGTGATTCATGTGTCCCTGGGGTCTCAGTTTGAGTCGAGTTGATTTGTATGTGTGTTTGTTCTCTGAGCTCTGCGGAGGAGGATGCTGGGCTTGGGTTCACATGTTGCCGAAGATCAGTAGAGCTCGTGACGTGACGTGTCCCTGGAGGCCATGCGAAAGATACAAAAGACTCCAGAGCTTATTAAGACAATTTCAAACTGGCCATTTCAAAGTTTTATTGCACATGGTTTTAGCTTCTCTTTGTTAATAATAGAAAACGTAGCTCTCATTTGGACAGAAAGTTATTTGAAACAGAATCAGAATCTGAATTATGAACTCGTGACCAAAAATAGGTTGGAATTACCTTCGTTAGGAAACTAAACAAGTCGAATGAACTGGGAAAAACAAAAAGTGACATTCAGAAAGAACATCAGAAAAGGAACCTGTCATGCTTTGTTGCTCGTAATGAGGTAAATGTGCAGTGCACCCAAAGGTTAATTAAGTCTGAGAATGACACTTTTGTTTCTTCAAAGAAGAGCTAGGCTGAGTCATGTACTATAATTACATAGTGAAAAATCAAAGACATATGCCCTTGAGCAATGTGGCAACCTTTTTGACACAAGGGATGGAGAGAGGGCATGTTGTCATCATCATTTCTGTTATGGTCTGATTGCCTATAAAACTGCTTTAATGGTGACAATAAATGCTTTAGAAGTAACATAAAGTAATATCACACAAGCAAGATTGCTTGTTTATATGACAGTTCAATGTGCAAATATGTAAATAAACAGGAAAACATAAGTGTCCCAAAGCCCCTTTGTGTGTGGAACAACTATCTTTTACCACTGATTCAGGATCTTCATTATTTCTTCATTAATTCAGGATCTTCAAGTCTTCGTTACAGGGATGCAAACTCATGATTTGTGAAAACGTAAAGCAATTACGGATCCAGGGGAATTTTAGTAGATGAATGAGCATTAAGTTCATTTTTTTTTTTTATAGGATTTAATGATTTGATGCATGTTTTTAATTTGTTTCACTGGCTTATATTCGTTTTCACACACGGTAAAAAAAAAAAAAAAAACACTAAGGGTCTATGACTGAATTACAGTTATGGCAATATTTTATATAATATTTTAGCTCTATTTTATTTGGAAGTGTTTTCAAAGGAAACCATGTAATAATAATAATAATAATAATAATAATAATAATAATAATAATAATAATAATACATAACCTAACATAAAATAACAATATTTTTTATTATGAAATATTCTGCACTCACATTAGGAAATTTTCTTTTTTATTACATGTAATCAATTTGTTACATGTCGTGGTACCTGAAAGTGCGGGGGAGACTGACACGGAAGAGAAGAAATTGTTGAATAAAGTCGTTATTTTTTATTTATTTATTTTTGGCACACAAAAAGTATTCTTGTAGCTTCATAAAATTAGAGTTCAACTACTGATGTCACATGGACTATTTTAACGATGTCTTTCATACCATTCTGGGCCTTGAATGTGGTTGTTGCATTACCGTCTATGTAGGGTCAGAAAGCTCTCAGATTTCAGCAAAAATATCTTAATTTGTGTCAGAGGTGTGCTTGTCAGGCACGTAATTGGCTGCTGCTATAGCGAAATATGCGCGGACTACTCTGTGTTAAGAATCTGGTGCGTAATATCCACTTACTAACCCCTGGCCCAAACAACAATCTTTTTGGACATGCACAAATCACGTAAGTGACTGATTTTGACCTAATATTTCCTAAAGGTGAGTAGTTTCCTTCTCTGCCCTTACTAATTTGATAGCTGTCACATTAGAACATGCAAAAATAGCTGTTCCTAGAGGAGTAACAAGAAGTCAGCGCTTTGTGTGATTTTGCTTTGTACAACAGATCAAATAACAAGATCTTAACATAGAGTAACTTACATTTACACATAACATTGCCTGTTTGTTTCCGGGCCACCAATGAAAATAGTTTGAATCAGGCCACAAAAGAGCCTTGCAGCATATCAGAGTTTGGTTTCCAAATGATTAACTGGGTTTTGAACAAATTGGTTGAGTAAATGATTCAGTGATATATTTATAAATCTGCCTACTTCCCAAGAGATGAAATTGTCTTGATTTGTAGCATTAAATAAACAATTAAACCCAGATTACCTAATATTTACAACAAATATTCTGAAGTGCACATCAGATGAACACTTTATTTTCCCATAATGCAAAAGAATTGTGAGTGGCAGCAAAGAGTTGCAACTTACCCTGCTTACATCTGTCACGATTCCACAGGGGAGACAGAAACCAGGAACGGGGAGACGTGGAATAAATCAAAACAAAGTCTTTAATTAAATCAAAACAGGTAAGTTCAACACAGGCTGGGAACACTCATGCGACAGACAGGAATGACGTATAATACTCGACAGGAAACACAGGGCAGGACACACTATAAATACACAACATAATGAGATAATTAAACACACAACTGGAACATAATTAACTAATAATGACAGGAACAGGAACTAACCAAATATGGGCATACAAGAGGAAGGGAAACACAAGACACACAAGACAATCCTGACATTATGCCCCCCCTCTGAAGGCGCGTCCTCACGCCATATACTATCCAATGGGGAGGGAAATGGGAGTTCAGGAGGCCATGGCGGGTCAGGGAGTTCAGGAGGTCATGGCGGGTCAGGGAGTTCAGGAGGCCATGGCGGTGCAGGGAGCTCAGGAGGCCATGGCGGTGCAGGGAGCTCAGGAGGCCATGGCGGTGCAGGGAGCTCAGGAGGCCATGGCAGTACAGCCTTCGAGGCCGTGGCCCCAGCCCTGGCCACTACGGCAATAGCCATACTACCCCCAAATACTTGGAGGAACTTACGGGGCTTAACTGGAGGTCAGGGACCCTCTCTGGGCTTAACGGAGAATCTGGAGTCTTTCCTGGGCTGGACTGGAGATCAGGAGCCCTCCCTGGGCTGAACTGGGGATCCAGAGCCCTCTCTGGGCTGAACTGGGGATCAGGAGCCCTCTCTGGGCTGAACTGGGGATCAGGAGCATCTCCTTGGCTCGACTCGGTAACTGGAGCCTCCCCTGGACTCGACTAGAGAACTGGAGCCCTTCTTGGGCTTGACTGGGGAGCAGGAGCTGGAGTCTTCCGTGGGTTATCCTCCGGAACATGAGCCCCAATGGGGCTAGGCTCGGAATCTGAGGACCATACTGGGCATGACTGGGTCTTACCAGCACTCCGTGTGCTGGCTGAGGTGTCAGGGGCCCTCTCAGGGGTAGACTCAGGAACCACTTCTGTCAGGGCATCCTGAGAAGCAGGCAGCTTGGGAATGGCCTCCTTGGCCATGACAGGAGAAGCTTCCTGCTTCAGCGGAACCCCCACAGACATGACATGACCGACAAGACCGACTAGAATGGGTTCCGGGGGACTGGATAAGACTACAGGAGACATGACCTGACTTGGAACAGGCACTGGAGGGCGCTCTGGAAGGCGCGTTCTAGGTGTGGGCACTGGAGGGCACTCTGGCAGGTGCTTTCGAGGAGCGGGCACTGGAGGGCACTCTGGCAGGCGCTTTCGAGGAGCGGGCACTGGAGGGCACTCTGGTAGGCGCGTTCGAGGTGCAGGCACTGGAGGGCGCTTTGGCAAGCGCGTTCGAGGTGCGGGCACTGGAGAGAGGAGTGGAGCTGCAAACCCCGGCAAATCAAATGTAGTACCTTCTAGAGCAAGTGTTTTTGGACACAGCTTGTCACTTGCTTCATTCCAGAATGAATCTGAAAGTTTGAACGAACCAGTTGAGTGAATAATTCAAATAACTCACTCATAAAGACTCATCCCCACTAATCCCTACCTCTAATACACATTACAACATGTCATGGAGCATTTCATTGTGCCTAATGAACCACAATCATTTCTCCATCAAACGTATTTATCACATGAGCCATTGTTATTTACAGCAGAAAAGCGAGGCTATTCAAATGTAAAACTGTTATAAATTCAGAATTGCCAGGAACACTCATGAATAACAAGGTAGAGACCTTTGTACAATCAGATTTAATCAGCAACCATCCGTCCACTACAATCTGCATAACTGTTTGTGAGAGCAAAGCTTTTTGAAAAAGCTGAACGGGCAAGCTGTGAAACATATGGGCAAGAGGCCTGAGACCGTGAGAAGGATTTCTGCTTCACTTCAATTTTTCATAAAACCACTGTGCATTTGGGTAATTGATGCAAGGCCGTTAATAAGCGAGGAGGGTAGGGTGTAAGCACAGCTGGACACTTCAGATGATCATCCCTCGCTGGGACTCCCGTTATAAAATTACATGCGATTCAGAACACAAGAGCTCAAAATCTAAAGGAAAGCAGAGGAAAGTCTGACTGCAGAGTGCTGGAGTAAAATGAAAGCAGCGTCCTCTGAGAAAAACAAATGTGTTCTAGATATGTCCAAGTGACATCTGGAGTAGAGATGTGTGACGTTCCGTTATTATATTTTAATCTCTGTGCTAAATACTTTACGAGTAAGAAATTGTTTTGCGTCATAAAATGCAAGATAAGAATTAGATTGCATGTTTAAGAACTCACTGTGAGAGTAAAAGGTCTGCTGGTTTCTCTGTATGTCTTCTTATGGACACTGCAATCTCAAAAAAGTACCACAAAAAGAATATAAACAAGTCCCAAGAGTGAGTGTGAATACTGAGAGAGTACAAACAAAAAAGATGTTATCGCATGGAGCATGCAACATTTTTAAAGTGAAATCCATTTTAAAGTGCCCCTGTTATGGGTAATGAAAGGTCCATATTTTGGTTTTGGGAGTCCCCAACAACAGGTTGACATGCATGCAAGGTCAAAAACACTTTCATTGTCTTATAATATGCATTTATTTTTACCTTACTTGCTCAACGACTCCCAAACGATTCGCTCAACGATTCATTTTTCCAAACCTCACCTTTGCGTGACGCTAATCTGTGGTGATTGGTCTCATTTTAATTTCGTCATGCCTGTAATGCCTGATAAAGCAGCGTTTGTGAGTGCAGTGCTGCTTGGTGAACAGTGTTACTGGGGAGACCAAGGCGAAAAGACCTTAAAGTGGGAGAGCAATATGCTAATGTTTCATGTTGATGTCAACATGAAACGACTTGGGATTCCTTTTAAAAAGATTCAAAATGATTCAGAGTTTCTTTTGAGAGACAATAACTTTATACATGGTGCACTTTCAGATTTAAAACTTTGCAGGATGTTTTCATTCACTTAGAGCTGTGTTACATACTGTATAAAAGGTCATTTTCAAAAATCCATAATAGGGGCACTTTAAATGTTAAACCAAAAAATTAGAGATGCACAATTTAGAAGTACCATACTGGTTACCATATCAGATATTATTTGTTTTTAATTTGTCAGAATTGGTAGATTTAATTGTGCATACTTATTTCTGTTCTTTTTTACATTTAGATTTTTATTACTAGTTTGCTGTCATCTAAGGCTCATTTAGAAACACCAATAAATTAATAATGATGTTAAAAGTAATATTTAACTAAATGTAATATTTAGCTAATCTCAAAATGAAAATTTGTTTTCATACTGTACACTATAAAGTTTTGATGCTTAAATCTGTTGCACAAATTGTACCAAATAAAATAAATGATTTTAGTTTAAATGTATTTATACATAGTTTAGAACTATTCCTTTAGGTCTGCAAATATGGAGCAAATGGTATGTCTGTGCTGTTTCTGTTCATCATACATTGTCTTTAATTCGTAATAGAAAAAACATGTTTGAGATATTTCATGCTTAGTGCAGGTCTGAGCCATCTGTCCCAGTTAATTCACCCTAAAGAAATAAAGGAAAAAAAGCTCTCAGATGCATCCTACAAAGTTGTCTGGACAATTTCTATTATTGCACAATGTTATGCAACGTCTGGATTTTTATAGAGCAAATGATGAAATCATGAAGCTAAGTATTTATTTCAAATCTCCTACTTTGAAAGCTTGTGCTCATCATGATTTTGGCAGGCAATCCGATGACAAAGCCTCTAGCATAATGCATAATTTTTCCTTCCTATTTATCTGATATTGAAGACAACAGCGACCCATTTGGGGAATATCAAACTCCCTCCTCTTTTTTCACATTCATGACTATGTTTCCTTTTTATCTGACATAATTCCACTCATTGTATTTTCAGTCTTTTCACTTTTTCCTTCAATGTTCAGAATTTTGATAAGCACATAGTGATTTCTCCAGGACACTAATTGACTTGCAGCAGCTAATTAAATGTAGGTTGTAAGGTTGCGATAACTGTGTAATGGCAGGGGAAGACACTGAAAATTGCTATGCTAAAATTAGATCCGATTAGATGTTCAACACACTGTCTAAGGGGAAATCACTTTTAAAGTGTTGTGATGAACAGATGGTGACATTGAGGGTGCAAATACGTTACAACCTTGTGTGTGTAGTCCTTGATATGGATTTCACAATATTGTGGACATGTTTGTTTCAACAGTGCATTTGGATTTGGTGGATCTACAGACGACACCTGAATCATTCCATGAGTTGAAGCAAGGAAGTAACAAGCAGTTATTCATGTCGGCTAGCTTAGTGTGTTTTGGTGAAATGGTGGCTAATTCATACACTCTAAAAAAATGCTGGGTTAAATACAACCCAGCGCTGGGTAAAAGTTTTGATCATCGATCTGAATCTGATCAAGACGTAGTCTTTTCAAAAACGTGAATTTCTCAGATTTTTGTTCAAAGTGTTGCCTTTTTCGTGAAATTACCCACATTCAAGCATTGATAAAAAAAAAAATAAATAAATAAAAAATGATGGCATAAAGCTAGAATAAATTTTTAAAGCAGCGGCTCTGTTCTTTGTTTTGACATATTGCATGTTCAGATATTCATAAAACAAAATATTCTGGGTGCCAATAAACTTATGTGAAAATGGTCCAAAATGCTGGTGTTGGCTAGTAACTAAAAAAAATTTAAAAAAAATGAAAAAAATCCTGGTGGGGAAAGAGTTAAAGACAATTGCCGGTCACACTACACTTTTAATTCCATTGACTTCCATTCATACACATGCAAAGTTGTTTTGCGTTTCACTGCATTCAAAAGTTAAAGTTTGGTGAACTCTGACCTGCGAATTCGTATCACATGAAACTGTGTGACAAATAGAAGATCGATACGTTACTACATGACCTCATAGGTGAATTAAAATATCATGAATTTAAAACCTCAGTGCTGCAGGAAAGAAGATGTATGTTCTTACATTTTGTCATGGCCTAATGGTTAGAGAGTCTGACTTGTAACCCAAAGGTCACGGGTTTGAGTCTCGGTACTGGCAGTGATTGTAGGTGGGAGGATTGAATCAACAGCTTCCTACAGCTCTGGGTGTGTGTGTTTGTTCACGACTCACTGCTGTGTGTGTGCACTTGGATCAGTGAAATGCTGAGCACAAATTCTGAGTATAGGACACCATACTTGGCCACATGTCACATACTTTCCTTTGCTTACTATTATTTGTTTTGTGTTGAATTTATGTTTTCAAAAGATGCTGCAGTGCATGATGTCATATCACGACCGTTGCAGCATCCAAAAAACTTGCATGCTCAAAGTCTAGTGTGACCACGGCTTCACACAAAGACACACACTTGTCTTCACCTTCTGATGTAATGATGTAAACCACAAAAAAAGAAGCTGAAAAGGCAAAAAGCAAGTGGAGTGATACAAAAAATGAGAAATCCTATAGATCTGTAGTGGCAATGTTTGAGCACTATCGACCAATCAGATCCAAGGACCGGAACTAACTCTTTAAATGAGAAATATACTGGAAGATTTGTGTCTCATCTATTCAAAACATTTATCAAATTAAAAGCAGTTATGAATATATTTCTCAAACTGCTGATAGAGCTGATCAGACCATCAAGATTTACAAAAAAATTCACATTATCACTGCATTTGAGCACAAGTTGCAAGTGAAAAGACTCGATGGTAATTAGATGGAGTAATATTACATTTAAGTTAGCAATTAAATAGTTCATCTCTTTTTATAAGTGGCCTAGTTACAAAGATGTGAGTGGGTGTATTTTAATTAATAAAAATATTAATGTAATTACCGATAGAAGGTGTGAGATCGTCAGTAGCGTGTATGAGTAATCTTAGCATTGTCTCTTTATCAACAGCTGTGGTGACACTTTTGATTAAAAACATGTTACAATGTACTGGGGTCAAGAACATGGAACATTTTTTAATCTTTACAGTATAGATGGATTTGCAGTAATTAACACCTTCTTTATTCAAGATTTATTCAAGTCAGACAGCTCTTGTTGGAGTTTTTATACAGTTGTTGCACAAGTAAAGTCGTGTACATTTCTTCCACAACTTTTTGTATTTATATAATTAATATATATATATATATATATATACATATATATATATATATATATATATATATATATATATATATATATATATATATATATATATATATATATATATACCACAACCTATGTTACTTAATGCAATAAAGTGAAAAGGTTTAGAGAAAATCAAAAGTTTAAACCGTTTTCAGATGCCAGGCCTGACCAAATGTTTTCAGTGCTAAAGTCAGTCAGAATTGAAGATTATATGAGCAATTAAGGAAAATTGTGCAGATATAAGAACCATTTACTGGAAGATGATACTTGATGGGACCTCAATGGAACATACTAGACATATGGATTAAAAAAAATCTGCTGTGACAGGGAGAAATGTTCCTCATGGAGTTGCAGATGGAGGCTTATGGAGTACTCTACACTAAGAAGGCTTAGTCAAACAGATCACGGATTTAGCTTGGAGATTTCCAATACATGTGAAAATAGACTGGGACTTCCAACTCTTTCCAGAGTGAGATGTCAGATTTCACGCTATTTTAGGAAACTTAAATTGGAAACCTTAATCAGATGAAATGTCATTTTACTTGCTAAATGAACATCTAAATTTTAAATAAGTCAAAAAGCAACTTTTCAGCAAAAGGTCAACCATTTTAGCAAAAATGGTCAAAAAGGTGATCTTTTAGTTTGGTTATAAATGCTACTCAATAATCATAAAGCCAGGGGTCCATTGAGTGGCTGCATTGAGTCATACAGCCTGGTCTCATTGTTTATCAAAGATATTGTATAAAAGATATGTTGCTCATACATTAATGAGCTGATGAGCATTGAATGAATGGATCACCCATAAATGAAAATTTGCTAAACATTTCGTCACCCTCAGGCCATTCTAGATAGAGTTTAGATGAGTTTGTTTCTTCATCAGATCAGATTTGGAAAAAAATTAGCATTATATTACTCAACAATGGATCCTCTGCGGTGAATGGGTGCCATCAGAATGAGAGTCCAAACAGCTAATAAAAACATTACAATAATCCACAAGTAATCCACACCACTCCAGTCCATCAATTAACATCTTGTGAGGCGAAAAGCTGCATGTTTGTAAGAAACAAATCCATCATTAAGAAGTTTTAACTTTATACCATAATTTCTAGCCACAATACCAGTCTATAGTCTATAATGACAAATTAATGATAGATTTGTTTTGCCTGTGGGTGAGTAAATTTTGCTGAATTTCTCATTTTTGAGTGAACTATTCCTTTTAAAGTAGGCAATAATGTTTGTTAAAGTTCTTATAAAATGTTACAGTAAACCCTTCATCTTAAGCATTGGTTCTCAAATAAATAAATGCATAGAATAAACATAAAGTTTGACTGGACATACAACTTTTGATGTCAAAAATGAAAGATCTGGGAACTATTTTGTATATCATGTTTTTGGTTTGCTTGTTTTAAAGTCATAACGACAGCATCAGACAGTTAACATGAGAACAACAGACAAACTTAAACATCTACCATGAAACTCCTCCACACTAACATAATCGAACTGTCAAACAGAAATATGATGTGCTGTCACCTCTGGTGTCAAATGAGGAAACTTTGTAGTGAAATAAGCCCTACATCTGTCATCTGACTTCACAATCCAAATCCTCATCTGATGAGTTTGTGAACTAAGCATGAGACTAACGAGATGGGACAAAGAGATGTGACTGACTACTGTAATAATTGCAATAAGAGAGCTTTTATCCAACACAGTTTTAATGGTCTAGACTTTTCTCTCGGTCCCTTTCAGCTGCCATCATATAATCACTCATGTGAGCCAGATTTGCTTCATTGCCTCAAAAATCTGAATTTGGAATCAATTTAAGTTCCAAAATGTTGAATCTTGTATTGTAGAACATTCTCAAATGGTTTATCTAGATTAATTTGACAGTTACAACACCTAGCACATGAAATCAAACAAACCTAAGGGCCAAAGAACATGGCAATTAGTCAAAAGACAAAAAAGAAAAACAAAAGTTATCAGAATTATAGATGAAGGGTTGTGGTCAGTCCGTTAACATTGGTTGAATTAATAGTTAATTTGATTTTTTTTCAGATATTGAAAACATTCATTTGATGTGAATTCTATTTGACAACTAGAAAATAAAAATAGATTACTAGTTGGAAGCAAACCTTAAGAAAAAAGAAATAGGCCAAAGTTATTTTATGTCTTTTTGATGGATAAAATTTCTCTGTCTCAAAAGAACAAAGTACTTGAAAGAAACATTCTTCTTAAAAAAATGAACACCTGTTGAGTAAAAATAAAAGCCTTCACTTTCATTTAATGATATTTTACCGTTTCAGTGAATATGTGCATTTTTTTTATTTTTTACTTACTTACTTACTTTGTTTAGACATTTTGCTTGACATAACATTTACAAACAATGCCGCCTTCATACTTGTAGAAAAATGAAGACACAAAATGAACTAAAAAAAATAAGCTGAAAATAAACCAAAGCAGGCAGTGACAGGTATATTTCTATCTTCAGGAACAGTGTGTAAATGACAGATATAAGAATGAAGCAGTTTGAGTTTGTTTTCTTTTTGAATTGTGTGGCTTGATAATTCTCCATCTTGGTTTATCTGACAGAAACCTGAGGTGAGAGCAGAGCAGTCAAAGAGGAGGACTGGCACAGCGAGGTTTTGCTGAACAAACAAATATAGCCTGATTCCGCCTCTTTTCCTCTGAGGAAATGCAGCCAGTCGACCACTGACACAAATCAAAGGATAAGAAAGAGAAAAATGGATTTGTGATGTTAACCATGTGGCTGACTGGTTGCAGAGAGCTATTCATTTGCGTGAGACTGCATCCAATAAAAGCGGTAAGACAAATGTTTTATTGGGAGATCGATAGGCATTCATCATTTTAACAGATGTTATTTTATTGATTATCTTAACAGAATGGTTTACATGGATCTTTACACAACATGACCTAACAGATGTATCATATATTACTCCACTGCCAGGGATTATGCCAATGAAAATGACACTGAAAAATATTTTTATTCAGACACATTCATCTTCGTCAAAATACTCTATTGTATCCCAGCTTAATATGCAGAGGCAACTTTAAATTGAACCATTCTGAAACTGACTCTCAAAAAGTTTACCTTGCTACTTAACTACCATAAGACATGCGCAGGTGGTGGAGTAATAACTTATACAAATGAATCAATTCAAGATCGCAATTATTGTCCGACTTTTATAGTTCATTTACATGAAACAGTGGAAAGCCATTCATTTTTTACATTTCTTTTACATGCATTATGCAATCTGCTTGTTAAGTCTATCAGCACAAGTTACCAGTTCTGGGTTCAAATGATCAGATGCCACAAGAAAACAACAAACTGTGCTAATATACACAATGTGATGTAATACTACCTAAACTTTATCATCCTAACCTTTATCTCCATAGCCCAGATGGCCAGACAGTGATTCATCTTTTATAAATCGTTAAAATATTTGTTTCTGGGACGCCATGGCCAAGGGGACTGTAGTGTACACCGTATATGTTTAGCTTAAATGTGTAATATGGATAAATAGTGCTCATAAACGTCATTGAGATAGTATTCGCAAGTGAAATAGTGAGTAGAAGCTTGGATGTGGAAACAGCATTCCTTACAACACAACTTAACAAGTGGATTGGCATACTCCCATGGTCTATATATGTGGTTCTTTCTCTACAATGTAATTTCTGCAAAAATTCTGCTGTAACAAACATTTTATATGAGGACTTCTCTATTGTTGATCTCGCTTTTTTTAGGTCCACATGTCATACGAACATAAAATATGCTGCTAACCACAGGTTGGGAGCTGTAGTTCCAACAGTGTTTGCAAATGTTTGTTGGAAGTATGGATTCGGGAAATACAAAATGGTTAATATATGTTGATAACAACAGAACTTGCGACTATAGTTGGCTAAATCCAAAGTTCTGTCATGAAACTTTAGGTGGCACAGTCTGATAGGTCTAGCTCAATCTGACATAATGACATCATTATCACATAGCGCAGCTGATTGGTTCTCATTTGTATCAGCAGCCAATGAGCTTGCTGCTCAACATTCAAATACTCATCTAGTGCTTGCTGTAGCAGTTGCAGCACATTTCAGAAACCCTCCACCTTCCCCAGCTCCACCTGTATAGATCTGCTACGGGGTGATCATGTATGCTATATATGGGGGCATTTCATATATGTTATATGTGCAGCAGCAGTAATTCTTACATGCTCACAGCAGCATGTTGTGGATGTGTTGGCAGTAGCATGTCTTGCTCTGCCGCAGCAGCAGCAGCGTAGCAGATTTATTCCGCCAAGACCAAACACATTAACATTGTCATATATATATAACCATGCTAAATCTTTTGAGTGTTGTAATGATAGAAATATGCTTTTGGGAAATGCACCACAACAACACTGACCCAAACAATGGCATGAGTTCTGGACAGGGCTGACTGTTATTTGACCAATGACAGCTGAGAATCAGTGTTTAGGAAGCCAGAAAATTTTCAATATAATAATAATAATAATAATAATAATAATAATAATAATAATAATTACATACGCTTCAGTCTGGATCCAGCCCTTTATGAAGATTTGATTATTATTATCATCAGTGGTGAAGAAACTACTTCACATTAAAAAAATTAATTACTTTAACCTTGTAAAGCTTGACACATTACATAATCTAAAAAAGTTCCTGATGTGTCACATTTGATACACTTTAACACAAGTTTTATAAAAATGATTTATGGATAATCAAGTCAACATAAGTTGCTTCAGTCCAGTAAATGTTCATCTAGATTACTAACAGTATAAATGTTGTTACTATATACTTTATAAATGGCATTAAAAATTTTGCTGCAAAAAGACGTGTACCATGAAGGTGGACATTTTTACAATTATACTAAATAATTGTCCTTTTTCTTAGTGAAAAAGTATAAACTATCAGTCAGACGACAGAAGGCATGTAGTAGATTTAGGTTAGTAGGTAGTAGATAGTAGGTTTTTCAGCAAGTTTTTTTTCAAGTTGATCATTTAGAAGACGAAGAAATGTGAGTATCAAAAGATACAGTAGGCTTTATAGCATTAAGAGGCTACATTGTAGTTCAAGTATGTGCAAACCACTGAACAAAATCATTTTAATAGACTATGACTCAGTGTGCACTTACTATTGCCCTAAGTGATTATTTACTTAATTTTTTATTTTTATTTTTTACCTAACTAGAGCACTCCATTAGTTCACATCACACTTTAATCTATTCTAAAACATCACAAGGCTCAAACTCTTTAAAAGTCAATGGGGCAAATGCTGCCAGTAATTAGTATCTAAGCTTCTGAACATTAACCTTTACCTGCAGCTTTTCAATTTTAGATGGGAGCTTTTGCCTTTTCGTCAGACTGATATAATGGAAAGTGATAGAACGTGAGAGAAAGAAAATGGGATGTGGACTCGAACATGACATGCACACCACAGTTTAATGTTTTAATCTCACTAACTGCTGCACCACCCTTTCTGTGTTTCTAAGTGTAACATACATAAAGCCAACAACATTAAAAGCACTTCTGAAAATGTATGCTAATCGAACACACACTTTATAGACAATAATTGTTACAGATTATTTTGGACACAGTATTAAAAAAAAAATAATAATAAAGCTTTAAAACCAATTAAAAGCCACTGTGGCAGTGCAATCATTAACTATAATAAAAACAAAAAGGTTTCTTCAAGTAACTTTTGGCATTCTGCCTCATGCTCTCACTAAAGCGGCATAGCAAATGAACCCTATTGTCCTCATTATGTCGTCTCTGACGTTCCTAAACCCCTTTACCACATTGCTGTTCACATGTTGTCTTTTTATCGTGGCCTCTTCCTCACATGCCACCCAGTGGAGGGAGGATCATTTGAGTTTGTCACTATCAAAGCTTACTGTCATAGCGCTCTGACACACATCAAAGGTAAAGTTTGCACCTTAGGCTGCCCCGGCAGAGCTCTCACACTGAGCCATGCTTCTGCGTCTCATGCAAAACATAAATAATGGATGCTTTTTGTTTAATTCTGTGAGAACAGTATGTTGTATTACAGCAAAAGAGGCTCTGCATTATAGTTATTTTACATAGGTGAAATTTACATGCTCCAAGGAACAATGTAAAGTGTCAAAACCCCCTTAACCATGCTAAATCCATTTTGTTCCTCACAACCTTACATGGCTTATTGTTTTTACAAGTGGTAGCATAAACGATACCGATATGTTCAATTAATTATTAAAAGACTTGCTGCATTAAAGGAATAGTTTCGGAAATCTCCCCCTCAGGCCATGTTGTAGATGAGTTGGAGAATTTTAGCATTACATCACTTGCTCACCAATGGATCCTTTGAAGTGAATGGGTGCCGTCAGAATTAGAGTCTGTTTGTAAAAAACAAATCCATCATTAAATAATTTTAACTTCAAACCGCTGCCTCTGGGTAAAATATGAGTCGACTATCCATAATATTGCTTTCTCTAGTGAAAAAGTAATCTGAAACGGGAGAGAAATATGCACAGATCAAACATCGTTTACAAGCAACAAAACAGTCCAGAACAGTTCTAAACAAATATGTGGGTGGATTTTGAAATGAGAGGACAACAGCGGATGGACTTTTTCAGTGGGAGGAATCATTATTATGGATTATGGACTCAAATTTTAGCCAGAAGTGACAGTTTAAACTTAAAATGCCTTAATTATTTGCAGCCACACACTGCTGATGTCTTTGAATGTGAAATTTCAGAGTCAGAAAGATCCACTTTATTTAAAAAAGATATGATTCTCTCATTTGGGAAAAACTGGAGTGAACTGAAATATTTAAGTGCTGAAAATGCACCCAAGTAATTTGCTTTATTACTAACTTTTACAGACAGATTTGAGATCCCACTTGACCCTGTGATGTGCCTAAATGACATCAGCAGGGATATATCACTTACATAAAGGCACTAGAGTAATACCTAATCCAAGGTTAATGCCAGTCAAATGAATTATTTTAGCTCATGAAACAGGTTTACCTTCCGTTGGTGCCTAGTTATGTAACATACTATTTCAATAGGAGTTGTTAGGTGCTATTTTGAAGCTTCTCTACATTTGCTTACGTGTGAAGGTGAACTTGCATGGGCGTCTGAGAAAATCGTCAGAGATGAAAAGAAGCTGGAAATATTTCAGCACCTTTTCATGTCACATGCAGTGAAATGGTCTGTTGAATATCATTTAACTTTCAGTGACTTTCAATGCTGTGAACCATCAATTTTCTTTCTTTTTTCGTTTTCTTTCTTAATTTCCTTTTTTGTTGTTGTTGTTGTTCTTAGTGCTTTTTTTATTTCTGTCTATGTTGTAGTGACTTACGCAATAGAGAACAAAAACCCTAAAAATTTGCAAAGCACAGGAGCAGAATGAGTTTTCTAAAGCTAAAAAGAGAAAGCACATAATACACATATATAAACCTAAAAAGAGTCCTGGTTGACTGGATTGCTGTTTCAGGGCAAAGTGAGCATGTTTATCCAAAAATATACTGTATATTACATCACAAATAAATGGGGAAACTATTATTAGAATCATCATTTACTGGTAAGCCATGGTAATGTGACTCATTTAATTTATTATACTGATATTCTGGTCCATTAAATGGTTCTCTGTTCTATGGAATTTGGCCAAAAATAAAGTTTTTCAACCACTTCATCAAAAATACTGGTATGCCTATTTAACAAGTGCAAACTCATGAGGATAATTACAAATGTTTACTGAAAATGAATTACAAGGGTAATGTAAAACTTGGAGTGGAGTGGGAGCGGAGTCATTATAGAGCACTTTGAGCTGGAAAGGGAAACTGCTGGGTGTGTGAGTTCATCTTTATTGGCAATAGTGATTACCTGTTCTTAAGTGGAAGATAATGAAAACCTCTGAGCTGAAACGTCTGAAGACACTGAAACAGCCCCAAAAATTTCAGTGCGTCATTGCCTCATTGATATTATTCACCCATGTGTACAAAAGATGTTACACTCCTAAGCCAATAGACTTCTTTCTAATGATTCGTTATTAGCAGAATCTAGAAAAAAATGAACACACATATCTGCTTATTTCTGCCATGGAATAAAAATATATAGAAAAAGAAATTGTGACTTTTTATCTTGCAATTGTGAGTTTATATCTCACAATTAAGATTTGTTCTCAGAATTGCAAGTTTTCATCTTGGAATTATGAAATGTATTTTTTTTCTTTAAAATTTTGCATGTGTATGCGGTCAGGTCAGGTGTCAAATTTGTAGGTGGAAAAAACAGAATTGCAAGATGTAAATAAAAAAAATAAATAAACACACACACACACACACACACACACACACACACAAACAAACAAACAAACAAATAAATAAATAAATAAAAATAAAATTGTGAGATGTACAAAAATAAAACTCAGAATCCCAAGAAAAAGTCAGAATTGCAATCGTAAACCCTGAATTGCAAGACATAAACTCAGAGTTCTGAGAAAGAATTCAGAATTCTGAAATGTAAACTCAGAATTCTAAGAAAAAAAGTAAGAATTGGTAGATTTAAACTCATAATTCCAAGAAAAAAAGTCAGAATTGTGAGGTGTAAACTCAGTAGTCAGAGAAAAAAAGTCAAAATTGGGAGATTTAAACTCAGAATTCCAAAAAAAGTCAGAACTCAGAATTCAAAGAAAAAAATCTGAATTGAGAGATTAAAGCTCAGAATTCCAAGAAACAAAAAGAAAAAAAAGAAAGAAAGAAAACTCAGAATTGCGAGAGATAAATTTATTCATATAGAATTCTGAGGGGGGGATCAGAATTGTGAGATGTAAACTTTTTTTTTTTTTTATTAAGATGAAAAGTCATAAATACCTTTTTAATATTTTTATTCCGTGGTAGAAATACACTTCCATATCTGCGTGTGTGTGTGTGAGAGAGAGAGAGTAAATACCATATATTTCTTACATATAAAATATTTGCAGTTCATCCGTCTCCAATTTTTTTTTACTAAATAGACTTTGTCATCCTGTCGTACTCCCGGTTTTGCTTCAGGGCATTTTGCTTTTTGTGTATTTTACTTCCGTTACTGAAGCTCTGCCTCATTGAGCGTCGCAGGCATTACCATACGTTTGCTGGGCAGGGACTGACAGAGCTCCGTTCATCTGAAGCGTTTTCCTTTAGCGCCCATGGCCTCAGGCTAAGCTCTTCCTCAGGAGATGCTTTGCACAGCTATAGACTATAAAGAGATTTACTTGACCCACATCTCCTCTGAACTCTTTAAAGCGCTCCTCTTTGACAAATCAGCGAACCTGTCAAACCTCATTTGATACAGGTTCGATACACATGTATCATGGCCCAATTTATGCTGGTTTTTGTCAGGACTTTGACCTAGTCTAAAGGATGCCACCACACCATAACACTGTTTGTTTGTTTAATGACATGCAATTATTTAATTACACTCATTTATTAATTTCTATGTTTACATAAGATTCGATTTTTTTTCTATATTTTTTAAATAAGTCTCTTGTTTTAAAATATATTTAAATAGTAACCTTGTATAATTTAGGATATTTAATAATTGATT
Source organism: Spinibarbus caldwelli (assembly GCA_039654775.1). Classification (NCBI taxonomy): domain Eukaryota; kingdom Metazoa; phylum Chordata; class Actinopteri; order Cypriniformes; family Cyprinidae; genus Spinibarbus; species Spinibarbus caldwelli. The sequence goes on from CM077260.1 coordinate 21,785,791, forward strand.
ATATTTTAATATTTTATATTTTAATATATTTTAAAACATAATTTTTATCAGCCATTACTCCAGTCTTCAGTGTCACAGGATCCTTCAGAAATCATTCTAATATGCTGATTTGATGTGATTTAATTATTATTATCTTTATTAATGTTGAAAACAGTTGTGCTGCTTAATTAAAAAAAAAAAAAATTTGTCTGCGGATTCTTTGATTTAAAGTTTAGAAGAACAGTTTTGTATTTGAACAATGTAATAATGTTAAAGTCTTTAATGCCATTTTTGACCAATTTAATACATTTTTGCTGAAAACAAGTTTTTAGTTCTTCTCGCTGATTTCAAACGGTGGTGTATGTATTCATTTGTCACCATACCATAGACCACAATTATATACAGTTTAATTAAATGTTTTTATCTATTCTATTAAATGTATGCATCAGTTTGAATTTGTATGTTTCTTGTGGTTTCGTAAGTGTTTAGTATTATTATTTCAAGATATGATTTCATTATATTAGTGTACATTTTGGTATTTTGTAAAGATTTGTATGTATGCACTGGAATTATCCTAAACAATGAAACATATTTACAATGCAAACAATGTCTAAGACATTAGAGCCATGATAAATGCACTCAGCTCTGCATATTTAAGTCTTTTTCTCCAGTCTGAAGTACTTCAGCCCGTCGCATTCATAAATTATTCATCCCACTGTTATTAGAACATGTGGTCAGTTTGTCTACAAGAGCCCAGCTATTAATATGATAAAAGGAGTTATTAGGGGACAGCAGATCACGAGGTTCCCAAGTGATTATGGGATAATATCATTCTGAGGATGGAGATAATGTCATAAAATCCATGTGATATTATCTTCCCAACTCACTGAACTCACGTTGACATTTCCCAATGCTGTGTTGTTGTTAAAATTAACATATATTGTTTTCTAGCCTTCAGTGCTATGCGTTTCCAAAAATGAAGCTGCCACTTTTTATGCATTTGCCTAAAAGCAACCTCAAAAATGCAACCTGCATGTCATTTATTTCAGTACGCCATTTGCTCCTCTCCATTAAATGGTTTAGAAATCCCACACAGCGTTCCAAGAGACATGTTTCCTCACATATTGCAGTCCTGACCTTTTCTTCCTTTAGTCTGACAGCATGCCTCTGCCAGGACTTACTGTGATCCAAGCTGCCCATGCCCCCTTTCAGCCAAACAAAGCCAACAGTCTATTCAAACCATCTGGAAATCAACAATGTTAGAATTTGCAGGGGTTAAGAAACACAATTTTACTAAAAATAACTGACATCATTTAATCAGTCCACCAAAAATTGGCTCAAACGAAACCACTCAACCTCAACCAATATAATATAATATGCATACACACACACACACACACACACACACACACAAGATGCGACTCATTGTAAAAGATTTTTTTGACATTTTTTGTTTCAATTGTTACTATATGTTTCCCTGGTCACTCAAATAAAAATACTTTAAACCTAATTGGGTTTAGACATTTAATTTATGCAGCTCCTGAAGATCATTGAAATTTTAATGTTATGCTGTTGCAGGTCCACATTTACATTTTAATAATAAGATGAGATCTCTAACATTTTAATAGCAAGTTATACATTATCTGTTGGTCCTAACAGCATGAACGTCAATCACTCAATGGACATCTTGTGAATTCAGAAACTCACGGCTCAGGAAGCAGTGTATGCCTGAGCCATGCTGAAGATGTGGTACCTGCCAGTGGAGTCTCCTGCAGTGTAGCCTCCATTAGCTTACAGAGAGTCCATTACCCTGACTCTGTTATCACACAGGGGACACATCAGGAGACAGCAGAATGAGAGAAGAGCGTCAGAGAGAGAAAGAGAGCACACATAATTACTTCTGTCTTCTGTAGTAAGGATGTTGACATACCAGTCATATCTCTGGTGAATATTTTCTCACTCCCTCACTATGGTTTCATTTTGTTGCAAGTAGACCTTGGTCATTATACACGTTATATATTCTGCAGCTAAAAGGGAGCTGAATATTTGCTCTCACTATATAATATTTTCCTCTTTGGAACTATTTTGTTCTGTCGCTGCACATTTGAATGTGGTTTTGAGGCTTTAATGACAGTGAAGGTAAATATATTGTATCGTGAAGTCTACACGATCTTGCTTTGATTAAATATTGATTTTTCTTTCCCGTTTGAGAGCCGAGATGAAAAATGCTGTCATATTACTGTCGTTAGGCTGGGTGTCCTTCTCTGACTCGCAGAGGGAAAAACATAAAAACACACAAACACTCTGATGGTGTAGAAATATACGAGTACAGTATCTCATTAGAACGAGAAGCAAAATGAGTCAAGTATTTCAAGCATTTCTTGCTCACTGGAAAAAGGTGCCTCTATCTTTTGCAAAACTCCAAAAAATGTACCTATACATAAAAAATTCACTGATGAAATGGGCAGTAAAACACCAATCAATTGAGTAGATGAAGGATAAGTAAAGTTGCTCTATAGCTCACCTGGTACAGTTCAACATTGTGTTTGTGTTCCCAGACCCAGAAATTTTGGTCAACAAAATGTAAGTTACTCAACATTTTATTTTTTTCTTGTTCATTGAGCCATTGTATAAAATCAATATCAATATCATTGCAATAGGTCTGTTTTCAGAATATCTTTAACAACAATTTTTATTTGTGTCTAAAACACGTGTTTCTTTATATAATTATTGATAGCCCACTTTTGTGTCCTTTTTGAGGCTGCATGGTTGCTATACACTGCCATTATATGGACGAGCACAAGCAGGATATTTTCCCTCAAATTTCTCGTTTGACTGAATTTTCATTTTTGGGTGAACTATCTCTTTAATTATAATACAGAAAGTTATGAGTTTGAGAAGTTTCATCTAGTGGAAAGATGTCCACCAAGCTCAATGCTCATGCTGCCATTAGAGTCACACTGAGCTGTTCTCTCACATTATGAATCAAACGATCCATTATTCCCTCTCAGCTCAGTTTTTGGACATGTTTTTGACTGTAATTGTATATCACGCTGTGGATGTCCCAGACTTTCATTCTGATTTGCATGAAAACCTGATATCTCCTCGCTCTGGTTAAACAATGGACATCATGGTGCTGCCATTACATTTCTCTAGCTTAGTTTTTTTTAATCAGCTATCCTCGGCTGCGAATTAGGAAAAGGGATTCTCTTTAATTCAATCTAAAATTGTCAAATAAGTGGCAGATGGTGGCTTCAGTTGGAGAGAAGGCCGAAAATTTAATTTCTGTGCCATCTATAATCCCTTTCCCTTCAGTCGCCTCTGCAGCCCTCCACTCCAGCCCCTTCCAACTCCATCATGCTGTGAAGCCGCCTAATTCAGCCACACAGAACACAACATAAAAATCAAGGGCAAAGCCTTGGTGCCTCTTATACTGTCAACCTCTTACATAAACCACCAACTTTTTATGTAATGGCATAATGCTAGGACGATACTAGATTTCTTTTCCAGAGCAAAATGGGTTTGGGTATTAAAATGACTTATCTAATATAAAATTGAACATTTCCTTGAAATATTTCCTTGAAGACTACAAGGTGAGCAATGCATCTTCAAAGTACATTATACATGCTGTAGTAGCTTAGTTTACTTCCAGCAGCCCTCTTGTATCCTGATAGACTTATTTTACTCCCAATATAATCATGCAGCTCATGCATAAGTCAGTCATGCATTCTCTATGACTAACAAGGGGAACATTCGCAAAATTGTATTCTTCTTATTTTCAAGGCTTTAGCGAAATCAACCTTGTGGTGTACATATTGTTTAAGGTGAAAAAAGTTGATACTCTGATTTTGCTTGTTTTTGAAGTGCTGACACATGACAATTGATAGTCATACTGTACTGTACACCTTGGGAGCCTTATTGTTGTTGAGTGCAGGTGGTTTTAATATCTCATCTTTTTTGCAACCCACATGTTCTGATTAAAATAGATGTTCCATGTAATGTTTCCTCAGGGGTAATTAATGTTTTTCACTCTAATGAATAAGTGTTTACACAGGTGCGTAATGTAAGATGTAATAATCTTTCTATGAGCCTCACCGGCAGAGGTTATTAACAGGACATTCGAGAATATTAATCGAGATGAATGGATTTAAGAAGCATATTGTTGTTATAATCATGTTCCATGACGGTGGAGGCAAGTTTTGAATCTTTTCTTTAGTTTTACAAGAATAGAAAGATTGACAGTTTTGTGTTTGTTTTAAATTTTATTAGTGTTATTTATTTATTTATTTATTTATTTTTAAGTTTAGATAACTCATGACAAATGACTAACTGGGAAGTAAGTACTTCATTCATTGATATAAGTTTTGAAGTTACTTTATCATTTTTTTTCTTGGTGTTTAATTTAATCCTCAGAGACCAAGCACTATTATTGAAAATGTATTTCTTTTATTTCCCCTTGGATGTTTTTAGAAATTGGTTATACAAATCATGTTTAGGCATATTTTTGAAGGAAAACATTGCAACAATGCAATCTCAAGGTCACAAAATTTCACCACTGTTATAATGAAGTACAAGCATAAGCTTTGACTTTCTTGAGAATCCTTCTCAGCAAGCTAGGAGCCTGAAATATTGATATATTCGTGTCAGAGGAGTCATCTGACACTCTCTGAAGTTTCATGATTCTGGAACATTCCTACACATCACTGACCCCCTGCAAAGTATCTGAAATGTATATTTATATTGGCCTGCCGTGCAGTTGCATTGACCTCTATAAAACCCTGCACTAAAACGCCTCTGAGACTCTTCAAAATTTCATCAGTCTTTATTGAAAATAATTTTGAATATTTATGTATGATTTACTAGATGCTCTGTAGAGTGAATGACATGAAAACTGTTGACCACTAAGGCCCACCATTGCATTTTTGCAACATTCAGTTTGTATTTATGCAACTTTATTTATTTATTTTTTCTAGTACTAAACATGTTGAGAATTAGTTGAAAAATAGTCACATACACTTGGAAGTCAGCAGTGGTGTCACAAGGCAGTGACCATATTGTTTGACTTTGTCATGTAGGGAGATTCAATTTGTAAATAAGTTCCTGCCAAATCTTCTGCAGTTCTGAGTAATTTAGGCCATATTTAGTGAAAAGACATATAGTATTGAATTTCCTTAAACATTTGTTGCAGTTTTTCTTCAGTGTGTCTCTGAGGGTTCAGCATTCTATTGGATTGTCCAAAACCTTTTTAAACATAATGTTCCTGCAGTGTTTTTGGTCACAATGGCTGAGCGCCAGGTAGGCTATCCCAGCCCTGTGGCCAAGGAGCATGTGGAGATTCATTTGAAAGCTCCTGCCTCAATGGACACTGTTTGATAACCGCCTTATTTAAAGCAGAAAACTCTGCATTTCAAAGCAGATCTGTTCAATATTTCTTCACAAAGAATTGCCATATTAAAAGAAAGTCTGTGCAGCTCTTACTTTGAACATTCACAGATGCAAAGAATATGAAGAATATTAACTCACCTTGACTTTTTTTTTTTTTTTTTTTCAAACCGTCAGCCAGGAAGAGCTGGTTTCAATACTTTTGGAGCTTTGAGAAAACTGCACAGGCATGTGAATGAGATATTTTAAATATTTAATTTTTACAATATAACTGATGAATTAGCAAAATAAATTAGCTGCTGTTTTAAAATACATTTTTCGAATGTTATTCAGACTGAAGAATCTATCTATCGTCTCGGTTACGTATGTAACTCTCGTTCCCTGAAGGAGGGAAATGGAGACGTAACGTCATAGTGACTGACGTAATGGGATCTCGCCAGAGAGCCCAATCACCTTCGAGCGTTAACAAAACAAGACAATGACAGTTGGCGTGCGTGTTTCGCCACGCGCACCCTGCACCGCAGTGCAGGTATAAAAGGAGAGCGCAAACGCACATCAGTTTTTCGCTGAGGAGCCGAGACTGTGTGCCCCGGCTGTACAGCAGTGGTACAGCAACTGTGGCGATGGGACGTTACATCTCTGTTCCCTCCTTCAGGGAACGAGGGTTACATACGTAACCGAGACATTCCCTATCAGTCAGTCACGTTCGACGTAACGTCATAGTGACTGACGTAATGGGATCCTTATGAAAACGCCACTATTGCTGACCCCCTCCAGTGCCCTGCGGAAGCCGGCAAGTCCCCCCACACCAGTTGGGATGGAAGATAGGACAGGGCTTAGGCAGAGATGAGAGCCACTGCTGTTCCGTACAGTGGGTATGGATAACACTGGGAAAGTGTACCCAAGTAGGGGAACGCTACGGAAGCCACATCCTGCATAAAGGAGGTATGATGTGGAGATTACGGAATCTCGCAAACGTGTTAGGTGTCACCCAGCCAGCAGCTCTACAAATGTCTGCTATCGAGGCTCCCCGTGCCAAAGCCCAGGAAGACACCACACCTCTCGTAGAGTGTGCTTTTACACTGAGGGGGCACGGTAAGAGCCGGGCCTGATACGCCAAGACTATAGCCTCCACTATCCAGTGGGCAAGTCTCTGTTTGGAGACAGCCTTTCCCTTCTGCTGTCCTCCGAAACAGACAAAGAGCTGGTCTGAGGTCCTGAAGCTCTGCGTGCGGTCCACGTAAACGTGCAAGGCGCGGACGGGACAGAGCAGAGCAATGGCTGGGTCTGCCTCCTCCCGGGGCAGCGCTTGCAAGTTCACCACCTGGTCCCTAAAGGGCGTGGTGGGAACTTTGGGCACATATCCAGGCCGGGGTCTCAGGATGACGTGAGAGTCAGCTGGTCCGAATTCTAGGCACGAATCGTCAACTGAAAATGCCTGCAGGTCCCCTACCCTCTTGACTGAGGCCAGTGCAGTGAGGAGCACTGTCTTCAACGACAGAAACTTAAGCTCTACTGACTGCAGAGGCTCGAAGGGCTCCTCCTTCAAGGCCAACAGGACCGAAGGGAGATCCTAAGAGGGTACCAGATGAGGGCGTGGAGGATTTAACCTCCTCGCCCCTCTGAGGAACCTGACGACCAAGTCGTGCTTCCCCACAGACTTACCGTCTACTGCATCGTGATGTGTGGCAATAGCGGCAACATACACTTTGAGGGGGGAGGGAGACAGCCTTCACTCCAACCCATCTTGCAGGAAAGAGAGCACGACCACGATCAGGCATCTACGGGGGTCTTCCCGGCGGGGAGAACACCAATCGACAAACAGGTTCCACTTCAGCCTGTAAGCGTGTCTTGTAGATGGGGCTCTAGCTGAAGTGATTGTGTTTACTACCGCTGGAGGTAGCCCACCTAGAACCTCCGCGTCCCGTCCAGGGACCACACATGGAGATTCCATAAGTCTGGACGCGGGTGCCAGAGGGTGCCCCCTCTCTGAGAAAGGAGATCGCTCCTCAGAGGAATTTGCCAAGGAGGGGCTGTCCCGAGGAGCATCAGTTTGGGGAACCAAGTCCGATTGGGCCAGTACGGCGCCACCAAGAGTACATGCTCCTCATCCTCCCTGACCTTGCACAGCGTCTGTGCAAGAAGGCTGACTGGGGGAAACGCATGTTTGCGTAGGCCCCGAGGCCAGCTGTGTACCAGCACGTCCGTGCCGAGGGTCCACTCGGACAGGGAGTGAAAGAGCTGGCAGTGGGACGTGTCCAGGGAGGCAAACAGGTCTACCCGAAGTGTCTCCAAATCAGCTGGACTACCTCGGGGTGGAGTCGCCATTCTCCCGGAATGGCGGGCTGACGTGAGAGCTCGTCGGCTGCACGACTGAGCTCGCCAGGGACATGAACGGTACGAAGCAACCTCAGATGCTTCTGACTCCAAGGAGGAGATGGCGGGTGAGTTGCGACATGCGACGGGAGCGTAGACCGCCTTGGTGGTTGATATACGCAACGGTCGCAGTGCTGTCTGTACGGACCAGTACATGCTTGTCTTGTAGCAGTGATCTGAAGCGGCGCAGAGCAAGCCATACTGCTAGCAACTCGAGGCAGTTGATATGCCACTGCAGTCGGGGCCCTGTCCAGAGCCCCGCAGCTGCATGCCCATTGCACATGGCACCCCAGCCCATGGTAGAGACATCTGTTGATACAACAACATGCCTGAACACTTGCACTAGGGGAACTCCTGCCCGAAGAAAAGCAAGATCCGACCACGGGCTGAAGGTCTGATGGCAGGACGGGGTGACTGAGACCCGGTACGTGCCGTGTCGCCATGCCAATCTTGGCACCTGGTCATGAAGCCAACGCTGAAGCGGCCTCATATGAAGCAATCCGAGCGGCGTGACAGCGGCTGCGGATGCCATATGCCCCAGGAGCCTCTGAAACTGTTTCAGTGGAACCGCCCTCTTGTGCTGGAAAGACTCCAGGCAGTTCAGCATCGACTGAGCACACTCTACTGAGAGACGTGCTGTGAGGTTGACCGAGTCCAACTCCATGCCGAGAAAAGAGATCCTCTGTAAAGGGGAAAGTTTGCTCTTTTCCCAGTTGACCCGAACCCCCAACCGGCTGAGGTGGCTGAGCACCGTGTCCCTGTGTTCGCAAAACTGTGCTCGAGACTGGGCCAGTATGAGCCAGTCGTCGAGGTAGTTGAGAATGTGAATGCCTGCTTCCCTTAATGGAACAAGGGCTGGCTCCACTACCTTGGTGAAGACACGAGGCGACAGGGACAGCCCGAAGGGGAGGACCTTGTACTAATATGCTCGCCCTTCGAACGCAAAGCGAAGAAACGGTCTGTGTCGAGGGAGGAACTAGACATGAAAGTACGCATCCTTCAGGTCGATTGCTGCGAACCAATTGAAAGGACGGACGCATTGAAAGATGCGTTTCTGCATCAACATCCTGAACGGGAGCTTGTGAAGGGCCCGGTTCAGAACGCGGAGGTCCAAGATTGGTCGTAACACACCGCCTTTCTTGGGTACGATGAAGTAAGGGCTGTAAAACCCTGACCTCATCTTGGCTGGAGGGACCGGTTTTATCGCGTCCTTCACCAGCAGGACCGCGATCTCTGCACGCAAGACAGGAGCATCTTTGTCCAACACAGAGGTGAACCGAATGCCCCTGAACTTGGGAGGGCGCCGGGCGAACTGAATCGCATAGCCGAGTCTGATGGTTCTCAGGAGCCAGCAAGACGGCCTGGGGAGCGCTAGCCAGGCCCCCAGAGACTGTACAAGCGGAACCAGGGGAGCCACCAACGTATCCGCGGAGGGGCAGCGAAGTGGAGCACAGGGACCCGACTCGGAAGGCAGTGCGTCCCGAAGTGGGGTCCGAGTGTGCGGTGCGACACTTACCTGGCTCCACGGCTGGGCAGGGGGTGCGGGAGAAGGCATTGCATCCTCGAACCGGGCCCTGCTGCCCACTGGCGAAAGGAGACAGGGACGGGGGAGTCGAGACTGTGTCTTGAGCATTGCCGTCCTTGCCCTCTTGGGAACCGGAGAAATAGGAACTGCTCTTTTGAAAGTTTGGGTACCACTGGCCAAAAAGAGGGAACAAAAGCTTTTCCACCCGGCCCTCCACCGGGGGAAGGAGCGGACTCACCATCTCCTGAAGGGCAGAATCCAGTGCCTCGGGTTTGCTCGTCCCAGAGATGCCGCTTGCCCTGGTGCTTCACGGGCCTGGCAGGGGCAGAGACAGACTGCGCCGCATCCCTGCTGCCCGCTCCAAGCTGCGGCGGGTATGAGAGCTGCTGCTGGGGTAGTGCTGGAGTGGAGGTGGAGGCAGCAGGAGGGCGCCCTCGGGTGAAGGGGCTACAGCTGGCGGCGGGGTGCGACAGCAGCGGCCCGCCAGGGCAGGATGCCCTCTGTCTGCTTCTGTGTGGCGGAGAACTGGGCCAGGCTCTCCACCGCATCACCGAAGAGGCCTGCCTGGGAGATCGGGGAGTCTAGGAAGCGATGCTTGTCAGCCTCCTTCATATCTGCCATGGTCAGCCATAGGTGGCGCTCCTGGACCATTACCGTGGACATCGACTCTGCTCTGCGGGCAGAGTGCGCTCGACCTGGGGGGGAGATCTCCACATACCCTTGGGCCGCCCCACCGTCGAGGGTGGTGAGGACGGAGGAGGCGCCAGGTCTGTTTCAGGCAGAAAAAGGTGCCCTCCAAGACCTAGTCACCTCCTCATGCACCTCTGGGAAGAATGGAACTGGAGGTGGCTGCCAGCGTTCGGTGCGCGCCCCCAGGAACCAATCGTCCAGACTCGAGCGTTCGTGAGAAGGAGGAGGCCTCCAGTGCAGCCCGACGCTCTCGGCGGCCCGGGAAAGCATAGCAGTCAGCTCTGGATCTGACTCGGGCAACGCCACTCTTCCTGATGGAGGCAGCACAGCCAAATCGTCCTTTCCAGAGCCTAGCTCGCCCTCCGATGCAGCGATCAACTTCCTGTCATCCGCTGGCACTCCGAACGAGATGCTGGGACCCGCCCTGTCCGAGGAACCAGCAAACTCGTCCGGAACGCCAGATGGTGCGATGTGCTGGAGGAATGAGAGGCCCGCGGAGACCCACTCGACAGGGAAGCTCTCACCGTGATTCTCGGATCACCCTGACCATGAGCCGAAGTAGCCCTCCGAGAGACGGATGAACTAGAACGGGGCATGGCGAGGGGGATACCCCGTTGTTTGACGAGGAGATATCTGGACCGCAACATCGCGATGGTCATGTTCCCACAATGAGAACATGACTCATCCAGGAGCGCTGCTTCAGTGTGCTGAAAGTCCAAGCACGAGACACAGCGAACATGACCGTCAGCTGAAGCCAGGAAATGACCACATCCAGAAACACACGAGCGGGAAGCCATCTTTAAAAAGATGCCCGTCGCTTGTGGAACTCTTTTAGATTTGCTCTTTTAGAAAATAAAGTGTTGAAGCGCCCAGGAGGGGTCGCTGCGTGACCGCAGTTTGATGAGCTGCAGCACGCCTTCCAATCCGGAAGAAGCAGCACCACTGGATCAGCAACCCCCACTGACGCGCCGTAAAGCCAACACACTCGCTGTCTGTAGACATTCTCTTCGGTGACTGCACAAGCAGGAAGGCTCGGCTCCGAAGCGAAAAGCTGATGTGCGTTTGCACGCGCTCTCCTTTTATACCCGTGCTGCGGGGCGGGGTGTGCGTGGCGAAACATGCACTCCAACTGTCATTGGCTTGTTTTGTTAACACTCAAAGGTGATTGGACTCTCCGGAGGGATCCCATTACGTCAGCCACTATGACGTTATGTCGAACATGACTGACTGATAGGGAACCCTAGTTCCCTGATGGAGAGAACGGAGACATTATTTCATAACAACATTAGGGGATTCACTTGGGAGCCCCAATCATCTCTGACTTTAAAAGAAAACACCAATGGATATTGGCTAGTGGATTTTGCATACCTGAGCCACTCCTCGTGCATACGGTTATAAATAGGCGACAGGTGCATCCACTCATCAGGTTTTCCGCTGAGGAGCCGAGAACGTGTCCCTGGCACCCAGCGATGGTTCAAGATTGTGGCATGGGGACATGAAGTCTCCGTTCCCTCCATCAGGGAACGAGGGTTACATACGTAACCAAGACATTCCCTATCTGTCGGTGACTATGATTTATGTCGTGACGACATAAGGGGTCCATGGAAAGCGCCACAACTTGAACCCCGTCACAACCTTATGGCATTGCAAATGTTGACAAGCAAGCGCGTGACAGACAAATGCCATGCAAAGGTCGTAACCTTCCCATCGTCCCAGCACAAATTCGCTGACCTTGGTACCCACAGGGACCATAGGTGAGTACATCGCTGCTGGACATAGCCAAGTCGCTGTACTTTTCACCACAGAAATTAGAAGGGATTTCAACCTTCAACAAAAGATTGCTTCAAGTCTTTCCTATTTGTTGTTACAGCTTGGCAGTAAGGACGGGGAAGCGAGCCTTCCGGAGATGGGCGCTACGGAGGCCACATCCTGCCCAAAGGGAGGTGACATGTGGAGATACTGCCAGTTGATCCATGAAACGGTCGCAGTGATGGCCAATGCGGACCAACACATGCTAGCCAAGCAGCCAGACTGCCGCAAGGCTAGTAGCACTGCCAGCAACTCGAGGCAGTTGATGTGCCAAAGCAGTCAAGGACCTGTCCAGAACCCCGAGGCTGCCTGCCCGTTGCATGTAGCGCACCAGCCCACACTGGAGGCATCCATCATGACAACGCCATGCCGAGACACTTGTTCTAAGGGCACCCTGACCCGTAGAAAGACAAGGTCCCTCCAGGGGCTGCATGAGCGGCAACACGTTGGCGTGATGGTCACGCGAACTGTACCATGGTGCCATGCCCATCTCGGGACTCAGTGTAACCAGTACTGAAGTGGTCTCATATGAAGCAATCCGAGCGGCGAGACTGCGGCTGTGGATGTCATATGCCCCAGGAGCCTCTGAAAAGGGTTTCAGTGGTACCACCGTCCTGCCTTTGAAGGAACTCAGGCAGTCCAGCATGGACTGGGCACGCTCGTTGGTGAGACGCGCCATCATACTCAATGAGTCTAACTCTGAGAGACTCTCTGCATGAGGGAGAGCTTGCTCTTTTCTCAGCCGACCTGAAGTCCCAGCTGGCTGGGATGCCGGAGCACCAGGTCCCTGTGATCACACAACTGTTCTCACACGTGGGCCATGCTCGAGGTAGTTGAGGATACTGATGCCCACTTCCCGTAACGGGGCAAGGGCGCCCTCCGCAACCTTTGTAAAGGCACTGAGGGACAGGGAAAGCCAGAAGGGGAGGACCCTGTACTGCCATGCCCGACCCTCGAACGCAAACCGCAGAACGGTATGCGTCGAGGAAAAATCGAGACATGAATGCAAGAATCCTACAGGTCGACCGCTGCAAACCAATGCTGGAGCTGGATGCATCTGATGATGCACTTCCGTGTCAACATCTTGAACAGAAACTTATGCAGGGCCCGATT